>CM034154.1:612683890-613353890 GCA_019776745.2 Taxus chinensis
AGCTCCCTCCTTAACCTGCAAAACCAAATACAAAGAAAAAAGAGAAAATGTGAGTAAGAAGTTATATAAGAGAAATTAGAGTTTCTAAGTTAACCTAAGGATCCATGGTGGAGATTCCCTTTGATCTAAGGGCTCTCAATCCACCTAGAATCTCCCACTTTCCCATTTAGAAAGAAACTTGGTTGACTTTGAATAGTCAAGTGAGCTTATTTTAGCTATTTGGGTGAATAAGATTTATTTAAAATTAATTTAAATTGTTTTTTGGTGCAAAGGGCATGGAGTCATTTGGATGGGGCCAAATGGGACCCATGCCCCAATTTAACAAACATTAGATCCTTAGTTAAATAAAAACTCCTTATCTTTTCTAAAACTAACCCCTTGTGGGGAAGACGCTAGAAAGTTAATTAACCATAAAATTGGTGCTAATAAAATCTATGGCTATATGTTTATACATCTTGATTAATTTTATTGTCTAGGGTTAATAACGAGATCGACAATTAGGCGATGCAGGTTTAATAGATTAAAATTCGGTATGCATATAATTTACGAATTAATTCTTTTATCCCATGATTAAGTTGTCGACTTGGATAGATATCATAAATGATAAAATATGTTACTAAACCTAATGGAACCCTTCAATGCGCAATATATGATGGTGTTATAAATAACAACCTTAAATTTGCAAAAAGTGTACTATTGACTTATGGTCACACTCCGCAGCTAAATTTATGATAATGGAATAAATGTTAAATGAGTTCAAGACGCCTTATTATCGCATGGCACCACTGGTGTAGAATGTCTAGTCATCTCTAATCACGCAAAAACAATGGTTTCAATTTGTGCCAATATTACTCTACCTAGTTTAGTACATCATTATTAACGCTAATTGGTTTGGAATCACAATGAGTTAAATCAATGTAACATTTTTATCTAATGTCCTTTAAATTTAAACAAACAAAAAAATGATTGTCCCAAATTTTACAGGATTGATGAGTTAGTTTTGATAGTTGTTTTGGGTCGTAAAATCATAGGCATGACATATACCAAGACTACAAGGAAATGTTTTAGGACTCCTCCATACCAGAAAAAAAACATACCCGGTATGGGTACGAGTACAGAAATGTTGTAGGTACACATACAAAACGTACTAGCATGAAATTTAAAAAAAATAATAATAATAATTTTATCAAAAATTCCCAACAAAATAGAATCACCTCCAAACATTCATTGCCCCATAGAAGAGGTGGAACAAAGGCCATGTTATGTGAAAGAAATGGTGTTGATATGCAGGTTTTGGAGTCTTACCTTGGACCCAACATAGTCAAAGAGTGGGTATACATGAATTGTAAGCCATGAGGCAGTATATTCCTCATGACACAGGGCGGATAAGGATGAGATATTTAAATGTGATCCTTGGTTCATGAAAAAAATCACGCCTGTCTGTGAAGCATTTGGATGGACAAGATCAACCTCATTGATAATCTTCTTAACCCAGTCATAGTTTGGGGTGAAGCTCCACCTGTAGCAAATTTTTGTGGGGAGAGATTATGATGAGAAGAATTATAAATGCGTCAAATGAATACATTATCAATTTTATTTTGCATTTCATTGTATGTATTTTAAAACTGGATAAGCTTTTATTTTCGATATTTTAAGTATTTGAATCGTAATGTTATTCTATAAATGAATACTAAGTATTTGAAGTATGTTTTCGATGAAATTATGAATACATGTGATTCTATGAATATTAATAGCTATGCATTTTTTTTGTTTTTTATATATATTTTTATTTTTAATAATATATTATACAAACGTACCTGCAACGTTTCGTACCCAAGGGTTTTTTTAAAAATTGGCTCTGTATTTTGTACTTGTACCCTGGCAGTCTAGAGCTATACTAATGTTATATATCCATATAGCGTTTAATATTAATATGTATGTTGTTGGTTTCCATAGTCCTTATAGATTTTAATGTATGGACTGTAATGTCCCCTAAAGGACACTTTTGAACCTTAATTGGATTTTTGGCAAATCCAAATCCCCAAAGACAATTTTATAAAAGATATAGCAATCAATTTTGATGCAGATCTGATTTATCTATGAAAAAAAGTGAACTAGGGTAGAGTAGAAAACCCAAACAAATCAGCATTTATATTAAACTATTTCCACTCAAATCTGATCCAATGTATTTATAAGGCCAATATTTGAACTAAAACCCAGATTTTTAGAGACACAATAGGCTGAAATAATTTTGGGAAATCTGCAGACAAACTGCCCTTAAATATGACTAAAAATGACACTTTTTAACCTTCAAAAATTCTGAAAATGGACTGGAATGATTCATAAAAAATCTAATTTATTAATAGCAACCCAGATCAGATCAAAAACACCCTTAAATACCTCAGACGTGCCCTAGAAGTGGGTCGCCCAACATGATAGAAGGCTGAAAATTGAAGGAAAACACAGCTACAATCTTTAACTTCGAACCCTTGGACAAAAATTTGCAAATCTTCTCCTTCAACTGGTGGAAATACTCTGAAAATGACTACAAATTCGATGAAGCACAATGGAAACCCCAAAGCGGAGAATCTCCTTGATCTCTTGGAGGGTTTTCGTCCTCAAGAGAGTATTTTCTAAAGGGTTTTGTCCTTAGAAATATTTTTTGACAAAGTTGAAAGCTTCATACAAAAATAATAAATAAGAGAAATGATCGAATGTGTCCTCCTAAGGCAAGTCGACTTGCCTTTATAGAACTTGTGACCCATAATGCCACCTTTGATAACCAATCATATTTTTCCCTCATTAAGTGTTTTTTTACCACTCACTTTTGCTCCATAACCAAGTCGCATTTTCCCTTGTGTAATTTCTTTTTGCGTAATGTCTTTTTCCTTTTTTGTCTTTTTCTATTTTTAATTTATTATTAAGTTCATAAGAATTTATATAAGTGCTTTTATAATATTTTATATTTTATTTTTGCACTTTATTATAAAATATTATAACTTAAGTCACCCTTGTGTTCACCCCTTAGCCATCGAGTAGACAAATAGGGTAAGGGTCTTTGACTGGGAAGGGGATATTACAATCCTCCCTTCCCAAAATTGTTTTCCCTCAAGTAATTGTAACTCATTTGTCTACGTGTCATGCACAATAAACAAAACATGCTGAAATGATCCACAAGCCTGGCCCCTGTACCTGTCAAGTAGGCTAAAACTTGCCACCATATATCACTCACTAGATACTCATATATACAAGGTTGCATCCAAGGAATTACATACTTCAAATTGCAGATTTCATCTTCTAGTTCATTAAAACAAATCTGAATATGCGATATAAAAGATGTTATCTTATTTGTCTCATACCTTGTGATATCCTCATGGTCAACAAAGGGCTGAATTACTACATGAGACAATTGTTGCAATAACATGCTCATTTCTTCACCGTCCTCATCCTGTGTAATCTTCTCTTCTACGCTCTTGGCTGCCATAATTTAAGGAATACCATTCCTCATGATTTCCGCCCACTAATTTAAGGAATAGCATAGTATGAAGATGATGCAATGAATCCTTGCAACTACTAACCTCCTTACAGAGAAGATCGTCAAAAATTTTACGTCCAGTTGCTGATTTAGAAACCTACAAAATAGCACCATCCCTATTGTGACTCATGATTTCAAACACAACACAAGTATCAACATTCTTCACGCTTTCATGTCCATCAATACTATTGCTTGGTAAAACCATCCCAGACAATGACTCATTGATATTTACCTTTGGAACTGAAACATTTTCTCTAACTTTGCATCCAACAAGCAATGTTTGCTCCTCACTAATGCAATTATTTTTCTCATCATTAGAAGTCGTACCTCTTGAAGCTTCTTCTTCTTTACTTTGCATGGTGGAATACTCTATGGACTGATTTCTCTCCAAGTTTTGGATTGTAATTTTATCCTATTGATATCTTCTATTTTTCTTTGTGTCTTTACTATCTTTCAATTCACAAAAATCAATGAACGTCAACATAGCTCTTAACAATCTCCTCTTCCAAACCCTTGACTGAAATCTGCACCTTTCTTCCTTCAACAACTAGAAAATACTAAAACTAAACTGCTAAACAAGTTAAGAGTTTTCGTCCTTCTCTAGAGCTCTTGGAGGGTTTTTCGTCCTCAAGTGTTTGAAGATGCAAGCAAAATTGCTTCAACATACAAATCTGAAAATGACTGAAAATGAGAGAATAAACAAGATGCTCTCCTAAGGCAAGTTGACTTGCCTTTATAGAACTTGTGACCTAAATAGCACCCTTTGCTAACCAATCAGATTTTTCCCTCACTAAATGTTTTTTTACCTCTTACTTTTGCACCATAAACAAGTCGCATTTTTCTTTGGGTAATTTCTTTTTGCTTAATGTTTTTTTTCCTTTTTTGCCTTTTTCTATTTTTAATGTATTATTAAGTCCATAATAATTTATTATAAGTGCTTTTATAATGTTTTATATTTTATTTTTGCACTTTATAATAAAATATTATAACTTAAGTCGCCCTTGTGTTCACCGCTTAGCCGTCGGGTAGACAAAATAGGCTAAGGGTCTTTGACTGGGAAGGGGTTATTACACTCATCTTTTTCCTCTGTTTCCAGCCACTTTTGGATCACAAACCATCCTCCTCTGCCTAGCTTTGAATATCCCTCTCTTTTCGCATCCTCGTGTGTGATTTTTCCCACCTCCACCTGTCCAACTCCACCAACTTCCATTTTGTCTTTCGTAATATTATTCAAATCTTGATTCACCAAGACTTCATTCTTGCATTGAATTACAATTGGGTTGTGTTGATCATCCACAGTCCTTATTGTTGTTGTCACAAGAACCTCTATTTCTTGCTCAAATACGGATTTCATGGTCAGATTGCACATTTCCTCAACCTATAATGTAATACCATCCTCTGGCTCCACTTTAATCTTCATGATTGCTTCAAACAATTCATCCACCTCAATCTGAATTACCTCTACTACTGGTTTAAAAAAGAGGCTAATTTGGACTAAATTTTAGAGTTGCCCTTTCTCTTCCACCATTTTGGTTTCTTCTTTAAGAGAGAGCAAACCTCGTTCTCATTCCCTTGATCAAACAGTAGGCCTGCATAGACTTCTTCCATATCAGCTGCTGTTTCTTCTTCATCTTCACTCATGTCTGTGCAACTCTTTGTTGAGCAGTTTCCATGGCATCCCACCTTACTTGGATTCCTCTCAGTATATCTGCCAAGTCTGCAATTCTTGGTGCTGTTCCTCCGCTTCCACGGTGAACTCTGTGTGCCATTTCTCCTCACAGCCCTCTGTAATTTGAGGACTTCTCTCACACCTGCAACTAAAAACCACTAGTGCCTCTTAAACTCACAACCAAGCAAGACAAACCTTGCTTTGATTCCAAATGATGTACTCACGATTAGGGGGTCGAGTGAACAACCACCATGGACTGTGTAGCCATGGATCTCAACACTCAAAATGGACAAACACACACAGCCCCCCCTCCCCCATACATAATGGGAAACTAAGGCCTTAGTGTATATTCTTTCTACAAAGAATTAAAAACACATAGGCAACTTCTTCTAACTTTATTACAGACTACAAATATTGCAGAGATATGATATCCGACCCTAAATGGATGTGATTCGGTCCTACACCACTATGCGCAAACTAGTGCATTCCTAGCAAACTTTTTCCCCCGAGCTAACCTTAGCTTCCTTTGAAGAAGAACAAATCCTCCCACGAACCAGGCCAACCGCACTTTTCGAAAGGAACTCATTCCCTTATCAAGGTATGTCCATCAAGAACTGTTATGGAAGCCCATATGCTTGAGATTCCGTATGTGAAATGCTTGGGCATCCACTTCTAAAAACTTCAACTTCTGACAGTTGTTGACTCAGATTGTCAAGAGCGTTAATATTTGATTGTGCGTGAACACATAGCATGTTCAGGTGTTTTTGGGAGTTTGCATGCAATCATTAGAGCTTGCATGCGTACTGCACAAACAGTCAGAGTAAATAAGGCACTAGGTCACCTGTTAAGCCAGCAACCAATATCTTTGCACCACACAGACTGTGTCAACCTTTGTGGTTGCGCACGAGTGCTTAACATGAAGTTACAGAGAAATTTACATAACCCAGAGGACTTCACAGATAGGTGAAGTAGTGCAGAACTTCACAAACAAATGAAGTTGCACAGTGATTTGCAGGCAAAGGAACTGGCGCAGAGCTTCGCAGACAAAAGAGTTGTGCTGAAGTACACAGAATCTCTCAGGAAAAGAGTCACACAACAGTTCGTACAACTCCACAGTATTTTGATAACAGTGAGTTGTGGAGATGTTCACAGAGCTTCAAAAACAAGCAAGCTACATAAAATTTCACAACTTCTTAGACAACGTGCTGTAGAGAACTTTGCAGAGTTTTGCAGACAATGAGTTGCACAGAGGTTCACAGATCTTTTCAGACAAAGGACTTGCACGATATTCATTGGCCTTCACAGGACTTGGCAGGTCACCAACTGAGTACTTCCCTAGGCAACTGCGTATGAGTTCATACCCTGCCAAAGGTTTACCGATACCAATCAAGAACTTGAAACTTTCAACATGAATCAAAGGCCTGCAAGCACTACTTATTGCTACCTATGTTTTTGGTTGACACAAGATTGCTTGTGAACCCAGATGCTCCTGCATCAAATGAGCTACCATCCAAAGTTCCAAAAAAAAACTCATAGGATGACTAGGTCCTCTCATAATAATTTATGTGTGACCTAAAGTGATATCATTGCCTCTTAGTCCATGAACACCTCCAATTTTCCTAATCTACAACAACATTTGAAAAGGGTCCAACATAGTCCATAAACTAATAATTCATCTTCTCCAGCTTTTAGGGTCTTTTCCCTATTACACCAAGAAGTTATAATATAATAATTGAAACTTATTTGCACAGGAATAAAACATGGGACATAATAAAAATCATGGTGGCTCTTAATCAAGACAAACGATATGTTAGCATGTGCAAAGAGAAGAAAGAAATAGAGAGAGCAAACTGCACTGTTGAAATGACATAGGCAGAGGTTAATTTATTATAGGAAGAGGTGGTTGAACAGTTACCAACCAAACAACTACATAACTGTTTTACATGCTATATAAAGTGTTATATTTTAACACCCCCTCTTAATGACTAAACCGGAAACAAGACAAAGTTTGTCCCGAAATTTTACAAATTTCCTAAAACCCATATGTTTAGTCATTACATCTACAGACTGTGCCATAAGTTGTACTTTGAAATCAGCTGTCCATGACTGTGTTGCAGTTGTCGAATGAAGAAGAACCCCAAAACAAAAATCTAGTCCCATGAACAAAGGATATGGCAAGTGGTCCACTGGTTCTCTGTTACATGATTCATTGACCAGTGATGAATCACCAATGGCTGAGAGTGTTAGCCCCATCTCCAGAGTGTTGAAATCAGAACCTTGGAGAAATGGATTGAAAACTCTGTTCCAGGCTTGTGTAGCCTGCTGGAGTCTGTACAAAGACTCAATCATCCTGCAATTGAAGTCACCTCGATCACGTCCTTGCACCACCATGTAGTGCTCATCCAACTTTTTCAAGAAGAGAAATGTGACCATCTGTGCAATAGGAGTTAGAACCAACTCCGCAATAGTAGGAGAAATAACCATCTCCGTTTCAGCAATGTTCTTCGTCTTAGCAGTGATAGGAGTGAGAATCAACTCCTCATCTATTTGCTCATTTATCCCCCTCTGTTGGGAAAGATTGTTCACAACACAATGAGCAAACTGGTCATGCTCTATTGTCCTTCGAGTAAGGACCTCTGAGTGAGTGGCTGGGCATGCCATCTCACCATGCATCGTCAGTGCATTTGGAATAGTGGAGTCTCCATCCACAACAAATTGTTCTTCAGAATGAGGAAATCCATCCTCCCAAGGCATGTCCGCCTCCCGTACACCTGGTATAGTGGATACTCCCTCCACAATAGGTGCATGTAGGTTGACTGTATCCAAGTCAACATATTTGTGAGGAATGAGTTCCTCCCAAGGCATTGCAGCCTCCTGCACTTCCTGTATGGTGGAGCTATCCTCCACATGTGCATTCATGTTGATCGCAGCCGGATCAACAAGTCAATACTGACCACCTTGCCCAATACCAAGGGCAATTATCCGTCTCTATTTCACATCAGAGAAAACACACTTCTTTCCACATAAATTCACAAAAATATTGGGATTTTCAGTCAATTGATGAATAGATAAAAGATTCTTTTGTAAAGAAGGTACATATCTAACATTCTGTACTAACAATTTTTTAGCATTATTCAATACAATGCATATATCTCCTATCCCTTCTACTGCAAGTGATTCTCCATCAGCTAGTACTACTGATTCAAAACATATATTTGCAATAAATGAAACATACCAGTCCCTACGACATGAAAAGTGTGCAGACGCACCAGAGTCAATGATCTAGCAACTGGTTCACTGTCATTTGAGCATAATGTCGTAAGACAATAAAGAGCATGCTCGTCATCCGAATCCCGTTCTTCTGCAACTGCTGCCACATGTGTCCTCATCACATGGCTTTTTGTTCTACTGCGAAAGATCATACTTCTGCTTCCGGCAATCCTTCTTGAGGTGCCCAACCTTGTGACAGTAATAGCATGTGACCTGATACCGAGTGGAAGACTCACCAGATTGACATTTCCACTTTCCCTTTGACTGAGTGACAAGAGCACTCTCTGAATGGTCACAACTAGATTTTGCCTGAAGTTGTCTCTGCTCCTTTTGCAACAAGTAGGAACTCACCTTGTCAAACGTGAGTGTTTGACTTTCAGCCATTAAATGGAGTGCCTCCACAAATGACTCATACGAAGAAGGTAAGTTGTTCAAAACTAGAGCCACCATATCATCGGTGTCCACCTTTTTGTTGATGGAAGATAACTGATCTCGGAGATCTTTCATCCTAAGTAGGTGCTCAGACAGCGATCCACCTCCTTGTAATTTTACAAAAAAGAGCATATTCTTCAGGTATAAAACCCGACTCTTTTCTGATGTCTGATATTTATCCTTCAGACTGGTCCACAACGTGCTTGCGACAGTAGCATTCCGCACTTCTGGTATCAAATCATCTAACACCGATAACTTGAGAAGTAATAACGCTTTCTTATGACGTGTGTCATAATCCTCGAAGTTCATCGTTGGTCGACTTTCATCACCCTTGATTATTTTATCACAATCACGAAACTCTGCGACCGTTAAAATCTTATGACTCCAAACATTAAAATTAGTGCCCGTTAATTTTTGTGTCTCCGGCAAAGTCAAGTGTGATATATTTGCCATTTTATTATTCCAAAAGAACGGAAATAATTAAATAATAGTTTTACCCACACTCAATAAAATAATACTTATTCCACCAAGTATTACTTATTCCAACAAGTAATATTAAAAATATGCAAATCACCCAACTATATTTGCTTGTATTAAAATATTATTACTTATTCCTCCAAATTTGATTATTCAAAAAACAAGGTAAATACATTTGTTGGAAAAAATTTCATTGACTTTTCAGTTTGAAGAAAAAAAACCAAATGATGCCCTCGAATCCTTCGAGTCACACGACTTTGCTCCAACGAATTGTATTCCGACTGGATTTGCACGATTTCTGTGCTCTCTTTTTGCCTTCTGCGACTCATGTGTTACTCCAAAAATGGGTATTGCTACAGTCACGTTTTGCTCTCTTTTTGCCTTCTATTCACATTTTTCTTTGTTGGATTTGCTGTGCTTTCTAGCGCGACAATTTTTCACAAAAAACGAATGTATTCTGCCCCTCGCAACTGGTTTTTTTTTTCCAACCACGATTTTGCCTGCATCACTGGTCACATTTTTGCTTGGTCTGGCCACGTCTTTGCCTGCAACAGGATTTACTTCTCCTTTGTCTGTACTCTTCCACCAAAAGCTTCCTCGGACTGAATGGCTTCTTTCTTCCTCGAACTGCAAACCTTCGACACTCTGATACCAATGTAGGCATGTGCAAAGAGAAGAAAGAAATAGAGAGCAAACTGCACTGTTGAAATGACACAGGCAGAGGTTTATTTATTACAGGAAGAGGTAGTTGAACAGTTACCAACCGAACAACTACATAACTGTTTTACATGCTATATAAAGTGTTATATTTTAACACGATAGCCCTTAAAGACATTCTTTCCTATTTACTTCAAGAAAATGTGTTACACACTCTGTTAAGGATGATAAGCCCAAATGATTCAACTATGAACTTTGTAATGCAATAGATTTTGCACACTTTCTAATGGGATCCTAATTTGAACACTGAATAAGTTGAGTTTAAACCTACACACTACATTTTATCAAGTTTGCTTTTTGTTTTTTGTTTTTTTTGGAGATAACCTTTTTGTATTACTTCAGGGAGCAAAACAACAGCATTAGTTTGCTTTGTTTCAATTTGCACATCCCCATTAAGAAAAATTTGGCTCAAGTAGACAGGGATTTAAGTTTTTCTAGAATCATTGACGAGTATACCTGTGTAGATCAAGATATGGTAGAAAAGCCGAAAACTCTTTCCTGTACCACAAATAAAACAAAGAAAATTTTGCTAATGCTTCTCTTAACAATGACTGGATCCTATAAAGTTGAAATGGTGAAAAGTGCTCAAAGTGCAAAGTTTACATTCATGGAAAAAAGGAGATTGAAACCAATATATCTGTCTATTCGGATTCAATCTCCATGGTATCAACCTACCAAGAATTATTTTCATGTGCAATCACTATATATATTATTGGAAAAAAAGTATTTGATTAGGCATTCATTATTATATTTTGAAACTCTTAGTTCCTGCAAGGTATCAAGAGTACCTTCAAACTATCATAGCTGAGATGTTATATGTTCTTCCCATGATCTCTAGTTGACATAACCCTTAGAATCAGGATCAACAAATGTTTACCATTGAACTAGTTGGCCTTTTTAATTAAAAAACAACAAATGGGGCATTTAATGCATATTTAACCTAGCTTGTAAATGACATTGTTCAAACTACGTAAAAATGGAAAACATGGGTGAATTGGATGAGAGAGTTATCATCATTTGAAATTTTGAGGCTGGCCCTACAATTCTGATTCACCGGATTCAATTCCTTTGGGCAACTTTAAACCAAATTAGTTTCACAAGAAGGGTTGCTCCTTGAGAATCAAGGGACTTGATTCCAGAGAAAGAAACTATATGAACCATTTTCAGAGAAATACTCGAGATGTTTTTGATGAACTCTTGTTCTTTCTCTTCTACTTATTGCCTACAATGGGTTGATCATTCTTCCATGAGGGATCCAAGCAAAAAAAATCATCTTCAAAAGGCAACTTCTTCAACTCAACTTTCTTCTCATATAACACTTTCACCTCTTTCAGGGACATGGTCACCATAAATGTAGCACTGACTGAAGAATTGATGTGCTGACCATTTGCTTCTGCATTAATTGTAGTTCTGCTATTTGACAAGATAAGTAGACTACTTTTTACCAGTTCGACTGTTGTATTTATTTGATTATTTGATTATGAGATATGACCGCTGTACTTAAAAGATTATGATAAAATACTGACATGGATTACCTATTTTACCCATAAATGAACGTAAACATTGAATTGACTGATTCACAATCAAGGTTACTATAAGGTTCAGTTAAGATAACTCATGGGTCGTTGGTTGATATTTCAGCTAAGGAAACTCACGTTGTCGTTGGTTAATATGATTCAATAAAGGTATTGCATGGCACATTGATAGATGTAAGCTCAACTAAGGTAATTCATGGATTCGTACTAGAATTTAGGGGGTTAGTTGAGGCAGCTCATGTTCCCAGTGGACAATGTGAGGATCAGTGGAGGTTACTGGCTCACTCACGATGATAATGGATTTGGGTTTCAACTGAGGCAGCACATGTTCTCAATCACTGATATAAAGCTCAGTTGATGTAACTAACAGGATGTAGACAGCATTGGGGATTAGTTCTCAATCCTCCCAAGAGTAAAGACTTTCAAATTATAAGTCCTTTTGTGTCATGCGATTTTCTAAGATAATAATTGAAAAGGTGGTCATTCAAGACTGTAAAACTGATCTGTAGTGATAACAAAATATCCTTTTTAGCATCTAATAAGGGCTCTATGCGACTTCAACAAAACTTAACACTTAAGACAACAAGGACACAAATTTCGGTAAATGCATCATGTAACCAGTGAGTTTTCATTGTTGAAAAAATAGCTATAAGAATAAAAGGAATACATCATACTCTAATTACTGCACATATATCCATAAAACTATTGAAATAACTATAGCCACCAGGTTTTTCTGACATATAATGTTTGGCATGAAGTGCAAATCCTGCAAAACCAAAGAAATATTTTGCAGATGACATACAGCTGCTTACTCCAGGGTAAATCCCTGCTGTTGTGATGGCAGGGACTCCTGCAGTCACAGCTTTTTCATGAAAAGACTTTGCTAGACATGAATAACTCCGATCATCACATACATCGATGTAAGCTGTCTGCAAAATAACAAGAGAGGTTTTAAGAATGAAATCTACACTGGATTTAAGAAAACAAAAGAATAGGCATTTAATGAAATATGGCCATGAAATACATGCATTCAGTACAATCAAATCACCTGGTCTATTACATGAAACACTGCATATTCTTGTCACAGTCAAAGCAATAAAATTGAAAAAAGAGACATAAAAAACAAAAAACAAAAATTAAAAAAAAAAAGAAAAGCATTCACCTTATTAGAAATTGCAGTTTCTAGAACTGTACACTTTTCTTCCCTTTGGAATGGTCCTGCTGTATGAACTATTAGGTCCACACCTGCATTAGCATACCATGACTCAAAGATTGTAAAAAAAATGTAATTCCAGTAAATTTCAAACTTAAGACTGTAAAGAGATTCAATCATTTAAACTTAGTATGGATGGTAAGTAGCAAAAAGCCTATCCTGTATAATTAGTACATTAGTGCTCATATAGCATGAGTTTCACAGACATCAAATATTGTTATTTTTATAAAAGAAGAATTCAGCCTCAGAGGAATTTCAAGATCCATCTTTGAAATACCATACCATCAATCACACACTTCCATGGGGCCAGTTCCATTAAGAAACACTTCCAGGGTGTTTGTGGGCAATGGGAAGTCAGGATGTTTTGGGAAACTTAGCTCTGATATGCAAGCATCATCTACAGGAGGATGTGCAATTTTGAAGAGAAAATAAATTTGGATATTTTACTAAGGCTTTGGACCAGCTACAGAAATAACGGGAGCAAAAACTGGAAGCTGCGTGTGACATGCCTGATTACAGGTCAAGGGGCAAAACAGTGGCAAGGTAGAAAACTGTGAAACATAAACCATAAATGCGTGTGTTTGCATCTCATATGCAGGGTAAGGATCTAGCTCAGTAAGCAATCTCATAGATAAATGAATTGACTGTGCAAATAATGACTCGTTTTCTTTTGCCAGAGATGTAGAATCATTTGTTATGTTTATCTACAGGTCAAGATGAGTGAGTTGACAGACAGAGTTATAGCCCTAAATGCCATAAGCATCCCAAAATCCTGAGAAATGTATAGAAGGAAAGAATGAAAATTTTACACTTGTGGAGTCAAACCTGGATATTTTCCGTAGGGGAAGGGCAGATCTTAAACCTTCTTGCACAAATAAATTTATGATGAAAATAGAACTTTTTCAACCACTGCCTTGAGATTGTTTTTGCTTTCATGTCTGATTAAGCAAGTAAAGAATATGAGAGAAGATAAATGATCAGCATAGATAGGCCTCTCCTCTCCTATGGAGACAAAAGACAAACGATTGATAGGATAATACATGAATAACTATGTTCTCATCTCTTAATTGTCTATTCCAACTTCCATATGCTGTGTTGTAAAAGTGGTTGTTGGATTTCGCATAGGCAGCCTAGTGGCATTTATTTCCTAGGAGACGAAGCTCTCTTAGTTTTACATTCAGCTAGCTCAAACAATTGCAGTAATTTCCAAGTTAGCAGCAAAGGATTGTATTTTACACAAATTAAGATTTGGAGAATTTGTAAGAAAAAGATACGCTTACAGCCACACATTTTCTTACAAAATCCATCAAGCAAATGATGATGTCGCCATGGAAACACAATGTATTACAGTAACATAGCATATAATACTACAAAGGTTCATAGATTTTATCCCAAACGCAAAATATTATTTTTGAATTAACAAACCTCACATGGAACTGCAAAAATGATGTAAAACAAAAAAATGCCAAGCAGACAGTGCAAGCACCATTTAAAGCTGCTGCCAATGATTTCACATTATCATAGCTGACTTGACAAAACTCAGCTTTTGTCCCCAACTCCGCTGCTAGCTTAGCCCCTTTCTCCCTTAAAACATGCAATAAACAGCCATCTTATGTTAAGAAAACTCCACTTTAGAATAATGTCATGCCAAATAAAAAGGGCATTTATCTATTTGCTTCCACGGGAAGGAAAGACTAACATAAGACTAACATCTAAAACTGAACAAGTGTTGTTTCTTTTAATAACAATTCTTTTTTATTTTCTGTTCATTCATCTATGTTTACTTTCCATTTGCTTAGTATTGGGAGAACAAAAACAAACTCTAAGTAGTATTGTCAAATACATGTTCACTAATCACCCACAAAAAAGCAGTGTGAATGATACAGCACCAGGAATTATGTAGATGAGTTTTATTCGAAGTAAAGGCAATTGTAAAGTCCTTTGTGGAAGCTATATATACATTTCAGAACGTATACTGATAAAAGTACATTATTTCTGCATTCTGCAATAAACTAATTTTATCCTAACAAATTCTGCCACAGAACAGTCATAAAAATAATGCACATAATGGCACACTTGATGCAATTTCAATGCCCTCATTCACAGTTTGCAAGCAAACCAAAATGCTATTAGATCCCATAGACAATGCAAAGGATTAAACGTAAATAATCTTCGGCACAGTTCAGCCCTTAGAGCAATGGTTGTATGAGTAGCAAACAACAAAAAGAAAATGCCAAAGATCAAGAAGTTCATTCCCCAAAAAAGGGGGTAAAACCAAAGAAACAAATGTCTTCAAAAAGAAAGGGCTTCACTTGAACTCTGAACTATGAAATTGAATTTTGATGTGGCTGCAAAAGCAAACCCTGAACCACCTGGATCTGGGAAAATCCTTTTCGGCATGCTGCACCTAAAAATTGGGTCCTAAGAACAAAAATGTAGCTAGAACAGAGGCTGTGATCTTGGGCCTCAAATTGGCGCTAGAAATAAAATAAAAACAGTACAAATGAATGGAAATTATGACTAAGTATGACCGTTAATTGGGTGAGCTCCATTTTCCCATGGAGACCACTTATTTGTATTGTGAACCATCTATCCCCACTCGGACCTAGCACTCAAATAGCCAACACCACCCAGTCCATCTGCTCTGTCTAGTAGTGGAAATATAAGCTAGTGTTTAGCTTGTGACCACCGATTATCAATTCTGCTGATTTGTAAGCAAAAAAAGTAAGCTCTGAGATGTTGACAATGAGATGCACGACAGGGGGCATGTCGATGATATTTCCTGCGTAGGACTATAAAGGGTGACAGAGATTACTGCAGTATGTGAAAAGTGATTTCAACCACAAACAAAAAGAAATGTGCTCTATGATACCTTAATAGTAAACCCAAGATGTAATGTCCCTCTTTCTCGAATAGTTTTATCGAAGACCTTTGGCCCTTTTTGTCTACCCGATGGCCAAAGGGGGAGTTCAAGGGTGACTTAAGTTTATTAATTTTATTATATGGTACTGGAAGAAAAATATAAATAAATAAAATATCACTAAAAGCACATATAATGAATTAATAGACTTAAAAGTGACTTTGACTTAGGAAAGTACGTGGGAATAAATTAATACATTATTTAATGTGCTTTCCTAGGCAAAAAGTGCTTTGGGATGTGATTAAATAAGCCAAAAAGTACGACTTGCCTTGGGAATGGAAAAAATTAATTAAAAATAAATTATATCCCTTGGGAAAAGTGCGACTTGCATTTTGGAGAGGGTTTTTGGCTTATAAAGGGAAAAGTGCGACTTGTGCCGGGTTCATTCCAGATTATTATTATTTTCCTTCCCAACAGTTGGCTCTGAAGCTTTGCAGACAAAATCCAAGGACGAAAACCCTCTGGATTATTCCTCTTGTGGACGGAAACCCCAAGAGAAGTGAGAGGAGTTTCTATTTAGGGAACTTCATTGTATTCACAAGTTATTTATCATTTCATCAGTATCAGAAAGAGAAATAAATTGCAGCAGTGGGCATTCAGACAACTTCCAGAGTGGGGTAACTTATTCTACAGTTGTTTTATGCAGTATCTGAGGTATTTTTCATGCTAGTTTATTATTGTATCTTCCAGCCTCAAATATATATCAAATCGATTTGGTTTGAATAAATTCCGGCAGGGTTTTGGGCAATATTTTGTTATCAATCCATTTGCAGACTTCTGGTTGTTTTTTGTAAATATTTGCCATTATAAATCAATATTAAATTCACAGCTGAATTATTTGTGAAGAAATCTGTCTGTTTAAACCCTAGGCAGCATTTTCTGTATTTATCTGACTTGCAGGGTTTGTTTTATTTAATTTGTTTGTGCAGTATGAGAATGGTGTTCTATGGTTTCTTTTGACATTACCAGTATAGTTCCAAGCTTGAGCAATCTATAATATATATATATATATATTCAGGCAAAGGGGTTTGGGATCTTTTAGTGGTATCAGAGCAGTGTATCCTCCCAGCCTGTGTGGGAAGGAAGCAGAGAGTATTTAAAAAAAAAAATCAGCTTTGAATGCAGCATAGAGAGGTCGGTCCACACAGATACTACACCCGCAGGTGGGCATGACTCGAAGCTAGTATTGTAGGAGGTGACAAAATGGATTTTATGGGTGATAGACAGGAGAGTCCTCCTCAGGATGAGCATGCAGATCCAGATAGAGACTTCATTAGGGATATGGCAGCCACTTAGAGGCATTTGTTACAGACTATGGAGCGCATGGGCTCTACCTTGGACAGGTTGGCATTGGATAGGCCACGGGATAGACATGGCAGAAGGGATAGATCTGTATCAGTTGTCAGTGGTTACAGGGATCACAGCAGATCACCTTCAGAAATTGGAAGTGTTAGGGGATCGCCACGCCATGAGAGGAGGCACACTCATACAGATGAGAGGAGGACTACCCGGACTACAGATAGGCCTATGCAGCCTAACTTCCTGCCTAGAGATGATCCACCAGAGATTGAGGTGCGGCCAGAAGAAGTAGCTTTTCCGGATACTATTATGGCAGTCAGTGATGAGTGGAGGAGTTTTCGCAGCATGTGAGGGACGTCTTTCCCCTCCCATAGTATTGTGCTTAGAGGAGAGATAGCATGAGGGCTAGACAGGACAGGAGGCCTAGAGTGCAGCAGAATAGGGAATTGAAGCAGGTTACCAATAAGGTAACCCTCTCCACTTTTGATGGTAGTGGAAAGATCAGTGCCAGGGCTTGGATTCACAAGCTCGACACCTATCTTACCCTCAAACCAATGAGGGAACATAAGGCTATACAGTTCGCTACTTTACACCTTGAGGGGGTGGCTTATGATTGGTGGCACCATGGGTTAGTTACACAGAATCACGATCTTCTGTGGTCATACAGGGACTTCAACGAGAGAGGTTGATTGCGAGATTTGATCGCAAGGATGTGGAGCTTTATTACAGGGACTTGGCACAGCTTTGACAGAGTGGACACGTTGATTCATACATCAACGAATTTCAACGTATAATTGTGATGGTGCCAGAGATGCCATGAGAGACATGTGGTGATGTTATTTATTGAGGGACTTCATGACAGGATTGAGGGGTTTGGTGAAGGCTCTTAAGCCTAGGACACTACATGATGCCATCCAGATGACATTGGACTTGGACACATCCCCCACTTCTTATCAGCCAAATAAGAAGTTTCCCACGAGTTCCAGGCCATTCCAGCACTCTTCTAGTCAGCAGAAGAGTGCACCTTCTTCTAAGGTGGATCATGAAACTCGTAATGAGTTGAGGAGGAAGAAGCTTTGCTTTCATTGCAAAGATCATTGGGAGCCTGAACATCGTTGCCTTGGTAAAGGCAAGGTGCATCTCATTGAGGTGATTTCAGATGAGGATGATGACCACTCGCCAGATACAGATGCAGAGGGTGAGGACAGCGGCCATGATGCACAGGGGGAGCAGCCCCAAGTAGAGCTTGGAGAGAGTGAGGCATTGGATTCATCCAATGTCACTATTGCTACACTCTCAGGAGTTCCTAGGTACCATCCCTTTTGGCTGAAGGGAGTGCTTAAGGGACAGCGGATTGTTTGTTTGGTTGACAAGTGGAGCTACGCACAACTTCATTGATGAGGGGTTGGCTGCGAAGCGAGGATTACAGGTTGAGGATTTTGAGGGGTTTAGTGTACGAGTAGCAGATGGGTTTGCTATTAGTTGCACTAAGAGGATTCCGCGGCTTAGTATTCAGATGGGGGACTACACATTGACCGATGACTTCTATGTTATTGGACTTGGTGAGATTGATACAGTCTTGGGTATTTAGTGGTTGCAGTCCCTTGGCAGATATGTGCAGGACTTCCGGAGGATGGAGTTGGAGTTTATGGTGGATAGGAAGAAGATTGTGCTTTGGGCTCTTTCTGATGGTGGGCCTAGAGTTGTTTCAGCATCACAGGATGGAATCTATAGTCAGACATGGAGAGGTTGCATGGGCAGCCCAATGTTTCATTTCATCCAAACCTTCTTCAGATAGTGAGCAACCCTTTCATATAGACATCCAGTCCATACTGGATAAGCACGACCCAGTGTTTGGTGACATTCCCCCAGGTAGACCACCAGATAGAGGGTTTGAGCATGTTATAGAGCTTGAGGAGGGTGCTAAACCTGTGATGACTACGCCTTATCACCATCCTAAGACATATAAGGATGAGATAGAGAAGGCCATTAGAGAGCTCTTGGAGATGGGACACATCCGTCCTAGTTCTAGTCCCTTTGCTTCTTCAGTTGTTTTGGTGAAGAAGAAGGATGGGACCATGAGGATGTGCATTGACTACCGTGCACTAAACAAGAAAACCATAAAGAACATGTATCATATTCCTCGCATAGATGAGCTTTTAGACGAGTTGCATGGAGCTATCTATTTTTCGAAGATTGATCTTCGATCAGGATACCATCAGATTCACGTTCGGGATGAGGACATTCACAAGACAGCCTTCAGGTGTCACTACGGGCACTATGAGTTCTTGGTGATGCCATTTGGACTCACCAATGCACCTGCTACGTTTCATTCATGTATGAACCATCTCTTCAACAGGAAGTTGAGGAAGTTTGTGTTGGTCTTCTTTGATGATATTTTGATATATAGCATGACATGGGATGAGCATTTGAGGCATCTTGATGAGGTACTTAGCATAATGGAGACTCAGTCTTTATTTGCTAAGATGTCCAAGTGCGAATTTGGACTTACTGAGATATTGTATCTTGGGCACGTCATTGGGGCCAATGGGGTCAAGGTTCATCAGGAGAAGATACAGGCAATGCAGGATTGGCCACCACCCAGGAATATCTCTGATTTGTGTGGATTCTTGGGGTTATGTGGTTATTACAGGAGGTTCATGAAGGGCTATTCTCAGCTGGTAGCTCCGTTGATAGATCTTACATGGAAGGGGGCATTCAGATGGACAGATGAGGCACATGTAATATTTGAGAGGCTTAAGGTAACTATGAGCACCTGTCCAGTTTTGGCTCTTCCAGATTTCTCACGACCCTTCATTTTGGAATGTGATGCTTTGGGATTGGGGATTGGTGCAGTTCTTATGCAGGATCGCCATCCTATTGCCTACGAGAGTAGGAAGTTGAGAGATAATGAGAAGTTGTACTCCACCTATGATAAGGAGATGCTTGCCATTATGCATGCTTTGGCAAAGTTCAGACAGTACTTAGTAGGTGGGAAATTTGTGGTGAGGACCGACCACAACAACCTGAAATATTTCCTAGAACAGAAGGAGCTCAATGAGAGGCAATAGAAATGGGTCAGCAGAATCCAAGCATATGATTTTGACATTGAGTATGTCAAGGGGATGAAGAATATAGTGGTTGATGCACTTTCCAGGAAACCCCATCTCGCTGCCCTATGTTCTTTGAGCGAGATTTCAGTAGATTGGAAATCTCAACTATTAGTTGAGTATTCCAAAAATACTTGGGCATGTGACATTATGGATGGAAAAATTTAGGATGGCCGATATAAGGTAATAGCTGATTTGATTTTGTATAAGGGCATAATTTACCTAGTTCCTGAATCTGAGCTTAAGGAGAAGATTATGCATGCCTTCCATGATGCACCACTTGCAGGACATCCAGGGTACTTTAAAACATACAGGCAGATTAGAGAGAGATTCTCTTGGAAGGGTCTCAAGGATGATGTCTTGTGCCATGTCCATGAGTGTATGACTTGTTAGCAGAACAAGTTAGAGCATACTTTCCCAGCAGGTTTGTTACAGCCATTGCCGATTCCAGAGCAGAAGTGGGAGAGTATTTTGATGGATTTCATTACAGGTCTTCCCATAGTGCAAGGGAATGATCGCATTTATGCGGTAGTTGACCGGTTGACAAAATATGCACACTTTTTTTCCGTCCCTACCAGCTTTAAGGCACCACATGTGGCTGATTTGTTCTTCCGTCAGGTATTCAGGTTGCATGGACTTCCGAAGAACATCGTCAGTGATCGGGATAGCAGGTTTTTGAGCATATTTTGGCAGGAAATTTTCCATTTGGTTCACACTGAGTTGACTCTGAGCACTAGTTATCACCCTCAGACTGATGGGTAGACGGAGATTGTGAACAAGTGGATAGAGGGTTATCTGCGTAACTATGTTGCAGGCAGCAGAAGGCATGGGTAAGGTGGCTATATTTATGTGAGTATTGCTATAACACTACTTACCATATGTCTATTGGTATGACTCCATTCCGAGCATTGTATGGATATGATGCAAGATCTTTTGTTGATTTGGCTTTTGGGGACAGTAGAGCTCCCAAGGCTTAGGAGAGTTTACAGGATAGTCAAGACATCCTTAAGGTACTTAAGGATAATATTCAGCGGGCCCAGAATCAACAGAAGATGTATGCAGATAGGCACATGGTAGAGAGGGCATTTGAGGTAGGAGACATGGTATTTCTGCATCTTCAGCCATACAGACAAAGCACTCTCAAGAAGAGTGGAGCTGAAAAGCTCAAGCCTCGATTCTATGGACCATACAGGGTGTTGAGGAGAGTTGGTGAGGTAGCATATGAGCTGGAATTACCTTCTGAGAGTAAGATACACAATGTCTTTCATGTATCTTGCTTGAAAAAGGCTTTGGGGAAGCACATTGTTTCTTCTGCAGAGTTACCACCTTTGGATGAGGAAGGGAGGTTGGATTTAGTGCCAGAGGAGATCTTGGATAGCCGAGAGAGGAGATTGAGGAATAGAGTTATTCAGGAGTTCCTGGTGAGGTGGAAAGAGTTTCCAATAGAGGATGCTACATGGGAAGGTGAGTCTATATTACAGCATCCAACCTTGCGGTTGCTTGGGGACAAGCAATCTCGGGAAGGGAGGACTGTAATGTCCCTCTTTCTCGAATAGTTTGATCGAAGACCTTTGGCCCTTTTTGTCTACCCAACGGCCAAAGGGGGAGTTCAAGGGTGACTTAAGTTTATTAATTTTATTATATGGTGCTGGAAAAAATATAAATAAATAAAATATCATTAAAAGCACATATAATGAATTAATAGACTTAATAAGTGACTTTGACTTAGGAAAGTACATGGGAATAAATTAATAAATTATTTAATGTGCTTTCCTAGGCAAAAAGTGCGACTTGCCTTGGGAATGGGAAAAATTAATTAAAAATAAATTATATCCCTTGGGAAAAGTGCGACTTGCATTTTGGAAGGGTTTTTGGCTTATAAAGGGAAAAGTGTGACTTGTGTCAGGGCATTCCAGATTATTATTATTTTTCTTCCCGACAGTTGGCTCTGAAGCTTTGCAAACAAAATCCAAGGACGAAAACCCTCTGGATTATTCCTCTTGTGGACGGAAACCCCAAGAGAAGTGAGAGGAGTTTCTATTCAGGGAACTTCATTGTATTCACAGGTTATTTATCATTTCAGCAGTGTATCAGAAAGAGAAATAAATTGCAGCAGTGGGCATTTAGACAACTTCCAGAGTGGGGTGACTTATTCTACAGTTGTTTTATGCAGTATCTGAGGTATTTTTCATGCTAGTTTATTATTGTATCTTCCAGCCTCAAATATATATCAAATCGATTTGGTTTGAATAAATTCTGGCAGGGTTTTGGGCAATATTTTGTTATCAATCCATTTGCAGACTTCTGGTTGTTTTGCCGTAAATATTTGCCATTATAAATCAATATTAAATTCACGACTGAATTATTTGTGAAGAAATCTGCCTGTTTAAACCCTAGGCACATTTTCTGTATTTATTCGGCTTGCAGGGTTTGTTTTATTTAATTTGTTGGTGCAGTATGAGAATGGTGTTCTATGGTTTCTTTTGACATTATCAATATAGTTCCAAGCCTGAACAATCTATAAATTAAAAAAATAAAATAATAAAAATATATATTCAGGTAAAGGGGTTTGGGATCTGGCTTATTACAACAAAACACTCATAATGGATATAGGCTTGCAAAAATTTAAAGACCATAATCTCACCCTAAGTGATTCTATCCTACTAGCCGAGTTCTTAGATCTTCACATAGATATCTAATTTTAGTACTACTTAGAACTGTGCTTTTGACTATTTCTTCCCAGGATTTCTGAATGTCCTTTCTTCTAATGTAATGATGTGTTTATATAGATACACAATCAGCCATTTGTTATATTAGGTCTCAACGACATTCCTACCCATAAGCATAGATTAACTGCGTTGCAGACATTAAATGAGGAAGGCCCAAAGGACCCATAACATAGCACAACTCGATGCAAACACAAGTTGGCCCAACAATCCCACTTATGATACATGAGCAATTCATCATCGTCAACTCCCTTTTGTAATCTCGATACACTACCAATCAAATGATCCCCCACTCGTATCTACTCTAAGAACTTGCATGTGCTATTGTGCAAAAACCCTATGCACACCATGTCTTCGAGTATTTCCATGTGTGGAAGTCCAATGACCTCGTGGTTTTGTAGGTAGATGCACAGTTTAGAGATGAGTCTCTCCTAATCCTAATATGAGCCTTTGAAAATGCACATTTTGTTGTCGAACATGTTTTTGAAACATTCCTAGTTCTGCATTGTACCCCCAATTGCAATGTTTTGATCTTGCACCAAAGATTAACAAGCTTTACTCAATCCCTTCAAGAGTGCATATGCATAACACAGAGGTGTTGTTATGCATTTCAACATGTTCTTTGCCCATGCAAGACCTTTTGATTGTGAAATCACCATTTTCGCTCTGCGCCAATAAACACTGTTTGTGCACCAACTTTTGAGGACTTATGTGATCAAGTTAAATATTATGAACCTTTCTTGAGCAATATGTCAATGCCGCACACAAAATATGCTCAAACACAAAATCTACTCCTAACTATTTTTGGTTGATGCAAGATTGCACATGAACCTCGATGCTCTTACATCATACACCTCAGGTAAGAAAATGTGTGAGCTAGGTGCTCACACACACAGGCTGAGTGTAAAACCACCCTTTCAACCTTTTGATAAGGTCTTGGCGTGCCTATGTAGTTGGGTATGGGTACTCCATGTCTTCCAATTGATGGTAGTTGGGTATGGGACCAACCTCCACCTAAATGCTCTCGTTTTTGCACTCAGTCAGTAATTTGCCCCCTAATCTCTCTCTTTGATTGGACCTTCTTCTGTCTACACGGGGTCACCTCTTTCATTCTCCACATCTTCTTCTGCAACATTTTTGCACACTGCCTTCTCATTGAAATTATCCATTTCTCATCTCTTTACACTCTCTGTATGTTACCTCTTGCATTGTGCTCTACACACTTCACTGCATTCTTCTTTGCACATGCTTCTTTTGCAGTACTGTGCACATGCTCTACTCTCTTCATCCTGCAGGATCTTCTCCCTTCCATGCGATTAACCAAATGACTTTGGTGCGCAACTTCATCTTCTTCCCTTAATGGTTTCAGAATGAAACTCTCTCCATCCTTCTGCACTTCACTGTATTGGCTCTCCCATCATATAACATCTCCCAGTCAAATTGCCATGGCCTCCCCAACAAAACATGGCATGCATCCATTAGTAAGATATCACACAGAACTTTGTCTATGAACTGGCCAATCTTCATCTCCACTTCGCATTGCTCTTACACAACACCATACTTGTCCTTCTACCAACCAAGTTACCTTGTAAGGATCTTGGATGCAGTTTGTGCTCCAATCCCAACTTCCTCACCATCTCTACGTGGACACCAAATTATTTGTGCTTCCACTATCAACCACCACCATACCTAACATTTACCTCTTGTCTTGCATCTTGTCCAGAAAATATGTCACCTCTCCTGCAACTTCTCTCTTTTTTGACGTAACCTTCAAGAGTGTCCTCACTACAAGCAACATCTCTCCTTGCTTAAGTTCATCTATCATGTTGACTGACTAATGCAATTGCTTTTCCTTATGCTTGAACAATTTGTTCACTTCCTTCCTCTTTCTCATACATCTACCATGTGTATGAGGACACTCAAATGCCGATTGTCCTGACTTCTTCACACCGAAAAGCATGTATGTGTTGAATCTTCCACCTCGACCTCTCCCTCTTGCAGAAGTGGTTCCTTCTCTAGCTTGTTGTCCTTGTGCATTGTGCATGCCTTCCTCACTCTTTTGCTCACGCCATTGGTTCCTTACCCCCTTCGAGCTTCCCTTTGGCCTTCGTAACATTCTTTATGTGCCTCGGCTTCTCCTCCACTCTCAAGGCATATTGTATATCTCTTCCACTGTTTGCATCTTCACTATGTTGATCTCATCTCGGATCACCCACCACAGTCCATTGATAAATGCACTACCTTCTCTTGATCCATTTTGCTATGACCAACTTCAAATTGGGATCTTGTAAAACTCCTATGTATTCTTAATACACTTAACTATTTTTCAAATTTGACAATCTCTTCAATAGATCCAACTAGTAATCATGATGCAAAAATTGTCCCTTTTCAGTTACGCAACCATCCTCTCCCAATGGGTGATCTTGTCTTTACCCTTTCTATTCCACTCCAATTGAACTTCCTTCCACCACAATGCCACATGACCTTTCAACTTGGTTTTACAATGAACTTTCACCTTGCGCTCGTCCACAACCTCATCAAACTCAAAATATTCTTCCATCTCTATGAGCCAATCAATTAGCTCCTCCACATTCAGTGTCCTTAAAAAACATGGAACCTCCATTCACACTCCTCTTCCAATCTTTGACATGGCTTTGAGAAGCCTTTCTTCTCCATCATCCAAATGATCAAGGTGTTGGACCTGCTTCTTCCATTTCACCTTCAATCACTTCTTGCGTTTCTATTTCTGCATCACTCACATCATCCCTCGAGACAAATCCTCTTCTCCTCTACCACAATCAATTTGATTTGTATTGTCCACAACATTTCCACAATCTCATCAAGCCTTCCGGCACATTAGCAACTAATGCCCCTTCTCCCCTTACCCTTCATCTTGGTGGCATCTTGTCTTCTTTGCAAACATGGACCTATTAATGCTGCACTTTCTTGCAAAGTATGCTAAGTTTCTTCACTTGCTTGCTTCATCTCTCTACCCACCTTGCAAAGATGGAGAATTTCATATATTCACTTATCTCAACCCAGAGTGTGTACCGCTTTGATACCAAATGATGTAGTCATGGTTAGGGGTCCCAATGAAGGGATGCCTTAGACATGCAGCCTTGTCAAAACACACATACATGCAGTGGAATTACAGCAACATCACAAACTTCTATGCTATTATTCAAAAAATATTTACACACAACCTCGCACAATCCAACTTATTACAGTCAACACTCTACACAATACCTCGTAGGCTTACAAATCAACTTCAACACTGCATGTCACCCCAAATGATTCAGCCCTATAGTCTGAACCCATATCTCACATAGATCTCTACATGTGTAGTACTCCTTGCAACCACTCTAGACTATTTCCTCGCGGGATTTCTGAATGCCTTTCTTCAAGTGTATTGATGTGTTTATATACACATAATACAACTAGGTTTACAATGTTAGGCTCAACCTACATCCTAACCATAAAGATATTAAATTCGTTGCAAATATTAAATGAGGAAGTTAAGGTCCAAATGATCCATGTCATAGTTGAATTTTTTGTAATATCATTCATCCCAATTATCATAATTTTAAAATAGGTGGATCATCTTTGGATCTCATTTGTGAGATCTCAATGACAGTCAAATTGATTATCTTTCCATTTTTGTTATCAAATAACCTTGTGTGTATTGGATGGTAAATCTTCACACCCCTATCTTCAAGAACTTCATACCCTAGAATCCAAAGAATTTGGCAGTTTCACTTGTGGATGTGTGGTATCAAGGTAACTCTCCCTTTCTAACACGAACCTCATGAAAATGGATGGAACATGCATCGCACTTGTTTTGAAGGTTTCTCAATTATGTTCCATACTTATATGCTTTTGTTCCATGCTTCAGTTCCACACCAAGGTTTCATGCCATCCATTGAGATGTGCGGCATAAATTGGAGGTGATTGCACCATTCCCTTTGAAAGTTCTGGTGTATGCACAAGCCCCTTCAACCATTAAATCACGGATTTTTCATTTTTCACTATAAGATACAAGCTTGCACCAACTTTTGAAGACTCTTTTAAGACAGTGAAGTATCGTGGACTTATGTGGAGCATTCTAACAATGCCACACACAAATATTTATGAACACAAATACATGTGACCTTAATAGAAAGGAACTAAAGGAAACATAGCACATGCATGTTGCACAATATTATGTGAAAATACTTTGCATCTAATAAATATTTTGCAATACTATACTTAGCTTATTTTTCTAATCCAACATATTTTTGGTTGATGCAAGATTACACACAATCTCGGATGTTCTTGCATCACAAGGATTCCAGCTATACATGAAAAGATATTGGGTAGCCAATGTGATCATCCTCAAACAATAGGACAAACTAAAAGAGTAAAGGCGAATAATGAAGGATATAATAACAGCCCATTTGCAGCCAGAGAAACATATGGTAAAGACTTTCATTTGTGTAATTTGCATTTAAGAGCTAGTAAAACTCTGCAATATGCATGTCTCCATTGAAAGCAATGTATGTGTTACATCCTCTTCTTCCTATCAATCTGGATATAGCAATTTTAAAGGGAAAATCTAACTGTCTTTAGACATGCTGCAAAAGATATAAATCTTATGCAGCAACGAAATGAACGGAGCCCAAGGCCCAAACTGTGCTAAGATGAACATAGTTTACTCAAAGTGGATTGCTATTTTGAGAATAAAAATTCTAAAAATTCCTTGTCTAATGGAAAGTGCAATAAACCATCCCCAATATAAAGGGGATAATGCACAATAATCGAAATAAATAATGAAGTGTCTTATAAGTTGCAACTGCCTCCGAATGTTAATGCTAATTCTATCTAACTTCTTGAGGCACTTTCCAAATAAGATAATACTCTCCCAGCTAATGTAGATGTGCAAGAAATGCATCAACAATCTCGTGAGATTGTATGAATTTTGGTTAAACAAGTAAAGAAACAGAGAAATATAGAAATTAAAGAGTATTTGATTGAAAGTTCAAATAAACCATAAAATAGGTCACTTGGGAGCCTGCAATATTTGCAAGAGAATCAAGCCTCGTTGGAACAATAATCCTTTCAAAAGGGGAAGCCAGGTTACAGCTCTTAAAAACAATAAATTATCAAACTGGTATCCATTTAAAAGGATTCATAAAATGGGGAAAAAACCACATTTTCATGAAACAGCTACATAAAAAGGACAAGAATTCCACAAACAGCCCCATGAACCCATGCGCAGCAAAGTTTTGGTTAAAACTTACAACAACCCTAAAGAGTGCCCACAACATTAAAATAGGGATATATTAGCAACGGAGAAGCCCTAAACCACCAATACCAATAAAAAAGCATCCATTCTCATTGCTATATGGTGTGCGTTATCCTTTTGTTCTAGTACATCCTTTTAGCGTATTCTCATCTCTCTTTAAGATCTACTGATTTGGCTTTTGGGAGGCATTTTTCTCGAGTTTTCAGGCCTTAGAGCCAGAGGGAAGCCATTTGCATCCTCAAGTTATAACCTTGATATAGCAGATATGTCCTCAGCCCCTATTTTTACCTTTATTATGGTATAATATCATTTTTATGAATTCTAGGCTTATTATTTTACGATATGATAGGGCTATTTGATTGGATCCCTTATGGGCTGACACATTGTGCATGCTAACAATTTTCATTGTTTTGATAGTATATTTCATATTGACCCTAATTATTATTCAATAAATTCATGTTCTGATATACCAAACTATAAATAAGTAAGATCCCCTCTATTTATGATAATCTATGATGAAACTATGATGGCTTGTGATGAAATAATGATGGCTTATGATGAATTGTAATGGCTCGCGATAGAATCATGTTTACTATGATTGCACGATGAGGACTGTAATATGGACCAAACCAATATAAGCCGTCAAGCCCATGTTTTAAGACAATAGATATGGATATACTAAATGGCATAAGGGGTTCACATGAATAAATGCATGAGTGTACATATATTGTTACACACACAACTCATGCTGATCATGTGTGAGTCCTCATTGGTGCATAGGAATGTTGCCAAGGATCTTTACACATTGTAATCATAATGGAGATGTTGGATTATCATCCTTTAGCGAAAGGGTTTCCCTTAATCTGATATTGTTATTCTTACTATGATATTGGTATCATGTATATGCAGTGTAGTTATATTATTGCATGGCTTAAAGCATGTTGAGGTTGTACAATGATTATCTGGGGTTCAAAATCCTTAAGGATTTAAGGGGGCATAAGGAGATGGATAACAGATAAAGAAACACTGATAAGAGAGGGAAAAGCCTGACTCTTTTACATCTAGAGACTTAGGTCTACCTCATGGATTATCTTGTATTTATCCATATACTCTGCCTCTAGGTTAGAGGCTTCGAGGCATATGATAAGGTCATCATCATGGAATGTATGCCCAATGGGGCTTGAACCCTCGTCATCATCATGAAAATCCCTCCACCTTGTCACTGAACCTTGGGCAAGGTCTGCTGCATTGGGGTTGTAGGTGGTTGATTCTAGGTCAGTATTGGAAAAAGTTATAAGAGATATTACTTTTATATCACAAAGCAAAAGGAGATGAGAAACAAATGAGGAGAGCCATTGAGAAAAAAAACCGTACAAGTACTGTTTGCAAGAAAAACCTCTTTATTTCACATTTGAGTTCTAATTCTGACCAAGCTACAAGCTGATTTCAATGCAGCTCGGGTCCTAACTCGTTGACATCAATACGTGCGCCAATCTCCCCAATTCCTGACAAGCTAACCAAACTAGCTCCCTTCCTGCCTCACTGCCTCTCTCCTTTTATTCCCTCTTAGTAAAATCTTGGGTGAGGGTATGGGTAGGATTTAATGCATCGTAGGGTGATAATCGTAAACCACGTTCTTTAGATTTGTAAACATGGATTGAATCTGTATATTTTGTTTTTCATTCATAAACATGGATTCAAGTCAACTCCTTTATTTTCTTATGGTAAATCTTTGGTAAGCTTATAAGTGACCTTTAATGCAATAGACCACATTTTTAAAATTCTTAACCATGGGCCACATTCTTAAGATTCAAAAGCATGGATTCAATCTTACTCGTTTGTTTTTTTCCAATAAATCTTTTAGTAAGCTTATGGATAACCTTTAATGCAATAGATCACAATCTTAAGATTCATAAACATGGCTTCCATCCCACTCTTTTGTTTTTCTTTCTACAAAATCTTGGTGATGAGAATATGGGTAGTTTTTAATGCTAAAAAGTAAACATGGGATTGAACCCTATTTTTTTTTTCTTTTGGTAAATATTGGAGAAGGTTATCACTGTCATTGAATAAAATGTGAAGTAATCTTAAAATTTATAAATATGGACCAGACTCAAAATTGCTGTAACTATAAGTAGCCTTAAATCTTATCCCATAATGTTAAGATATATACACATGGGTCAGACTCAAATGCGCAGAAGTTGTGGGTAGGCTTATATCTCAACCTTAAATCTTAAATCTTGTACACATTGGTCAGACTAAAATGGGACTCTAATGTCCCTAGAGTTATAGGCCGCCTTGTTGCCAAAGGTAATTGAACCTGGGTCGAACACTAAAGAATCCCACCCATTACACTTAATTTACAATTAAACCCAAAGTTTTTTGATAAAATAAAGTTCGATTCATTTAACCCCCTAATCAAAGGAAAATACCTGTTTCCTAGCCTGCAAGAACCAGCTGCAGGTTTGGGCAATTCTTAGCAAGAACTTTGGCAGTAGAGCCACCAACACGGCCTGTTGCCCCTAAAATAAGTACTCTCTTATTCTCTATATATGTTTCTCCTTCATTGGAGGTGCTGCAACAGATAATCCTACTCCCCTGCAAATTAGGGCGCATTGTCTTCATTGGTGTATACAATACAGGCACGGCCATTGAAAAGGCTGCGTCCTATGTTGAATTGTAATGGAGTTGGGTTATCCTGCTGCACCTCCAGCCATTTGTAGTCGTTTAAGTTAGTTTTTGCAACTTTATCCGCTTGTGGGGAACTCTATTTGCCACGTTACTCCACGATACTTTGTATTCGTTTGTGGAGAAGTGGGAACTGGTGTTGCCGTAGTTATAACCAAACTATTTAATAACCGTGTGTAATTGTAACTCGGCAATCGAGATATCTCGGGTCCCTTGACTTGTAAAGAAATGAAATGAAATGAAATATTTTAATGACGTCTACGTGATTGAAGAGTCAAAGGGACCAAAAAGCAGAAACATTAAGCTGAAACCAAGTTTTTTTCTAAATCCTCTTGCCTACTGTGAATCTTGAGCACCAAACCAGCAATCCTTTGAAGCTTTGCTTCCTCAAATAACTCATCTAGGTTGTCTACTTGTAAGGCATTTTCATACTGGAAACGGATGTCATCATACGCTAAGCATTCCATGATGAAGTGCCATTCTGTTTCAACAACCCCTGTACTGCAAAAAAGACAAGTTCTCTTTTCCCACTCTTCTTTGGGAATAGTCCATCTACCCATTTCACAACGAAGATGATGTGACCCGGTCCTCAACTGAGCCAAAATAATCCTAGCCTTACCTTTGATATCCGCCCTTAAGTAAGCTTTGTTATCGTGAGCCCAAGTGGGGTTGAAATATTTGATATAGTGCGCTTTCTTACGACCAATATTTTCTGTCCACGTGATTTTCCTAAACTTCTCTGCCACATAATTTTTTATTTCCCTATTGTTGTTAGGGCACTCTTGGAAGTGGATGCCCCACTCCTCCATACCATTTGGTGTTCTGCTTCATCCAAGTTTTCTTTTTGCGCTCTAGGTTATCCTCTATAACCATTTTGGGCCAACGATGATTGTCCATGCTTTCCACTTTTTTCAAATAGCTTATTAGCCGAGTGATTGCCGAAGCTTCCATTGATAAGATACCCGCTTCAGCCAGTAAAATCTCATAAGGAACCGTTGATTTAACTTTGAGAGTGCTTGTGATTAAATGTTTTTGGATTCTTTCTACCTGTCTCCATCCATGCTTTGACATATTACTTCCCCAGACTTCACACCCATAAAGGGCCGCCGAAGTGACCAACAGACCAAAGAGGGTTTTCTTAGTATTCCAGTCCCAAAGCTCAGCTTTCCTACATCTATTTGGGAGCAAGTATGATGCTTTCCAACCTCCTTGAATTCTTTTTGCTCTGCAAGTTTCCCAGCTCATTTTGTGGTGAAAATCAATCCCCAGATATTTATATTCTGTAACAATTTCCAAAGGCCTCCCTTCAAAAAGAAAGTTAGTGTGTGTCCCTTTCGTTTTTAGAGAAAAAATCATGATTTTTGTTTTGTCGATGTTCACTTGCATCCCGACTTCCTGGCAAAAGAGTTCTAAGGCTTTTAGATGCTCTCTCAAACCTTGAGCTATTGTTGATATTAAGATAAGGTCATCAGCATATAAGAGCAACTTCACCACATATTCCGCCAACTAAACACCCCCTCCCTCGGTATTGTGTAACCATTCTTCAAGCTTGTCAATGTATAAACCAAACAAAGTGGGAGAAAGAGGGCAGTCTTGTTTGACACCAATGTCACTACCAAAACATTCCGACATGCCTTCTCTAGTTCTGATTTTAGCTCTAACCTGCTCATAAAGCCTGTGCACTACAGCTCTAAACTCGTCTAGAATCACAAGCTCTTCCATCTTGTTCCAAAGTTTGTCACGAGGGACTGTGTCAAACGCTTTTTTAAAGTCAACAAAACAACAAAAAGCTTCCTCACCTTGCGAATCCCAAACCTTTTCAATCAAATGACTAAGAGTTATGCAATGATCAATGGTTGAATGTTTAGGTCGGAAGCCTGCCTGTCCTTTTGCTCTTTTACCCTCTCTTTATGCCCAACTGCTGATTCGGGCGCTCTATCATGCCCCCAAACAACTTACCAAACAGAGGATTGATCATAATGGTGCGGTAGTTAGAAGGGTTATTGAAATCCCCCACTTTTAAATAAAGGAATAACCACACTAGTCCGTCCATTCTATTGGGAACCCTACTTGATTTACATTATTGAAGATTGTTTTGATATGTGGAGCAAGCACCTCGACCCCCCAACTTTAAAAATTCAGCTTGTAACCCATCAACATCTTGTGCTTTTCCATTTGCTAGATTTTGAATGTCGTATTTGATGTCATCTTCTAAGAATAGCTCGACTGAAGTCTAGAGGATGGGAGGGCTATCCTATTGAAGAGACCACTCGTATAAAAGCTTCGCATATTCTAACCAATGTGCTTTTGTGATATTGTTTTCTATGTGTGTTTTCTTTTGTTGCAACTCCCTCCAAAATCCTTTGGGATTGTGTTTTCCGAGAGCAATTAATTTCGACCTCCTTCTATTCACATAAGTTTCTTTTTTGTTTTGAACCAGTCTCTTATAATTCTTTTTATTTATTTTATTCCCTCCACTTTCCCTCATAGCTCTCTTGGCAACCTTACAATCCTCATCATACCATGGATTAGTGGGAAAAGTATTTGCAGCTCCCTTTTTGGGTTTAGATCTTTTGCAATCACCTAAAGCCTCGTGAATTAAAGGTATCATTAGTTTACTGCCAACACACCCCCTTGCTCCCTTGATCGTATTGCACTCTAAATCAATTTTTTGCCAATTGAAATTGTTGCTCAAGGGCAGCCAAAAAGATTTCCTGATTTTCTTTATTCAAAATGATTTTGCCTTGTTTTGGATGTCTCTGGCAAGTGATGGCCTTGGTTTCATTGTTGTTGATTTGTACTGGTGGCAAGTTTGATTAAGAGAGGTTTATGATCAGATTTGAGCTCAATAGGAGAATCTTTGATTTCGAACTCGAGCAGTCTACGGATAGAACTCTGAGTGCAGATAACATAGTCCACAACACTTTGACCGTTGTACGTTTTGCAAGTGATATTTCCGGATCTAGGCCAAGTCTTCATGCCATTACAAATAACCATGTTGTGTAGGCTACATAGACCTAAGAGCTCAACCCCGAAGAGCGTCACCCCTCCATTCCCATCTTGGGATATTCTTTCCCAAAACTTGTCATCTGCCACATCAAGCCAAAGTGGATTGCCATCGTCACCTTTGGTGTTGCACAACTGAAGAGATTGATTATTTGTTGTTCTTGCATTAAAATCTCCCATCATAATAATTTCTCTGTCAGCACTAAACAAAGAAATGTCTTTTTTTATTGAAGCATAAGGGTCCTCACTATCTAAATTTATTTTCTTATATGTCTTTGATCCTTGCGAAGCAAAGTAGCAAGCAACCAATCTGATAGTTGTCTTGTTATCTACTATTTTCAGCCATATATATTGCTTATTTGCATCTTCTTTTTCCACTTTAATGACCCCAAGCCATGTATCCTTGATTAGAATTGTGATTCCTCCATGCCATTTCCCTGTCTCGCTCCCTTCATTCCAAACTGAAATTTTCTTGTATCCTTCAAAATCTAGAACTCTGCAACCATCATGTTCATGTGTTTCCGTAAGGATTATAATATCTTTCCCCTCTGCTACGGGCCCCAAACCAGATCCTCTTCTCCACGGGTACCCCCTGCAATTCCAACTTACTATATGCATAGGATCCCGTGGGGCCCCAAATTCCTATTTCCTGTTTGTTGAATACTCACTGATTTGAGCTTTGCCATTCCTTAATTGTGCCCATTTTCCTGCCTCTCTTGCCTTTTTCACTTTCTCCCATTCCTTCTTACGATCTTCTTGTTGTGTGAATGGCAAATCCTCATCTAGATATATATGTGTGCCTCGAAGAAGCCCCCTACTTTTTAGAATAGCTTGCTTGTCTTCTATATTTCTCATGACCACTCGCACATGTCGATCTCTTCCTCCTTATATTCCCTTGCCAATCCTATTAGCTTGTTGTATATACCATGTCCATTTTAACTGATCTTTAAGAAAATCCCTTGCCAATATGCCAGTTCTCTCTCTTTCACCAAAATCTCTCAAACCTTTGATGATAAAATTTAACACTTTGTCCTGCTGATCTTTTTCTTCTTTTATCTGAATTTTGACATGTTTCTCTAAGGCTTGCCTTTGTTCGCTTGTTGATCTACTTACCAATTGTGACCATGTTTTGGCCTCCTCTATCTGATCTTTTAGTTGATTTTCTTTGATTTCCAAGTTTTTGATTATTTCTTGAAATTCCTTTGTTTGTGTTGTTTCCTTTCCTTTTGTCGTTTCAGTGTTTTTTTCTCCCGCTGCCTTCAGCTGACCTATGTCATTTTTTAAAGCAACTAATTCTTGTTGTCCTCTTTCCATGAGGTTCTATAGAGTTAAAACCTGCTCTTTGAGAGCTTTATTTTCCCCTTCTAGCTTATGTCTATGTTCTGCACATTTTCTTCTTTCAATGTCTGCTTGGAACATCTGATTTTCTAAGAGTCCCAGTCTCTCTTTCATGCTCATGAGTTCAGTTACATACAGTGTGGAAGACCAAAGTAGAGGCGTAGATGTAGGACTATATAGTTGTTTGGGGTCTTGCATCACCTCCTCTTGTTCCTCGCTATTTTTTGCAAAATTTTCTGATTTGTTCAGCTTTGTAGCATCTCTCCCTTCCTTATATATTGTTTGCTTTCCTTGAATAAGTTGATCCTTGAAGACAAAAGTACCTTTGTTGTTTGTCGTTTTACGTAGAATAAACGTTAGATTTTTCTTCTGGGCTTGCCTTAACTTTTTGGCTTGTCTGCGCCGTAAAATCCCCTTATATTGCTTTGCATTCACAAAAACTAGCTTGTTCCCTGTCCCCAGTGAATGCTTTTGATAATTTCCTGTATTTCCTACATTTTTGTGTGCTTCTGCTAAATATGTGACTGGACCAATGTACTTTTGTATCTCTTTGTTTGGGTTATCGTTGGGAAACTCGTGTTTAACCATGGTTTGCTTGACTTGTTTAGACTGTGCGTGTTGGTTTGAGCCCTCGGAGAAGAATCCACTCCCGGTTGCCTCTCTGACCCGGGCCCTCCTGTCTACCCTTCTGTCTATGCTGACCCCACTGTCTACTACCTTGTCTAAGAAGAAATAGAAGAAGAAGATATTTTAACGTCGGCGAGGCTACCAAAGATAGTCCATGGGACAACAGATCTTGTTAACCATCTTTTTGGCATTCAGATCTCTTGTTAATGAGTTTAATGATCAGCTCCCCAATTTTTTCAACCATATTCTCATTGAAAATATCTTTAAAGGAGGCAGTAGCCACCGTCCTAAAAAACTAGACCCTAATGTCATTATAAGCATTACATTCCAACATGAAATGTTTCTCTGATTCCACCGCACTAGACATGCAAAAGAAATAAATTATCTCTTCCCATGTCTCTTTTAAGTCTTTTCCATCTTCATGTTTCACATCGAAGACAGTGTGAATTAGTTCCCAATTGAGCTATGAAGATCTTTGCTTTCCACAGGATATTAGCCCCTATAAAAGCCTTTTGTTGATGATCACATGTAGAGTTAAATTCCTCCAAATAGTACATATTATTTCTCCCAACGGCTTTCCCCACATAGCTTGACGAAATTTGTCTATAATAAAAGTTTTTATCTCTTGACTATTATTAGGACATGCATTCAAATTAATGTTCCATTTTTTAAGCCATTTGTAGTTTTGATTCATCCATGACTTCTTCTTTTTCTCCAAAAACTCATTGAAGACAACCTTAGGCCATCTACTACCTACCATTTGCTTGATCTTTTTTAGATATGTTATAAGACAAACCATAACAATAGCTTATAGAGGTACAACCCTCGTTTCAGCTAGGAGAATTTCATATGGGACCAAGATCTTTAATTTGAACTTGCTAGTAATCGTGTTTTTTTAGTCCTCTCAAATTGTTTTCATCTTGAGTTTGAAATGTTGTTAGCCCAAACCTCACATCCGTAAAGCACCAAAAGAGTCACTAAAATCCCAAACAAAGTCTGCATAGTTTTTCAATCCCATAATTTTGTCTCTCTACATTTGTTTTGGAAAGCATAAAAATCTCTCTCCACCCCCCCTAAAGTTCTCTTTTTGCTACAAATCTCCTAGCCGGGCTTATTATTAAAGTCTAACCCAACATATTTATACTTTGTTACTTCCTCTAAAATGTTTCCATCGAAATAGAAATCATATTGAGTTCTTTTCTTTCTATTGGAGAAGATCATAATCTTGGTCTTATTAGTGTTGACTTCCATCCCCACTTCTTTGCAAAAGTGCTCAAGTACACATAAATGTTTTTGAAGGCCTTGAGCGGACCTAGCAATCAGGGTAAGATCATCAACATATAGGAGAAGTCTTACAACATACTCTCCTAGGTGAACACCATCTTCACTCTACATATTTAACCATTCCTCGAGTTTTTCGATACATAAGCCAAATACAATAGGCGATAATGGGCATCCTTGTTTAACCCCAATATCACTCCTGAAACTTTCTAAGATACCAGTGTGAGTTCTAATTTTGATTCGTACCTTTTCATAAAGTTTAAGAACAGTTGCTCTGTGATGTGTTGGAATACCAAGCTCTTTCATTCGGTCACATAGCTTACTCCTAAGAACTGTGTCAAAAGCCTTCTTGAAGTCAACAAAACAGCACAAGGCTTCCTCTTTAGCTACCCAATCTTTATCAATAATGTGCCTTAAAATGATACCATGATCTATTATTGAATACTTAGGCCTAAACCATGCTTGTCATTTTGCTCTATTGCCTTTTTCTTCTGCCCACTTATTGATTCTGCATTCCACCATGTTGCCAAACAACTTTGCAAACAAAGGGTTGATCATGGGTGGTTGGTAAGGCACTTACAAAAACTAAGTCCACACCAAAACACCAAACCGGGGTGCTTGGTAAGGCACTTACAAAAATTAGAGTGCATGTTATGTTTGCGCTACTACTTTTTATCCGAGAAATATGGTTCAGTGTGTAAAAAAATGTATTGGTGTTGCTCAAACTTAACAAAGTTCCTAAAATTTTTGAGTATTTACAATTTATGAAGAGGATTTTCCAACCCCATAAAAAAATCACATGCTTAAAAATTTTAGGCGATTTTTCTATCACTTAACATCTATGTTTGAGCTCCCCACTCAATTTTTCCTTCCAATAGTTTGTTAAGGATACATGGGACCGTATTTTTGCTATTGTTAAAGTCTCTTATTTTTCCTCTGCAAAGAAAAAGAAAAAATCATTGTACCCTACTAATGCTAAAATATTCTTTTTTTTCTCTCTCATTCCTCTTCAAAAAAATTTGACTATCTCCCTTGCATAGGACTACAAAATTAGTAAAACCAGACCTTATTACACTATATAGAGAGTTTATCAAATTGTAGGATAATTGAGATGTTTGGAAAATATTATAGAGTCAATGTTTTAAATTCATATATCTTTATTGTAAATTCATATATTTTTATTGTAAATTCATATATCTTTATTGTAAATTCAAATATAGTTGTCATTAAAAAATGGAAGACAAGGTTAGGGAAAATTTTGAGGTGAATTAAATCTTGAAAAATGAGGGGAAATTATGCACTTAGATTAGAAGCATAACACTCCTTTAATAGTAGAGTTGGAATTGTAGTCGTACAATTCTAGAAATATTGGATACTAAAAATTGATTTGGCAAACTTGATCCTTTACTCTTGGGCTCAAAAAACTTCACTCATGAGTCACTATGAAACAACTCCCCTTTCATGAAACCATGATTATCTACAACACTTTGTAAAACATTAAAAAATGGAGGTGGGTTTGTGGACATATATCAATCAGAACCTCTTTAGGGAACACGTCTCGAAACAACACACAAATATAATACAATCCAACCAGCTGTCCAATGTAGCACGAGCACCCCAACCCTTATTCTTTCAATAGATGTAATAAGTAGTAAATATTATATGTTTTAAGCTTGAATTTTGCTTTTATCATGGAGATGCATCAAAAATAAAATAGGTTCCTTCCTCTTACAACTTCAATTAATTCACTTGCAATCACTCATCCTCTCATCCATAAACCAAGTGGACATTTTACATTAGGCTTTACCAACATGGAAAAAAGTGAATGTAAAATAGCTTCTATTGCATGCAAAGCAGAGCTATGAATTATTGAAATAATTATACAACACAAGTAAGCATACATATGAGAATCAAGAAAGCACCAAACATGTGTGAAGATAAGATTTACCCTGGAGAAACCCAAGCTAGGAAAAAACTCCAATGGGTGAGGCTACTACACTTCCCTTTCATTATGTAATTCACATATTTGTACAAATTATTTCCATTAATGGCCTTTATAGAGCATAACTTCACTCTCCCTCTCTCTCCAAAGCTTACACATGAATTGTTTAGCACTTTTAAACACTTCTTTGACATTAGTATTGAATAATAGTCACTCGTTGCTATAAAATCATCATGAATCATGGAAAAAGACTCAAACTTGCAATGGGAATCCAATTACATAACTTCTCTACCATTTTTTGGACCTATCAAACTTGTACTTATTCCATCTACCTCAAAAAATGTTAAGAAATCTAAGAAATTGATTGTAGAAATTGACACATTTCTGTTGGGGTTAATCACACCAGTTGTACAGATATATTATTCAGATCTAAGCATACAAATAATAAAACAGAAATAAACCAGAAGAACAATACACAAGATATAACGTGGTTCACCCAGTGTGGGCTACGTCCACCAAGAAACAGCCAATCTTATTATTCAAAGCTTTGTAGAGAATATACAATGAAGATCTGACAATCTTCCACACCTCCTGGATGTACAATACTTTCTTCCTCACAAGCTTCTCTTTTTCTCTCTCCAAGAATTCCTTCTTACAATTCTCCCTTATTATCATCTAACCCTAGTTTTCTAGCTTATATAACCATATACAAACTTAGGGAAACTTAGCTATGTTATTACAACCATTAGATCAACTTTATATCAAAGGTTAGATCTAATTCCCATGAGTTAAATAAAATAATCACGCACAGGAAACCGATGTCGGTTACCCTAACCGATGTCAGTTCCTCCTTGCCTTGACCGATACTGATCCCAGGTGACCGACGTCGGTTAGTCGACCGACGCCGGTTACTGTGTATTCCAGCAAGTTAATAAAGCATGCTAATGTGAAGCAATTAAGCTCCACAACTCAACAATCTCCCACTTGGAGATAAATTTTGCACTGTACCGTACAACTCCATTCTTGGATCCTTTCCTTGGCTTTGTTTCTCCCTCTTCAAGTCTCAAACTCGAAGACCAACAAAAGTGGAGTGTAGCTCCAACTTCTCCTTTTCCAATGGCTTCGTTAGCATATCCACAGGGTTCTTTTGTATGAATTTTCTCCAGTTTCATCTTCCCATCCTCCAACACCTGCCGTATGAAGTGATATCTCAACTGAATGTGTTTTGTTCTTGAATGAAACGTTGAGTTTCTTTCCAGATGAATCACACTTTGACTATCACTGTACAATTTGCAATCCTCTTGCTCTTTCCCAACTCTTCCATGAACCTTCTCATCCATATCATCTCTTTGCTAGCCTTTGTAGCTGCAACATACTCGACCTCTGTAGTAGACAAGGCCACAACCTTCTGCAATCTCGAAATCCAGCTAATTGTCATCCCACCTACTGTGAATACATATCCAGTGGTGCTTCTCCTACCATCCAAATCACCAGCCATATCTGAATCAACATAGCCACATAAAGAAATATCTGACCCTCCATAGCATAACTGCATGTTGGATGTCCCTCTCAAATACCTGAGAATCCATTAGACTACTTTCCAATGCTCTTTACCTGGATTGGCCATAAATCTGCTCACAACTCCCACTGCCTGTGCAATGTCTGGTCTGGTACAAACCATAACATACATGAGACTTCCAACTGTTGAAGCATATGGAACTCATGCCATGTACTCGACCTCCTCATGTGATGTAGGACACTGATATTTTCTCAATTTGAAGTGTCCAACCATAGGTGTACTTACAGGTTTTGAATTCTGCATATTAAACCTTTCCAACACCTTATTGATATAATCTTCCTGAGACAAATACAATTTCTTGTTCTTCATGTCTCTGTGTATTTGCATGCCAAGGATTTTCTTTGCAGCTCCCAAATCCTTCATTGCAAATGTGTGAGCTAAATTTTCTTTAAGCTCACCAATGTCCTGCATACTAGATCCTGCAATAAGCATATCATCCACATACAGTAACAAAATAATATAGCTTCCATTTCCAAGCTTCTTGAAATAAACACAATGGTCAGATTCACATCTCATATAACCATGCTCATGCATAAAGCTATCAAACCTCATATACCATTGCCTTGGAGCTTTCTTGAGCCCATACAAGCTCTTTTTCAACCTGCACACAAGTTTCTCCTTACCCTTGACTTCATACCCAAGCAGTTGTTGCATATAAATCTCTTCCTCCAAATCACCATGAAGGAAAGTCGTCTTAACATCAAGTTGTTCTAAATGCAAATCTTCTACTACAACTAAACTTAGAATAGTACGAATGGAAGTCATTTTAACTACAGGAGAAAATATCTCACCAAAATCAATACCTGATTTCTATGCAAATCCTTTTACCACAAGCCTTGCCTTGTATCTTTTCTGTCCACCCTCTTCTTCCTTGATCCTGTAAACCCATTTGTTCTGCAATGTCCTTTTACCTGCTGGCAACTTAACCAAATCCCATGTCTGGTTTTGTTTCAAGGAGTCCATCTCCTCATCCATGCCATGCTCCCACTTCACGTGGGTCTCATCCTGCATTGCTTCTTCAAAACTCTCTGGTTCACCACTATCAGTCAATAATAAATAAGATAAGGAAGGTGAAAATATTTCTGGAGGTCTACTTACCCTTTGTGACCTTCTCACTAAGATTTGGGGTGTCGGAGGCTCATTTTTCTCATTCTGCAAATTTGTATCAATCTCAAACAGTGACCGATGTTGGTCACCTCCTGCCGACACCGATGCTAACCAAACCTGTTGTTCTAGTCTGACGTCTTAGGTAACCGACATCGGTTTTCAACTAACTGATGTCAGTTCAAGACTAAAAACTGACACCTGGTTACTGTGTAACTATAGGTGTCAATTTTAAATCTGAGAATGCATTTTCATCCACAAACTTTTCAACCAGTTCAACTTTGGGTACCAAAACTTGATCCATGTACATTCTCTTTTCATTCCATTCAATGTCATGACTCCTAACAATCTTAGAATCTTCTAAATCCCAAAAATGAGAATCTGAAATCACCAGAGCCATAACCAATGAAAGTACATCTCTTGGATTTAGCATCCAACTTCTTTCTATTTTCTTTATCAACATGCACAAAAGCTTCTGAACCAAATACTCTAAGAAAAGAAAGATCTACCTCTTTTCCAGTCCAAGCTTCTTCTGGTATTCCACCATCCAGTGCACTTGAAGGCCCACAGTTAATTAAATAAACTGTCGTGTCTACTACTTCTACCCAAAACTACAAGGGTAATCCAACATGTATCCTCATGCTTCTTACACGTTCCATGATTGTCCTTGTTCATTCTTTCTAGCAACACCATTCTCCTGTGGTGTTCTAGGAACCGTTCTTTCTCTACGTATTCCATTTACTAAACAATAATCATTGAAATCCTTGCTGCAAGTACTCACCACCATTGTCAGATCTAAGGCATTTTAACTTTGAATTTGATTCATTTTCCACAAGGGCTTTCCATCTTTTAAAAGTCTCAAAAACATCATATTTATGTTTAATACAATAAACCCATACCTTTCTTGTGGCATCATCAATGAAAGTCACATAATATTGGGATCCTCCATGAGAAGCTACCTGGGCTGGTCCCCACACATCTGAGTGCACAAGCTCCAATTTTTGCTCCTTCTTTGTTGACCCAACTTTGAGAAATCTCACTCTCTTTTTCTTTCCAAATATACAATGCTCACAGAAATCAAGATCTACATCTTTCAAATCTGAATAACTTACCCTTAGCCTTTAAGATCTGCATTCCTTTTTGACTCATATGACCTAGCTGATTATGCCACATGCTTGCATCTGAATCTGAAGTAGATAGCACAAAAAAGGAATTAGTAATACAGGTAGACAAATACAATGTTCCTACCTTCTTACCTCTTACTACAACAAGAGATCCCTTGGTAACCTTCCAAGAGTTGGCTATGAATGTAACCATGCAACCAGATTCACCTAGTTGTCCTGCAGAAATAAGATTTCTCCTGAGGCTTGGAACATGCCTCACATCTTTCAATATCCATGTATTTCCATTCTACAAATTTAGATGAACTTCTCCTTTACCAATAATATTACATGGTTCATCATCTCCTAAATAAACATGCCCAAAATTACCCTGGACATAATTTCTGAAATAACCCTTATTAGGGGTAGCATGGAAAGAAGCTCCTGAATCTAAAACCCATGATTCAATTTTATTATCCAAGGAGAGAATAAGGGCATCTTGCATTACCTCAGAAGATGCAACATTTGTCTCTTTACCTTTCTCTGGTACATTCTCTTTGTTTTCCTTGAACCAACAATCCTTCTTTGCATGTCCTTTCTTTCCACAATTCCAACAGGTTATTCCTTTACCTCTAGATTTAGATCTGTCCATTCTTAGACTTTGATTTCCCATTACTCTTGCTCTTGGATCTCTCCTTCTTCCTTTCTGTGCTTTCTACATTCAAAGCATTTCCTAGATGATAATTCTCTTGTACTTTTCCTGTGTATTTCTTCATTCAGGATTATACTAACCACATCATCAAACTTTAAAATATTAGTAGCAGACATTGTATTACTAACAACCATTACCAAGTTATCCCAACTATCTGGCAAAGAGCATAAGAATAAAAGTGCTTTTACTTCATCCTCAAAAGGGATATTAACTGATTTTAATTGATTTACTATAGACCAGAAATCATTCAAATGACTTGATGCAGATTCACCTTCTTGCATCTTAAAATTAAATAATTTCTTCATCAAATAAACTTTATTTGAAGCACTAGGTTTTTCATATAAATTAGCTAAAGATTTCATCAACTCTATTGTGGTTGCTACTTCGGTAATATTCGAAGCCACAGATGCTTGTCAGGCTCAATCTTATAGATCCCAAAGCCTTTCTGTCAAGAATTTTCCATTCTTCATCAGTCATCTTTGTAGGTATTGCCTTCTCATCCAACGGTAAGTATAGATCTTTCTGATATAGATAATCTTCCACCTGCATCTTCCATAGTTGATAATTACGGCCGTCAAATTTCTCAACTCTGTATTTTTCCATCTTCTGCCATTGCTGTAGCTCCCACTCAATCAGAAATCCCTCTGTGAGTAAATCTGTCAACACACAAAACCCTCAAACAAAAAATCTCTGATACCAGTTGTTGGGGTTTAATCACACCAGTTGTACAGATATATTATTCAGATCTAAGCATACAAACAATAAATAGTGGAAATAAACCAGAAGAACAATACACAAGATATAACGTGGTTCACCCAGTGTGGGCTACATCCACCAAGAAACAACCAATCTTATTATTCAAAGCTTTGTAGAGAATATACAATGAAGATCTGCAATCTTCCACACCTCCTGGATGTACAGTACTTTCTTCCTCACAAGCTTCTCTTTTTCTCTCTCCAAGAATTCCTTCTTATAATTCTCCCTTATTATCATCTAACCCTAGTTTTCTAGCTTATATAACCATATACAAACTTAGGGAAACTTAGTTATGTTATTACAACCATTAGATCAACTTTATATCAAAGGTTAGATCTAATTCCCGTGAGTTAAATAAAACAATCATGCACAGGTAACCGATGTCGGTTACCCTAACCGATGTTGGTTCCTCCTTGCCTTGACCGATACTGGTCCCCAGGTGACTAACGTCAGTCAGCCAACCGACGTCGGTTACTGTGTATTCTAGCAAGTTATTAAAGCATGCTAATGTGAAGCAATTAAGCTCCACAACTCAACAGAACCCAAATATGTTGTAAAATATTACGTATGATGAATTTCATACATGGTAAATCCTTGAAAAGTATATGATATGATGTGTTTTATAAGAATTTTTCCCTCTACAAGCGTTACATGTTAGAATTAGACAAATTGGAATTTTTTCATAACCCCATTTGAATCATACCTCCCCAATTTGAGGTTTTTAAGTCCTTCAAAGCTTTGTCAATTGATTGGGTAAGGAAATTTCCTTCCCACATCTTCGCCCTTCTTGGAGGTGTTGCTTATGAACTTTGACATTCACCTTTTCAATAAGAAGTTCTAATAAACTCAGTCATCCAACAAAGCTCCTCTACAACCCTATATTTGATCAAATGCTATTTGTATATGCTCAAAATTTATACCTTAATCCCAACTTCCATTTGCTTGCTTTCCCCTTCTTAACACTCTTTCCTTTAACTTCAACACAACATCTTTATCCACCTTCTTTTGGTCATTAAGAGAAAAACATTTTCTTCAATGTTTATCATGAAAAGCTTTTGAAAGAAACACAAGCTTGTAATATTCAAAATAGAATATCTTTAATAAAGAGGTTCCATATCTGATTTAATAACATTCCCTTTCATTACTCCCATAGATGTAATATACCTAAGAAACTTAATATTTTAGTTTTACCTTTGAATCCTCCTTCACTTAAGTTTAAACATACCATGTCTTTAACAAGGAAACTATGTTTAAATTCATGTTGACCATATCTTGATCTCCACTTTTTTGGAGAGTGTTTTGACCCCTCTTGCATGGAGGTGCATCAACCAAGTGGAATTCCCAACTACATGAGCTCATGTCCACATTTACATGCCCTTGAGGTGGTTTTTCATCCATTGAAAATTGTTGGTCACGACCATCAAAACATAATGCCCAACAATGCCTTGTACCATCCTTTTCAATATGCATAACAATGTTAATTACCTATGACCCCACCTTCCTACAAAGAAACCAAGACAACTTTTCCACTAGCATTTTTTATTAGCATAATGGAACCCATTTGTAAAATAATCACACCACACAAAACAAACACCGCAGGAACACTATCTCACACAAATTACAGAAAGTGTTAGAAAAACCCTTTATGGCTAAAAATGATAATTCGTTTTCATACCCACCTGATCCATAAATCAGATGGATATTCCACACTAGGATTCACTAGCACTGACCCTATTCTCATGAATCTTAGCTTATAAAGTGACTGTAAAATAACTTCATTTGCATGCAAAATAGAGTTATAGAGTACTAAAATAAATGTGAGAAGTAAGAAAGCACCGAACATATGTGAACACAATATTTAACATGGAGAAACCCAAGTTGGGAAAAAACTCTAGCGGGTGAGGCAATTGCGCTCCCCCTTTCACTATGCAATTCACAAATTTGTACAAGGTACTACCATTTATGGTATTTTGGGAATAAGGATTCACTCTCTTTGTCTCTCTAAATCTTGCACAAGAATTTTTTAGCACTTTTATAAACTTATCTAACACCTGTACAGTGAATAATAGTCACTCATTGATAAGAAATCACCATGAATCATGGACAAAGACTCCAACTTGATAAAACTTGTAATGGGAATTCAATTATATGACTCCCTCGCCATTCTTCAGCCCTATCACTCATGTATTTATTCCACCTACCTCAAAAAATGCCAAGAATTCTAAGAAACATATTGTGGAAGTTAACACATTTACAACCATTTCAATTCCGTGTGTTTTTAGATGCATGGAAAAATTGTCGGTATTTACAAGCGGAAGTTGTGCAACTATCACAATGGTTGTGGAATTATCACTGAAACTTATGCAATCATCATTGACAATTACATAACTACCACTCTACTTTCATTGGTAGTTTTACAACCAAGAAATTCCTCTAACTTCCATAGCCCATAACTTTTGTGTACAAATTCAAAATCCAGTTCCATTTTTTTGAAATTGTGCATTTTTTCAAGTGGAACCCTATTATGCAGTCATAATATGCATACAATGGATTTCATGCATGATAGAATCCTTGTAGGCTATCTCATATGATGTGTTTTTACAAAAATTTCCTTCTACAAGTGAAAATTATATGAATATTCATATTTCAAATCCAAATTTAGATCATCTTTTGTTTCCTAAATGCACTAATTCACCTATGTCCAGCTTGCATCTAGTCTTACCTTAAACTCAAAGTAGGATGATACCTATTGGCGAGCATGTTGACACACAACAAATAGGAAAATCACAATCATTAAAAAGGGTCCAAATATCAAAAGACCCAAAACATAGGGTCAAAAGACCCATTATAGACAAACATATTTGGCAATTTACCTTTTTACTTTGTTTGTTGTGACAATGCTCCTTTGTCAAGACAAATATCCACATTTTATCCCCACTCAGTACATCTTATTGTCTCTCTCCTAACTTATTTATTCCTACAAGGGACTGATTGTCAACACATTCATGTGCATGTTGCCAAATTGCATAAAATCTACATACTTAACCTCTGTTTATCATGATACAAATTTCAAATTATACTCCATTTCACCATGTCCAAAATTATACAGTAGGGTATGGATGTAAATTTTGGTCCTAACAAACCTATATGGTCTTGAAACAACACATCCTTCAACGGTGTTTTTAATTCAATTACCTCTGTTGGGTCATTTTATCCTCCATGTTCGGATTTTCGTAAGTGTTACCTTTGATACCTATTAGAGTAGAAGTTCTCCTTACCAACGTTTGTTTGCTTACAATATGGGGAATTTTACATTAGCAGTTGTTTCCTTCAACCTTGCCACTAGGGCATTCATAACGCACGGTGCCCTACTTTTGCACATTTAGGAAATTTGTTTTAAAATTTCCTCAATGTCCCCTTCCTTGACTAGCTCTCTCGTGTCCTCGTGATGAAGTATGACATGTCCTTCTTGCATGCACCTCCTTAGTGTGGACGTTATGAAGCCCATTGTGCTCGATCTTCATTGTGGTTTCGGAACTGGAAGTCCACAACTGCTACCTCATCTTCTGCACATTTTGGTTTCCTCTTCGAGTTGTGCTTTGACATTTGTGCACCAACTTCTCCCCAGCCTTCAACATCGACTGGTAAGCCACTTCAACAATCTGGATGCGTAGGAGACTTAGCTCTTCCTAAATGCCAAATCTTAGACCACTAACACACCTTGTGACTTTTTTCTTGGTCAACCTTTGCATGTCCAGATCAAATCATGATTCAATAGAACTCCTTCATGTATTCCTTAACTAGCATCTCATTCAACCTTAGATTTTGTAACTTCTTAAACAAGTTCATTTGGTAGTTTTTGGAAAAAACTTATCCTTCATCTTGGCCACCATCCTATCCCAACAAACAATTTTATCCTTTCTTCTTCTTTGATGTTCATTTTTAGGGCTCTTGTTCTATGTTTTTACTCCTTTCTTCCATTCTTCATTTCATTACGTTTCTCTTAAGTTTTGTTGTTGAAATTCAAACCATGGCCATCCTTTGTTTGTTATTTCAATTGTTTTTAAGGTTTGAACTTCAAAATATTTCACAAACAACGTTGAAAGGTTTATATCAGGAAAAGGGAGAAAATTGCATTTTGAAGAACAAAAATTTTCATGGAATTTTAGATTTTTGGCTTTCAAAATTTTGGGACTTAATTGTAGGTGCAAAGCTCTGATCTCAGATTAAGAGGATTTTTTGGACTTTGGATATTCGGGGTTTCGGACTTTGAGTTTAGGTTTCCACGAAGACATTGGTTTCGGGTTTCATCATTTCGGAAGTCCATTTTCAGAAATTCAGGGGTTCAGAGTTTCGGGGTTTGTCACTTCGAAGTTTCAAAGTTGTTCATCAAGGTTTAAGTTCCGATTTTCAAACTTCAGACTTCAGGGTTTTGGAAGTCCATTTTGAGTTTACAAGGTTTTTCTGCAGGCATACACTTTCGCCCTGATTCTTTTTTTTGAGTTTTTCAACAAGGCATCTTTCTAGATCTTCATCCAAGGGGAAGGACAAAATGAAATATAGCTATCAAGGAGTAGCACCCCCTATGAGTATTTCATCCGATGTTGATAATATTGGGGATACATACTTGGGGCATATTGACATGTTTGAATTATAGGGAAGAGTCAAGGCTCTAAATAAGAATCCATGGATGCAAGCAATTTGTGATAGTGGGCTTGGCCTAGCTCAAATCCATTTAATGCCTCGAGTTCGTGTTTGTCGTCGCATCACATTTTGATAAAGATTCACATATAGCGAAGGATGCTGATGGGATAGTGGTGATCAACCTAGATACTAATTTCTTTGAAGATCTACTGAAACTCCCTGGTGTTGAAAAATACACTACCATTTCCCTAGAGTCTGCTCTTGAGCACTGGGATGCAAAAAATGATACTTGCACAAAGGTCGTTAATAAAAGTTATTTGACGAAAACTAAAAGTTCACTATCTAGATTCCCAAAGACGATTCCTCAGTCACATTTCATCCAAAGAAGTAAATGATATTATTACACTACCAAGCAAGGTTATGCGTCTTCCTTCTTCTAAGGAGTTTGAAGAATGGATGTACCTTTACATTGCCACAATCAAGAGAAATAAAACCTCATTCGATGGGGTGAACACATAAGCAATGTTATCTACTTTCAACTTTCTGATGTGTTAACCTCGGGAAATTTCTTTATCACCTCTTACCTTGTGTACGCAACGGCGGGCATGAGACATTATCCAGGGTTAACTCTAAAGGGATCTTGGAACACAATTCAAATATATGATTATTATCCCCAACTCACAATGGCAGAGCTTCCTAAGCACTTTCAGAGAGTAAAAGATGCTTTCATCACAGCTCTCTTCTACTTCTTTATCAAATAAGTATATAGCCAAAGAATTTTAAATGTGTTATGAATAAAACTTAGCTTAATTCATCATTAGTTGATATTTGAATAAATGTAATAAGTTAAAGTATTTAATTTAAATACTTTAAACTTATATCAATAGATGTTAGTTATCCTTAGTTGTTAGTTAACTAAGTGACAGTGTTCTCATCCCAATGTTTGTGGGATCATGTTCTATCTTTCATATTTTGTTCTCGGATGATTTCCATAAGGAGCAATAGTGGAAGTTAGGGGCAATTTGCTATTTCTGCATATTTTCTCAGATTAGGTGATTTGTTTCCATATATTGTGGATGAGATAGAAGTTTTCCAACATCTATAAATATTGAAGCTCTCTCAATTTAATCCTTGAATTTGCATATTAATAAAACATAATGCTTGTAAATTTCATATTATTTCAGTTGAAGAATCACAGGCTATTATGAAAGTACCATCTTGAGTTGTTATTTGGAGGTCTAATTAATTAAACTTATTTTTCCAGTTGATTCTAGGTTATTTTGCAGACAAGATTTGGTATCAGAGTAACATTCATGATCTAGGGAGGTCCAAGCGAGGTAGAACAAAGGAAGTTTTCATGGAGGAGGTATAAGAAGCTTGAGTATAGGAGGAGCCAGAGTGAATCCACTAGCCTCCTTCATAAAGCCCCTGCCCTACTCCACACACATGAAGTAGCAAAAGCAACAGTACAAAAAATTTCACAGGAAGTTTTTTTTGGAACTAAAATCATAGGCCAACATACCTAGATGTATCCTCCAATATTGGTAACAAAGTGATTGTATTATTATTATTTTTTAATACGGTTCATTGCATATGAAGTATTTAAACAAAACTATATACAATTGTTTCAAGGATTTTTTTTTCTTTTTCTCTAATTCAGAGATCTCGTTTAGTGTGATTTAATTTAGTGGACCCCCAATTTTGGAGGCACCACTATTTGGGTTTGGTAGTGTAGGATTCATTTTAATAAAAAAATAAACATCCACCACTGAACTGTAACCTGCATGTAGCTTTGGTATTTTCATATATCTTGGATTCACCTTGTAGACATGTGGATTTACCTGACAGATTCACACCTACAAAAGAAAAAAAATGAGTTTTGGATACTTAATCTGCAGTCAAATTGGTGAAAGAGCTTCATTTGCGCTGAATCTGCACAAGATTATACCTAAAAGGTGGTGAGTGGATGAAACAAGGTTGACGGTGGAAGCTTTAAAAAAGGGTGGACGCATCCATTAAGCCTTACCCACATTTTTTGTTAAAAAATACGTTTTTATAGCCAATTTTTTCCCTTTTTTGCTACAAAAACTAAAAGTATAAAAAAATTCCATTTTTGGAAAGGGGCCCAGAAAGATATTGAAATCATAATTTAAAAAAGGCATAACTTTCAACAGGTACCTCGGATTGAGGTGTCATTTTTTTTGAAAGTGTTTGTTTTTGCGAGCTCTACGTCTTGGTCTAGTTTTTAATAAGATTTATTTTTTAAAAAATTATAAAAAAATAGATTTTTGTATTTGAAAAGAGGCCAAAGAGTCTAAAAATTTCAATTTATTTTTTGAAAAAAAATCGGCCAAGAGAGCCATTTTATTTTTGCAAATTGGCCACAGAGCCAAATTTGTAACAGGGCCAATAGTGCCAAAAATTCATTGTACACAGCTGAAAAGGAGCCCAAAATAAATAAAATAATATTTTTTGGGGGGGTGTGCATGCTTTAAGGGGGGAAAAGTGTTCAATTTTTTCTTCTACTATTTATCAGTTTTCACAATGGCCGCAATTATGACACCAAAATTATTTTTTCCAGATTCTTCAACTTTTGCAGTTCTGATAATTATCTAGCATGGAAAACAAAAATTTGTGCACAACTTGATTTTGAAAATCTATGGACTGTTGTTTCTGGTACATTAACAAGATCTGTAACAGATGTTACACAACAAGCTACATTTGATCATGCAAATCAAAAAGCAAAGTTAATAATCTTGTTTAGTGTTTCAAATGAGGTACAACCTCATATTCATGAGGCCACAACAACAAAAGAATCTTGGACAAGTTGAAAACATTATATGAGTCAAAAAATAAGAACACAATACTTCATCTCCAAAGTCAACTATTGAACTTGAAAATGCAACCAACTGAGAAAGTTGAAATGTTTTTTAGAAGAGTAGTAACTTTGCATGCATCACTTCAAGCTTTGGAAGAAGAAGTAACTGACCACATCACTTGTGCCTATAGTATTGAGAGCTCTTCCTCCTTCTTATAGGATTTTTGTGACCACGTTAAACATAACTGGTCAAACAACAACTTTTGAAGAGTTGGTGAATATGCTACAACAAGAGGAAGTTATTCACTCAACTACTGAAACTGAAGAGCAGGCACTTGCTTCTAATCAAAAAGGAAAAAAATAGGCTAAGTCTAGTAAACAGCCTCAGAAGCAAGGTAATACTCAACAAGGCCAAAAGGACCAACAAAAATGTCTTATTTGTGGTTGAAAAGGACATGAGTTAAATAATTGTTGGTACAACACATTCCAAAAAGTATCATCAAGTGGTAAACAAGACTAATTACCAATAAAAAAATATGGCCAACAATAGAGTAAACATGGACAAAATAATCAAAAGTGGAAGAAGAAACCAACTCAACAAGGAAATGTAGCCAAACAGGAAGATCAATTTGATGATGATGACTTCCTATATTCTACACAGTCAAATGAAGTATCCAATTCTACAAATCAAATTGTGGTATGTCGACTCAGGTGCAACTCGACACATGACAAGAAAGAAAGATTGGTTCTTCACAATGAGTAAAACACCCAAAAAAATCATGTCTCTTTGGGTGATGATACATCATATAGTGTTGAAGGCATTGGTTCCATTTCACTACCACTTGGGCAACATAATTGTAAAATTAAAGATGTTCTTTATGTCCTTGGTTTAACAAAAAAATATGTTATCCATGAGTCAATTATTAGATCACAATCTCAAAATTGACTTTGATTGTAAAGGTGGTAAAAAGATGTGCCTAATTTGAGATAAGTCACGAAGCTCCAAAATTGTTGCAAAATATTTGAATGTGGGAAGAATGTTTCAGTTGGATTTTATTCAACGAAATGATCAAGCACTTGTAGCCAAGGATACATCATCATACTCAACTATGGCATCGAAGACTTGGACATGTGAGTTTTGGCTATCTTGACACACTTCGTCGATACGACATGGTTAGGGGTTTACCACCTCTAAAAAAGGGTACAGATAAATGTCAGCATTGTTTGGCAGGAAATCAACATAGAGCACCATTCAAACATAGTACATTTCAGGATAAGGAAAAACTTGACTTGGTGCATACTGATTTGTGTGGACCAATGAGACCTAGCCACTCTGGGTTTCAATATTTCATGCTCTTTGTTGATGATTTTTCAAGAAAAATGTGGATATACTGTCTTTCTACAAAATACCAAGCTTTTGAAACTTTCAAGAAGTTCAAAGCCCTTGTTGAAACAGAGTCTGGTAGGAAAATAAAAACACTCCACTCAGATCGAGGGGGAGAATACACCAACAATGAGTTCAATGATTTTTTGAAAACACATGGCATTCATCATCAAATGGCTCCTCCTCACACACTGCAACAAAATGGTTGTTGTTGAAAGGTGAAATCATACTATCATGGATATGGTGCGATGTATGATTGATGATGTAGGTTTATCAAAAACATTTTGGGCTGAAGCAGCTAAAACAATAGTATATTTACTAAACAGAGTTCCCACTACAGCTCTTGATGGAGTAACACCACAGGAAGCATGGTAAGGGAATAATCCATCTATTTCACACCTTAGAGTTTTTGGATGTAAAGCAAGTATGCACATTCCTAAGAAACAAAGAACTAAGCTTGATATGAAATCAGAAAAACTTATCTTCTTGGGATACAGTGATGAAGCACTTGGCTACAGACTTATGGATCCAAAAACAAGAAGGGTATACACTAGTCAGGATGTTGAGTTCTTTGAGAAGAAAGAAGCAAATGCTCCTTCCATACACTCACATGATGAAAAAATCATCCCTACAGTAAAAACAGAGGATGGTAATCACTTTGATGATGAAAGTGATGATGGGGAAGATGGTGAAATTCAACCTCCCACAGGAACACAAAAAGTATGCCTAAATGGTATACAAGTATGATTAGAGATGCAAAATTGGATAGTGTCCCTGACACATCTACCACTAGAATGAGGAATTGCAGTATGGCTCGAAATGAGGTCAATTTGGCCTTAATGGGTAAAGTTGTTGAAACTATCGAGCCATCCATAGTTTCAGAAGCCCTACAGTCTAAACCTTGGAAAGATGTTATGGATGTAGAATATAAGTCACTTATGAAAAATAATACATGATAACTTACAGATCTTCCACCAGGGAAAAAGCCGATTGGATGCAGATGGATCTTCAAAACGAAGTACAAAGTAGATGGAAAAATTGATAAACATAAGGCTAGACTAGTTGCTAAGGGATATGCTCAAAAAGAAGGCATTGATTATGAGGAGACTTTTTCTCCCACAACTAAGATAAAAAATTTAGGTTAATATTTTCTCTAGCTACACAATTTGGTTGGAAAATACACCAAATGGATGTGAAAAGTGCCTTTCTTAATGGTGATTTATAGGAAGAAGTTTACATGACTCAACCAAAAGGTTTTGTCATACCAGGTAAAGAGGAAAAGGTATGTAAACTCATAAAATCACTATATGGTCTAAAGCAGTCTCCCAGGGCATGGTACATAAAAATCACATGAGCATCTCATTCAACATGGATTTAACAGGAGTCCATACGATCCTAATCTCTATCTCAAAAAGTAAGGGGGGAGATAGTGATCATTTGTAGTATATGTCGATGATCTAGTCATCACTGAAGGATCAGTGAGGATGATTGAGTCAACAAAGAAATATCTAACATGATCATTCGACATGACCGATCTCGGGATTCTACATTATTGTCTTGGACTTGAAGTTTAGCAAAGAGAAAATCATATCTTTGTGTCACAATTGAAATATGCCAAGACAACGCTCGATAAATTCAATATGATGGATTGTAAGCCATTTTCCACACCTATGGAGAAAGAATTCAACTGTCTCAAACAGATCCATCACCACAAGTAAATACAACTCTCTATCGGTAGTTGATCAGGAGTCTCATCTACTTGACTTACACTAGGCCAAATATCAGCTATGCAGTCAGCTATCTTTCACAGTTCATGCAAGAACCAAGGGTTTCTCACTAGAAAGTAACAAAGTAGATACTGAGGTACATCAGAGGAACTATGGACTATGGCCTAGAATACAAGAAGAATAATAACTTCTTCTTGATAGGATATTCATATTCAGATCATGCAAGAAACATAGATGATAGGAAATCCACTTCAGGATTTGTATTATTTTTGGGATCTGGACCGATATCATGGGGGAGTAAGAAGCATACTTGTGTTTCAAGATCCTCCATAGAATAAGAATATCGTGCAGCAGGTAGGAGCTGTCTCTGAAGTGATATGGATCTGACGTATACTTGAAGGATTGGGAATACCACAGAAAGATCCAACTATCCTACATTTTGATAACGAAGGAGTAGTAAAACTTGTTCAGAATCCAAGTTTTTCATGAGTGCACCAAACACATTGAGGTGTAGGTACATTTCATTCATGCAAACATGTTCAGAACAAACAACATCTAGCTCAAATATTTCTCAACAGATATGCAACGTGCAGATGTCTTCACAAAGTCACTTGATTGAGGTAAATTTGAGGGTTTTAGAGAATTTCTCTAATGTTCACTTGAGACCATGTTGAATTAAGGGGGGGGAATGATAGGAATAAAACTCATCTTAATTCATCATTAGTTGATATTTGAATAAATGTAATAATTTAAAGTATTTAATTTAAATACTTTAAACTTATGTCAATAGATATTATTTATCCTTATTTTTTAGTTAACTAAGTGATAGTGTTCTCATCCCAATGTTTGTGGGATCATGTTATATCTTTGCATATTTTTTTCCTGGATGATTTCCACGAGGGGCAATAGGGGCAGTTAGGGGCAATATTTTATTTCTACATATTTGATCAGATTAGATGATTTGTTTCCATATATTGTGGATGAGATAGAAGCTCCAATATCTATAAATATTGCAGCTCTCTCAGTTGTTCTGTAATGCTTGAATTTGATATTGATAAAATGTACAAGCACTCGTCTTATATCTTTACAAAGCTTTTGTGTCAAATATTGTTTTCAAATATTCATTGTCAAGAATATGAAGCTTGGAAGGAAGTAAGGGAATGGGAAGCTATCTATTTACAAATCGCAACATTAATGTACATCGGGATGCCTGGATTCATAGGTGCTCTTGTCAAACTGCCAAGATTCCCAATGGATAAGTGGGTTCTAATGGAATTGGTTCGTTAGTTGCTGAGTTATCACATGATCCAACACGATCAACATAAAGCAAGATCCTAATTTCCAATAATTATAGGTAGATACACGTGTGATTTTACATACAAAGCTAAAAATATTGAGGGGAAGATGTTACAGATGACTCTGAAAACATTCCACCTACGCACTAATTTCGATTACTAGGACAAGTTTGGGAAAACAGGATCGACTAGTGTTCACATACCTCAATTGAAGGACATTTGAATCCACTGCCGAGATGAGAATTCGGTAAGGGAAAGAGAATTTGAAAGGTTAACCCTTTAAGAGGTCACTCACTATGGAATTGCGGTCATCCCCGAGGGCCTACGAGATGGAAACTAAGCTTTAGATCCTTCTTACAATCAAAATAATGTCATGAATACACCTTTACCTTGGATTTATTGGTCATTTGAGGAATGTAGCAACACAAAGGAAAGGATGGGTCCCATTCTAAATCAGACCTAACAATGGTTGATAACTTTGGTAATTATGCCCAAAGAGTCATAACAACTTGCCACAGAGCTTTTTCAAGCACAATCAACAGTGGGTCAGATCACTCCATCTAAAGGGAAGAGGTCTACTCCCAAACCTATCTCAAGGCCTCATAAGATTTCTTTCATTGTTGGAGGTTCAAGATCCTCTTCTGGAGTTTCTACAAAGGGAGATGCATCTACCAAAGTGCAATCAACTAAGTTCATTGGCCTAAGTGTTTCCCCTCAAATCCCTCAAGTGTCGCAGTCACCTCTCTCCTCATCTTTTCCATCTTCACCATCCTCAGTTCCTTTTTCCCCTCCACCTCCCACTCTTCCTTTGATCATGTCTTTCGTTTCCTCTATTCCCACTGTTGATGTATTTTCTCGTTTATTTTTAATTAAATGAGTTAGTTGCTAAATAAAGTACACAACTCAGAAATGTTGGAGGTTTTATGTTACCTCAGATGTGATGTGATGGTTATGGGCGCAAAGTAGATGATGAGTCCCTGCTGCTATAAGTTGATGAACTTGTAACTCAAAGACACTAAATAAAATTGATTAGATGAGATATGTGGGCGGTTGATTGAGAAAGAAAATCCAAGAAGTGTTAACTTCCTTGGTGGATGTCAACCCCCATGTTTGATAAGATAAGATAGAAGTAATAATAATAAGTTGGATAACATGCAAAATTTGAGGCACACCAAAACTAGAAATGCAGAAATGTAAAGCACATATAGATCTTATCTAAATAAATGTAAATGAAATTGATACCTGACTGGGTTGACGATGACCCAAATTGTGCAGAGGCAAGTTGACGGCAACCTAAGACAAAAGGATGGGATAATAACTATAAGTGCAGGTCTGGATGCTCTGAGAGCAAATCAGACAGAATAGAGGCATGTAGACATTGAAAACAACCTACAGAGGGGTTTGAGGTAAAGAAATGAAAGGGATGCAAGGTAACAAGGATCAAGGTGGATTGGACTAAGAACTGAACAGGTTCAGAGAAGCAGAATGGTAGACTTTGGGTCTGGAAACACTACGAGAGCTAGAGCAGACACTTAGAGGAATCTGAAACAGAAAGGATGATGAAAGAGGACTGAATCAACAATGACCTGCGTAGATCGACGGTGACTTGAGTAGTGTTGAACAAGGTTGAGGGAAAAAAGTTGGATCAGAGAATCTGCAAGCAGAAAAAGTGATAGAAATGGGTTGATAATGGAATTCTGATCATTTTTAGACCTACAAAAGGTTAGATGCAAGAAATACTGAGATAAAATGATGAAAATTGATTCAAGCAATACAAAATGATAATAGTCTCACAAAGGCCAATCACGATTGACATGAGCACGTTCCAAGGGGGTCTGCGATGTCTATAATTACTTTTGGGAGGCTCATGCACAGGAGATTGTTCGCAGGTCACAAGGAAGCTTGGGAATTTGCATGCATTTGATGATTGCCACTTTTGGGGAAGGAAAGAATCTAGTTTAATAGGGTTGACGGTGACCGGGTTGGGTCGTTGCCGACTGCGGGGAAGGTTTCCCCATTGGGGAATTTTTTTTATTTTGATCAGTGTAACGCCCACAAAAATTTATGTTACAATCGACACCAAAGTCTAATAATTTAATGGTACAAATTTTGTGGATTTTTTTTTGTTTGAAAGGGTTGCAAGGCTAAACACTATCCACAATTTAATTAACTTCTCAATTAAATTTTCTACACACTCTTGTGGTATTCACAAATAAATTAATAATTAATTACTATTAATTTATTTCTCTGTATGGTTTAAAAACACTTACCAAGTTCCATTAATTTAACATAGTGGTCACAATTAAATTAATACTTAAATATTATTAATTTATTTCTAACAACATTCTTACAGTTTAAAAGTCTCCCATTTAGTTCCGCCACTAAATTAGGGTGTTTTTCAGGTATTTAATAGCCATGTCCCATTAAGTTATAAACTATACCCTTACCAAGATTTATTTAAAAACCTCTTTAACACATTACTTAATTTCCATATACAAAGTTTAATTTATTTCCTACTGCAAAAGTTTAACAACTTGGTCTAGCCACTAAGTGGCCTCATTCAACCATTACCCATACTTTTTATTTAAAAGGAAAAAAATACCCAATCCCACAAAAAACAAATCACTTAAGTGATGTAGGGTTCATTCCCAACCCTTGAATTAGATCTATTTGGGCCATTGGATTAATAATGCCCTAAAAATCCTTATAGAACCCATTTATGCACTTTTACCCTAATTTTTCATTTCATTTGTTCTTGGAAGTTTGGAGGGATGAGAGGAAGGAGGCCATGAGATCTTGGGGAGCTCTCATGGAGGTTTGGAGAGGAGTCATACCCTTCAAGGGTTGAATGTATTATATATATATATATATATATATATATATATATATCCAGATTTGAAATATATATATATGGAAACTCTACCCTAATTTGGGTAATGGGCATTATTTTACCGAGGGTCGGCCTTCATGGCTGTAATATTTTTTTCAAAAACATATATCCGTTGTTTGTTATTTAAAAATCTACATTAAGGTTGTGGTAGGTGTCGCCCATCTATTATTTAGTTAGTTTTAAATATATATATAGATATATATATATGTATGTTTAATATATGTATATTATATATAATTATGTGTACCAAATTTTTATAAATATATATGTCTTATGTGTGTGTGTGTGTGTGTGTGTGTGTGTGTGTGTGTGTGTGTGTGTGTGTGTGTGTGTGTGTGTGTGTGTGTGTACATACATACATACATACACACACACACACACACACACACATATATATATATATATATATATATATATGTATATATATGTATGTATGTATATATATGTATGTATGTATGTATGTATATGTATGTAATGTATGTATATATTTTTGCTTTATAATTTTCTTTATGTATATTTATTTGTAACCCATATGAATATATGTATTTATAATTTATGTTTTTTTAATCACTTTCAAAATATAATAACTCCAATGTTCATTTAAACAAGACCAACACAAGGTAGAGGGAAGAGAGTGAAGTTTTTTTTTTGTTTTGTTTGATTTAAAAAGAGTTGAGTACCTACTTTATTTTACCTTGCAATATAGAGGGGAATACAATAATTAATTATAACTTTTACCATTATACAACTTATTTGGAAAGAGAGTAGAAGTGGAGAACACAATCACATACAAATTCATTTATTTTCTTTTACTACAATTATTGGCAAGGATACTTCAAGAAGGAAACAACCTATTTTTCCAACACAAGCTTTTAATTTTTTTAAAAATGAATACACAATACAAGATTTTGATTTTAAATTTCATATTTGAAATGAGTTACAAACACAAAATATAATGCACTCCAAAGTTCTTACTTCCACTATCATATTACATTGTTTAGTAACAAGTTTACAATGAACTCTCTTCAACACAAGAATATACAAGCCTTCCACTCCAAGGTGGAATACAACATGACCAACTTTACAAAAATAGGATTCTTCCATAGGCTCAAATCCAAAGGTATCCATATCAAGATCATCCTTCATCAACTCCATAGCTTCAACTTGCATTTTTCCAACTGTTCAAATTTGGATGACAAACAAGGAAAGGAGAGTAGGCGACGCTCTCCGCCAAACCTATAATCCAATAAGAAGATAAGTCATCCTCCTTATTGGCCCCCAAGCTCCAACCAAAGAACAATGAGGGGTATAATGAACCTTCTGACAACTTTCACAAAAGGCTTCCACAACATGCATTCCACAAAATAACACATTCAAACAATACACTCAAAACAATATACTCAAACAATATTACAAATTTCTCAACAAACACAAAGGCTTGACAACAACAAGCCAACAAGGAGCAATGTAATATGGGAACCACCTCTTTTTGTCTCCCAAGTGATGTAGGAGTTCCACCCAAAATTTTCCATGTGCACAACTCAAAACAAAATCAAATCCTTATTTCTACACTTGCAAGTATGCAAAATATATCCATGTTATGTTTTTCACTCCCCATAGGTGGAACAAAAACTCACACTCCCTCCACAATGCATGCTTCACATCTCCCTTTTCCCTCCCCAATGGTCCCATAAATCCATCTCCCACACCCAACTTAAGGCAAGTTACCCATCCAGACTCAAACATATCCACAACACTCATACAATATTCAAACAAACACAATTTCTACATCAAAATACATTAATACAAAAATGACAATAAGAGGAGAGTCTACCTCTCCATCAAGCTTCCAATTTATTTACTCAACAAGCTTTGAATCCTTCACACCAAGTTCAATCCAAGATGCAACTCCAAAAAAAACTCCAAGTATGAAAACCAAGACCCAAAATTTTCAAAAATGCAAGAGAAGCAAAATAAGGCAAGTAACCCAAAATTCATCCAATTCATCCAATAAATAAAAAAAGGGATGTGAGGATGATGAGGTGGTTCCATGTAGAATGCCACTTCATCGTCTTTCCATTCCAACACACAAGTCAACACCAAACTCCAAGCAATTAAATGCACATGAAAGACTTATGAAATTCTCACATGACACTCTAACTTGCACACCATGCTTATCAAGGACAAACTTAAATGTGGTAAATAAACAAGTGCAATTATTTACCCTTTTTACACTCAATGATGCTTTAAAATGGTCAAAATATGCCCCATACTTCATAACTAAGGCTGGTAGGAGAGTTTGAGATGTGAGGGACAAGGTTAACTTGTACCTCAAGTCTCTAAAAGTGGCCAACAAGGCCAAATTCGAATTTGGGAAGGATGGTAGAGTACACACCACCTAAATGCATTTAATTCAATTTACATTGTGCACCAAGACAAGGACTACCTACCCAATTTATTTTCCACATGTCATATCTTCCCTTTTAGTTTAAATTTAAGCTAAATTAGTTAATTAAGATGCATTGTCAAGTGTTAATAAAGTAACAATATTTCCTAATAATTAAACACATGCAAAACAAATAAAACAAACAAAATTAAAAAAAAGGAAACACATTACACCCATGGCCACATAAATGAGGTCACCCTCTATGAGAACCTCCTATCAAAGCATGCAACAACACAACAAAACATTATACACAAGATGTCAAATTTGGCCATGTTGCACAACACCCGACATCCTTCCGTGGTTGGTCCCCTATCCCCTTTCAGTGTATAAAGATGTAATTTTTTTTCCTGCAACCACAACAATAATACCTTTCTAGCCTCAAGGTCGTATCAATATGTCAGGGGAATCAATGCATATAAAGCATCCGTCATACAATCCTCAGCATACATCAAACAATACAACACACACATATATTTATCAATTAACATCATCGTATAATGTAGCTAAATCATTATCATCAAATTTACGAGTTTCTATCAATTATTTGAAATCACTTAACATTTTAATTCTACTCTAGTAAATAATTTACAAACATCAATAATCCAATTCACATTCTACAATAATCATGAAATTCTCTATATCTACTGTAACTCCCGACTACTAGATACACTCAAGAACATATTACTGATCCCTAATACCATCATATTGTTAGCAATTCACAAAATCAATGAGACCACATAGTTAGTCCAACACTTTGGACATACTCAATATGTAGAAAATCCAAATGTCAGTTTATAATAGAGTAACCATTCTAGTTCATCATCATATCCTTAAATGTCCATCAAGGTCCATAGTACATCCATACAGTCCAAAGTAACAATCAGAATACAATAGCAATCATGATGTCTCTCGTATCTTAACAACATGATACTAAAATATGATGGTAAGGTCTATGTCTCTAATCAACCGAAATTAAAATCATAGTATAATCAGTGTTGAAGAGGAGTGGGAACTACAATCAGGATTTGATGCTTTTGATGAGTAGAAAAGTTGTTTTAAAAGCATGTATACATGATTGGGTTGTTTAGGGCTGAGTTGTGGATAAATATAGGTTAGAAATAACATAAAAAAGCATGGCTATGTAAATTTAGAATAAAATCATCCCAAATGGAAAGTTGGTTAGGGCATGGATAAAGATTAATTGATTAATTAACTAATTAATAGAAACTAATTAATTAATGTTTATTAAAGTGGATTAAAAGTGATTGGATACATAAGGTGGGAATTTAATTAAATAAGGGGGGATGAATTAAATAAATATGTGCACAAGGAAACTAAGGGTAAAAATACCAAGTTTTGCTATCTACATTTTGCCCCTTTTGTTGAGTGGTTTGGACTAGCAATCCATGAGACAAAAATGATGAGAATTGGACAAGGATTGAAAAAAGGATTGATGATAAGCTCCCCCTCAAATGGGGCATCGATGATATCAAGGGAAATCAATGACACTTTTGAAAATGGTAGATGATAAAGAGCAGGCGGGTAACGAAAAATGGGTAAAATGATTACCAAGGCAAGATGCCCCAAGCAAAAAGGAATCATAATAACAATAAAAACTATGGTGGTGACTCCAATATCACATTGTTAGAGGAGAATTGTGGTCTCATCAGAGACGGGCTACAATGTTCTACGGGCCATTGAGTGGGTGAAGACTATTGTAGTATGGATGCAAGCCGTGATGACCAACGGGTCATAGGCAAACATCAAAGTAAGTACACCTAAATGTGAAAGGTATGCAAAATCCTTCATACATGAGGAATCGATCGAAAAGGTATGTGTTCGCAAGGGACAAGGATGAAAAGTTATGGTGGCCTAGCACAAGACACAAAAAATGGTCGTGAAGGCAAAGTGAAAAAGTGGGTGATGAAGCAACATGCCCCCAAGGGGGAGAGAAGTATGGTCACGAGATGGAATTTGTACATAAATTGGATAGGATTGTAACATTAAATTCCTGAGGAGGGAATAAATATGGCCTGGTAAGACTTTGAATGTATAAATTAATAATTCAATTATAGAATTAAAATTCCCGAAGGGTAACAGATGTGGGCTTTGAAAGTAGATTGGATGGGATTAGATGTTTAATCTTTATTCCTAGAGGAAAAAATGAATATGGCCGCAAATGTGGACTTCATAGGTAGATTGGAATAAAATTCTCAGAGGGAAAAAGGTATATAGAGCCGTGAAGGCAAAGAAAGAAATGAAAGACTGAGTAAAATGCCCCAATGGGGAATAAATATGGCCTCGAAGGAGGACTTGAATGTCATAGAGATTGAATAACATCATATGAGGTGTAGGATAAGATGCGACTTTAATAACGACAGCCTATGGGGATGGATGAGACTACGTCATATCAAGGAATGTATGAGGAAAATATGCCTCCAACTACATTGGAGGTAAACAAGAAGGGGATCAGGTAATGCAAGGCACATGCGACTAAAACAAATGTTAGTATGCAACCAACGACAGTTGGTCATACCAAAGATCATAAGGAGGATGGATAATACGAAATCATTAACCTAATGTCGACATGACAATGAGGTTTGTAATGAAACTTGTACACGAGAAGAGGGTTCTCCAAAAGTGGTGTTCCCTAAAACTATGCCTTAACTCGAGGAAGGGGAAAGAGCAAATTGATCAATGCGGGAAGCTCTCTTAGGATGCTAACAAAATGGAAAGTTGATCAATGTGGGAAGCCTATGAATGCCATAAGGAGTAGTCATCCTTCGAGGGGATGGTCTACTTTATACAATAATTAGATGGCTATAATAATATGATAGTCATCCTTTGAGGGATCGGTCTATTTATTTCGATTTGCTTTTGACTTTGAATTTGATTTGTATGCTTATATTTTTTGCATGAACAATTGTCCTTCGAGGGATCAATCTATTTTTTATAACTTTGATTTTTTACAAGAGCATCCATGATTTTGATTTTTACATGGGGGAGATTTGGGACTAGCTAAGTAGACCACTTAAGAGGGGATAATGAATGTATAAGAGACACCCCTAGACTCTTTGCATGGTTCCAATAGGTGAATAAGAGGGTGATGGATGTAATGATCGCAGAGTTCTCACCTAGAAAGAAGAACTTATCCATAAGGAATATGTTATGGGAAGAGCCATGGTGCCTATATTTAAGGTCACATGTAGAAAGTGACTGAAGACCACATAATTCCAAATCAGCACAATGAGATATGGAAGGGGCTAAAATGGAGGAATGATCTAAAGATATGACCAAGAGCACTGGTAAACATGTTACTACTACAATGGTTGAATGTGCAAAGTGTTAAGAGGTTCCACTTATGGTTTACCCTCAAGGGAAGTCAAACTTTCCACGCAGTGCCTTTATTAAAGTCACGTTCCAGATAGGATAACAACTTGATAAGATGGGATATGATGAGATAGATCAACGAAGATAAAATTATGTGCTACCCTTAAGGAAGAAAAAATGTGTCCCTAACGAGACGAGTAAATGGTCCCCCAAGAGTGGGCTTGTGGTGAAAAATAAGTGGTCCCCCAAGAGAGGGAAAAACATGACCACAACGGTGGATTTTGGATGAGTAAATTTTTTTTGGATGAGGTGTCGTGAGATAGATAAGATGGAAACTATGCACTACCTTTCAAAAGTGAGGAAGTGAGAGAAAAATATGCATCCTAGTGAGACAAAAAATGGCAACATGAGTAGGATTAGAATGAAAAGATGGTGCTCCCAAAAGAGGCACAATCATGGCCATAAAGGTGAACTTTGAATGAAAAAGATGGAAATATGGTACCCCAAAAGAAGCACGAGTATGGCCAAAAAGGTGGAATTTGACGAAGATGGTGCCCGAAGAGAGGCAGGAATATGTCCACAAAGGTGGACTTTGATGAAAAGATGGGATGGTCTCTCAAAGGAGGAACAAATATGGCCACAACGATGGACTTTGATGAAAAATATGGGACTATTGTGCCCAAAATGGAGCGCGCATATGGCCCCAATGGTGGAATTTAAATGAAAAGGATGTAAATATGGTGCCTTAAAAGAGGCACAAGTATGGCCACAAAGGTGGACTTAAAATGAGATGAGGATTTGGACAAGATTAAGTTGGATTTAAGAATAGATGAGATGGATTTGGATGCGGTAAATAAAAAAATGCCAAAAATGATCCAATATGAAAAGAGACCAATCTGAAAATGAAGTCCCCCAATGTCAACGGAAGCATTGGATGGATAGGAAGATGCATTGATGTGTTTATGATGCATGGATAAGAGGATCAACAATGAAGAGAAGTTGCTCCCCCAATGGAACAGACTATGTCACATTAGGTGATTTGGATGTGGATGAGCACATGTCTATTGAAGGGGATTGGATGGGATTGTTGATTATAACTTTAGATTTGGATTGGATAGATGGTTGGGGACCATATGGATGGTCAACAAGGAAAATGGTAATATTTAATAAGGGAAGACCTTCCTTAGGAGGAATGTCATGTGTAGGAGAGCTGCTAAGGGATGATGTGGGTGTAGGAATCTTGTGAAACTCGATGGATGGGATATGAATTGGATTGGTTATAGATGGAAAAGGATGTCCCCCCTGAATGAGCAAATCATATCTCTCAATAAGGTTACGGAAGATCATCTGAAAGGCTTTACAATGCTCAATGTCATGACCCAGAGTACGGTGATAGGTGCATATGCAATTAGGATTGAACCATGATGGATTTTTATGATGTGGATTAAAGGCTCTAATGGGAGGAAGCGTGATGGCAAATATTTGAGTTAAATATAGAAGGATATCTGCGTAGGACCCAATCGAAGTGTATGGGGAAGATATATCTTGTGGATTTTGGTAGGGTAGTTTGACGTGGATTTAGGGGAGGCAATGAATGTAGATTAGATGGATGTATTAAGCGTCTTGGAAGGAAAATCAATTTTGAGAGGAGGGTTGGATTGTTTGGATTGGGATTTATTATTATGAGATGTATTAGATGAAAGGACTGACCATAAAATATATGAGGATGTTCCTGGGATGGAGGTTGTAATATTGGTATGATGAGAAGAGGTAAAACCCAACTTCTTACGAGAATGCGCATGAGATTTTTGGGAATGTTTACCACGAGTCTTGAATTTTGATCGAGAGGATTTACCCTTGGCAGGGATAATAACAATCTTATTTGGTGGATCTGAAGATGTAGGTGTAGCTTTTGGTTTGGTTGATGTAGAAACAATCAATTTTGTAGAAGGAGGATGAACTCCCCTTATGTTTGACTTGGGTGGAGGTGCTTGCTCCATGAATGTATCAAGAGGTGTCGTTGATGTGTTAACAAGTGGAAGAGATGTGATTGGTGTTGTAGCGGTAGTACATTTTGATACGATCGATGCTAAAGGATTGAGTATAGGAGATTAGGATGAGACAGGTGGTATGGCCATAAGCAAAGATGTAGGTACATGTGACGAAAATGTCATGGTAGATGTAAGTGGGATTGTCGATGTAGTAGATGTGGATGTAGTTGGGATAGAAAAGGATGTAAACGAGGTAGTGATGGATGTGTTTGTTGCAAATGTGGGTATAGCCAAAGTCGGTGTAGTTGTGGTAAATGTAGGGATAGACGTATATGTAGATTTGGTGGTAGAAGTTAATGGGATAGGTGTGATGATCATAGACATGGTTGACATATATGTAGGGGTAGGTATTAACGGAGCCATAGGCACAATGCTTGCGATAGGGGAAGATAATGAAGTACATGAGATAGGTAAGGATGAATGTGTTTGATGTACCATATTGATTGAATAAGGATTGAATGTATAAGATGTGAAAGATAGATATGGATTGGTCAATGGTGGATTTGGGAAGGGTTTTCAGAAGGTACCAAGAGGTAGAGATTAAATTGGTGAGGGGATTTTATAATGTTGGAAAGTAATGACATGGTACGATGGTTGAATCTATTGAGACATATATGGAGTAAAAATGTCAAAAGATGGCGATTGTTGGATCGGCATGGTAGATGGAGTGCATATGACACCAATATAAGGCGATGGGGGTGAAACATGATTCACTGGTTGACATGATCAAGAGATGTCCCTATGATGAAAGTAGTCATAGATGGGGCTAGAAGGAGACAAATATGAGATATCAATCGTGGTAGGTGTTTGTGGAGAAGTAGTAATGGATATGACTAGTATGGGTGTGGGTGTAGGATAAATGTCGGATGGGTTTGATTGTTCAATATAAGGGGTAAAAGGATAAGAATGTAAGGAGGCTTGGTGTGTTAAATCCAAAGGGGATGTTGGATAGGATTCTTTGGGTTGGATCAAAATATTTAATTGCAGAGGAACATGGGAAGTGTGAATGTGGGTGGATTTGGGTGATTGAATGGTTATTCCATTGGTAATACCGATTGAAGTAGGGATAATGTTTATATGAGAAGATGTAGGTGGAATAGAATCCTCCCATTAAGTGGATTGATAGAATTGAAATATTTTAGGGGGTCTATGAAGTAGAAAGTCATAGATGGGGCTATAGGGAGGCTTAGAGGCCTCTAAAGGAACAAAAGGTGGCAGTGTGACTGGTCGAGAAAATATAGACTTAGGGAAAATAGGTGAATTTGTTTCAAAAGGGGGATCTATTTGAATAATATGGTCTTTACAGGGTTGATAGATCCAATGTGGAATCTCAATATTATCTGATGAGGTGGTAGCATCATTAGATATATCACACTATTGCATGGTCTAATTTTGAAGAAAGGAAATAGTAACATGTGTAAAATAAGGAAATATTTGTTTATGAAATGTGTTAATAAACAAGTCAAGCAACAAAGTTTTCATTATCTGGATTTTTTTTAAAAATGTGAAAAATACAAAATGGGATGGATAACGGGGTACCTAGGATATGGTTTCAGGATTGTTTTGGCTAGGGAAAGTCTCAGGTGGCTCCCTATTGGGTGATGAAATCCCAATCAGTCTACCGAGTAGGATGTTGTTTTGATGTGTTGATTGGTTTGTGGGTTTTAGGTTATGTGTGAGGATTGTGAGATGCAGAAGGTTAACCCCTACTTAAACTATGTGAGAAAGTAGGATGCAGAAAAGAAATGATTATTTTTTTAAAAACCAAACCCAAATGTGATCTTTCGATGAGGACACACATAGGAAAGGGAAATATGATGTAAAAAGGATAAAGGGAAAAATAAAGGAATACCTGGATAGTTGTTTTCCTATTTTTCTACACTCTTGAGCGATGAGCGATCCAGGCCATGAACCCAACATGAGCAAGAAATAAAGCGGCGCCTCATGCTGCAGTGTTAGTGGAAGACGATGAAAGCAAAAATATAGACAAAAAGGAAAGAGATCACAAAAAGGGTGGTCCCACTAGGTGTGTCAGGAATGTTGATGTATTTTCTCATTTGTTTTCAATTAAATGAGTTAGCTACTAAAAAAATTACACAACTTAGAAATGTTAGAGGGTTTATGCTACCTCAGATGCGATGTGATGGATATGGGTGCAAAGTAGACGATGAATCACTGTTGTTGTAAGCTGATGAACCTTCAACTCAAAGACACTAAAGAAAATTGATTAGATAAGATGTGTGGAGGATACCCAAAATAACATATCCAAGAAGTGTTAACTTCTTTGGAGGATGTCCACCCCCGTGTTTGATAAGATAAGATAGAAGTAATAATGATAAGTTCGATAACATGCAGAATCTGAGGCACACAGAAATTGGAAATGCAGAAATGTAAGGCACATACATATCTGATCTATATAAATGTAAATGAAACTAATACCTAACTGGATCAACTACGACCCAGAATATGCAGAGGCAGGTTGATGGTGACCTGAGATAGAAGGATCAGACAACAATTGTAAGTGCAAAGGATGGATGCTCTGAGTACAAATCAAACATAACATAGGCCTATAGACACTAGAAGCAACCTATAGAGGGGTATGAGGCAAAGAAATGAAAGGGATGCAAGGTAACAAGGAGTAAGGTGGATTGGAATAAGAACCAGACAGGTTCAAAGAAGCACAGTGGAAGATTTGGGGTCTGGAAGCACTGCAAGAGCCAGAGCAGACACTCAAAGGAATCTAAAACAGAAAGGATGATGACAGAGGACTGGATCGATGTTGACCTCGGTAGATCGGCAGTGGCTTGAGCAGTGTTAAACAAGGCAAAGGGAAACAAGCTAGATTAGAGAACCCGTAAGCAGAAAAACTTACAAAAATGGGCTGATAATGGAATTCTGACTGTTTCTAAACTCGCAAAATGTTAGAGCCAAGAAATATCAAGATAAAATGATGCAAGTTGATTAAATCAATACAAAATGATAACAATCTCACAAAATCCAATCACGATTGATGTGAGCACGTTCCAAGGAGGTCTGTAACTTCTTCTGGGAGGCTCAGGGACAAGAGATTATTCATAGGTCGCAATGAAGCTTGGGAATTCATTTGCCTTTGATGATTTCTACCTTTAGGAAAGGAAAGAATCCAGTTTAATAGGTTTAATAGTGATCGGGCTGGGTCGCCGCCGACTGCAGGGAAGGTTTCCCCAATGGGGCATAATTTTTTATTTTGATCGGGATTTGATGTTTTTGATGAGTAGAAAAGTTACTTTAAAGCATGTAGGTGGGATTGGGTTGTTTAGGGATGAGTTGGGGATAAAGATAGGTTAGAAAAAAACATAGAAAAACATGGAGATGCAAATTTAGAATAAAAGCATCCTAAATGGAAAGTTGGTTAGGGCATGGATAAAGCTTAATTAATTAATTAATTAATTCCTAGGAATTAATTAATTAATGTTAATTAATGTGGATTAAAAGTGATAGGATAAATAAGGTGGGCATTTAATTAAATAAGAGGGATGAATTAAATAAATATGCACACGTGGGAGATTAAGGGTGTAGATACCAAATTTAGGTGTCTACCACTTCTCCTACATCTCTCACCACATCTCCCTCTATGGCCCACATATTCTCTTCCTTTCCTACTCTTTCAACTTGAGATATTTTGATCTCCTTTCAGAACCCCTCTTTCCAAACAACCTCTTTCTATTTCCACTTCTATTTCACCCACACCAAAGGCCATCCTTTCCACTATGCCCTCTATTGCTACCACTTAATTCCACTTTCAGTGACTACAACCAATGCCCTAGTTATATCAACTCCGAAAAATACTATTGTAACAATGCATATGTTGTCTTCTGAGTCTTCTTATTCTATTCCCGCGTGGCTACATAGAACAACACCAAAACAAAAGAAAAAAGTTCATATCATTGATGTTGTCAAAATGAGTGTTATAGATCTACCCCCCCAAAGACAAGCCAAGTGACTGAGAGTTGTTTCTAACCTATCGGTTGACCAAATAGGGGAAATATTTTTTGAGATTACTACTCCAACTACGGGGGAAAATAAGGATATAATCACAGCAACAAATTATCATATCTCCAAGTTTGCTCTTGGAAAAACCACCCATGAAGGAGTGAAGCAAGATGTTCAGGTGGCCTTGGGTAATTTTTTAGACAAATATGATAAGGATAAAACAACTAATTATGTGCTTAAGGGTAAAGTTAAATATCTAACTACCCTTTTTACTAAGATCACACAACCCGTCCAGACTACCGCTCACGCTATTCCTCCAAGATTTGATGATACATCTTTCTTTGTGGTAGAAAAGATTAGACAAAAAGGAAGAGTGGTAGGGGTTTGGATGAAAAACCTAATTTAGGAGGCAGACCCATTGATTAAATTTGTTGTTGATTTGTAGAGTGAATTATATGCTAAAAATATGTCATCTTGAAGATGAATGAATTCCTTACTGAGGAGAGTGATAACTTAGAACTTGCCCTTGAAATGTTGAAAGAAATTCAAATTGTCAGCTCTGATATGCTTCTAAAGGAGGTCGTTATTGATGATGTTTCAAAACCTTTTGAATTTAAGGAAGCAATGGAATTCAGAGTTTGGATATTGTAGGAGGTCATGTCAAAGTTAGAAGAATTTGACAATATTAATTACAAATTTCTAGACAAAAATGTTGATATTCTTCTAATTGATCATATTATTGATCATTTTAAGAGTGTGGTGAATCAAGACGATGATGCAACGAAGTCTTTTAGTCTTGATTCTATTTACAATTTGGTAACTTACCAAAACTTCTTGAGTCAATTCAAGAAGGCCATCAACAAGACTAAAATATTAGTAGCAAAAATAGATAGAGAAACTAAGTCAACAAAAAATTTGAACCACTATGCATATGGACCTAAGGATGAAGAGGTCCAAGGAATTATCAAACAATTTTTCGATTATAGGAACAAGGTAGCTGCATAAGAGAAGAAAGAGGAACCAAAATAAGAAAGAAGTGGTGCTAGACCTATCTAGATATGGTAGACATTGTTGAACAATATCCAAGCTTCGGAACCGATGCAAGTTACACAGTTGACTCAGTCAAACCTGTGTAACTATTTTGCTATTTTCATTAGAGATTGTTCCCTAAGTATAAATGCATTCTATTTTTAGTAAGAAGTAGTTAAGAGGTAGAGTTATAATCACTCAATTATCTTATTCTATAAGTAAGAGAATGCATTATGTTTAAGGAACCTTTAGATCTTATTTTTTAGGAGGCTTTGTCATTTTGGAGAGCCAAGAAACAATCTTTAACCTCAATATATTTAGAACAACATTTTTCCTTTGGATATTTAATATGTTAAGCATTTAAATGATCCATTGAATACTTGTGGATGCTTTAGTTACTTTAATGTAATGGTTTGTCTTGCTTTCATATTGACAATATTTCTAAGTCTAATTGTAAGCTATGTTATATGGTCTTATTATTTCCATTGTGGAAAATATCAAGTCCCTTATGTTATTTTTAGTTCATATTCTTTAAAATAATTCATGGAGAATATTGTATGAATTTGTGCAAGTTATATAAGGTTTTGAAATAATACTCTCTATATATGAGATATATCTACTTGTTCTTAAAACTTTGGTGCATCACCTCTTTTATATACATTTAAGTTATCTTTTTATCCCTTTACCCCAAGAAATAGATAAATTAGGTTTGCTTTAAAGTTTTTGTAGTTTTGCACCTTGATCTTACATCGAATGCACATAGTTTAGTAGGAAGGTGACCTTCTCCGGAGATTCATCCCAGAGAGCCACACCTTGGGGATGTTCCCATGTTGTACTGGATCACCTAATGATTCAATGGGTGCGTGATCCAAATGACAACATAACCCTATATAAACAAGTTCATATAACTTCATTTAATCACCTCGCATTCTAACGAGAAATCATTATAAATACTACACTCAAGGATCCCTAAATCTTCTCAAAGTTTATGCACATCTATTAGGGCAATTAATACTACAGTTCTAAATCACTCAATCAGGTCAAGGAGTTCAACTTCCCTCATTTCCAAGCACCCAAATATCCCAACTCAATGTCTTAGTAAGATCAAAATCATCTCCTCAGGGATGATCATGGTAATCTTATCAGAGCTGGCTCCTTCCTTCTCAGAGATGGTTCGTGATATTCTGTCAAAGCCCAAGCACTCCTGGAAGGAGTCAAGATGGCTGCCCAATTAGGCTGTCCTCATTTAACCATCGAAGGGGAATCCTAAATTATCATATGTGCAGTTTCTAGAGGCTCATCCCCTTCGTGGAAAATCAACATTTATATTCCTCAAATTCTCTTTTGGCTTGATAAAATTAGAATTTGGAATATTTCTCATAACTTTCGAGAAACTAATTATGCGGAAGACTTCCTTGCTAATTTCACCATCGATCACCCTTCCGCCATCATCACTTTCGGTACAGCTCAAGATTGGACTGGGCTGTCGAACCTCATTTCCCATGATCAAGCCAACTCATCCTTGATGTTGGGAAGTGGTCTATCATGTGTGCAGTGTTCCTTCTAAGTGTGAGAGCTTTCTTCCCCCTTTTTTTTCGGCGGCGGATCTTCTTGCCTCTCTTGCTGGTAATTTTTCACACGTTGCTTCTGTCTTCAATGTCATTTTAGTCTGGATTGAGCTTTCAACATTCCTTTCCAAGGATGTTTTCCCTAATTTTTAGGAGGACGATTATCTATAAATGTCGTTCGTGTTCTCTTATCCTTCATCTTTTGTCTAGTTTTTTCCCATGGCTTGGCACTTTCAGACTTCATGTCTTTCGTTGGTTTTCCCTTCGTCACGCTTCGAGGCCTATTCAGAGAACTGGCAGACTCCTCTGCCATTGATCGACATTACCTCTCTATAATTTTAAAATATTCCTCGCAGGAGGAGGTAAAGGCAATCGAAATCATTCTCGGTGATTCTTATCACTTTCGATCCCGTCGGCCAAGAACGGACTCTGATATTACCTCCGCATTCGTCTCTTTCTGCCTTCTTCTTCACCCAGATCCTATGGTGGTTGAACTTGTCGCTGTGGACCAAATTTATGCCATTCATCGGGTTGGTTTGCAAGATCAATTGGTTAACTTCTCTCTCCCAGATCCTCTTCTGTGGGTAGAGGAAGTTGACGAGCATGCTCTTGGTTCTGGTTGTGGTATCCAGTGGCTCTGTAGGCAGTCCAGGGCTTTGGTAACCTTTGCCCAAAACTTCCACCCCTCATTGGACCAGCGATTTCTCCCAGTGGTTGACGTCGACGTTGCGCTCTTCCCGGTCCACTCGGCAATCGACCACCATAACGAGCTCAAGGATCGTGTCGGTGCTTCTTTTGAATTGCTGCTTCAGGTGGCCAATGTGCAAGCAGGTTCTTCCCTAGGATAGCATGTTCGGCCTTTTTGGTGCCTTTCAGTGTTTTGGTTGCAGTTCGGTCCTATTTTCAGCGCTTCTCACCTTTCTTCTTCCTGTTTGCTTCTTCTTTCCTCTCCTCTCATCTATTTTTCACTTCACTTCTTCCTTGTTGTAGGGTAGGGGCCCTAACCCCTCCGGTTCATAGCTCTGGTCAAAAGCATTTAACAATATAAAAAAGATCAAAATCATCTCAAACATGGTCAAAGTGGTTCAAGTTGCGAACTAGTTGTATCGATATAAATATTACATGTTGGGTGGAGAAATATGTTTCGTTTAAGGCCTCTTCAGAGTAGCTTCAATATAGGTAGTGCAAAAATTACGCTTCAACCCAAATACTAACCTTATTATAGGGTCTTCCACCCATAGTTAGGGTTTGAGTTTGATTTAGCTTATTCAAATGGTTTAAGAACTGTGTAACACTTAGGGTTTGACAACAATACACATTTCAATCAAGGTAACTAAAGGGTACAAAAAGTTACATAGCCCCACTCCAAGCAGGTTTAAGGTTGTACATTAAGTCTAAGGTTGTACAACCAATCCTGGGAGAATTGTATAGTTCTAAACCATGGCATTTTCTAGTTACAATCTCAGGAATGAAGTATCTTCAAGTTTTACTCCTAGATTATCCAGTCTATGCACCCATATACCTCTTGTTCCAATTTGTATAGTTAGGTGCATATCTTCTTTTGTGTTTTTGAGCTTATAGCATATCTTTATCACTATTCGTAAGTATTAATGGGTTTTTCTCATATTGGATGATTAATGTTGGAAGTTAATTAATTAGAATAACCCCTGTAAAAAACCTTACATCCTTTTTATTGTTATGCATTCCCATAACATTATTAAATTAATTAGGGTGTAAAACACCCACACATAAAAGATGATCATAATCATAGTACTACAATTCTAGTTATCTATAACTGTACTTTTATCATCATGACGAAATTCTATAAAATATACAAAATAGAGGGATGAAAAATAAAACTAGGGAGAAGAGAGATAAAACATGAAGGGGGAAGGAGTCATAACCTGATAGAGAAGAATATAGTTGAAAATGTTCAATACAAAGTCACATAAAACACAAGGGTAAGTCAAAATTATTAGTGCATGTTATTATTTATCCTTATATTTATTTATCAAGATAAGTTTTGCACTTAGGTTATCCCTACACTTGTTGGGCTAGCTTACTTAGGTGTACTAGTTGTGTGGAGTTATCTTACTAGTTGTGTGGAGTTAGCTTTCTAGTCTTGTGGAGTTAACTTAACTTCTAGTATCAGTTAGTGAGAGTTCTTCACCACTAACTTAGGTAGTAGTTGTACTTCCCTCCTCCTATTTGTGCATATTTCTTATTGAGCTAATTCATGTAATAATATAATGGCATTATGATGGACTTCCATATATGTTATTTAGCTCTTTGTTTGTAAATCTTTTTGTAAGGTTATTCTAGTGAATTCCTTTCAGCTTATTAGATGTTATGTGTTATTATCGTATGAGATCTTCACACCTTCACAAAACAACTTAGCCCTTGGTTACATGGGAGGTCACATGAGGGCTTAACAGGGGTGATTCCTACTAGGGTGCTTAAGTGTAGCCACCCCACCCTGCCCCCCTCCCAAATATTTGTGGTTGGCAAAAGCTCTCACAATTTTTTACTATTTTCACATTATTATATTTTTAAATTTAAATGGACTATTAATGATAAGATACTAAATCTATCATAGCTTTTGACTAGTAACTCGGAATTTAATGCCAATTTTTGTAAATGTGTATGATTTTTCATGCTCTTTCCATTAGTGCCATTTAACTTTTTGAATGCACTACTTTATAAAGTACCAACATTTAGGGGGCGTTGTACTCATAAACAGACGCATTTTTAGCTGAGCCCGACGTCCTGTTACATTCTTTGTTATCATGGATTATTACCCATCAAAGAATGAGATTATTTTCTCTAAAGTGCGTGGACTTCAGGGAGGACATAATAAAGTTTGTAGAAGAAAACAAATCGCTTAAGAAGAAAAAATCACTTCTACATACCCTCATTCACAAAAAAAATGACATCATACACTCCCTACAAAAAACACTTGCTCACTTACAAAGTCATCCTCACATTATGGACGTTTATTCCCATTATCCTAGTCCACTCGTAGATTTTACTCTTATACCCACTAACCTTGTTTTATCAATTTCTGAGCCTACTCATGTTGTTGATGTTCATAATCCTATTGTGTTTGGTACTACATGTTCTACTTCCACATGTATACCTATTGTAGTAACACACTCTGTGTATCCCACTTCTGCTCACATGCATGTCTCTTTTGATAAGTATACCACTGTATTCAATTCTCACATGCTCCATTCTATGGGTTTCAATGGTGGAGGTATTGACAGACATTCACATGGTATTGTTTCCACTATTTCACCTTTTAAGTGGCATTCTTGCCACGACATTGGTTTTCAAGCAAGTACTTTGTTGGGATCACATATTTACAGAGCTCTTATTTTTGTTCACTCAAATTTTTTTGAGGATCATGAGATACACATGAGTTTTGCACTTTCACCCAAGCTTGAGAAACCTGATATTTCAGTTATCAGACATGATCGAATTAACAAACATTCCGATGTTTTTTTTGTATGATCCCGTTGTGTATTTTGAACCAAATCATATGCAGGCATCTTCATCATCCATCCATGTTGATTTGGGGTGGATGTCTGATCACTTGTGGTGGCAACATATGCATTCATTAAGAGGACTCTATAGGTGTGGCTCCTCCTCCATTCAGCTTCTTGTTGCATTTTCTATATCATTTGCATTATAATGCTCCTTATTTTGAGAAATTTTATTTAACATGTGTAGTATATATCTCTTGTTTTTTTGAGAGATTTTGTATCTATATTTTTGACACTTTTAGGCATGTTGAGAGTCTCTCTTATGGGGGAACTATTCTGATGAAGCCTAGTGTTCAAGTAATTGTTTTGAAAACTCATATAGATTTGTAATCACTCCACCCATTCAGCAGTATGGAAGGGTGTGGTGTTGATCCTACCTCTTCAGAGCTTGTCTCTTTGCCTTATTACCTTGGTTATTCTTGGATCATGACACTCGTATTACTTTGGATTTTGTATTTTTTCCTTATTTCCTTGGTTGTTATTCTCAGATTATGGCACACCTATTTGTAGCAATTGATCAAATTACGTTTGGTGTTTTTTACACTTTCAACATCACTCCATTGATAGTCTCCTTGTACAGATTTATTTTGGTGTAACCTGGTGTCATATGTTTTAGATTTTTTTGATTGAGTAGTGGATTCAGACCATAGTGCACACCATACTTCTTCAGCATTGTACAAGTTTTTGATTCGATATTCTTGGGATGCCTTACAACGGGTTTTTTCTCTCTCTACTTTTTTATTACTAGTTTTTGGTACCTTACAGTGTTCCTTTTTCCCAGTTATTATATGTGGGTAACACATCAAACCTTATTTTCGGGACCCACCATCTTTTCCACCCACCTAAACTATGCTTATGGGGGGTGTTAAAGTAGGTTATTATTTATACTTTTATTTGTTTATTAGGACAATTATTATACTTGGGTTATCCCTACAGTTGTTAGGTTAGATTGCTTAGGTGTACTAGTTGTGTGGATTTGACTTACTAGTTGTGTTGAGTTAGCTCCAGTTGTGTGGAGTTAGCTTGTTAATCTTGTGGAGTTTACTTCACTATGAGTATCCGTTCATGGGAGTCCTTCAACATTAATCTAGGTAGTAGTTTCACTTCCCTCCTCCTATATGTACATCCTGCTTCCTGAGCTAATTCGGATAATGAGATAATGCCATTATGATGGATTTCCATATATAATATTTAACTCTTTATTTGTAATTTTTTTAAAGGTTATTATGGAAACTTCCTTTCATCTTATTAAATGTGATGTGATATTATCATTTGATATCTTCATGGATTAGAACAATCTTCTTATCATTCCTTTCAAAAATTTGATCAAAATAGAAGGAACATGCACTAAAAAGAACGTAATCCATAAAAATAACTAGTAAACACACAAATACACTGGGGAAATGGACCAATATTTGAGACCCCTAACTTTAGAGGCATGGAGCACCAATTAATTAATTTTTTTCATAAAAACAAAATAGGGTCCCATAGTTCATCAAGTTTTCAATCCATAGAGGTGATTTTTGCACCCTCTTAAACAATGTGTATCTCTATTAATTATGTTTTCCCACAAACTCTTCATTTTTCCTACTTTTCCTACTTGACATGATATGTGTTCATTAAAAACCCTAAATAAACATTGAAAATTTCCAAATATATATATATATATATAATTGGTGGGCAAACAATGTAAAAAAAAAACAACCCATAAATAATATTTAAAATCCTTTATTTTTGCACACACCATGTTTAATGTGGTTGTCATTGCTATTCACACACATTCCATCACTGATAATCATGACTCAAACGCCATAACACTCCATTTCAGTGTTTTTTTCCTACTCCTTGGCATTGATTATTGTTTCATTCTTACTCGTTGTCAGTTCATTCCAGCCGCTCTATAGATGTAGGAGATGTTGTCGTGTGTCGAGCTACACCATTAATGGTAAGTGTGTGTTTTCACACCATCACTTCATGTAGATGTTTTATTTTGTACTTGAGAGTTGTTTTTTTTATTTGAATAGTTTTTTAAGTATCTATTTCTTATGGTTTCCTGGAATAATGAAGTGTATTTTAATTGCATGATTGAAATATAATGTTTGAAATGAGGTCTGTTATTGTAGGGATGAAACCCACAACTAGTTTCACACCAGCATAGTGTTTAGATGTTTTGTTTTGCACCCAATTATTCTTTGTTTGTGTAAACTAATTTTTTGGTGTACATTTTGAATGAACAATCTTGCATATTCTCCTTATAAGATTATACATTGCATAAAAATTGAAGTGTGTACATTCTGCAAAGTAGGAATTGGAATGCCCACTATTTTACCGCCCAAAATTTAACCGAAAATTGGAATTTTTTTTTTAAATCAAATGATGCAACAGTGAGGAACCATTGCACTAAACAGTAGAAACTAATACCATCACTAACCCTACAATAAATCAACATACCAAAAATTACAATTGTCCCATGTGCAAGTATTGCATTTTATTACTTCAAAAGTGTTACCTTCACAGAAGCACAATTTAAGTCCTTAGGCATCATAATGTCACAATGCAATTTGGTTTCATTTTATCCTAAGGTACATTCAAAGTTAGAGTTCTATATTTTTTCTTGCACTACCTATACTAGAACTTACATATCATCTTCTGTTCTTAAACACGAAGGGGTTAGGCCCAAGAGTACGTAACTTTTCCTAGAACCACTACAAACTCTAGCCATCACACATAAAGTGAGGTATGTGTGAATAATTTTCTTAACCCATAGAAAAAGTCTTCCTAATCATCATTGTTTTAAAAATTATAACTCACATGTCATTCATACAATGCAAAGGGAGATGAGTTTAACTTAGAACGCCTTTCACAAGGCCCATGTACATCTCATCAAGATGTTTTTCAAGTACAGAAGGTAGGTGTTATCCATATATCACCCTCGTGCCAAATATTGGATCGACCACGACTCTGCCCAAGGAAAAAGTGAGCATATGGGCCCGATTCAAAGCCAAAGCGGGAATCAGAAGAAAGGGGCAAAACATAAATTGCGGACCCGTAGGCCTGATTTTTGTTCCAATCTGGCTGCCACATGTCCCATATCAAAAGGGACCCATTTTTCAAGTTGTTTCCCTGCCCTCCTATACATACCCGATACAAACTTTGAGGGGGCATATCTTTCTACTCATGGCTTGAAGTATTGCAAATTTGATGTCGTTGGAAAGATCTTGGCCTCACCCATGCCATGGGGTCTGAAACTTTAATTTTAAGGAGGTTAGGTGAAAGAAAATGGAGGAAACATTTTTGGGCTTTTAATGCAGGATCTTCTCACCTCAACAACCAGATCAGATTTGATTTGTTTCATCGTTTCCTCTTCCTTCAAGGTGTTGAACTAAGGTTTGATGAAAAAAAGATGGATTTGGGGAGAGATTTCATCAGAGGCATTAATAACGGTGGTTGAGTTTCAACCTAGTTTTCTCGCTTCTCTTATTTTTTTTTCTTCTTTCAGGATTGAATCTATAAATGCGGGGGCGGGATTCATTGTAAAGGGTTGGACATTCTTTGTTTTGTAGGCTCCCTTCTCCTGTTAGCAAAAGGATTTTTGGGGTTCAGGCCTTCCATCAAAAATTGCAATACATTTCTGCCTCTTGGCTACTTTGCAATGGACTGTATCAATCTACAGAGAAATAAAACATGTATGTGATCGATTTTAGATCCTCTTTTGTCTCTTTTGCTTTCATCTAGTCTCCCATTACATATATGGCTATCTGTGCTTGTTTATTGTATGCATTTTGTTGGTTTGTGTCTATTAGCACAACAAGTGTTCATCATTCCTTTGGTGCATCACCTCGTAGTTTAGCTTTGTTTTAATTTATATATTCATTTTATCACTGTCTCCTTGGTAAAGTTTAGATTAGGATTAAGAACGGATCCTTTGAAACTTTTTACGTATACACCTAAACAAATGAATAAGGAACCAACCTTCAATCTGGAGAGCTTTCCCATTCTGTAAGGTCCCACACCTTGGGGAAAGTTTAATGTTACGTAATCACACCAAATGACTCTGCCTTAGAAAAGTAGACCTGTAGAACTCATTTGGGGGTGTTGTGATTTCACGATAATAGTTTTGGCATGCCCGGTGGGACTAAGAAGTTTCCATCTTATTATAGTAGGGATTGATGTACACTTGTTGTGATCCTAGCTTTTAAGAAGCCTTAAAATTATACATCTAGTGACTCCAAAAGAAACAAATCTACTGGTTTCAACAACCCAAGCTTGGGAGATTCATGAGAAAAACCCAGTCTAGAGTAAGGAAAGAAGGTATATTTGAATACTTGCATCTATCCCTAGGTAGAGAAAGGAGAGGAAGAAGAGTTTAGAGGTCTCCATCTTAACCAAGCAGAACCTTCTCCACACCTCCACCTGCAAGGCCTTTCTTTGAGTCTGCAAGGATTCTTAGGCCAATCAGAATGACACAACCAAATCCATATGTCAACTTCACCGGCAGTAGTCCACTCACCTTGAATGCACAAAACCTAGTTCCGATTCCAACATTAAAGAGCATCCCATATTTCACTGGGGAAAATCAAGCTTCTCCTGGTGACCATGTCTAAGATATTGCAAATGTTTGTACAATCCATGAGATCCATGAGATGGACATTACAGTCAAGCTACTCTCCTCTTCATTCAAAGGGAAAGCTTCAAAATGGTTCAGGAGTCTTGAAGCAGGCTCTATCCAGAACTGGAACCAACTGTGCACGGCCCTTCACAATCGGTTTGTGGAAAAGGGTGATAACTTATCTTTGTTGGAGCAACTAACAACAATCAAGAGAGCGTCGAACGAGTAGCTGACAGACTTCAACCTGAAATTCCAACGGACCTGGGATAGGATTCCAACAGTAGTAAATCCCACTAATGAAGGGTCCTTCTTATAATTTCTTAGGGCTTTAAATTCTGATATTTCTCTGATGATTTAGTCAATGGGGGGAATTGCATTACCTGCAACCTATAACCTCTCTATAGGGGCTGAAAACCATTTGATTCAAGCTAGAAAAATCACTCCTAGGCCATACATGCCTTTGTACCCTAAGTTAGGAAGCCCATATACTAGCCAAGCACCTACATTAGCTCATATACCCACTCCCAGGAGTCAAATCTCAGTTGAAGCTTCCACTTCATCATTTAATATCGATAAAGAGTTTCAGGAAGTGGTGATGAAGCAACTTCAGAACTTTGGGAATGAGCTAGTGACCATCAAAAGACAACAAGCTTAGAGTTCTAAACCATACCAACCCCAATCTCAATATCAAGCTAGACCCCAATATTAGCAGAATAGGCCACCACCTTAGACTATAAACCAAAACCAGAACCAGAACCAAGGGCAGCCCCAAGCTACTAAACCTTTCAAGTCGTATGATCCTAACACAACTTCAACGTCAAGAGCATTGGTCCCAACACAGAACAATACGGCACAAGAATATGATTGGTGTTTTCCATGCAGACAACCACATAACCAATCGACATGCTTTAATGGTGCTCTAAATCAGGCCTTGCTGGTGCAAACTAGTATGGTTCCACAAGAACCTAGCCAAGAGGAAGATCAGTAACAAGGAGCTCAATAAGGTGGACCCCCCAAAAAAACTATGCTAGTAAACTGGTAGGCCGAAGACTTCTGTGGAATGAATCATTTCCCTTCTCAAAGTGTAGCTTCTAATACACGGTCCAAAAAGAGAAGTATTGGAGAGGGCCGACCACTAAATTCAAGTGACCCTCAATCTTCCATCACTCCACAAGGTCATGGTGTTCCAAGTGCAACTCCAAACATACATAACCTATCCAAGCCACCTCCCAAACCTAGTCAAGCACCGGTTGTAACATCCCATGTGTAAGAAAGAAATGTGTCTGGGTAGGGGCAACAAAAGGACAACACATTCAATATTATTGAGTAGATGAAAAGGACAAGTGTGAAAATTTCACTATGGGAGTCACTAGCCATTCCGGGGCATAGGGATCTGTTGCAGACTGTCATGCAAGATTGGTCAAGTTCAAATCAACCCCCTAACCAACAAGAAAGAGTGCTTACCAATGCAATTGAGCCTAGGAGGAACCATGGAGAGCAACAAGGTAAAAACTAGAGACCTCCTCCGTTCTGTCTCGCTGATTATTGGGGACAAATTAGTGCATAATTGTATGATTGATTTTGGGGCCAGTAGTTCTGTGATGCCCAAACAAATAGCTGATCAGTTGGGTCTCCAATATGAGGTCATCTCTAGAGGAGTAGTCCAATTAGATGGGAAAACAATAACCACTATGGGAATTATCAAGGATCTGAGCCTCACTCTACTCGCTTGCTCTAATCTGACTGTTTTGCAAAACATGTCAATCATAGACCTGCCACCACATTTTGTTTTATGTCTGTCCAGAGACTTCAATGCCAAAATTGGAGGCTACCTATCTGTTGATTGGTCACATATGCTCTTTAGGACAAGGTATGGAGCAAAGGCCACAATCAGATCTAAACCTATTGCTGATTATCATATTGAATCCTACGTGCCTAGCCCAATCAATGCCAACTGCTCAGATTTTGATCAAGAAGACCTCCTAAGCACTAATGAAGTAGATACCAAGTCGGGATGTATTCCTGACTTGAATCTAGATGAGTGGGCCAACAAAAGACATGCTTTTGACCCCTATAGGGAAATGGAAGAATTTAAGCTAGGTGTCTACTGCCAACATGAAGATAACCAACCTCTTCCTGACCTAATCAAGCAAGAGTACAAGGATGACAATGAGGTATGTCAATTTTTCTTTGATGGTTCAAGGAGTAGACAAGGAGCTGGAGGAGGAGCCATGATTGTGTCCCCGAAAGGTATGAGATATTATTCAACCTTCAAATTCTAGCTTACTTGCTCAAATAACACTGTTGAATATGATACTTTAGTCTAAGGTCTTCATTAGGCAATGAAGATGGGAATTAAGAACTTACAAGTATTCGGTGATAGTGAACTGGTTGTCAATCAAGTCAGAGGACTAAATGCTGTAAAAAATGACCTACTCAAGAACTACAAGAGTAGGGTATTGGATCTCATGGAGGATTTAGAGGCCTTCAATATTGTGTCCATACCTAGGAAGGAGAATGAAGTTATTGATAGACTTGCAGCAGTTGGAGAAAAGTTTGATGTGGTTGACAGCATCAAGAGGGACAGAGAACAACCGCATATCCATGTGGTTGTGAGGCCAATAGTGCCAGTTAATAATACATGCTTGTAGGTGTTTGAGAATGATCAGTAGATCATTAACTTTCTACAAGAAGAAGTTGAATTCTCAGCTATAAACCAGAGCAGACTAATGTAGCAGTACGGGAATCAGGTACCACAATTACATACAAACAATCTTCCCAAAGGCTTAGTGACACTAGAATCTATTTTCAATCCTAATGATCAGTTCAAAAAAGAGAATGCTAACATGCAGATCAAAGGAGAAGATTCAGAGTCAATCCCAGTTGGAGAAGACAAAACGCTTCAAATTGGCGAAGTGGCCACCAAACAAGAAAGGTATGAATTCATACAAATTTTCCAAGAATTCCCTAATTTGTTTGCTTGGAGTTATGAAGACCTAAGGGGGTTCAATCCAAAGCTAGCACAACACAAAATAGAACTAGATCTAGCTGCCCAGCCCATCAAGCAGAAACAGAGACCAGTCAACCCACATATTGAGCCTCTGATGAAGAAAGAGTTGAATAAGCTAATAGAGGCAAGCGTCATATTTCCAATCAAACACTCAAGTTGGGTTACAAATCTTGTCCCAATCAAAAAGAAAAATCGAGAAATCAGGTTGTGTGTTGACTTCAAGGATTTGAATAGAGCCTCCCTCAAAGATCACTATGCACTCCCTTCAATGGAGTAGATCTTGCAAGTAGTGTCTGCTGGTGTGTGTATTTTCCACATCATTAGGTGAGTCATCTCACTTAGGTGAGATCATAGGTCCATGTGTCATTTAGGGGTCATTATGAGATTCCCTTACGCATCAGTGCGTTAGGACATCAGTGCGTCAGTGCATCATATGTGTCATTGGGAGTTACACTTCTATTCTGGGAATGTAACTCTCCCTCTCTACTCGAGTTGTCATGATTGCAGCACTGAGGGTTACTCAACACCTCCTATATGTACACGTCCTTCTATCTAAGAGATAGAGGAGAGTTTTATGGCGTAACCAGGTTCTACCTGTGTTTCAAATCTTTGCATGCACATTCGGTTGATGCTCGCTCCTCTCAAGATCTCTTCACGCTATTGTTCGCATGTCCATTGATGTGTACGTCATCCCTCGTGATCCTCGCTTACCGGTTTTCGTACCCTCTTTCATGGTATCAGAGCAGATCTTGTGGATCCGTGCACTCTTCGGTGTTGCTCGTGCATTTTCCGGCTTCCAGCGTGATATTCAGATTCTCGTGCATGTGCCGTAATGGTTATTCCGTTCATGCTCTACTTGCACTGATTCGGGTTTCATACCTCTTGTTCAGTTGTTCATGTGATCATGGGTGTTTTTGGGGTGTTCGTGGTTTTCCAGCTTTTGCATGCAATCTTCAGAGGTGATTTATAGTTTTGGGTGTTTTTTTTAGTTGCAGGGTTTTTGGGTTTGTGAAGAGGTTGAAGTGGGTTTCCAAGGACCAACTCAGTTTTTTACCTTGATCCTTGCTTGGAAGCTCTCATGGCCTTTGCCCTTGGCGATACTGGGCTTGACACTCTCTACATTCTTCGTTGGCTCCTGATTTGGTTCTTGCTCCACACCTCAGTTTTTAGACTCTGCATTGGCTCATATTTCAACTCACAGGCTTCCAATATTCCACCCTATATTGATCTGCTTGACCTGTATTTGTTGGGTTCATGTTTAGTTCGAATGCTCATGCCAAAATTCAATTTGACTGCTCTGCACTCGTCCCTCTCTTCTACTACTCGCATGATTGCCTCCTTGTGTTGGATCGAGCCTTGAGCAGCCTGTTCTGTGTGTTGGCTTCGGTTGTTCATAGTTTTTTGGCCTGACTGTGCTTGTTGTGGAGCATTGTGCCTTGACTATTGTAACCGCCCCTGGTGCATGCTCATGTTCTACCCAAGTTCCTTGGCATTCTGTTAGCTCGTGGATTTGTCTCACCTCATGACCAGTTTAAATTGGGCTCCATGCTCGTTGTTGGTGTTTGGTTGGCTCCCGTGACATCCGTTGTCATTGTTGTGAGGCCTCGGTTTGTGCTCCCTTGGACCTGCCCTCTCCAGCTTGATGCTTTGGCCCTGCTCGGCCTGGTCTGAGTCAAATTCACCACTGTACAGTTTTCTCACCAGGTTCTCTGTGAAGGAAATCCGCCCTACAACGTCGGTGTTCGACTCAGGCCGTTACTCAGCATCCACTGCACCACCTCCCAACTGCTCTGAAAGGATTCACTGCCCTCCTCAACGGTTACCTACAATCCTATGCACCAAACTATCTTAACATGTGGCCATAACCTGCCTTCTGCAACAAACATTTCATCTCTGCATTCTGGGCAGTGGGCACGTGGTCACAACCCGGTGGGGATCTCAACACTCCAGCTACCTGTCTTGGTCAACATTCCAAACGTGGGACCCATGCATACCTTTTAGTCTTGTTTGATAGGTTAAAAACAAACACCTTTTTAATGTTTTAAGGTAAAAAAACATTTACATGGCATTGTATTAATTTTGGGCTTCTATTTTGGCTTGTATTATGTCCTTCATTCGCGGTGTCGAAGACGGAGGGCGTGGTCCGGGGTTGGCAGGAGGCTAACCCCCCCTCGTAGTCAAAATAAACCCCTACTAAAATTCCATGTTGTTTCCAACGAGTAGTCACACGACACCCTTTGCACCCATTTCAGGCCTTTTTTTAATGCGTTTGTAGCATTTATTGGCTTTTTCCATCAGTTGCAGGAATCGTTTTAATGCCATAACTTTTGACTCGTTGCTCGTTTCTGAGCGCTTCCTTGGTCAAAGTTGCATGATTTTTCACACATTATGTGATGACATTTTCAATTTTGTAAACACACTACTTTTATAAAGTGCCGCATTCTGGGGGGGTTGCTTGTACTCTTGGGCCTACACACGCAGATGCATTATCGACTGAGTCCGACGTCTTGCTTTTGTACATCTTTCATTTTGCATCATGGAGATTGCTCTTTCTAGACTTGAGTGTCATAGGATCACCTTACAGCCTTCGCCACTTCTCACCGAGAGAGGGAACTATTCAGTTTGGCGTGCTTCTATGGAACGTTACTTCACCCACGAGGGTTTTTTACCCTTCTTTCTTGGGCCATTTCCTGCACCCGCTGATCATCATCATCTGGAGGACTTCCTTGACACTTTGACCATGTTTTTGGTCACATGATGATGCATGTCTCTCGTTCTCTCTGGTTTCACATGGCAGACTCAAATCCACATCACCGTGTCTAGAGCATTCTTCAGTCCTTCTATGGAGACCCTTCACATACTGTTGCCATTGTTACTGCTGCTGATTCAGTTGTCTCCTCCATTTCTTCATGTGATGATAGTTCCACTAACACAGACTCGCTTGGTTCTACTTCTGATGACGAGGATTGTGCACCCAGTTCTAATGTCGAGAGCATTACAGAGGACTCTTCTCCTCTTTCTCTCATTATTCCAGAGAGTGTTGACACTTCCCACATCTCATCAGATATCGAACAGTCTTCTACTCAGTCTCACACCATCATTACACCAGCCTCCTTTCCACTTCTAGTGTGTGAGGCCCATTCCATTCCTCTACCTTCATTGGATGACTCATACCTATCTGACATCACTCTTTTGTTTGTTGAGCCCCCTCATTAGGACGAGTATCTGCCTGACCTTAGTCATCTTTTCACAGAGTCTACTTGTGATGCTCTACAGGTCCCTCATCCATCTAAAGGTGTTTCAGAGGAGTTCATCATATCTATTGTTGGGAGTTCCCCTTCAGGGACTCTTACCACTTCCACTTTTCTGGAGACCTTCATTGATCCACCCTCAGCTATGGATCCCTTTTCTATTTTGGAGGATGTTTTGTTCCCTTCACATCACTTGGACATCCTTTCTATGGGTGTTCCTCTTTTTCACTCTGATAGTTCTACGCACATGGCATTACCTTCAGTTCCTTGGCACTCACTCGCTAGACCTATGTCACGCTTTAGTGCACCAGACTCAGAGTTCTTCGTGTTGCTGCCTTAAGTTTCCTTTGTGGAGTGGGCAGAATTTCAGTACGTCATTTCTGTCCTTCTTAAGGGTAGGCACACAGTTCATTATGGGTGGCTCTTCTTCAGTCCAGAGGCAGAGGATCTCATGATCGACATTCTTCTGGGAGACTTCTTAGAGATGCAGAGTTCAGATCCGTCCATGGCATCTTCTGCATGCCTCTCATCTCCCTCTTCTTCTCTCTTCTTCTTCCTTCCGAGAGATTGCCTCTTTGTACATGGGCACCCTTTCAGGCTCATCTATGGCCGGGACCCATATTTGGCATCTTTCTTAGATTAGAGAGTGTGTTTTTCTCTTGTGGTGGATGTTTTTTCCCACTGGGTTTTCCTTCACTGCTTGGGATCTTCTTTCTGTACATGGGTACCTCATCAGGCTTTGTGTCGGGACCCATTTCTCGTTTCTAACTTTCCGCCTCATCCTAAGTTATGATGAAGGGGGGTGTTGGTGTGTGTATTTTTCCACATCATTAGGTGAGATCATAGGTCCATGTGTCATTTAGGGGTAATTATGAGATTCCCTTACACGTCAGTGCGTCAACATGTTAGTGCGTCAGCACGTCAGTGCATCATATGCGTCATTGGGAGTTACACTTCTATTATGGGAATGTAACTCCCCCTCTCTACTCGAGTTGTCATGATTACAACACTGGGGGTTACTCAACACCTCCTATATGTACATGTCCTTTGATCTATGAGATAGAGGAGAGTTTTATGGCTTAACCAGGTTCTGCCCGTGTTTCAAATCTTTGCATGCACATTCGGTTGATGCTCGCTCCTCCCGAGATCTCTTCACGCTACCGTTCACACGTCTGTTGATGTGCATGTCGTCCCTTGTAATCCTCGCTTGCGGGTTTTTGTACCCTCTTTCATGGTATTAGAGCGGATCTTATGGATCCGTGCTTTCTTCAACATTGCTCATGTGTTTTCCAACTTCCAGCGTGATATTCAGATTCTCATGCATGTGTCGTAATGGTTATTTCGTTCGTGCTCTATTATTGGCCCAGAGTGTTTAGTGACTACTACACATGGATCAAAAGGTGCAAGAATTATGCATTCTTCAAAGGCAAGGAAAGGCTAGTAGCACTTCCATTGCACCTAATCTCAGTCGACCAACCTTTCATGCAATGGGGATTGGACTTCATTGGAGTCATCAATCCAAACTCAAGCCAAGGTCACAAATGGATCTTGACAGCAACAGATTATTTTACCAAATGGACCGAGGTAGTGGCACTCAAGGAAGCAAATGAGTCTAGTATCATGTATTTCTATGAAGGGATATTGACTAGATTTGGAGTTCCAGTCACCATCATATCAGACAATGCATTAACATTCATAGGTTCCAAGATCACAAGATGGGATGTTAAGAATGGGACTTATTTGAGTACTTCATCAAACTATTACCTTCAAGGTAATGGTTAGGCTGAGTCCAAAAACAAGAACCTGCTAAAGATCATTAGAAAAACTCTTGATGAGAATCAGAGGACCTGACACACAAATCTCAAAACGGCCTTATGGGTTGATAGAATAATGCCCAAGAGATCTTCAGGCATCTCTCCATTCAATCTCGTTTATGGAAAAGAGGCAGTGTTGCCTATATCACTTGAGTTGCCAGCTTTGGAACTCGTGAAGCAACTAGAGATGTTCGAATTTGGACTAATGGAGGCTAGGTATGTGGAGTTGATAGAATTAAAAGAAACAAGAGAGTATGCTCTCCAAACAATAGAGAAGAATTAGGCTTCAATAAAGAAATGCTTTGACAAGAAGACAAAAGCAAGGACCTTCCAGGAAGGAGACCTGGTTTTGAAATGGGATGCAGATCAAACAAAACCAAGAAGGCATTCCAAATTTGAGGCCATCTGGAGTGGCCCCTATATGATCACACGATGTAAAAGTAGCAATGATTTCCAATTGTCTACATTAGAGGGTGAAGAGTTGTAGATTCTAGTAAATGGGATCTATCTTAAGCACTATAACTAAAAGGGGAGTTCTCACCTTGTACATATTAGTTTAGTTTTCTCTTTTCTCTAAGTACTTATGCACATTGTCTTGTTGTAGTGTAGATTGATTTTCTCCTAAGTGCTTTGCACACTCTGCATGTTCCATTTGGAGCATGTATGATTTCAATTTTGTATATAGTGTGGTGTTATTTTGTTGCTCTCATGCAGTGTTTGGACTTGACATTTGGTCAAGATCAGTTCCAGTTCTAATGGGTTTCCAAGCGGCCCAGGGGTCAGTTTTTCAAAGTTCAGGATCAATAACAGGCTATCAACTCATGACTCCATGCCCAATGGATATGAAAAAGAAATTAGTCTTTTCATCTAGCAGGAAAATACCCCTATGAGTCACCAAATTTTTATCCATATTTCACCCCCGTGCCAAATATTGGATCGACCACAACTCTGCCCAAGGAAAAAGTCAGCATCTGGGCCCAGATTCAAAGCCAAGGTGGGAATCAGAAGAAAGGGGCAAAAGATAAATTTGTGGACCCGTAGGCTTGATTTTTGTTCCAATCTGGCTACCACGTGTCCCATATCAAAAGGGACCCATTTTTCAAGCTATTTTCCCACCCTCATGTACAGACCTGATACAAACTTTGAGGGGGCATATCTTTCAACTCAGGGCTCGAAATATTGCAAATCTAATGTCGTTGGAAATATCTCGGCCTCACCCATGCCTGGGGTCTGAAACTTTAATTTTGAGGAGGTTAGGTGAAACAAAATGGAGGAAAAGTCTTCAGGATTTTAATGCAGGATCTTCTCGCATCAACAACTAGATCAGATTTGAATTCTTTCATTGTTTCCTCTTCTTTCAAGGAGTCAAACGAAGGATTGATGCAAAAAAGATGGATTTGGGGAGATATTTCATCAAAGGCATTAACAGCAGTGGTTGAGTTTCAACCTGCTTTTCCCACTTTTTTTTCTTCTTCTTTTAGGATTGAACCTATAAATGTGGGGGTAGGATTCATTTTAAAGGGTTGGACATTCTTTTTTTTGCAGGTCCCTTCTCCTCTTAGCAAAAGGATTTTTGGGGTTTAGGCCTTCCATCAAGAATTGCAATATGTTTCTGCCTCTTGGCTACTTTGTAATGGACTGTACCAATCTACAGAGCAATAAAACATGTCTGTGATCGATTTTAGATCCTCTCTTATCTCTTTTGTTTTCATCTGGTCTCCCATTATATATCTGGCTATCTGTGCTTGTTTATTATATGCATTTTGTTGGTTTGTGTCTATTAGTAAAACAAATGTTCATCATTCCTTTGGTGCATCACCTCGTAGTTTTGTTTTGTTTTAATTTCTGTCTTCCTTCTATCCCTGTCTCCTTGGTAAATTTTAGATTAGGATTAAGAATAGATCCTCTGCAAGTTTCTACGTATGCACCTAAATAGAGGAATAAGGAACCAACCTTCAATATAGAGAGCTTTCCCATTCTAAAAGGTCCCACACCTTGGGGAAAGTTCAATGTTACACAATCACACCAAATGACTCTGCCTTAGAAAAGCATACCTGTAGAACTCATTTGGGGGTGCTGTGATTTTGTGTTAACAGTCGGGTCGACACAATCTAACCTTATATTAATTTATCATAACAAATATTCTCACCTAATGCATGAGTGTGACCAAGGAATGTCACAAAGTTTCCCATGTCACTATGACCAAACTCCATTCTCTTTATAAGGTGTTATTTTAAAACAAATTTGCCACCAGGAAAATAACATTCCAAAGCATAAGGTACTCATTTAAGGATGACCCATGAATATGGCTTATGAATAACACATATTGAGCTTCCCATATTCCTACGGACTTACTTCCATTACAAAATCTAAGCTTGGCTCAAATATCTCTTCACATATAACTTTAAGCCAACTAGTGGTTGACAACTATCTTTGGGATATTTTATTTATCTCTTGCTTTCTCTTTGGTCTTCCACACCCTACAAGCCCAGTCGAACTTAACTGACTGTATCTTTTATGGCTTCTGACACCAACACCCAGCCAGGACAGTAGTGACCAAGGTGCTCTTGTCCCTCTTGGGTTTCCCTGACCCTTTCTTACCTTACTTGCTCTTTTTGGGTCTCTTTTATATTTTGGGCATCTTTTTCACTTATGGGTCGGCCTTCCAGTTGTCAATTAAAAAATTCAAACAAGGGAATCATATAAATACATAGTTATGTGTTCAAAATGGAGGACCAAGCACTAAGCATTACTATCATCACCTAAGCTTGCATTCCAAAGGAACTAAAGCACTTCAAAGGAATCCATCTAGCATCCATTCAAGGGAAAAGGGATGCATACTTCCTGCATACACAACATAGAAGGGGAATTCTATTCTATTCCATCCACACATACTATTACATTGTCTACATGCTAGCTACAACCCACTATCAAGTGCAACTTGCATAAGGGCATCATTTCACACAGACACACACCAAAACTACATGGAGTCTAAGATGTAGTGCAGTGCTTGGTCATAAGTTCACTCTTGGGGTGACTGTCGGGGTTAGTCTGACTCCCCATTCTACATTTTCCTTTTTAGGTTTGATGTGGTTTGTGGGTATGTGCAGGTGAATTTCTCTTTTAAGGTTACAAGAACTTTCAGTGATCAAGAAGTGAACATCAGGTGATCAACAGGGAATTAACATGAAAACACTTGTGACACAATAAAAACAGACCATATCCTGAGCATCCTACACAGGTTACTAGTCACCAGCACTGTGCCTCTTGTCTTGTTACAAGTGCCCATTGTCTGATATTATTCCTGAACTCCATAATTTACAATGAGAAGTTATGATGTTGTTTTCATCCTGTTCAACACTTTACCTTGACCCATATCACTTCTTGTCCACTCGAGAAACCAACTAAGTATTCTATCTCTCCTTTTTGCTTAGGGTTTTACATTATTTCTTGGATCTTATTGTACATTATCATTTTGTAAATCATTAGGAATAATAGTTAATCTGCAATTAGATTTAATTCAAATTTAATTATAAATCATTTGGTGAACATGTACCCTCGTTTGAACACTCTTGAGTCCTTCCTCATTCATAGCCTCCATACCCTAGAATCCTCCCACCATGAGTGTCTCCATCCCTTCCTTTTTATATGATAATCCTAATTGTGAGAATAAAATCATATCTTTTTTGGCTAATACTTACATTCATCCTCATACTTATCCTGAATATGTGTATCATAAATTTACTACAACTTTATCTTTTAATGAAGAGCATATTACTTTTACATCTACTAAAATTCCTTCTCAATCTATTTTAGATAATGATCCCCATTTATATTCATGTTTGTATCAATAATATTGGGGTTAAACATGATTTAGTTGATAATGGCTCTGGGATTAATATTTTTAATCTAGCATTCCTTCATCAAATTGGCCTCTCCAAAGACTCCTTGGTTCATTCATCTAGTTCTATTTGTGGCTTTCATAACATTCCTAAATATGTCTTAGGTACTATCACACTTCCTATTACTATTGGGCCATGTACTATGCCTATCCCATGCCATGTGATGCCCAATAATCTTAATTATAACATTCTTATTAGGTGGCCTTGGATCCATGCCATGCATGTGGTTCCTTCTACTCTTCATACAACTTAAATTTCTCTATCAAGGTGTTTTCTATGAGGCCCTCACAGATCCCTCCCCATTCACCTTTTGTAATACTATTAAACATTCACCAGAAATTCCCATTTCCTCTACATCTCAGTCCTCATTTCTCCAAATATGGCCTTGTCTATCAATATATGCTTCGTTACGACTTTTCTAGTGTTAGGTTAGGCCAACATGGTCAAGGAGTCACAAAACCATTGTTCCATCCCCACTCAATCTTCAAATTTTGGCCTCGGATATCATCTCCCATCCACTTCTTTACTTCCTATCACATCCCCTAAGGTTTTCATGTTATTTCCCATACTTCTGCACTTCCTCTCTTATACCCATAGCTCATTAGTGATCATACTTCCACTGATTGGCCTGAGTCTGGATACTTTCACTACTAATGATTCTCTGTTAGAATACATGGGGACTATGATCATCTTCCCTCTTATCATCACAAAAAAAATTTCCATTCTATTCTCGCTATTACCCTTACTTTGGTGAGTCTGATCCTCCTAATGTAAATACGGATACTCCTCATACCATTCCTATTAATCCATACATTGAAGACCAGTCCACTCTTTTAAATGAAGAAACTATTCAATACAACCTCAGGCACACCAACAACCCTCATATGGTTTTATTAGTTGTTTCCCTTATGCACTTTCGAATAGGATGAGATTAAATAGGTGCTTCATGAATTCTCTAACATATTTGCATGGGATTATAGTGATATGTTTGACATAGATCCTTCCATATCCATGCACAATATAGTCCTCAATCATGGTCTAAAACCAATCAAAACAGAAAATTTTCAAAATGCATCCTAAAGTCACATTATTAGTCAAGGAAGAAATACAATGAATCTTGGATGTTGGCTTTATTGTGTTGTTGACTATCCCAAATGGGTGTCTAACATTGTGCCTGTTATGAAACCGGATAGAAAAAATTGTTGTTGGACTTATTTTCATGACCTCAATAAGGCTTTCCCTAAAGACAGTTTCCCATTTCCACACATTGATGCCATCATTGATTCCACTTATGGATATGACATTCTTTCCTTCATGGATGGATTTTTTGGTTACAATCAAATCAAAATCAACCCCGTAGATCAAGAAAAGACTTCATTTATTACACCATGGGGTATTTTTTGTTACATTGTTATGCCCTTCAGCCTTAAAAACACCAAGGCCACTTACCAATGTGCAATGACGCATATCTTCCATGACTATATTCATAAAATTATTGAAGATTATGTTGACAACATACTTGCAAAATCATGGCATCATTCCACCCATGCTCAAGATATCTGAACACTCTTCGAACACTTGTGACAATACAAAGTATATCTAAATCCAAATAAGTGTGTTTTTTTGGTGTCATAATCTGGAAAAATCCTAGGCTACATCATCTCCCAACGTGGAATTGAAATTGATCCCAAAAATATTTGTGTCATTATTGACATGCCTCTCCACCTCGTAATTTACATCAATTACATTCACTACAGGGTAAAATTCAGGCCATCCTTTGCTTCATTGCACATCTCGCTGAAAAAACTCAACCATTTATGCATCTAATGAAAAAGGACACTAAGTTCATTTGGGATGACCATTGCCAATGTGCATTTGAATTTATTAAATCATATATGTTAAATCCTCCTGTTCTAGTGCCTCCCACAGCTGATCAACCCTTCCTATTGTACATTTCATCTACATTCCATGCATTAGGGGCCCTTCTAGCTCAACTGATGAACATGAAAGGGTCATTTATTACATTAGCCACACTTTTCTTTCCTACGAATGCAATTACAACTACATTGAAAAACTATGTCTTGGCCTAGTCTTTGTTTTGGACAAGTTGCGACACTACCTTCTCAATAATGAGGTTCACATAATTACTAAAGTTGATCCTCTATGATACCTCTTATCTCACACTCATCTATCGAGATGCCTTGCATGATGGTTCATGTTTCTCACAGAGTTTGATTTCAAATTCATCTCAAAAAAATCCATCAAAGGCCAAGTTATCGTTGATCAGCTAGCCGACGTCCCTCTTTCTAATTCATCACCCATATGTGATACTTTCTAGATGACTTTACCACTTACACCATTAACACTAACACTTGGACTATGTATTTTGACAAGTCTTATTTCCTCTCAGGTGTTGGGGATGGGATCATGTTTATCACCCCACATGGTGATCATCTCCCCTTTGCGTATCACTTAGGGTTCTCATGTACTAACAACATCATTAAGTATAAATCCCTCATCCTCGGCCTTATTGTCGCAAAAAAACTTCTTATTCACAACATCTAAATTCATGAAAACTCCCATATCATTATTAATTAAGTTAATAACACATATCATACCAAAGAGGAGCATTTTGTCCCATATAATAACCTTGTCAAAGAAATATTGGCTACATGTTCGGCTCCTACTCTCTCACCGCCATCCCTCGAAAATGCAATCATCATGCAGATGTTATGGCTAGTGCAACATCACTCATACCTCAAGACATCACTGATGAGAAGGCCACATTTATCATTCGTCACTTGCGGAAGCCTTCTACTAATAGTCCAAATTTGGAAGCCTTGTGTTGTCACACGTAACAATGATCATCCTGAATGGTTCACTCAAATCTATAAACTTTCTATATCGTAAAACCATTCCTGACAATTTTCAACCTCACGAAGCTCATCATTTACGATGAGAGGCCACATGATACGTAATAATTGGCGCTACATTATTTAAAATATCATTTGATGTTCATTTGTTACGATGTTTAGGAATAGACGACATCCCCACATATGTATCTCAAGTTCTTGATAGTCTATGTGGTGGTCACTTTTCTGGAAAACCTATGTTTCACAAGCTCCTACGCCAAGGCTACTATTGGCCTACCATGGATTAAGATTTCTTATAATATGCAAAACGTTGTGATAAATGAATAAACTATAGCAATCTCCATCATGTACTTGCATATGACTTTCAGCCCATTGCCCCATCATGGCCATTTTCCTTCTGGGGTTATGATCTTGTTGGAAAGATTAATCCAGAATCGATTGATACTCATAAGTTCATTATTATTGTTATGGATTATTTTACTAAATGGGTCAAAGCCACACATTTACAAACCACTATTGGTCCCAATATCTGTCATTTTATCAACACTCACATTATTACACGCTTTGACCTTCCCTATGTCATCGTCACTAATAATGACTCTCCTTTCAAGAATAAGGAAGTTAAAAGGCTCTGTGAAAAATTCAAGATCAAGCAAACCTTTTCCACTCATTATTATCCATAGGGGAATGGCCAAGCAGAGGCCACTAATAAAACCATTGTCAAAATATTAGGTAAGATTATTGATACTAGTGCCAATGATTGCCATAATCAAATTCTATAAGATCTTTTGGCTTACTGCACTAGTGTGTGCACCCCCACCAATGAATATCATGAAAACCAACTCCATGAACTTAAAATTCTCTATTCTCGTTGCGTGTAAGCTCTAAAACATCTTCGCATATATCAAGCATGCTTTGCACAAGCTTACAACGAAAAAAAATTCCTGTGTGAATTCACTATTGGTGATCTTGTATTAAAAGAAAACCAAAAGAACACAAAGGAAAAGGCTCGTCTAAAAGGTAAATTCAAACCTAATTGGCTCGGTCCCTATGTCGTCACTAACAAACTTGGGGGTGGCATTTATCATCTTTCCACTCTTCTTAGTAATCCACTTCAAAACCCACTTAATGTAATGCATCTTAAATGTTATTATGCATAAAAAAATCCATTACTCTATGATGCACTATAGTTCCACGGTGCCTAATCAAATGCTAAAGTTCTAATTCTGTAATGAGCCTCACATTGTTCTACACTTCATGCTATGTGTTTCACGATACATCTTTATAGCATCTTTTCTCACACACACTCATTACCTGATGACACACTCTTCTTCTATGGTTTATTCTTGATTGTTGAGGGTCCCTATAAATGAACCTCATCTCATACACGTTCGTTGGGGAGCACGTTGCTCCTACCATCACCACATTTTACATATCATACCATCACACTCATACATTACATTTACATATCTTGGTTGTATTTACTCTTACTAGCTTATTGTATTTACATGTTACACTTTGTTTTCCATGTTATACAAATTCATAGTATGTCATCATCTTTCTATATATACACATGTGTGTTTACTTCATCTTTTGAGGTGAATGCATATCTCTTACAAGTTCTTACACGCTGCAATGATGATTAAAATTGTACCTTTTACCAACCCCATTGAGGCTCCTGAGGGCATCTAATTTTACTACTCTCACATCCTACACATTTTTTGGTGAGAAAATTTTTCAATATGGAAAATTAGGTGTCTCTGCCAATGTTCATGGGGCTACACCCCTTTGCATTGAATGGTACATCTCCCATTATTGAAAGTAAACTAATCCTAATCCTATCTAAATGTTATGGGTGGCCAAATTGGCCATGGATCACATAGGAACACTCCACTGAACCTGTGGCAAAGTCCTTGTACGTGGTATAAGGGAGTAAATTACAACAATGAGGAGAAAGAAGGGAAATTAGGCAAGGAAGATTACCATTGTGAGTAGATTGTAGAGCTCACACCTAGTAACCGGAGCAGTTCAACATTCAACATAGAGGAAACTCAACGAATCTATCTAGTGAAATGGATAAATTGAGACACTAAGATCTCATATTCGTTTATTAAAGATACAAAGCTCTTACGTCACTATGCTTACAAAGTGTATAAAAGAGGGAAATAGAAGAACCGTGAGATGCATATAACTACCATGCTTATTGTGTCAAAGATGAGAGGAAATCATGCATACAAAGTTGTACACATTCATACATCTTGGAAAGAAAAAAAAATATTCCTTAATTGACATATACACTAGTTGTAAAAAGCAAGGGAAAAGGAGAAAGTGGAAGAAATTGTAGCTTTTATTCCTTGCGTATTGAAACAAAGCTCAATAACTACAATTCACAATTGCTACAGATTGAAAGTCTTTAAAATCTGGAATCCCTTGGAATGGAGAGGCCATCCCAATTTATAGCAATTTGAATTGACTCTTCACCTCCCTCACATGATTCTTCGTGTTCTATATTCCACTTGTGACTTTTCATTTTTTATTCAAGCATTTTTCGTATAATTTTAGAAAATACTTTTATAATTTTAAATTAAATCACTTAAGTGAATGCGACAAAATACAATGATGAAGCCCAACGAAGAATTAGAAAGGAGAGAGAAGAAATATGGAGAAAGAAATTAGGGAGAGGATGAAGGAAATCCATTCCTTGTGATGATCCAATTGAGGGCCTTGATGTAGTCAAAAACTTTGAGTGAAGTACTCTGACACTGACGATCCTCCATACTAATGAAGATTACTTCTCTGAATACCTTTGGACATTTTTCCCCTTGCCAACGGTGATTCATGATTCCCTATTTGTATGATACATGGACACCCTGAATTTGAGTGTTTAAAAACACTTTTGAAAGGTACTCTTAATGATCGTGGGCGTTACTCGCGGAGGTCCACTTTGAGGAAGCTAAGAATGGAAACCAACCCCTGTGATGACTTTTTGTAGCACTGTCATTTCCTTGTTGATGAAGCTTTACCCTGAACATTTTTTCGATGATGATCCCAAACTCTATGATGAACAAATATCATGGGTCATCGAATGAGTGTTTAAAAACATTGTTTGAGATTTGCTTAAAGTGAATTCAAGATAACCCGTAGACAATGCTCGTGATGATACTCTATGAAACTGCCATGCTTTGCTGGCAAGGATTGCTCCTGAAGTGATGTACTTTATATGTACACTGAGAAGGTAAGTGATAAGCATCAATGAGATGACAATGAATAATGCTCGTGCCGCATGCTTGAAACCACCATTCCAAACCATGAAAACATCACCATTTCTTTGTGACTGATCACACATGTGGAATGAGAAACTGGAACCACCTGTGAACTTGAACTCCATGGCTGACACTGGTACTTCCCCATATTTAGAAAGTGAACTTACTATTTTTAGTAAACCACCATTTTCACCTTTTCCAACTTCAATCATTCAAATTTTCCTATTGGATGACCTCTGGGTACACCACTTCTGCCTAAACCGCTCTTTGAGATGACTTACTATTTATAGCTGATGCCCAAATAGGGAACTTACTATTTTAGTAAGTGGTCATTTTAACCATTTTTGGCACTACTCGACCATTGTGATCTTCTGAATATCTTTAGTGCACACTGTCTTCGCTGCAACTGCTTCTCGAGATGACTTACTAAAAATGGCAGGCACTCGTGTAGAAGGGGTTTCTATTTTTAGTAAGTTGATTTATGGGCATCAGTTTGCGACGAAATGAACTTTCTCTCTACAGTGCACCTATGAAATTTCACATCAACCTGAGCTTTGGAAATGGAGATTTTAAAATTTTAAATTTTGTCGCAGGAAATTGAGGTTTCTTCGCTGCAAAAAATCCAGGGTGTGTTTGCAAAATCTATTGCTTGGATTCTAACAGCCTCTAAAAAAATAGATGATTGCAAAAATGACATGTTGATCCGTGCACTGGTTTTTTAGATATGAAGAAATCTCTTTAACCAATTTTGAAGTCATTTCAGGCAAAAATCTCCATTTTTTTTTCATTTGAATCTGGATTTGTTGTGTTTCTTCTTATTTTCAGATTATGGAGCATTAAAAATCTTGTTTGTTGCAGAAAAAATGGTGGAGATATCTCTTGAAAAAATTGTTGTCGCGAAATCACTGCAACCTCCGAATGGCCAGGATGTGAATAGGACATTTGGTGTGATTGGGACACATAGGATCACCTCTCAAGCTGTGGGACTTGGGATCGAAGTGAACCTCCGGAGAAGGCCGAATTCCTCTTCCTAAACTAAGTGTTGTACTACTCCTAGTGTAACAAAAATGATTATCTAATCCTATGCTAACATCTTCATGGGGTTTTAGGGAAAGAGATTTACAGAAATGAAATTATACTAGGGATGGTGATGCACCAAATAAAGGGTATTTCCAGACTCAGGAAGGGTTAATTTGAAGAGGGTGTGTGCACCACAGGTCAACCTCACCTACTGCAACTTAGAGAGGGTACAGGATACCACAAACTAAGAGACACGTGTTCCGTTTGTTAAACTTTATCAGACCGAGAAATATACCAGTTTCCTAGTGAAGAAGGATGAAATCAAGAAGGGTGAATAGACACCACAACTCAACTGCATGCAATACTCCACACTCGATAAGCACAAAACTCCAAGAACCTGCAATAGAAACTTAAACTTGCACAGTGTACCTGTAAGTATGAGAAAGGCACAAAGAAGCATAGAAGGATGAAAGGACCGAGATTAGTCACAAAACACACACTTTTATTGCTTCAATAACATGCACAGTGCATCATACATTCAGAAGAGGCAATAGTTGCCATTACAGTCTTGAAGAGGAGGCTTGAAAGTTCTCTCAACACACAAGAACAACTTGCAAAAGAGAGAGGACTCTTGAAAAGCATACACTCGCCTAAGATATCTAACTGTCCAACTTGTCTGAACTGTTGGAACCCTTTGAAAATGAGCTTCCAACTTACATTTATAGAAGAATATGTGAGAAAGAAGAGGAAAGGTCATAATTACATTCCTAAATTGAAGGCCCATAATGTATTTATTACAGTTAGTTGAACTATCTGAGAAGGTTCCATCATGGGTCATTAATTGCCTGATGACCAAGTCTTCTCAATTAATTAAAATAATATTTAAATAATAATAATAAATATTATTATTAAAAATATTTAAATAAAATATTAAATTAATTAACATAATTTCGGGACCCCCTGTTGACCCGTTTGACTTGAAGAGGAGGGGGGTCCATGTGAATAGAGTCTGCACATAGCCCAATCTTGGTGTTGCACTCAATTTTGAACCCCACACCAACTCTTTCCTTGCCTTGGCAATCGAGCTCTTTTGCATTGAGTCCTTCGAATGGTGACCTATCAAACTTGATTCTTATCGTTTTCCTTGGTTAACTCGAGGCCATTTTTGCATTCCACATTGCCTTTCGTGAAACATATGTGAGCTTCCCCACGAAGTCACCAAGCTCCATTGGTGAGTTTTATCCTTTCCGAGTTCCATTTTTTCCACGAGCTTGGTTCATTCTCTACATGCTCATCCTCTATAAGCTCGACCGAAGCCAATTTACCCCACCGTTATGGCTTTTTGAACACCTTGTGAGCTAATCAAAATGAACTTAATTCTCCACAACTCGTCTTTCACCAGCTCTTCTCGATGCTCATGCATAGGGTTCCTTGATTGAGTTGTATATCTTCCTCATTAAGCCAAAATGCGTGTAGATCCTATGAACCTGGCCTGACACAAGTTAAGACTCACCTTGCGAATGCTACTACTACGGTCTTGCTTCAAACTCCAAATCGAGCCATTCTGAATTACCAATCCACCTACATGCATCGTGAACATGAAGCTTTAAGCTCGAAATTGAAAGCCTCTACAAATACATTAAACTTCGACACCCGCGAGCTTAGTCTTTATCTTGACTTGGTACCAACGTTTCCACAATATGAAAATTTTGACTCTAAATCATACTTCGTGGCTTTGTTCTATAATACATTGGTGACCTACATAGGTTAAACAATTCAATGAATTTAAATTATTTCACTCCTGCATGTTGCGCTATTTAGAAATGATTTTTGAGCTATGAAAATTGTTAGGGATCACGTCACGTGGCCCTGTCAACACTCAATCGATTGATTTCTCTGTGATAGATCTAGCTTGACAGATAGAGTTATTTCTTCTCATTTTGGACCACATATTCACATGCATTCCATGTTCAAACTCCATGAAACAACATCAGGAGCTCTTCAACTGACTCGGCTTGGCTTTGTTTTGCATGTCGACCCAAGCACCCGGTTGGCTCAACTCAGACTCTCACATGTCTATGCACCAAACTCATATTTACCATCTTGCACATCTGAGTCCCTTACGCATGCACCGGATTCAGTCACTACATTACTTCAATGCAGTTGCGTTGCCCATAACCCAAAGCGCTCTGTGAGCTCATGTTAGTACCACATTCATGCGGCGAACATCAACTACAAATCCAACCCCATGATTTAAAGCTCGGACATAAAACATAATGATTACATCATGCCCTTGGCCTTGACAGGCATCTACCATATTGATATATAAACCTTTTCCTTCATCAGATTTGAGGACAACATCAAACTCTCGGTGCAAACATTTCAGCTGTAGCTTGTAAGGTGTGATAATTCCAACATAAACCTTTATGCTTGCCAGCTTAGTGACTCATTGAAGATGCTCATATAATTGCAAAGAAAATTGTGCTTCGTGAATATTCTGATATGAAACAGATCCACCTCTATGAGATTCACTTCCATGAGTTACATAGTAAAACAAGTAAGGTCTCAATAGAGAATCTTTATAATAAATTTCATCAGGTCTCCTAGTAACACTCTCACTGTCACTTAATCGATTTTGATAAAAATATCTTGAAGGAAAATCCTGAATTTGAGGATGCATTCGATACTGAGTAGATAACAACATAGTTGGACAACCTGCTTGTTGGAAGCACTCAAAAAGGCTTCTACTATACTGTAACATGCCTGCTGCCTGGTTAAATACTATCAACCAGATGAGATCTCACCGTAGTTTCAACAACTCATCACTGTCGGCACATGTTTTTTTAAGCTCAAAATTGAGCAAATCCCTTTGCTATAAGTTCCACCTTCCATACATCAGATGGTTCACTCACCTAAACTCCTCTATAACACTTCTCCAGCGATGGGTCATTTCGCTCCATTCAATAGTTTGATCATTAGTAAAAAGAGCTTGTTACATCGTTACCGCTATTAGTGAGCAACTCGGTCTGTCATCTATTCTTCTGCCATGCTTCGTATTGATGAGCTTGGTATTACCTCCTTACGTCACGTTGTTTTCCCCATGACCCGCTCCAATGTTTCCCAACTATCCTATTAATCCTCCTGGTGACTCGCACAAATACTCGGACCACTCCAAGCTGTGCAAAATTATCATGATGGATCACCATCGTATGATCTCCACTTGGAAATTTGATCCGATTTCTCCCACACTCAGAAGTATCACCATGGTTTAGCAACCCAATATTTCCACTTGGGAATGTATTCCCTAAGTTCCCCTATTCATGCCTTAGGGCGGGATTTATATATCTCTTCCGACTACGTTGGTCTTGTCATAGCTCATCGACCCCAAAACTCTCACTTGGAAATGCGCCTTGGGAATTCATAGAGTATCTTGCCATCGCAACATATCATGCTAACATCCCCACTTGGTAAGAGGGGAAAGTTTCTCCACCGTTCCCACCAGCACGCGGGATCACCATGATTTTTACCTCCTGTCGAGTTGATCCAAATGGGCTCTTCTTTCATCCCACGAAGTAAACTTACCTTAGAAAATTAGTGGCCTCCAGAGAGAGTTAATTGCGACAGCTTCCGCAGGGCAATCCCAAGGAACCGTTGGTGTTGATCCTGATGTTCTAGTTGCACGGGACCACATTCGAGATCAGTTGTTACAAAATCTTGCAGTTGTAGTAGAAGAATGAGATAAAGTTTTAGTTGAGTTGTCTCACCTTTTCATTTTGGAAAGTCACTTCCATGGAAGAAGCGTGATCAAATCTTGAGGCAAGTTTTGCAAATGAGGCTGAGATTGTGTTCACTACTATTTCTAGTAGTGGCCGGAAGTTATTCCAGCGCCTAGGCCATGGGTTTGATATGGTGGTTATAGATGAAGCTACAAGCTAGTGAAGTAGGTGTGTTACCTCCACTTTCATCTTGTTTCTCACATTTTATCCAACTCTATGCATGGTGGTTTATTAGTCCAAGCCTGAGCTCCATTGGTCTCATTGCGAGCAACATCATATCGACCTCTTTAGATTTGACACCGAGCTCCCTATCAACTCGACCTCGAACTCTTCACTGAGTTGAGATCAACTGGGTGCCTTTCGATGTTAAGTGATCTCTCATATGCAATTTAAGAATTATTTTTAATTATTGTATCTCAATAATGACCAGAGGTGGGTTCCTGGGACTATTATTTCATTTTGAATGTGATAGGACCCCGTTGTCCAATCTTGCCACGTTTGTAAAATTGGATAACAAAAATTTGGCAGCATGTGGAGGATGTGGGGGTGAGAATAAGAGAAATGGCTAAGTCCTCATGTTTAAATAGCGTGAAATGAGAGGGAAAAGGGTAGTGTAATTTTTTTTGCACCTTATGTCCCTTTTATTTCAAGTAATAGGGATATAAAAAATTTACCTTTCCCTCATGAGGAAAAGTGGTGGATGATAATTCGTTAATGGAAGTGGAAGAGGGGACTAAATTGGAGCACTTGGGGGCTGAGAGATGGTCGCATGTGTGACCAAAGGGAACAAAGAGGGTGGGGCACATTTTTATGTCCATCATGTCCCTTTGAAAAGGGGAAAATAGGTGCAGTAAAAATTTCTTTGCTCTGGGAATGACAAGTGTCGTGCATGCAGGAGTAGGTAGGTGTGCAGGTCAAAGCAGTCAAAGTTGCTTAGGTGAGCGTCGGCAAGTCATATGGGTGTCCAGACGGCTAGATAGGAGTTGGTAACATTTTTTTGCACCTCATGTCCCTTTGAAAAGGTGCAAAAGGGACATGAAAATGTGCCTTCACCTGGTTGTGCCACGTGTCCCACTAAAAAATTACCTAAGTACCGAAGAGGGTACCCTGAGACCCGACTTGTGAAAGCCATATCTTGAGCTCCCATATGAGTTTTTGAGCACTTCCTTATATGGTGTTGCATGAAAAAATCATATAAGAAGAATGGAAAGGGTATGAAGGCTTGAATCTGACTGAAACACCTCAAAATGGCTCCTTTTTTCTCAGGACCGTCAGCTATGCACTGAAAGAAAGAGTTGCCTAGAGAAATGTATGGGGTTTCAAGATGTCATGCCTTTTCCACCATGTAGATTATTGAAAATTATTTCCATAGGTATTTTTTCATCTCATTACTCATTGTGGAGCTCCCATAATCTTGCTTTGAAGTTTAGGTCCTCTTTCGCGATGTAGGCTCCTTCAAGCCCAAAAACCTGCGTTTGCTATATCAGATCCAAAACCTTCAAAACTTTAAAAAATCAGCTCCTTGATGTTTTTAGATCCTATATATGCCTCCATGATGAGTATGAGTCCTTTTCACTGCTCCAATGATGGTGCACCTGGCTTATAAAGGCTGATGAAATCCCTCTCTAAGTGTACTTGAAAACTTGTCTTGAAAATCAGTGTTCCAAAGGGACTTGAATGATTTTGCATTTCCTAAATCGCCTAAGGGAACTAAAGACACCACAGATGAACTCTTGTAGGGTGATACTGGACTTGACACTAAGGTGTAGGTTGATTTGAGGGTATCCAGAAAGGTATGACATGGAAAATTTTGGCACTATGGGTATAGTTGTCATGTTTTCAAGTGAATTTTACACATGCAAAAACAGATGACAACAACATTATAGGTTTTATTGCTACATTACTCACTACTCTTTATTACAATTATTCTAATTTTCACTTACATATACACGCTTTGACATACTATTTAACTTTTTAATGATAGGAATTAATCCATAATGCATGGAGGAGCCGAAGCTCAAAGTGCACAGAACACAATTCTTTGGTCAATCACAACAACATGATTTATTAATCAGAAACATTACAATATATAAAAATTATTGAATAACCATTTACTCTAAAATAGTTAGTTGTTCAGACGACTAACTATTAACAACTAATATATTCCTTCAATTTATCCTCTCAATATTGTTACATGATTTGTATTAACAAATCACTATTATTAATAAACCTAAATAATACAATCATGTTAGGACTGATTCCTAACATTCCCCCCCTTAGTTCTATCACGGGGCAAGAAACTCGAATGTCGGTTTCAAGCAATAATGCATTCGATTACAAACATGTGATTTTGTTTTACATTGAAAACTTATTTTATTGATAGTCGCCTTTCAAGACTTATTTGATTACTTGCAATTTTTTTTAAAAGGACTTGACTCACAAATGACTCTAGAGTTAGATAATAAAAACATATTTTATTAGACTCGACACAAAAATATTAAAACATAATAATAATCTAAATAAAAAACAAAAAACTGCACAATTATAAAAATAAATAAAAAAACTAAACTCAAAACATATTTATTAAGCACTAAACAAATCACATAAAACTTAAGACTATAAAATAAATTAACCAAAAACAATAAACCAAACTTAAACCTAAATCAACTTACACAAAAGCAAAATCACAAATCTTTAAACTTAAAACCACAAGCAAAATCATAAATTTTTAAACTTAAACCACCTTTTATAAACAAAAAACCACATACTTGTTTAAAACCAAACCCTGAAACTTTTAAAAACCAAACCATTGATTTAATAAAAACAAACAACTTAAAAAGTTAAATCTGTGAAATAAAAACCTATGATAATAAAAACTTTGACTTGTACAAAAAACTACCAATTTTTATAAAATCACAGTTGAAACTTAAAAGAAAACCTAATACAAACAAGGCCATGGAATGGCACATCCTACAGTTGGGGCCTAAATCGACTTGTGCAGGCGTTAGTTTTTGCTAGCTTTCTAGGTGATGTCTGAAATGAGTGCAGTTAGTTTAGAAGATGTTACACATACAGATGCACAAACAAAAATCAAAGACCGGTCTTTTGGACAATAACCATATAAGCATTTATAATGAGTAGAAAGCTAATTACAAGCGAGCAAGGACACAACAATTAGAATATTGCCTAAAATTACAAAACCTCGATGAGCAAAAGAAATCAAGAACTTTAGAGATGTGTTGAAAGAGATCCCTAGCATTCTCGGCATGTTGTTGGAGGTGCACAGCAAAACTTGCAAATGTGACGGCAAATACCATTAAAAATGCTCCGAAATGCAGCTGCAGATAGACATGATAATCATAATTCGTGTTCTATTTACATCAGAGGGTCATTTCAACCGTGAAGGGTACATGGAATTTATTTCCATTTGCAAATAGTGTAACAAGTGTAAATTAAATTGAAGTAAATGCACTTTTGTGGACCACGAAATCGCTGAAATGGTAGTAGTAATATCCATATACAGGTCTTGGGATAAAGTGCAAAGGGAAAAAAAAGACAGCAAAGCACAGGAAAACGAATTCTTACCAAGGAAAAACAATCTCCAATCTACCAGATCTATTCAACACACCAGAGTCATTAGCCCTAATGTTGTTCACATCAGCCTTACAGTCTGCACAGATGGTTCATTTAAACAGCTAACATCCACTAACAAATAAATGTCATAAATAAGATTTATTCATGTCAAAGCATTGGTGTAATTACTATGATATTTATGACATTTATTGTCTTTTCTAATGTTCAAACTATGCATAGGAAAAAATTCCAGAAAATCTTATTTTTTTAATGTAAAAAATCTAAAAGGCCTATAAAATTAATTCAGCCAATCAGGAAATTGAATTAATTGTTTAAAAATGAATAAATAAATGTACATTTATGGAAAAATATACAATAGATATATAAAGTGCCACTTGGAATTTTGTAATTGGATTCTTCATACAAATGAAATGATTTTTTGGTGCCTATAAGACCTGCCTACGGCAGGATAATAACAAAAAAACAAAACCACAACCGCGGGCTAATTATTAATGGCTTTGGCGAGGTGGAGACAAATGGACATGCTGCGCCGAGAAGGCAAGAGCCTCATGGAATGGAGAGGTGAATTCATCAAGCAAAGTGAGTGAGATAGATCTATCCAATCCACTAGGAAAGAGGTTGAGCTGGGATGAAACGTTGTTTTTTGTTGATTACAGAGTTGAATAGTTTTTCTATTTGATTCAAGAGAGATCCAAAAGAGGAGATCGATACGGGAAATCTAAACCACAGAGGGGATTTGAACGTCAAGGGCGAGAGCTCGTGAATCCAATAACCCAATGCAGAGATCATTGATCTGAGAGGTGAGCAGCTGATCTAGTGCCAAATCCATTTTCGACGCAAAGCAAATCTAGATCTCGTGAGGAGCAAGTTGAGGAAGAACAAGTCATTTAATCTGCCATTGGATCAGGGTTGATAGGAATCCAAGTTGGGTGTAGGTTTAATGCGCCAAAGTCAAGCCTTAAGATGCTGAAGATGCAAAAATAAATATATTTTCCCTCATATAAATGTATGACCCTGTGTGTATGTATACAACAACGCACATAAATATTTTTTATTTTTATTTTCTGATTTTTTAGAATACAGATAGAGAACAAGATGGAGTGTTTAGACTCCGAATAGGAATGGAGAGAGGAAAAATGTAGGTGAGGTGGCGAATGACAATGAATTTTCACGTGATCTACACTGAAAAATTCTTGTCAATGTGTAAACAAGGGTGAATGGAAAGGAAATATTTGTTACATGTGGTCTACACTGCAACAACACTCAATAATCCATTTTGATGCAAAACAAAAACAAATGCAAAGAAGAGATGGGTTCATAACAACCTGCTATGATCCCACTGATAGGAATTAGTACATAATGCATGGAGGAGCTGAAGCTCAAAGTGCACACAACATAATTCTTTGGTCAAACACAACAACATGATTTATTAATCAGAAACATTACTATATATAAAAATGGTTGAATAACAATTTAGTTTGAAATAGTTAGTTGTTCAAACAACTAATATACTCCTTCAATTTCTCCTCTCACTATTGCTACGTGATATGTATTAACAAATCATAATTATTAATAAACCTAAATAATATAATCATGTTAGGACTAATTCCTAACATTTAACATGTTAACAAGTGCTTCATGTGTAGCATTTTCCTTGTATGACTATGTACAACCATGGTTATCTGTATATACTTGCTTTCCATTAATTTCTATTGTAAGTTATTGTTTGCGGGCTATGTGTTATGTCTTCTATGATCATTGTATGCTTTTGGCTGCTTTGGCCCTGATTGTCTTGTGACATTATGAGCAATGTCCCCTGTTTGAAACCCACTTTTCTGGGTTTATCTTCTTTGCACACTTTCTTCCTACATTATTTTCTAGTACATGCTTTACTTTCACTAACACATATTTTTATCCCACTTCATTTGCATGTGCCTTGGTTTCTACCATGCACATCCCTTACCCCCTGTAGGTATACACTTCAGAGATCCTCTCCTTTGGACAACATTATCCTACAGACGTTGTATGCCCCAAAATGAGGGGGCATACATTGGGTGATAAAATCACCCCTATAAAAATTTAGAGCTACAACACAACACATAATAGTACATAATCAATACATACACACAGTCACAGAATGATCCAAAAATAAACTTGGACCTCAAGCACAGAACAAACACAAGTGCCCAAAATCAGACACTAGTGCCTGGGTGCTCCTAGCCTCCCCTGGGCACTAATGTTCTAGGGGTAGATACAGATAAATTCTTAGTACAACATAGTCTACAACATTTTACAGAATAGTTATATAGTTACAGGAAAAAACTATGGAGGAAGTTGAATTGGAAGTGTTGTATGAATGTACCATCTGAAAATGATATGATAGCACTTGATATGCATAACTAGGGTAAAAAATAACTTATTTTTATACGAGGATCAATACGGAATCCCATGCCCATCGAACAAGGTTGCACTCCCAATGGTGTTGTGAACACTCCACATAGTAAGGAAGAGATCAAATCACAAAATGAGAAATAAGTTTAGAGAAAGACACTATGGGTTTCACATGCTCATAGATCAAAAATAAGAGGTACATAAAAGAGTGTTGTGTAACTCTCGTGCGTGACACATTTACACAACCCTAACTAACCTTACTGACCTATTTTCACTAAGTGATATGAATAACCACATGAGGTGGATAAGATGCCAAGTGATGACGAGATAAGTCATATACACCAATACCCCCACTTCATCGAAGTTGAGGTAGAGGTCATGGAAATTCATAACCAAAAGAGAACTCCCCTAGACAACTAAGAAATATGTGCCAATGGGGCTTGACAACTAAAGGCTTGATAAGTTAACCATGTACAAACGACAACTCTCTGGAAAAGAGAAATAGGAGAAGAATGAGTCTCGACAGCTAGGCCTGATGAGGTACCCATGTACAATAAAGATCTCAAGTCATGGAGGATAAAACCCTAAGGGTAAACATCCATTTAAAAAGATAAAATATTCCCCTAAACAACCTAAGAAAGTTTGTCAAATGAGTCTTGGTAACTAAAGGCCTGATAAGGTAGTCATGTACAAACTGCAATATTTCTACAAGAAGAGAAGAGAAGAAGAAACATTATCTAGCCTCCTAAGACAAAGAACCTGTCGAAGACCTCCCTATATCAAGTGAAGAAAAATATCCCCAAAGTGACAAGGTGTGGTTCATATCCAAAGAACGGTGCTCGATATGTGAGGTGGAAGTGTCAACTACTCCATGAAGGTATGGTGAATCTAAAGCAAGCTGGCAAAGAAGGAAGTTGGAATGTCATGTAACTGTATAGAAGAGTGCCTGAAGTTCCTATTAGTTCTGAATCAAAGTACATGCTCTCTGAAATCCTGTAGAGGACCAAAATTAGGTGGATCAATAAATAACTCCTTAAGATGCGGTAAATGATAAGTGGATGGCTGAGGTGGATCCCCATCACTATGGAAATCAACCAAGCTAGAAGACAAGTCATCATTCATCAGAAGTGAGCTCATAAATATCATCAAGTCCAGGTGAATCTGATGAAGAATTTGAAGTAGGAATAAAGTGAGAAAAGGAGTAGAGTCGAGTGTGATGATCAATTGTACCAACAATAATAATATTGTCACTGTGAAGCTTTATGACATAAACAAAATCCATAGTGAACTCAACCCGCACACCCTGACTAAGGTGAGTAATCTGATAAACTGAAAGGAGATTAGTTGAAAGTGAAGGAACACTAAGCACATTGTTGAAAGTTCCACCATTCACTTCAATAGACCCTCTCTCGAAAAATGGTGTAGAAGTGTCATCACCAATCCAAATAGAAGACATGTCACATGACTCTAATGAAGCAAACTCAATGTTAAATGAGTTCATATGATGAGATGCACCCAAATCAATCACCCATGTAGGAGTAAGTGACACAACTGCAACTAAAGCTCTTTCCTTTGTTTTCTCCTTAGTTGATTATTTTTATTTTTCGTTCACTTTCCCCTTTCCATTGTCTTCTTTCCTTATAAATTTTGTGAGTTGATGATGAATATGGCTTGAGATAATCAAGCACTCCTATGTTGTTCTTCTCAAGAAGACTCGTGAGGAGGTCAATCTTCTTCTTCAAACATTTTTCTTCTTAATGCCTACCACTACAATACCCACATTTGATCCATTCTTTAGGAGATTTAGAACTAGAAGAGGAAGTGGAAAAGTTTGATTTTGTGGTGGATTGGTCATTTTTATTCTCATCATCCTTGTTGTTACTGCTTCTTCCCTTTTGAAACCCTAGGTTTTTCATGACCAACAATGAGAGCATGGGATTTCCTGGATCTAAGAGTACCCATCTGAATTAGTTTATCTTGTTCTCTAGTCAAATCAGCAACAAACTCATCAAAGGAGGGCATAGTCCAACTTGCACCAAATGGTCTTTTTGTAGCATGGAAGGTTGAGACAAAGACAAAATAGTCTAGACCAAGTTTTGAAAGGATGGAAAGTATGAGTTGTGAGTCCTTCTTGTCAATTCCACTATTTTTCAATTGCAATCTTAGAGATTTGAGTTTGGTGAAAAAGTCTTGGAGAGTGTCAAAACTACTAGGACTGAGACTAATCAACTCATTTTCCATTTCATGCCCTTTCATTTCATCTTGTTTCCTAAAAAAAATTTATAAGGCATCCCAAACTTCTTTGGGTGATTTGGTTGTGTTAATATGAAAGCACAATTCCGGTGATACAGAAATACACAAAAGGCCAAAGGCTTCATTGCATTTTTCAAACCACTTTTCTTTCTCTTAATCTTCTTTAGGTTCAGCTTGCAATCCCATAGTTATCCGGTAATTTTTTTTATTTTCTCAAAGCAAGAGACATAGTATCTTTCCATTCGTGAAAATTAAATGGGGTAATCAAAGGAACAATAATAATATCCATAGAGGATATAAATGAGCAAAGAAAATAGTGGAAAGAAATGAACCACACAAAATGAACACCCCCTTGATTGCAGCACTTTATAAGAAGTAGTGTTTATTAAACCCAAGTGTTCGTGCAGCATGATACAGTTTGTTACTCACCTTGTAATTATTGAAATATCGCACAAGACCACAATATGCCCAGTCATGTGCAACGAAGCAAGGAACAAACACAAAAGTAAGCAAAAAGGGAAAGAAGCTCTCTTGCTGCAATGTTGTGGTGGACGCACTCGTTAACCTCCAAGTGAATAAGAGTGATTACAAAGCGAAGAAATGGCTCAAAAAAGAGTCTAAATGGCTTCCAAGATACAACAATGGCTCCCAAAAGGCGGTAAAAATGCTAAGAGGAACGCTACACACTCAGCAAATGGTTAGTAGTAAAAAAACACCCAATAATACTATAAAAGACACTTTGAAATTTGCCCGATTAGTCTATTTTAGAGATTTAAAAAAGGGCTAAAAAGTGACAATAATACTTAAACGATGATAAAATTAAATTACTAAACGATGAATTAAAAGACCTTAAAATTTTAATTAAATGCTTAATTAAAAATATTAAAGCCCTAGAGACGAAATTAATTAAATTAATCTACTTACAGATATAATTAGATCCAAAAAAAATATTTAAGACCTAACTACATTAAGAAATTAGATCCTAGTTATAAACCTAAGATCTAACTATATTAAGATATTAAATCCTAGTTATAAACCTAGGATCTAACTACAAATTAAAAACACCGTAATTAAAAATACCTTACTAAATATCAAACACCCACCCTTTTAAACTAACTATGACACTCTTATATTTAAAAACACCCCACTTGATTTTAAATAAAACACCGCTCCAAAATTTCAAAAACAAAATAATGAAAAGTGGGAGGGCTCGGTCGTCAAGCAAATTAGGTGGAAGGCACAAATACCACATGAGGAAGCACGAGCCAGCTTGGGTGAGGGGCTCAAGGAGCGAGTCGTGTGAGGATGAACACGAGACCCGGGGCATGAATTCAAATGAAATCGGCAGGTAGGATGAACAGATCGCGGGGCGTGTAACTGACGCAGAGCTCAGTGTGGAACGAGAGACCAGGGCAGGAAAGATGTCAACGGTAGGGGGATTAACAGTTCGAGGCAAGAAGAGCTTGCACACAACGGGAAACACAAGCCAAACAACCTAGAGGGATGAGCCACGTGCAAGCCACAACACAGGTTATACAGCTCCCAACGCAACCAGGTAGGCAATTGCATGCAAGGATCCACGGCAGGGTAAAGCAGTGGCACACAGCGGTGAGGGCGCAGGCCTCAAAAAAGAGGGAAAGGCGAACGTCCAAAGGCTAAGATACAACAACTTGACACACAACATACATGTAAGGTGAAATCTAAATGGTAGAGCACGGCTCGTGGAAATAATAGAGCCAAGCAGAGAGTTGAAAGGATAGACCCAATACCACAAACAAAGCCAAAACGCAGAATAGCCAGCCAAAAAAAACTAGCCAAAATAGAGCTCAGCTCGGGGAGAAACAAGAAACTCGCTAAACACCCAAAAAGTAGGCAATCAACTCAAAAACCTTGAGGCAATGCAAAGTAATGCAAAATTCCTAACCAATGAAACTAGCTTGACTTGACTCTATAGACACCCAAGGCAAACACAATGTAACTTGCTCAAGGAGCCAACTCGCCAACAAGAGTTGAGCTAGGAGAAAAAAGATAGGCTGAAGCAGGGGGGTACACAAAGGCAAACTAATAGGGGAGGAAGGACGAAACAGGCTTAAAAACCATATTTAAAAAAAAAATCACTTGCAATTAAAAATACTGATAAAAAACCAGAAATGAAGAACCAACCTCTAGATTTAGTCGTGCCTCCAAACTTAGCTATAGCTAGCTAGATCTGGTTGTGAAACATCTAAAACCCATACATGCACAACCAGAAAACAACCCAAAAATTCCAAAAAATGAGATTGTTAAACATATTACCAAGATTCCAAAGGATAAACAAAAACTTGCATGTGAAGCACGAAAACTAGAAAATGAAGTAATAGCAATTGGAATCAAACGAGTGCATGTTTACCGAACAAATGCTCTGATTCCATATCGGATTGTTCTACGAGGATCAATACGAAACCATGCACATCGAACAAGGTTACACTTCCAATGGTGTCGTGAACGCTCCACGTAGTAAGCAAGAGATCAAATCACAAAATGAGAATCAAGTTTAGAGAAAGACATTGTGGGTCTGGCATGCTCATAGATAAAAAAAAGAGGTACATATAGGAGTGTTGTGTAACTCCTATGCATGACATGTGTACACAACCCTAACTAACCCTATTGACCTATTCTCACTAAGTGAGATGACTAACCACATGAGGTGGACAAGACGCTGAGTGATAATGAGACAAGTCATATACACCAACAGGTTCACCAAATTATTCAACCTTAAAATCGATAAATATGTAAATATGGTTTATTTATCTAAGGGTCAAAGGCTTAACAACATGTGTTGTACTTGGATGAATTAATAAACATTTATGCGTAAATTAGAATATACACTCAATGACAATTTTCAAGATAGAACATGGAAATGATTGCTAAAACACAAGGAAACAAGTGCACTTAGCTAGTTATAGATGCAGAAAGTTGAATTGGTAGTGTTATGTGAATGTACAAACTGGAAATGATCTGATAGTGCTTCATATGCATATCTAGGGTACGAAAATAAGTAGGTACAGAACCATCTAGTATGCATGGAAATTTCAAACAGTTTGATCCCTTTCAGACAGACCCGTATGACATTACATTGGTGTTTTGTTTTGTGTCCATGTGAGTAACTATGATGACCTTTGATAGTACAACAATGGTTTGGCATGCTTATATTGACTTGTCTTTTAAGGATCTCCATCTTGGGAAGTGTGAATTTATTACTTAGTTGAGTGTGCTTCAAACATGTGTGATGATTTCTCCTATGATGTGATGTTAATTTAGAAGGATTTAGGAGATCTTGGAGTGCTTTTAAAATGATTTGCACTTGAGAGTGCAAGATAATTGTTGGGTGAGGTAAATAGGCGAGTTATACTTGTCTATATTGGTGTTTGTAGGTTTAATTTCACATTAAAGCCAACTTATAGGATATGAACCGACCCTTTAAAGTTATCAAATCAAAAAAGTGATTGGTCGGTGCTTGGGGACAAAATCATCCACTTCAATTTGAATCGTTGGACATTCCCAAATTAGTAGTTGATGGGATTCTATAAAGATCTAGTAATGATCCTTGAGAGGAATCTATTGTTATGAATTCATGTAGTTAGTTATATTAGCAACTGAGTAGTGTGAATAGGGAAGTAAGACATGCAAGAGAGATAAATATAAGCCACCTAGGTTGAAAATGTATGCACAAGCCATACTACATGTGCAAAGCCAATGTTCTCATTGTCAAATGATCAACTACTAGTTTTGGTGTCTACACCAAACTAGATGGTGGAATATTTGGTTGTACATGTGGATTATCAATATGAATCTAATTTGAAGAGAATAAGAGTTCATTTGAGAAAGTGGTTGATGTTGTCAAGGATGGAAATTTTTGTGACAAAAAAAATTGACCTTCCTAGTTCAAGATGGATGGTGGCATTTATTTCAAGACGTTTTTCAAATTTTTGATTTGATGAATATGATACATGAAAATTATCACCTCTAGGGTAGACGTGAACATTCATGTAATCCTGGTGATGAGGAGTAGGGAATGTAGTATCGATATTGGCAATCACACATCTCATGTCATTGACACTAACCACACTATCAGCAAGCTTCATGTAATCCAGGTTTCTATAGCATTGGGAGAATAAAATGATTGTTGTTTCTCTTTTTTGGATGTTAAGTTGTCTCGACCTTGGAATGATTAGTTAAGGGATCGATACAGAATTTAATATGTTTGTTGAATTGAATAATGAAAGTGTGACAGTCACATTGTTGTGAGTCTTCATGGGTTGCAATGGCTTTCTCAAGTATCTTGTGAACCATACCTTCATTATCAAAGTTGGAACCAAACAATAAAATATAGGAGAAAGTGTTAATAAATTTGCAATTCTCATTTGAATGACCCCAATCGGCATGCACCAACAAAAGTGCTTCTCATTATACCATGGGGGAATGAGGTAAGAGATGTTCATGGGTGTTTGATAAGGCCTAGGGAGATACTACCTCATCTTTTCTATGGAGAGAGGATGAAAATCCATATGGAAACTAGAAGAGAGATACATACTACATCCATTTGGTAAAGACTATTGTTCGTAAAGGTGTGATCAATTATGTTACAAAGGGTTTTCCCTCGCTTGATGAAGGATTTAGCACTTTCATTTTTACCTTGATTACAATCGGCAAAAATGATCAAATCATTCTTAGGTAGATCTTGAGAATGGAATTCCTTTAGTAGATTTATGAATCCCTCGAGTTCAAAATTCGAGTTAGTTGGAAGAGTATGGTACCAATATAAAGCATAGCCTATAAGGGTATTAGCTAAGAGCTTGGTAGCATCACAAGAGTTATCTTTGATTTAGTCCTTGTAGACATTGACAAAGGACTTAATGTGAAGATTGGGGTTAGTGGACACATTGTACATAAGAGAACGGGTGATACCTTCATTATCCATAACAACTATATAAGGAGCCAAAGATTCCTTCTAATTAGATTGGAGAACCTTATTGTTCCTTATTGTTTATGGGAGGTTTTGGAATCTTAATCCCATTTGGGACCTACAAGAGGAGGTGGTGGTTGACATTAGTTAGGCACACCCCACTGAATATGTTAAGGTCTAGTATTCGTGTGAGCAAGGTTTGCTTGCGTTTGAGTAAATTTATTATCATAGTAACATATTGTTGAGTCATTTAGTTAATGAGTTGGAAAATGAGTTGAGGTGGATCATTAGTAGGAAAATTGTGAGGACTATTAGATTGGGGACATGAATTAGTGGCAAAACCCGCTAATTGAGAACAAGTGGTGTTAGGAGAATAGGTAGGGAAAGACATACTTTAGTTTTCCCTATGGGTTGGAGAGTTTCCCAAAATGCAATTATATTCCTTAATGTGTGCTTGGATAGCCTTAGGAGGTTATCTAGCCAAATTAAAGTAACTCGATGAATTCTTACATTATTGTAGTGCAATCAAAATAAACATTATTTACTTCATTATCCTATTGCTCAAATTCTTCCTACATTAGGGTAGTGCAATCAACATAAACATTGTCTACATCATTATCCTATTACTCAAATTCTTCCTCTTTTTGATTGTTGAGGGTATAGATCTAGTATTCCTTCTATTGTTATGAATTGATTTTACAAGGATGGGATGAGAGATAACAATAGAAAAACATAAAGGAGACTCAATTGGAAAAGAGAGTAAGAATCACATTGGATTCATTAGGGTGTATGCAAATAAAGAATGATCCAATAGAATATCCTCTTTCTATCTGGGTAATATAAATTAGGATCATATGATAGTCATTTTAAGGATGCACACAAGAGGGTTATATATTGATAAAGTCATGGATCTAAAAAGGTGATCGTCCACACTTTTTGAAAGATATAGGATTCCAAAGCATAAATATAGGATAGGGATTGACATCTAACTACGTGTTGTTTATAGATTGGTTGTAACAAAATACAACTTCTTTAGCCAATAGCATCGACTATGGTCGATATAGTTGATTGTCAAAAATGAAATTCAAATGGCATTGACCATGGTTGATGATGTTATCTCTAAGTGATGCCTCATCAAGTGGTCTTAAAAGGAAGTCTTGGATGATGGATGAAGACTGTAGAATTGTTGAAAAGTGATATGAAAAAAGGTACGAGTGTGGCGTAAGTAGATATGGAGGCAACCATAGGAGGATAGTAAGATGATGTTATAAGGGGATTGTAAAGGATGATTGCAATGGTTTAAAAGGTATTCAAGGTGTCATAACATGGACTATTCACCAAGGACCTCTCGTAGGTGCCACCACCAACCAAACCAATATACTTGTTTTTTGTTACCCTCACTCCTGACAATATCCTTGAGGGCATCATTCCCTAAAGTTGATGCATGAATGGACCAAACTCTATGTTTAGACTATTTACGACACAAAGAATTATTATTTAGTGAAAATTGTTGTATATACCTCGAGGATACATGCAATGACAACTTGATTAAGGATAAAAATACTAGTAGACTAGCTAGTTATTTTAGTTTGGATAAAACATCGGTGCAACTTTTTGAAAGCTACTTTTGACCAAATAATGGGCACATATGTGAAGAAATTTATGTAAGAATGTAGAATTTTTTGGTTAGAAAAGTGAAAGAGTTGAAACACAAAGTTGTATCAACCACTTTTTATCACAAAGGGAAAGTGGGAGCATTATTAGTATGAATTTGTCTTAGATGCCTAGAATGGGGAAGAACCGTGATTCTACCATGATGAATAAATTTTCAAAAATGGTACAATTTGGGATATAATGTTTTTTTGATAAACAATGTGCCAATTTATTACTCACATGTTTTTTAAATCATCACCCATGACCCATCCTTAGGAAGCAAAATTGTATGTTTTTTACTCAACATTTTGTACGTATGATTTTTCTTTTCGAGGATGTATCACAATGTTGATTTGAAACGTGGAGTAAAAAATTGGAGTATTGTTTATCCAAAACACTATTATCTTGTTTTAATGGAATGTGAACACATCAAAATCTAACGGTACACTTAGTTGCATGCAAGAATAATGACAATTCTATACGTAGACAATTTTAGTTTCGTGGAGATTGTCTAACTACATGGATTGCTGGGGAGTATAGGTCTAATAGGGATATGGAGTTTGCTGGATGTTTTTGGAGAATGTTGTGGGAAAACTAAACCCACAAATGCACTTCAATTTCTTACAACATTCACAAATGGATAAGGAAACATAGGTAATCAATTGAAACTTGCAATTTTTTTTTAAAAGTTTGTTTAGGGGGAAGTTAGGATTATGATATTTTATTTTGGTGCAAATTGAATTATCATACTACAATTTAGTGAGTAAGAACACTAAGAAAGCATCATGTTAAAATAGTATATGGGCGTATCCCAAAAGGGATAATAGATTTGTGAAATAACAAATGAGCAAAATGCAAACAAGGATTGTATATTTGAGAAATAATGACAGATGTACTATAAAGTACAAGAAGTTTGCAAATCTTAAGAGAAAAATTCATGTGTGTATCATAGTTTTAGCTTATTTACATAAGGAATAATTCTTATCTCGAATGTATGCCAAGTTAAAGTGGAAAAAGATAATCACAAAGTTCTAAAAAGAGTTTCCAACAAATGCAAATGAGATAGAGATACTTAGGATTTGTCATAAATCCTACCTTCAATGTAGTCAATTTTTACATGTACTATGAGGGGCAAAATAGTGGAGAGAATGCAACTTTAAACCCTTTCAATTTGGATTGGAGAAAACAAATGCATAAAAAGGTGAGAATAAATGAGATGACCAATGCCAAGGTCATCCAGAAGATGAAGAGTTGAGTATTGTACTTAGTAAAGTGGGAGGATCAAACAACTAATTGTGTTACATGGATCAGTATTTTAGACGTTAGCAAGCGTGGGAAGACCATCTAAGGGTTTACAAAGTGTTTATGAGTAGGAGCTAATGGTTCATTCACTTATCTAGAGTGTATGAGGCAAGGGGGGCATATGAGTTCACAAGTAATTCTGCATCATCTAGAAACAATTACAAGTATATTTCATAATTTTTTTACTATTATTGTTTACAAAGAATTGCAAAGTCTTATGAGTTAGATTTTTCAAGGGAAAACTTGTGAAATCCTTTTGACCTATCAACTATATTGCAAGTTATCATCATTACTTAAGAGGTTCTTTGTTGTGACACGACATGTTATTGGTTTGCAAACCTTTGTGGCATACTTTCAAGCATTGTAATTTCATTTTTTGTAAAATTCTACAAATTATAAGATCCACAACTTTGACATACCATAGTATACCAATATCAAATGAGTGTTGACTTTGCTTTTCTATGTGATATTATGTACATACATCTTTAACTCCCTAAGTAGACAACATTTCATGAAACATATTATTCTAAGCACAAACAAATGCCATTGTTTGAAGTGTCCATACCTCTCAATCTAGAGTACATTGTGATTTGGGACATGTGTCCATACCACTCATTCCAGAGAACATCGTGATTTAGGACATGTGAGCCTATTGAGTTAGGATCAACACCTTTGTATTTATATTGTTGATATCAAGATTTATTGCATTTTTAAATAGGGAAAAATTCAAAAAATGATTCCTTTTCATTATACTAATTCACATATGTTTTGTGTTTAATGTCAAGAACATAGTAAACTTTTTTTAAATTACTATTCACATTATTATTCCTTACAAAATGAAAACTATTAAGATGAGATTCAATTTCATTACACTAATTAACAAAAAAAATTGTGTTTAATGTCAAGAACATGTTAAACATTTTTAAAACTACTACTCACATTATTGTTCTTCATAAAATGAAGATACCCTCGTCCACCAACATAAAGGTTCATCCTTAACCTAACATAATAGTCGCACCTTTTATCTTCAATAAAGTCACATACCAAGCTTTAACACGTGTATAATGCCTAAATGATTGGGTCAAACTACTTATTTTGAACCTTTCTTGCATGCAAAGTCACTTCTCTCTAAGAATGATCTTTACATGTTATACAACACCTCTTATAGATTATTCTCTTGGAAAGGGTCATTGGATTGTTTGTTGGTGTATTTTTATCAATGCATGAAATTGCGTCAATCTTTGCACTACATACAAATATTTTTTTCTCTTCAAACATAATCTATATTTTTGCATTTGTGCACATCTCTTCTCTTTTCTGCAAATGTAATGTTTGCAAAATGCATACATTACAACTTTCACATAGATACAATACTAAACAAAATATGTAGGTTATGAAGGCTAATCTCATAAGATCAATGTTAATAGATCCTCATCCTCTATTAATTTTTCAAGATTAGACAACAAATCATTCTTCAACCTTCACAAATAGTTCATCTCAAGTTGTCCTTATAACTCAAAAAGTAAACATCCTTTGATAGTAAAAAAACACAAACAATTCTACAACTTTAAAAACTTCAAAGCCTTCTTGTGTCTTTGGTCAACTTAAGAGACTAACATTTCCTTGCAACTTGGATCAAAAAAACAATCATCATCTTTCTAGTCTTTTCCTAAAACAATCTAATTAAGGTTGCAATACTCTCAAATAGATACTATTTCATGGCTCCCCAATACTAGATCTTCATCCATCCAAATTTTTGGCATCAAAAAGAATTAAAAGTTGAACAGACTATTTAAACTAAAGGCTTGACAAGCTAAAAGGTGGAAATACCAAAAAAAAATCACAAATTGTTGCCAACAAATCTAGCTTTATCAAAAATTATTGTATTAACTCAATCCAACTATGTATTAACAATCAACAATTTGTCACAAGTGACTTACTATACGAGAATATTATTGTATTAAAAAAGGAAAATGTGTATGATAGATAAATTGGAAGAGAAAACACCTACTTCACTACTCCCACATCTCTATTTTGGCAAGTGTAACAAATTTATTTACATTTTGTAGAAGGATTGGGCAAAATCATTATTTTGGCAAATATTACAAATTGATGGTGTACATTTTGTTGGAAGATTGGACAAAATCATTTTTAAAAATTTATTAAACAACCAACCAACAAAAATTTATAAATATATTACAAAATAACCAAATTGGCAAACAATAGCACCCCCTAAATACATACTCGAGACACTAATATTTTAACATACACTAAAATGACCATATTGATTTACATCACAAATGACAATCTCAACATATTTTCTAAATGCCAATAAAAGCACTGCCCCGGTAACGTTACAACTCATTGACCATATTGATTTACATCACAAAACACATTTACTCCCAAATATACAACTTGAGAAATAAAGACTTCACCTCAAATTTGACTTGAATAACCAAATCTAAAGTGTAATATTCCTACTAACAAATCAATAGGAATAGGATGGGAGTAGTGGAGGTGACAGTAGTAGTCTCAAATCAACAAGAATAAAATAGTAGTGAAAGAAATAGTTTACAACACTTTGTTCTTTCCCCTACCTATTTCTTAATTCGATGACCACCCAAGCACAATTATAGCCCTATTCTTATTTTTCCTAACCTCCTACCACTGTAACATCAAACCAACAAATATAAACAATTAACATTTTTGTTCCTAAATATAATTATGGTATAATAAAAAATGTGCTATAAGAGCATATTATTACATGTTTATAATATTTTTCATTGCTATTTTAGAACACAAAAAAAAGTTCATATTGTTGATGCACAATTAAACCCCTTATAGCGAAGTTGTCATTACCTCTTATATCAGTCCAACATCAATAAAACGAATAGAAACAAAAAAATTGATCGCAAATAAAAATATGCTATTAACATACAATGTGCAATAGCATTACTGCAACAAAAAACATAGATAAAATGTTTCCTATTGAAAATTGAGAGCATAACATACAGTCTTTCTAACGTAAAGAGTATTTCAATTAGTGTGTTTCAAACAATAATTGGGGTATAGAATCTGACAGAATGAAATTGCTTCAAATCAAGTCCAATCATTTCTCGAGGTAACTACAACAATATGCCGAACGAAATAGATATTTCTGGCTAAAAAAGTTAAAATGGTGTACTGGGTACAGAATAAGATCCCAAAAAAGGAGAACTGTAATTGGTAACCAATCAGGATGGAGTCATTTTACATCTTTTTTGGGAGACGTTAAATTTGCATCTTTTATAGGACAACTCAAAAAAAAAGATCTAAAGTAACACAGATATAATCTTCTAATTTAAATGAAATGTAAAAAATATCATCCCCAACGGGTGTTTGTTTATAAATCTTAGTTTTCCAAATTATAGTTGCAGAACTAGGAACCATATCAAGAGCTATAAATAGGAAGACTGGGAGATGATATACCAGTCTAACAGTAGCTAAGGAAGGATACTTTAGCAGACAAAGCAACTGGAACAAGCTAAAGCACTTCATGAAAAAGTAGAAATCTAGAACAGAAACTAAACTTTACCACATAACCAAATGGAACCTTTGATATACAACACTTTTCCCTGAACCCCATCAAAAATGACCAAGTTATTTTGCACTAGTGTGATAATATCACATGCATGCTCTACCATACAGTGACGACAAATTCAAACAAAAGCAAGAATTCCTTCATAGAATTGTTATAATAGCTGCGAACTTTTTAAAAAACAGTAAATTACATTTACTGCATTCCTAACAGCTATCACAAACCCATTCAAGGTATTTGTGACAGCAACAAAATGGATAATTTCTTCGAAGTATGTACATATTATGCCTGTTGGGAATATTTGAGTCGCATTGAATTAAAATATAATTTAAAAAAAAAACCAAACAAAATGATCGGCTACAATTCAAACAAAAAAGACGAGCACAACGATCATATACAATCCCTATGTAAAATACAATAATTTAAATTCCAGCCCCATAGTTGCTCATCATAATCTAAAAATATTTGCTACACTCAAAATGCAATCTGGTAATTACAAGTTTTACCATGGCATCTTCTTAGTGGCGAAGCCAGAGCAACACCCATAAGTACCCAAAACCAAAAGTCAACACTAAGCTGTGATACAGCAGCCCCTTAGAAAATATCATGGTTGTACGCGCTAATCTTTAATAAAAAGATACACCCACAAGAAAGATAATATTATAAGGTTCAGTGTATTTCCCTATACATATAAAAAGATACACCCACCACAAGAAAGATAATATTATAATGTTCAGTGTATTTCCCTATGCATTAGAAATTAAATTATAGTTCACAAATTAAAATATACCATAACAGAAATAATTACAAATTAAATGAACTTGCATATATGACAATCAATATCACAGCAAAAAATGTTAATGTTCCTCATGTTACCTACAATTTCAAATTTGCAATTCAACATAACATCATTTGGTTTTGTTAAATAAGCATTAATTTATTATATTTACTAAATATTCCAAAACAGTTAATTAAGCTAACATTATTTGGTTTTGTTGAAGTTGGCAACATAATCATAATCACTAATTTTTGTAATGCCCTGAGATTCAGAACGGTCTGGAATCTGGATGCTCTAAACTCTGGCAAACACTCTCCAGCTCTACAGTTATTACATAAAAGCTCACAGGACAATTGCAATTGAATTAATAACTTTCTATAAAGGCCGACTATTTTTTCACAGCTTTTCACATTTGAAGTTTCAAAAAACGGTTTTTACTACACTGGCAAAGGATTTAGGACACCTCAAACTACTATGAGTAGAACTACATGCAGCATATATATAACATGCCTGTAATAAGCAAAAATTCAAATATCTAGTAAACACTCTTACTTGAGTACCACGGTCTAAGCTTCCTGAATATATGCTGGAAAGAAAAGAACGTAGTATGACAAATAATCAATGTGTTTGACATGGTGATTTCCAACATCATAAACCTATGGCCACAAACCATAAATTAACCATGCATATTATAGCATGGAAGGTATAGATAACATTCATAACACAAATCTTTCAAAAATATCAATAAAATATAAGTCAGACAACTCCAGAAAATATGTTTTAATAGCATAACATTAAACTGACACCATACCAATTGCAACTGTCCTTAACTTCCAAAACTTTGCTACAACTGACTGTAGAAAACACTAGCATTGGTGCAGAATCCAGATTCCAGCCAGCAAAGCTCATTTTAGGGTATATAGACAACCCCTCATACCATGCAGCATTGTCATAACCAATGTTTGCGAGGCTTGGAACTCTAGCTTACCTGTTGATGAAAATTCCCATATCCAGGGTATCCACCATAAGCATACATTGCCGGATCCTGAGGAGGAGGGGCATAACCATAGGTTTCGTATCCCTGCCCATAATAAGCTCCTCCATTCCACTGATTTGGATCAGCCTGGGGCTGTCCTTGCTGCTGCTGCTGCTTTGGAAGGAAACATAAAATAAATTGACAAAATTCAGGAAGATAATGGAGATCATAAATGTATACTCTGAGAAAACACTAGACTCATGTTACCTGCTTATTGGCAGGGCTCCGACCCCAGGACAGACGTATAGTTTGCTGACCAATAATTGTACCATGTAGTCTTTGCAAGGCTTCCTCAGCAGAGGCTCTGCAAACCGATATGTACCAAAGATATTTTTACCACTCCTCAAAATAAACTTTTAGGATGTTTCAAAAAGAATACAAACCAAGAGGTATGGCACTCTTTCAAACAAACATCATACCATAACTCCATCAAAAGAACTCCTCACAAGTTAATAGCCTTTTAGACTTATCTATTGTACTAATATTCTGTAATCCTACCTGCTACCAAACTGAACGAATCCACAGCCTTTGCCAACGGGTATCTTCACAGATACAAGTTCACCATATTGGCCAAAGATCTGCCTCAAATCTTCATCTGTAGCATTCGGGTCCAACCCACCTACAAATATCTGCATAAATTTAAATATGTAAGAAATCAAATAAAGAAGACTGCAAGGAGTGAAAATGTAATAGATATAAACTCACAGTTGTGTTGTTTAAATCAGGGTCTGACTGGAATCCTTGGGAATGGTGCCCATTACTGCCTGCTGTAATACGCAAAAAAAAATTAGGGCAGATGGAATAGAGCTAATACGTTAAAATTTAAACCAGATAATACACAAACAACATGACAAAGGATGCCAAATAACTTTTCCTCACAACGAACCAAACACTGATTTAAATATGTTCGTGGTCAAAGTTATTTTCCAGTGGAACAGTTAAAATGTTTACAACTTATAATAACTAAGGTTACAATTGCATTAAAACCACCAAAAACCATAAACAGATAAAATAGAACTGATAGTTAAAATACCAACAATTGCTAAAACCAACATACAACACATATAAGAATTATCCCTGAATTTACATGTAACACATCTGATAAACACTAGAATTGTGATTAGATATATAAATGAAACAATTAATACACAAATTCAAGGTATTCTAGACCATGCATATATGATGTTATTTCTGATGTTGTCTCCACTGGCAGCAGGATATAACCAGCTAAAAACATTACTTTGCAAATGAGGAGCTTTGGTTCTCCCTATTGTAACTATGATTATACATATAATAACATCCATGGCATCTAACAAATTCTATTATGTTTTATGAGGAATTATCACTCAAAATATAGCTTGAATATCATAATTATAATTTCAACCAAAAAAAAAATTAAGAATCCAGAAAGGGTTTCTGACAGTCAAAATGCAAAACAAAGATGCCGAGTAATAGGCTCCATAAGACTTGAGCAAAGTATTTCTGATGACATAGCATAATGCAAATTTTCAAGTTAAAAAGCCCATCTGCACATATATTGCTTGATTGTGCAATTTGTTTTTGTAATTCCAGGCACATCTAATTTTATTTGTTGTTCTAAAAAAAATTCAGAAATTTTCTTCAAGCCACACTAAGCTAGCCTGATATTAGACCCTTATGCACATGAACTATGAAACTAATTCGCAATTTGCAACTGACCCCCAGAACAATGCCACAGGAAACAAGGATGCAGGCTTTAGTTCTAATAAATAAACAACTTAACTAAAGCCTATAACACTTGAGCACTTAACTTCCATTGCTAAAGGGAACAAACCGAAGGCTCCCCAACCAACCAGAAGCAGTATCAAACAGCCTATAACTTTTCAGATTTAATATCTCGATCACCAAATACACCACTGTCATTTGAGCCTAGAGCACTTAACTTCAACGACTAAAGAGTCGACTAAAGACCCCCAAACAAACCAACCAACCAGAAGAAGCATCAAACAGCCTATAACATTTCAGATTTACTATCACTCAAAAACTATGCCACTGTTCCTTACACCTAAAATATAAGGTACAACAAGGTTCATGTTGGATAAGGATAAATTCCATTCATGTTCACTGATGGATAAAGTTTGAAAAAAACTTTCGTCCTTTGCTTTCACTCAACATTTTACATAGGAATTAGCATTTAATCTACATGGGAAAGCCTAATAGACTCGTGCAATATTAATAATAAAGAAACAATGCCTTCAAAACTTAGTTCTGGCTGCCAAAGGGTTTGAGGTGTCAAGTGAATTGGACCATTGCCTACACAGAGAGATGGGATTTCATTCCCATTCAAAATATCTCCCCAAAATGCAATTGGTTGACCCTGACAAAATTAAGCCAACAATGAACCAGTCAATGGGGGAAGATTAACTTGAAAACATGTGCATAAACATTTCCCGATGAGCATAAGATGTATAGTGCAGAACATATGATACCTGTGTTTTAGGGTTATGGCCAATTTAGATCAAAAAGATCTTAAAAGTATAAACAAGTTAAACACTCGTCATTATCTAAAACTTGCATTTAAAGTGGTTTATAAGATGTTGTCTAGCATTCCGCAGAAAATAGACAGATAACTAAAGAGCAAAAAGCTTAATCAGCTTGGGAGAAAAAAAACTGATGCCAGAAACCCTAAACAACATTGCATACACCAAAGGTTTTACTGCATCACGGAATTGGACATACTATACTTTACTTAAAGTTGCAAAGGAAATCGAGGAGTAACTAATGTTGTGGATACATTTTTTAATATCTAAACAGAAAATACCATGAATCATCAGCTTATTTAGGAAACAAAGCCCACAAAAACAAAATTCTCAAAAGGAAAAATGGACTAGCAAAAAATCATAATGCACAAATACGAAACAATTGATGATAGCAATCAAAATGCTTAGTAAATGCTAGAAGGATAGAATGAATTCAAATGCATATCAAGCAAAACTGACCTAAATGAGGCCACGCACTAATAAGGCGCTTTTCTGCTTTGTTTGTTTCCAGTTCTCTAAGTGAACAAAGCCTCACGGCATCCTGCTTTGAGACAACATGAGTTTTATAAGCTTGCAAAACTTTAAAACTCGAAACAAATTTTGCCCATTTGCATATAGGAAAAGGAAATGAATTGGAAATTTTGACTTTACAGGCAGACTACAAGCAACAGGGAATTTCTCTTCAAGCAACAAATCCAACAAACGACCACCATAGTATGGTGCAGAGTCAAAACTCCAGTTGCTTGGTGCTTTGTTGCTTGCCAAAACGACTACCTACTGATTAATGAAATTGTAATCCAAATAAAAATGGATTTCACAAATTTGGAATTGGTGTTACAAAGGAAAATAAATCTATAGGACACTTCTATTACATGTGTTTAGCATGCATCAGAGTTGTAATGAAAATGCACAACATCACAGAAGAAATGACAAAATTTCCTAAATACCTTATTATCATTTAAAATTAACAGTATTAGCATTCTCTGGCAGTTTGACTTCAAACTAATGGATATAATAATGCACATGGAATAGATAAACCAGACCCCTACATACCTTATTATCATGTCCATTTAATGGAAATAGGGTTCTCATAAAGATATACTTAAAACTAATGTATATAAAAGTACAATTTGACTAAAATGCACTTGAAGTGTGAGATAGTTGATCAAGTTAAAAATTAGTAGTCACAATTGAGATCTAAGACTTCCATGTAATTGGATCATCTTAAATATCAAGGCATTCAATACACTAGCATAGAGCACTAGAAATCTCTATTTAAAATTCGTAGTTTAAAATGAGATCGAAGGCCTCTATTTGATCATCTTACATATCAAGGCATTCAAAACACTAGCATAAATGGTGCCCATCAAAAAAATTATTATTATACATACCTCTAGATGGATATTGCTGCTGAAATCCTGCAGACTTCCTCGGGGTGGCTGCACTAATTCGCATAGGCCTTGTTGAACAGTATTGACCATTCATTTCAGACATTGCTCGAGCTCTCTCATTTTCATCACCAAACCGCACAAACCCATAACCTTTTGAGCGCCCAGTGTTTGAGTCTATCACAACCTTGGCACCTTTTACTGAAGGGTATCGACTCTGAAAAGTCTCCTGTAACATTGAGTCTGTGACATCTGAAGCCAGATCCCCCACAAATATAGAATGATCTGGACCTCCATCCGTACGCCTCTCTCCCATGCTAAAAGATGCCCAATTCAACCTGAAGGGTTGCTCGGTGTTGGGCATCACTGTCCCATTGTAACCAAGTAAAATTTTCTCAGCAGATGCACGTGAAACAAACTCCATAAAACCATAACCCTCTGACTGTCCAGTGTGTTTATTTCGTATAACCTTCGCAGAAATGACCTGCTCAGAGCAACATATTACAACTTTCTAAACAATTAGCAAAAATATTAAACTCGCCACCAAAATTTGATAGCTATGTATACAAACACTCAATAAAATTATATGAGGAACAGTTTATCAAGCCAAGCAAGTACAAATAGAAACTGAACAACCATAGTAATTGGCAGACAATTGTATAGAAAATGATAATGCCAATAAAAGGGTCTTTGATGAAAGCCAGTATAATGCTATAACCTATGCTGTTCTCATATGTTCTACATAAACGGAAAGATGAGTCTAATTTCTTGGAAAAGTAACTTTTTCGTTTGGAATGCTTCTTATTCAAAACAGACAGGCTGGCACACTACATATGTTGATGTTGCAACTCTCCTGGGTATTTATTTTTCCCCTTATTCTTATTTTGTGAAGTAAAGTTTTATGAAACATATATTCTAATTCTATAGCAATGCTGGTAAACTTCAAAGAAGAAGAAAGCCTTGTATCAAGAATTTTAAATGACAGTTAATGATTAAGTTCAAATATTTTTTGGATTTGTATGGAAAGGCTTAAAGTATTTCACATAAAATGTTTCATGCTTTTTTACTGTATTTGTTTTCTCAAAACATATTTTACTTCTTTTGACCTCTAGGCTCTAATATTTCATATTTTTACAGATATAGCTACTATGTTTTATAGCTAGACTGTTTCGGTACAGGTACAGGTACGGTACACTGAAATGGCAAATTTTTAAAAACCTCAGGTACGTTCGTACAATATATTTTTAAAAAGTAAAAAATATAAATATATAAAAAATTAAAAAAAACAACAAGCTTATAGTCTCGAGTCTCAACAACCTATAAAATATTAGAAGCCAACAACAAGCTTAATATGAATCAGAAGCTATTTAAAACAAGATTTCTTTGACTGAATACAAGAAAACCACAAAACATTAAATCTACGAGTCCATCTACTAGTGGGCTCACAAACATACCACTTATTGTTGAGGCCCAGGAAAAGGTTTGGGGAGAAGGCAATCTTTTCATAGAGTTGTTTGGATGTAGCCTCTTGGAGAAGGGGCTCTTTGAGCCACCTCATAGTATCCCAAAAGTCATTCTCATTCTCCATAATTAGTCCAGTAGAGGGAGCTGTGAAATCATATCTGAGCATTGTATACATTCTGAACTGAGATTGAGGAAGCTTATAGAAAGCTTTAAGGTTTGTCCATTTCATCCACTTCCCAAATCTGTACAAGTCATGAAACATTATAATTCCTTTCTCAAACCAAAGGAGGGCAGAGCAGCCTATTGTTAAGGCTAGGATCTTGTCATTATATTTCAGATTAGACAAAATCTATTGGTAGGCTTGGCACCTAGTGTCAAAGGAAGAGAAGATAGGCTGCCCAACCACCAAGTGCTTCACTTGTTCCATGCCTTTCAAATTGACTGAAGAATAGAGGACCCATGAGGAGCAACAAGAAAGCCCCCAAATAGTGAGTTAACCAAATGAAGCCCTTTTAATCTCTCTTGACCCTTCGGAGCCTATTGAATCTCACATGAACTTTCCAAGGTTCAATTCCAGACAAAGCCCTCAAGTTTTATTTTATTTTTTGCACTTAAAAAAAACCAAGTGGGTACGCTGTGGGGACGTACCCACAGCATACCAGTACACAGTACATATCAGGACTGGTATGCGCGTGGGGGGGGGGGTGGGGGGTACTTGGCATTTTTTGTGCAGTCTAGTTTTATGATATGAGAAAGTTATCACAGCATAAGCCTTCCTGTCCAGCTACTTCTGCTGCACAGAAATCAACCACTTTGATCTATTTGCAATCTCGCACAACTCTGCATCTGCATTGCTAAATACATGTATCCAGGAAAAAGACCTAATTTGGCTTAGCTGTGTAGCATTCCACCTGATTTTTATCTATGTTGCCTCTGCTTCTTCATCTGTTACAATGATTTTTAGTTTTAGTGCCCTGTTTGTTCATTGTCTTCAATGAAGCTATGTTGACAGTTCATTCTTCATTAGCTTCTTCTATCCATAGACTTAAAGCACTCTCTTATGTGTCACCACGCGGAGCACTGGAATTAGGCATAGAGTGTCACAAATTAAGGATCCAAGTCCACCCTTGTGTTCTTCACATGCTCTATTAACAGTGTATATCATAAAATTTTAGTAACAGATCTTGCTGGGACAGGTTTGACCGACTGAAAATGTGAATCAAACAATTATATAGAAAAAGTTTTCTGAGACGACGGCACGTGTGGGAGCTGGAATTTTGCTACTCCAGCTTGTAATAAATGCAAGAAAGCTTTCTGCCAAATGACGGAAGTAAAATAATTTTTCTATATCAAAAGAATTTCTGTAAGATTTTTTTATATTACCAAAATAATGTGTCAGAAGACAAAAAGACTCTTTAAACAGTCAAAGATATTACTGGGAGGTCATTCTTTAATTCAAAATTGGTGTACCATGAGAAAAGAGTCTTTACATGGGACCACAATACAGGGAAAAGACTAGTGAATTTACTCAGCAGCAAACACTGAGAATATGAGAGAGTGTCCCTCCATCAAATCAATACCACCAGGTTATAGCTCCATACCATAAACTTCAAAAGAGAATTTATACATTCCCACAAAAACTGCCTAACTATTCTATACATGGAAAAACATCCCAAAATCTCATCATTTCCAGGCTCTAAATCTTTCACTCTGTCCTATCTGTTCTATACTTGTACAAAAAACCCAAACACATGGATTTCCCACTTCAATTAAAACAACAAAATCCCAAAGAAATCCAAAGATTATATTCAGATGCGAGAAACACCAGATACTATTTCCCAATTATATGGAGATGCAGACAAGGCCCACAATTTACAATAATAGTTTATGATAGGCGTGCAATGGAATCCATGATGCATATGAATACATCATTTGCTTGCCAGGATTGACAGCAAATTTGCTGACTCAACTAGTAGTATTCAAGTTAAAATCACTCTTCAATTTTATGTTGGATGCATATTTTTGAGTTAGCTGCTTGCCTTCCAAGAATTTTCCTTTGATGAATCAAAAAAGTCTGCAATTTTGTACAGAATGAGAAGGGAGAAATTGGAGTGACAAGAATCTGCCTGTTTCCTCAACGATTAAAAGAATAATGCCCATAGCAGTTATAAAAAGTAAGATTGCAGTCACATTTTTCACTAACTTGTGATCACTTGCCATAGCACTTCACTTGTTAACAATAAGCTTTAATTTCATGCTGAAAAATATAGAGAGTTTAACTAAACATAGCTTGAGGATATCTTATTTGTTTAAAGGGTTGGTTGCAAATTTTGGTAGACCTGCACTAATAAATGCAATCACACAATAATTTCTTTGTTATAAACATTTGTAAAGATTACATGCATATATAGGTTTTCTATCTCCTACAAATAAGAAACAAAACCCTATTTTGTCTTAACCACAAACCTATACACAAGAGTTGTTCACACAACTTTCAAAACATATAATAACTACTCATGCTTGATGTTATTATATTCTATAACAAATATAGGTGCTTACACGTGTGAGCACTAAATTCCACCACCCTTAGTGCGAACATGGGAGTAGAAAACACTGCTTAAACCAAGCACAACTCCATCAAGTTGTCTCTTTACCCTCATAAAGGCATAGTTGCAAACCAAATTCTTGAGGTCCTCGGACTCCTTTCCCTAAACACTCAAATTCTGAATCTCCTCCTGCCTCCAAAGAGCCAAATTTGTTCGAACATGCTTCTTTTCCCAATTTAACAGCAAATGTTTATTCCTTACACCAACAAAACAGGAACACACTGAAACAACATAGCGGAAAGTAAATTGAAAACATAAGCCACCAAATCTGCCATGTGGCCCTGTCGCTAGTGGCTGACCAGAGGTTGTTGCTCAAACTCCTTCCTCCATTGCCTCAATCCTCTAACACAATGCTGCTAACTCAACAAATTGTGAATTTAAGGATCAATTCTTACAATGCACCCCCACACAATTTAGACATCAGGTTACAACGAAAAAGTCTGTTAAAATGCATGCAAAATTTATTTTTTTCAACACTTTTGACACTTGAATCGCAATGACTCTATTTGACTAGTTAGATAAATAACTAATTAAAAATTACTTTTTAATACATAATAACACTAACAGATTTAGACTTTCAACATTAGAGATTTAAAAAATCCAGAAACAAACTATATACACTCAAAACTATTTAATTGACAACCTATTACCGCCACAGCTGCATTAACATGTTATCACATGGATATCATTAACTCTCCCTTGCATAATGCAAGCCCATCCTCCAACAACAACATGTAAATGGCTTGCGTGTAGAATGAGGTTGGATTTGTTGTATACAAACAAGGATTGAAATAACATGCAATGCACAGGCTGTAAATACAGTTGATCCCACTGCTCAAGTGTAGATTCATGCAATACCAAAGTTGATGAGCTGAATGCAAAATAGGTTCCACAGTCAAACACAGACGAGTGGGAACAAGAAGCTTGGTAATCAAATATAGTGAGCGGGGCAGACAAAGATTACACCGGTCCACTGAAGTCTACGTAGAAAACTGTAATAAATAGTAAAAATATTGAATTATCTGCATGTGAAGCTCAACATGATATGACAGTCATTGATCACTCAAGTCTTTGAGTGAATATTCACAAATCACATCAGTGCGCAATTCAGAACTGCAATTTGTTGGTGGTAATTGTGAGAGTCACAAAAGTCTAAAAGAGGATTTGAAGAGTAATCACATTTCTGTTGGCGCAAGTGAAATGATAGCATCCACCACTACAACCACTTGATGCAATAAACAGAGTTTAGTAAGGGGAAATGCCTCCAACCACTTGATAGCATCCACCAATACAATGCCTAGTCATTGATACAAACAAGCCAAGAGATCTAATTACAGAGCAACAAATAGTTATAAGCTCACCATGCTGATGTAGATCCAGCTGCAAGAGGTCGAAATGCCTCCAAAACACACAATTTTGCAAAACTCCAAAAGCTTCAAAATAGTTTTCACATTCCTAAATCCACACTAATCTTTTACAACATTACAACCTTCCTTTTATTCCCCACTATCTCTAAGAAAACCCTAAAAAGCGAAAAAAAAACCCTAAAACACAAAAAGAACCCTAAAAAGTAAAACACCTCAGATGGACCTCAATTTTTATGTAGAAAATAAACCTTCATAAATTAAGGCATACACCAAATCTTGGCTTATCACATAAAACATAGCAAAAGATATTAAACTTCTTAAGTTCTAGACAAAACCAAAAAAAACGTTCAGAGCCAAGTTTAGACCACTAGACGAAGGAATTTGGCCCCAATAATATGTTGAAAAGTCACCCACCTTTCCGGAAACATTGGTCATGGCTTATTACTAATCAAGATCTACCACCCTGGAAAATTTCAAGATTATTCAGCAGTAGGATCAAAAGTTATTTTCTCTAAAAGTTATGCTCCCGCATCACATGCACTGATGTGAGTTCAAAACTCACCACTGCACACACTCCATTCATTGGCAATCAACTCATAAAATATTGAAGACAGATATCACTGTGTGGTACTCCAACGCTAGCAAAGCGATCACTAATGCAATGTTGAATGTTATGAGCTAAAATCCATGCTATTCAGTCTCAATACAAAGATAGACACCAATCACACAGATAAGAAACATACAAATTTGCTTCGAACTAACAACTACTAAACTATGCTAAGTTGCTAACAATGCTGACACAAAGCTCTTAACAAATCATTCTTACCTCATACTCATGGGCGAAGAATAGTACACTGGCCCCCTCAACCACTCTCAAATAAACATATCTGGCTTAAAGATTAAACTTTTGCTCTAAACATGCTCAGAAAAAACCCTACTCTAATACCAAATGTAAAATTTGGTAGAGCTGCACTAACAGATTGAATCACACAATAATGTCTTCATTATAAACATTTGTAAAGATTACATGCATATATAGGTTTTCTATCTCCTACAGATAAGGAACAAATCCCTATTTTTGTCTCAACCACAAACCTATACACGAGATTTGTTCAAACAACTCTCCAAACATATAATAACTACTCATACTTGCATTATCATATTCTATAAAAATTACAAATATATTTACTCACACATGTGAGCACTAACTTGATTCTTAACATTGGTAGGCAATCAAGAAAGGAGTGGGAATGTAGATAGTCTTCCAATGATTTCATAGATAGGTAGACAAAAAATAATTGAATACATCCGGCACAGTCCAACCTAAGCTGTTGTAGAGGAGGTTCTGCAACTCTAGTTTTTGGGCTGGAGAGCACATTATCCAATAATGGAACTATATAAGTATAACTATATTTTGTTAACCATTAGCAAAACTTCCATGGCAGTTTTTTAATTTTGTAACTGTAATAACTAGAATCATGGAGATACTTTCTATATTGTGGTTGTTCTTTAACTCTTATCAAAGAATTTTTAAATTCCTTTTTGTCAAAGTTCCAAGAGCATAGTCAACCCTCATCCTACTTTCAATTTGGCAATTTTATGCTTGAAACATCATTTAGAAGTTTATGTCTATGCATGCTCCAACACAGCATTTATGGCACTTTACTTTGATTTTATATAAGCTTCTTGATGTTCTTTCAAGTTTACAAATGCCTTAAATGTCCCTTTTAGTCTTTGATAGAATCATCGTGTTCAATCTCTACTCTTCAACATCAATTTCTATATATAGTTCTCATATGTTTTGTTTGTTGATTTTTTAATACAAACAGCAAGCCTCAAGGTGCCCAAACAGACTTTTATTTATTGATTTCAATCAGCTACAACAAAAGAAATACCAAAGTGTCTGAATACAATTATTTTCTTACAATTTGATAACCTAAATGGAAAGATAGATGGAAGAGAAGAGCATGCAAACTGATTTTACTGAAATCTGCCCCCAGATATTGAAGCCCAAGTTGTACTTGTTCTAGATGTAGAATTAGGCCTGAAAGGCATGCCCTAGCTGCATTGGATGAACACATGTACCTTGAATGACCACTACAATCCCTGAATGGAATTGCCAAACTCAGATGTGATGGTATTTCATCCTCAAATTTGTATGCAAACAAGGGATTTCATCCTCTATTGCTGATGCAGACGTAGAAGTTACTTGCAAACAAAAAGATGTAATTGATAAATTTCCAAGATGTCTCAATAACAAACCCCAAATCCTCTTTTATAACTTTCAATCCCTCTCTAAAGTAGGTGCCCCCCTTTTAGAATTACATGCATAATCCTCAATTTAAAAAAAAATCTTCCCCCATGTTGGCACCCCATCCTAAGAATAGGATTAAATAATTTTTAAATATTGTATCCTCTTTCCAACCTAAAAATAGGACCTTGGTACTCATGCAGCCCTCTCTAACTTTAGCGCCTCATTCTTTATTTAATTATTAATCTAACTTTAGCACCCAATAATAGAAGCATCCTTTCTATTATTATTTTATTCTATTTCTGCTTTTTGGATTAAAATATAATTTAAGTGTCCTTTTTCCAATTAAAATATAAACAAGACCCTTGGACCACTTAAATTAATTTATTTCCCTCTATAATTTCACCCTTAGCCAACAAATAATAAGAATAGGCTTCAGGTATCCAAAGTTAATTAATTCTAAAAAGAAGACATTATACAAATTTTGGCAGTGCAATTTGCCGTTAAGTATGTACAACCAAATTAAGTGTTAAGAGATAAACTAAAGAGACAGAGAGAGTTGGACTCTACTCATGGAGATGAACATGGAAATATAATGATAAGAGGTGACCAACCCCTACTATGATAGTGGCAATGGGGGTATGTATGCATGTCCATACGCACACTCTCCTCTTCTGCAAAAATGTTATCCCTTTTACCCTTCATTTTTGTGCAAATACTCTTGTTTCCAATCTCATTTGACCAAATTTCATCTATATCTAGTGTTCCCACTAGAGATCCTTTTCTTATACACTGATTTCTCCAGGCATCGTGCCAAGCCCTTTTGGCCTCAAAATGAGTATCACGCCTTTTAACTACCAGAAAACCCGAGCACGTAGTCTGCTTCCTCAGATACCACAGTTTCAGCAATACCCACAATAAAGCTAGTCTGTTGTGACCCTCATCAGGTGAGAACTAGAATTCTTAGCAGAGAAGTGGCTAAATCAAAAGTATGCATCCAAAGGGCAGCATAGCAGCATAAAAATAACAGGAAAATAATGCTGAGCCGCTATTTATTCATATTCATGTTGTCAAATGGTGCATGCAAGATAATAACTTCGGTTTGAGTTTAGCTTGCAATCTGGCAGTTATGTCACTGAAAATAAAGGTTATGGGAGCAAACAAATATGCTTTCAAACCTAGCATGCAATAATTATATTCATATGCATCGCATTGCGCTGCACGCATGCGAATGCAGTCCAATGGGATGAATTCAAGTGGTAGAGGTATGAGGGCTTCACAATACAGATTACATAATGAAGTGTTGAAATTAGGTAAAACAACACATACAATTCATTAGGGGTAACATTCCATGACATAAAAGCCATATTCCTTGGTCAAGGCATCTGGGCCACAATATACCCTGCACGGTGAATATATTTATCTGGCTCATGGCCTCTAAGCAAAAGAGCATGGTAAAATTAATTATCTTGTATGTGGCATCTAAGCCAAGCCAAAAGTTTCCCCACAAAATAAACTGCTTATCTAGATTGTGCCATCTAAACAAAAGATTTTCCCAGAAGATGAATTTACTTAGAGATTAGATATTTTTTTCACAGTAGGAAACCTTGTAACAAGTATTTCTGAAAGACTACGTATTAAAAAAATCCTGACATGTTAGGTCCTGTACTCAACCCATCAGCAGGGAGAAGAAGCCTATGCTTGTGGCATCTAAGCCAAAGATAACCCTGCATAGTGAAATTTCTCTTCTGGCTCATGGCATTTAGCCAAGGTTTAGCCTTCCAGGTGAACTTACTCATCTGGCTCATGGCATCTAAGCCAAGGGCTAGCCTGCCAGGTTAACTCACTCATCTGGCTCGTAACATCTAGCAATGGGGCATCTAAGCAAAATATTTCCCAGCAAGATGAAATTACATATCTGGCTTATAGGATCTAGGGAAAGGATAACCCTGCAAAGTAAACTTGCTCGTCTGGGTCATGGCATCTAAGCCAGACGTTTGGTGAACTTACTCATCAAGTTAACTTACTAATCCAGCACAAGATCAAATTACATATATCTCGCTTGTAGCATCTAAGCTTGAAGTTACCCACAGAATGAATTTATTGTTAGGCTCCTGGCATCTAAGCCTGAAGTTACCCACAAAGTAGACATACTTGTCTGTCCCACAAGGTAAACTTACTTGTCTGGCCCATAGCATCTAAGGCGAAGTTTTATCTGAATTTACGTAACTGGTTTATGGCATCTAATATGTAAGTCGACACGCTAGATGGAATTTACTTATATGATTAGTGGCAGCTAACCCAAAGGTTATAAGGTAAATTTATTTGCCTGGTCGTAGCTGCCGCACAAAGGGAATTTACTTGTTCGGCTGGGGGCATCAAAGCCAACGGTTGCATCGAGAGATGAATTTAGAAATAAATTTTAAAAACAAGGCAGATAAACTTTCGTTCGTTAAAAAAAAAATATTTGGTAACGATTCCGGTGTGAATTAGAGTGTAGATATGCTCCTCGGTCGTAGCATCTATGCTGAGGGTTTCCCCGCAAACGTAACTTATCAAATCAAACAAAAATCACACACTTTGATTCATGAATACGCGTAAAATTGAAATCTTGATTTAATACAGATCAGATTCATGAACGCCAGTAAAATTGAAATCTCGATATAATATAAAGCATACATACCTCTCCCGTATGAGCAAAACAAGTATGCAAATAATTCTCGTCCATCCAAAACTGCAGATCACCGATCCAAAGCGTCTTCACATCATCAGCAGACATCGGCTGCTGATGTTGCTGATGGGGTGCTAATTGCATCGGTTGCTGCTGCTGCTGGTATGGAGGCTGACTCTGATAAAACGCCTGCTGAGCCATCATAGGGTTTGGCGGCTGCTGCTGCTGTGGCGGCGGCTGCTGCATGACCATGCCCTGATTCGCCTGCTGCTGCTGCATGTCCATCAGCATCTGCTGATGTTGCATCCATTGCTGTTGCTGGCTATTTGCATCTGCCAGAGGAGGCCCGACGCCTGGCGTAGGTTGCATCATTTTCGAAGCGGAGAATTTCTCCAAGCCACTCGAATTCGATAAAAGCAAAAATCGCAAACCTAAAATTTGAAGAAAAACTCGCGTGTCGCAGAGAAATTTTAATCAGAGCTAGGGTTTCAAGCCTAGGGTTTGCAAAAGAGACGGATGAGAGTTTACTATTGAGAATTAAAGGAGCAGAATTTCTTTATCTTGTTCTTTTTATTATATCAATACGGTCTCAAATCCGTCGGCGCAGGCCGTGCGATCTAGAGTGTTGGTGGAATGTTGTTCGTTGATTTGGCGGTGGAACATCGACGGCGCTCGAGGGGATTTGGATCGGGCATCGGCGGCTGAGGATTAATTTTCCGTTTTTAGGAGTGTTGATAAATTTTTGTATTGTATGTTTTAATGTCTTGGAGATGATTGGACAAATATCTAGATATTTTAGATTTTTAGTACTAGGCTAAGGTGCCATGGAGACGATGATAGGGGTAAAGAGGTATGCATTTGTAAAAAGTAAAATGAAGTGTTAGGAAGAGGAGAAATAACTAACATGACAAGTCATGTGCATTAAATTGTTTCTATATTTACACTAGCAATTGCAAATGAGTTGCAAGTTACGCCGGAGAGGGCTTGAACTTTATGTGTATAATATGGTTTGGATGTAAAATATATTTTGCTAAATAGTTCACATGTCTTTATGTAAGGTTCCACATTCTGCATACATGTCTATCAAAGCATTTGGAACTATATCTAACAAAATTCCTCTATCTTTTGGCATAGGTTGGGAGTACTTTGGAAAATTTAAACTAATTGGGTTGGAGCCCTATTTGTTGCATATGGTGAAACAAGGCAAGGAGTATGTTGGCAAATGTAAACAGGGAACCACTCTCTGTACCTGAGTGGTGCAAGCGGTTGCAAAAGTTGACAAATATGTACAACGGGAGTAGAATCGGATGGATAAGAACACAAAGATGGAAGCCTCGTTTATAAGAAGCGTGGAGATGCTCTTCTGCTACAACATCTTGGGTATCATTGGCAGGTTTCTTAATCTCATCTACCCACCAAACATAAAATTCCCTAGAGATATGTCATCTCATGGAATGAAGTGATTGAAGGATACTGACAAAATGGGATTGTTGTCTACGCTTTGGGAACATTTAAATGCCAAAATATGAACTTTTGTAAATAAACACCAAGTGTTCAACCAAATGATACAACATGTTATCTTTTAAATGAATATCATAATTGTATCTTATAGAAGACATGGTCATCGTCAAGAGACATTGTGGCCCATAAGAAAATACGAGGTTTATAGCAACGTACGGACATCCATCGAGGCATAGTAGGCAATGTTTTTTTTGTTGGAAGTTACTATATTGTCCTCTCCCCATCACACAAACTTAAAATAGAAAAATTACAACTCCAATAAACTAAACATTGTTATCCTCTCTGGCGTAAATTGCAACTCATTTAGAATTGCATCGGATTCTTCAGAAAGTAATTGAATGCCAGAGAAAATTCTTTGGCTCTTAATTAACATTGCTTCTTCACACGATCTGACAAAAATTTCTAGGTGGATACATGATCTCCAAAGATTTGGTTATGTTTTTTGTTAGATGGAATCATTGAAATAGTCTCCCATGACCCTGAATGTCTAGTGTGCACCATCTGTGAGAGCCCTTTTGAAAGGGGCTAACAGATCAAACTACCACATATCCTTAAAATCTGGTCTTTTTGGGACAAGGCTCTTCGAGACACATAATGCCTTCCCTTCCAAAGTTTCTCAAGTGGCTCGCAAAAAATAGAACTCGTATTGTTATGCAAGACAACGCTACGGGGTCATATGCCACAACCCTAACAGAACTGGCCCAGTCTGTGAATTCCCTAGATGCTATCAGTAGAGACAATTATACATTAAATTTTCTCTACATTCTTTTTGACAAGAAAAGGATTGACCTGTTTGGTGAGATTTTCAAAGAGTTTGAGACTGTCTACAACAAACTGACCGACACAGAGTTGGCAGTTGTGTCTTCTGTAGTCAAGCTTGAGAATCAGATTTCTCTTGGTCCTTCACAAAATCAATGCAATGTTTTTTGTCGATTTAAGTCATATCTTCTGCTAGAGTGTTTCCATAATGGCTTGCAGAAATCTGTTAGGCCACAATTCATCTATTGTTGCCCTGTACTCTTCCTCTGACAGAGGAGTTCGGGATTCTTCTACATGAGCGACACCTTTGTCAATAATAACCTGATAATGAATATATGCAATTCAAAATTTAGAATTTAGTATAAAATATAACAAGGTATGGGCAGGGAAAGGTCCTCAGTCCTCGTCCGTGTATTGAAGTCTCTCGATGACTATGTGTCAAAGCAAGCAAGCATCATGAACTTTGACAAAAATGCAGAGCTGGCTTCAGAAGAAGATACTGAAGGCAAGTACATATAATGATTGCATACTATCGCCAGGGATGCAGAATTAGTCCTAATGGAAGGTCAGAAATAGGGCACACTCTACAAGATGCATCACCGTTAGGGAGGAAGTTTGACCGCATGATGTTATGATTAACATATGATGTATTTACATGCTTTCGGTTGAATTGGTTAGTTGCTAAATACTGATACAATGTTGTAAGTCCTAAAATGATGTCTGTTTCGGGCATCTTGACAAGCCCATTTGGGTAAGGAAGTTTGTTCTGCATATGTCTCGAGGAAGAAAAGGATAAATATTATCAGTTGTTGAAAGATTACATATTGTTTCTTATCTTAAGATCCATTCGCAGCAGAGTCATATGTTATTATCATTGTTATTAAACTACTTTCAGTATTTACTTTGTTTATCCAGGAAAAAAAAGACAATAGTTTTGCGAGCAACCCAATTGAATGGGCAAGAAGTCGATAAGGTGAGTTACTTGATATTATTTACAACTATGGTTGCAGACTACATAAAGCATTTGCATATTAATGATTGCAATGTTTAGCTAATATGCAATAGTCAAGCAAGAGTGGCCTGATATGTCAAATGAATGCCATCTATCAACGAAAATTTACACAAACCCTACAACTATACGGAGGTCTTCATGTATTCATGTTTAATTCAAATAAACTACTCCACAAAATGCTACCACTCATGATATAAGATTTGCAAATGTATATGTACGAATTTGTAACAAATCTAAATGTAGAGATATAACCTTTAAATGAAATAGTTCATTTATATTTCTACACTTACAAAAACAATCACACCCTCAACAACATCTACTACAAAAGTAATAACTATCCCTCTAAAACAAATAACATATACAATTCGGCGTTCACATTGCATTGTACACATGCGATTGCCAGTAATAAAAGTATTAACTTTATGTTATTAAAATATAAATTTATGAAATCCTAAAATCAAATACTCAATAATAAAACTATTACGTTTTTTTTTTATTAAAATATAAAATTATAAACTCATAAAAACAAATAAGACTCTAAATAATAGAAGTATGAACTTATTATAATCAAATAAAATAATTAAAAAACATTATAATATATATCGATAGGTCACAGTTCTTCACGGCTGTGTGACTTCTTTTCTCAGTTTTGAACTGCGATTTTCTTAACGGTGGTTTTACGCATAACAGTTTTCTAATTCACATATTTTCTTAATCACAGCTTCACATAATTTCCTAGAAGATTCCACATTCATGGATTCACGACAGGGTTTAATAGGGCGAACTTAAAATGGGGGCACACAGGAGATAAAATGCAATAAAACAGAAGTTCCGTAAGTAAAATAATTAATAAAGTGACAGGATGTTATTTTTTGCAAAAACCATAGAAACAAATTAATAACAGATTTTAACAAATTATAGAATGATTTTTTCACGATATTTGTGGTTGTGATTCACAATTCAAATTGTACAAATTTGTTCGCAAATTGTAACTAATTTTTGTGATGTGGGTTTAGATTTGGTGAAATTCGAATTCCAAGCTTAAAATGCGGCGAATGCGGCACAGAAGCACAAAGTCTTCTCTCGAACAAGATTATGTTCTAGCACAAAGACCATCCACAAGAGTTAGCAAAACAAAATTTGTTAAAGCCAAGGGTTAGCAATCCTTCAAGCTGTTCAAATCAGGTGGTGCCGAAGTTGCCTTCTTCGAAACTCAGTCTGCCAGTTCTTGGAAACATTTGACAATAGACCGCTGGAGACACCAGAAAATTCTGTGAGAATACAGTGGCTCTTTTTTGTCTGGAAGCCTCTCAATCCATTCATCTACAGTGCTGCCGCCGCCTCCACTCTCACAGGGAGCTGAAGCGTTGGCTTTAGCACATGTGGCTCTTCTTCTTAACTGCCCAAAACAACTAATGAAACCCACTTTCAGAGGATTTCTACATTGTGTACTGTGCCTTGAGAATGTGGAGGTGGGTCGAAATATTGGAACGCTGGTTAAAACCAGAGCAGGCATCTTCGCAAAAGAATTGGTCCCAAAATCATACCAGGAACAATCATACTTATCAATTAGGAACATAAAAATGGGTATTCGTATTTACTAGTTTTTAATTTCTATAATTTTTATATTTTATATATTTGTTGTACGGACATACCCATGGAATTTTCTTTTTTGCCGTACCCACGTACTGGGTACTTTGTACCCAAACCCAAATTGCATCTGAACCGGCTACATAGCAGGAAATAACAGAATTCACATGTGGATATTAAAAATCTAACAAAGAGACTGACTGCTATCTGTGTCAGCAAGGGGTCCTTCCTCCAACAACTTATGCAATTATCTTCCAGACAGAGACTTCAATCCTCTTTAACTCGCACAGGAAAGGGAAGAATTTGCTCCTTGTATTACTTCATGATCAGAATGATTGCTGAATAAACAATCTTCTCACCAGCTAGGCCTCTTATCCTCTCAGATTTCCAGATTGACGATGTGTGAAAGATGGAGAAGTGAAGGCAGGCGATGAACTAATTATGTTTGTTTATTTAGTACTGACTCATTAAAACATTTTTTACATTGTAACTGCTATGCACAATATGAGTTTAGAATACTAAGATTTGTGCACGCTTAGTCATTTTGGCAATGTCATAAAACAAATATGACATGAAACTGAAATCAGATTGAAGTAATGGAAAGGCAGACCTGGTTCTGAACTAAAAGATGCAATCAATCTTTTTTAACATTCCAATAAATATCAGTGCCTTAAAGTATCAGATTTTCCATTTTGGTTCTGCTATTATCAAAATTGTTGCTTCTGCAATCAGATTTATACTAACATTGTAACCCGTAACAATAGTCATGATCAGATCCAATACACGGCTAGCTGATGTGATGCAATGATGGAGGTTCAAAAGACACGTCCAATGATGAAGGTTGATAAAACATGTAAAATAAAGATTTTGTTCATGCTCCCAGAATGATGAAATGGTCTCCAGATTGGCTGCTATTAAATATTGCTGTAGAGGCCTGTATACATAGCTGCAATTTTGAAACAAATCTGTAAATCCATGCGAGAAGGACAATTTTACTGTAGCAAAAAATCTAAAATTTGTCAAATTTTATGTGGAAAGTAATTTTACTGTAGCAAAAAATCTAAAAAAAAATCTACTAAAAAAAATCTAAAATCCGGCAACCTGTAAAGTTAAGCCACCGGAATTTGACACTTTCCAGCAATGCCTTCTTCAAAGTAAACGCCTCCGGCGAACTAGCAATTGCAAATGAGTTGCAAGTTACGCCGGAGAGGGCTTGAATTGTATGTGTATAATATGGTTTGGATTTAAAATATATTCTATGATCTATTATAGATGTTTGAGTGAAGAACATAAGTTGCATTTTGCTAAACAGTTCACATGTCTTTATGTAAGGTTCCACATTCTGCATACATGTCTATCAAAACATTTGCAACTATATCTAACAAAATTCCTCTATATTTTGGCACAGGTTGGGAGTACTTTTGCAAATTTAAACTAATTGGGTTGGAGCCATGTTTGTTGCATATGGTGAAACAAGGCGAGGAGTATGCTGGCAAATGTAAACAAGAAACCACTCTCTGTGCCTGAGTGGTGCAAGCGGTTGCAAAAGCTGATGAATATGTACAACAGGAGTAGAATCATATGGATAAGAACACAAAGATGGAAGCCTCGTTTATAAGAAGCGTGGAGATGCTCTTCCGCTACAACATCTTGGGTATCATTGGCAGGTTTCTTAATCTCATCTACCCACCAAACATAAAATTCCCTAGAGATATGTCATCTCATGAAATGAAGTGATTGAAGGATACTGACAAAATGGGATTGTTGTCTACGCTTTGGGAACATTTAAATGCCAAAATATGAACTTTTGTAAATAAACGCCAAGTGTTCAACCAAATGATACAACATGTTATCTTTTAAATGAATATCATAGTTGTATCTTACAGAAGACATGGTCATTGTCAAGAGACATTGTGATTGTTTCATCAAATAAAACAACTGTATATTCACCCCGATCAACTCACCTATACCAACATACGTGTGGCCCATAACAAAATACGAGCTTTATAGCAACGTACGGACATCCATCAAGGCATAGTAGGCAATGTTTTTTTTGTTGGAAGTTACTATATTGTCCTCTCCCCATCACACATCGGATTCTTTAATTGACTTCCAGAGAAAATGCACCATAAGACTAATACAATGAATTTATTTTAAAATAAACACATAAAATCAAAATTAAAAAATAAATACTAAAACGTATTAAACAAATATAAAACTAAAACTAAACAAAAGAATTATCCCCACGCATTTCACTTTTAAAGGACCTCAAAATTAAACCAAATTCCTAAAAAAAATTATAATTACGTAAGACTTAACATTTAAAAAACAAACTTTAACAAAGACTCCAAAAGATAATTTGACTCTTTATAAGAACAAACTATTTATTTTCCAGGCACACATCGAGGAAATATAATTGCTGGTGATTCCAAAGGAAAAATGTTTGCCAGCAAAGAAAAAATGAGTGTGTATCAAGGAAGAAGTTTTTTTTTAACAAGAACCTAGGTAAATCTGTATGCAACACGTGGTGCATATGTAAGGGAAATGAACTACCGTCTAAATGCCTTAATGAAATGTGGCCTTTTGGATGCTTAGATTTTAGGGAAGACATGGACATCCTCACATAACATTGACACTATTTCACCAAATGCAATCAATAGGTTTCCAACTGGCTCATTTCGTAATGGAGCTTTGACTTTGTATAACACCAACATGTGTCTATTTTGATCATCTCACTTTTGTTAGCATACTACCAACATGTACACGTGAATTGTTTGGAAAAATACCTGAAACCTATATAGTTTCATGGACTACAATGAAACATATGTCGTCTAGTGGACTTCAATGATTAGGGGATATACAAAATAAAACTATTAAAAAGGCTTTAGAATTTTTCAAGAAAATGTAATTGTTAGGTGTAAAGCCATAAGCTACAAAAAAATTCAGCGTTTTCACACTGAGTTTCGAAATGGGAAATTTATAGCACAATATTTTCCAATTACTCAAGAACCATCATCTGCTTATGTTATGAAATGCATGGAAACATCTAAATATGTCGGAAGTGAAGTGCTTTTCCGATAACCTTTACATTGTCATTCTTTGTGGGGTAGTTTGCAACTCTTGTGCAATTGCTAGTAATATTTCCTTGTACAATTTAGAAACCAACATTTCAAAAGCAAATGATTAATAATAATAATTCAGAAACATGAATATAAGCATTTTTTATTTCACTTTCGAATTAAAAAAAATACTTCCATCAATTGCATGCAACCACAATTTTTTCCATTGTGAAACCGATCCATATCCGTAAAAAACCATGGGTCATCGTAGACTCCCAATTCCGATTCAGAGGGAAACAACCCTAAAAAATCCAAAGCAAACTCAAATTTTGCATCTATATGGACCAGAAACAGCAAAGATCAAGAACCCCCAGGGAGAAAAAGGGGTCTGCAATTATGTGAGAGAAATATAATAGGAAAGAAATTTAAATGTATCAATTTTACAGGGAGAGACGAATGGCCCGAGTAAGAAAAGGATAGGATAACAAGTGCACCGCCATCCAACACTCGGCAACGTATTTGTTCAGGCAACACCTTATAAAGCTTTGAAACTGTTGCGAAGTTGAAGGAGGCAGTAATGGCAGTTCCCCGTAACAAATGACACACATTAAATTCAGTTAGTCGAGTTGCACGTTGGGTGACACGAAAGGAAATATCCCACATACCATTTGAGAAGCGTCAGGTTGAGGCTCCAAATGTCCCCCGTGTATCCATCGTAGTGGTCGTTCTCTCAGGGCTCATGTATGCGTAAAACCAGGCTGCACAATCACACTGAAAACGTCTCCTCCCAGTGTCATCTCTGAGCTCATCTATTTTCCTTTCATCTGCAATTTACAAAACCAATAAGATCCTTCAATCTGGTAATCTGGTAATTGAGCCCTCCACAAAAATTTCTGCTACAGAAACCCTTCTGGCATCCACAAGAACAGAGCATCTTCTTCCTACCGTAATTTATGTTTTTTGACCGCTTCATTTATCTCCTAAGAAGGCTTTACATGGAGATATGTATCTCTGAGAGCAAGGAGCAGAAATGACATTATGGCCATTGGATCTGTTTAACCACCAGGACTGTAAATATCAAATTTATAGCAGGGTTAAGAGATTTGAAATGAATTGAGGATTGTAAATATCTAGAATAGTAAAAATATCTAAGATTGTAGGAAAATATTTTGGATTGTAAAAAAATATCTAAAATCATAAAGTTAATCACCGGAATTTGACACTTTCCAGCAATGCCTTCTTCAAATTAAACACCTCCGGCGAACAAGCAGCTTGAATTTGAAGCCCTGAATGGGAGTTCGTACAGAATCCTGAGCATCAATCCCGATGCCATGAGAATGGTTATAAAGCCCTCGGATCTGATGAACAATTCGTGCCAGACTCGAGATATGCAGGGCGATGGAGTTCAGCAGAATCAGAGCTTGCCTTTCAATATTACAAGTACCAACACGGTTATGTACTTGAACTGCAATTCTATTCTATTGCGGTCCCCCTTGAACTGCAGCGATAACAGTCCCTGTCATCGATTCATTGACGAAGTGGGGGAGGCCAATGTCTGTAGAAATACTTCTCTGTGTTGCAGTTTTACTGCTGGAGGTTCATCGACTTCGTATAGAATACGAGTATGGAGGGGCGGGTGCAGGGGATATACCAGTGTTTTGAACTATAACCCGGCGTTGCCTCTGAACCAGTGGATGTATGGAGTGGAGATCATGTGGGTTGCGCCGCGTGAGCCTTCCTGTGCAACTCAGGCGGATTGCGACCAAAACTCGTCCTGTTTGCGTGATCCAATGAATTCTGCCATGTCTAGGTGCCTCTGTATTAACGACTATAGTTGGGACCCTGTGCAAGGAGTCTGTGCTAAAAGTATGTCTCTAAAACATAGGTATTTGTGTTTTTCTCTCCCATGGTCTATACTGAATTGTGTTAAATTGACATCACTTTTGATGTACAGATGTGCCTATCTGCACCGATCCAGACGGTTGTGGAGGAAGTAATGGTCAAGGCGACATTAATCGGAGGTCGGTATTAAACACAAGTTACAACCCTTAAGCTCCTCTCTCAATACTCCTTCCATAGATCAAATAATTCCTTTTTGTTTTTACACATTGTTTGAATGGCTGAAATAACAATGTTGGCATTGAAATCGCAGGGATTGTTGCAGGAGCATGCGTAGTATTCATAGTAGCAATACTGGCGGTGGTGTTCTACAGAAGAAAAAGGTTGCAGATGGAGATTCAGGCCAGATTGGCGAGGGAGAGGGCAGAAATTCTAGCAGTCAACAGCGGGGGAAAGTCTGCCAAACTGTTCACCATCAAAGAGATCCACAAGGCAACAAACGGCTTTGCAGGGGATCGATTGCTGGGAGTCGGGGGCTTCGGCGAAGTATACAAAGGAATACTCAAAGACGGAACTACTGTGGCAGTGAAGATGGCCAAAGTGGGGAACATTAAAGGAACAGAACAGGTCTTAAACGAGGTAAGAATTCTGTCGCAAGTAAACCACAGGAGCCTGGTGAGATTGTTGGGGTGCTCGTGTGGACGCAGAGGAACCCCTCATGATCTACGAATATATCCCAAACGGCACCTTATTCGAACACCTTCATCAAGGTCCCTTTCTCGATTGGAAAAAGCGTCTCAACATTGCATTTCAGACGGCAGAAGCCTTGGCCTACCTTCACTCCGCAGCAGTTCCCCCAATTTATCACAGAGACGTCAAATCCACCAATATTCTCCTCGATGAAAAAATGAATGCAAAAGTTTCAGACTTCGGCCTCTCCCGTCTTGCAGAGACGGATTTGTCTCACATTTCTACGTGCGCTCAGGGGACCCTGGGCTACTTGGATCCCGAATATTACAGAAACTATCAGCTCACTGATAAGAGCGATGTGTACAGTTTTGGCATTGTGCTGCTCGAACTTGTGACATCGCAAAAGGCAATCGATTTTGCGAGGGAGCCTGATTTTGTGAACCTGGCAGTGTATGTTGTTCATAAATCGGGGGGAAGGAAATGTGATGGACACCGTGGATCGTCGATTGGGGGAAAATGCGTCCCAGATGGTGGTGGATACCATAAAGGCTGTGGCATTGTTGGCGGTTGGTTGTTTGCAGGAGAAGAGGCAGGATAGGCCAGGTATGAAGGAAGTTGCAGAGGAAATACAGTATATTATCAGTATCAACGAAGCCGCAGCGATTATGGGTGATAATGAGTATGCCACCCCTCCAGAAGATCGTCCACTTCTCGGCGCCCGTCAGCGGAAATAAATATACTGTATTTCCTCTGCGTCAATATACTGTATTTTATGTGGAAAGTAATTTTACTGTAGCGAAAAATCTAAAACTTTATGTGGAAAGTAATTTTACAAAAAATCTAAAACTTTATGTGGAAAGTAATTTTACTGCAGTGAAAAATCTAAAAAAAAATCTAAATTCCGGCAAAAAAATCTAAATTCCGGCAACCTGTAAAGTTAAGCCACCGGAATTTGACACTTTCCAGCAATGCCTTCTTCAAAGTAAACGCCTCCGGCGAATTAGATCTAATCAAAGTATATAATCAAAGTATATATTTGTAGAATTAAAAAAACACGTAAATAAGGTCATATATTTGAAGTTATGAAACTAATAATCGTACTTAATGTGTGTAATGGAAAAGTTGATATGTGAACCAAGGATTGTGGAATGCATCCTTCTTAAAAGTATTAAAAAAACAATTAACTAGAAGAATTATGTAAAAAAAACATTTGTAAAACATACTTCGAAGCGAACAAGATGAAACTTGAGTTAAGCATGTAGGTTGTTTAAAGTTGATTAACTAAAATTATAAATTTTAGAATTAATCTAAACAAGTACAAACAATGAAATAACTAAATTATAAATACTAGCTAATTTTATTCGATATTTCAAATAAAATGGAATAATCGAAATAAGAGGGAAAAGGTACTAACCTGAAAATGACTTACCTCGCAGTGATCTAAAACTAGATTGGTTGATGAATTGGCATAACAGAGTATGACAGCACGTCTTAGGAAGTTGCAACAAATGAAGATTTGGCTGAACTGGGGTGCCTGTGGGCGCCCTGGTCTGCAATATGGGCACCCTAGTCTGCGAAACAACTCAGACCCTGAGTTTGAGTTGGTCGTTAGGTCTTCGCAATAGCTCACCTCTTGTCACGTAGATGTCGCACTAGCTTCGTTGATATCAATATAGATCTTCAATGAGTAGTCTCCTACAAAAACCCCACACAAAAGCATCAAACCCTAAAAAAGAAAGATGTGAATGAATGGGTCGAATTGTCCTCATCTACTAAATGGATGGACTTACGACTGAGTGATGCACTACATCTCAGACCCGATGTAGTTTTTATGTGCTTGTGTGTGCAATCATGTGCTTAGGGTGCCCTAACGCTAATGACGTCAAAGTAGCGAGCAATAGCTAGATGTAAGATGCAAATGGTGGATGGAATAGAATGAAAAACAACCCTTCTTATATAGTGTGTGATGCAGAATAGTGCCCAAATGTAGTCCTTTGCCTTTAGTAGATAGTTAGCCCTTAGTATAAATATTTTGCCCTTAAGATGGTGTGTATGTTGTGTTTATATAGGGATTTATTACTCAAATTTCAACATTAATGACCTGATATGTCAACTAGTACCTAGGGGAATGGGAGAACAAATCATAAAGACCGACCTCGAAACTCTAAATGAGAACCAAGTGCAACTGGGACCAGGGCGCCTAAAAATGAGGACCGGGCCACCGACGAGCGCCCCCAATCCCTTCATAAGTGCCCTACTCAAAGACTAGAGACAACTACTGAGTAAATAATGATAGTTAAGACTCCATGAGAGACGACCGAAATTGTGGGAGTAACTGATGATTGTCTAAAACACTTAACAACAATGACTGACTAAATTAACGATAGGACTAGGGGATGAGTCAGTAGTGAATACTTTTCTTACGTGAGATCCATACATAAAACAACATACTTGAGGGGTATAATAGTAGTAGTAAGTGCGTGATTTTGTAACAACACGTGCCCCCACATTATGTTGGTGAGTGGAAAGCTCAGTGACATAAAGTAGATAGAGATGAATACCTGAGAGAAATCTGGAGAAGCTCGTGTTATAGTAGAAAGAGCATATGAGGTAGTAAAATCGTGCCGAAAGAACCATATAACATGTCGAACCATGATCAGTGCGGCCGATCCATGCAACGTAGCGAAGAGCGTAATATTTTGGTGAATTGCACTAAAATGAGAGTGATGATTATAATGTTGGATGATTGATGATTTTTGAATGTGCATGGTGACAATAAGATGGGTAGGGAGTGATCAGTTCTCAACCCGATTGTGTGTATATGAATAATCGACTAGAGGATTTGGGCATCTTGCCACCATAAGAAGAGTGTAGGGAGAAAAGTGTGTTATTTTCTAATCTTTAACTACGTCCACAAGATCTAGCCGCTGCAAACGGACTCAGATCAAACATTTGTGGTTTGTGGATCTAGATAATTTCGATTAAACAGTTGACCCATATAGGAGTGGTATAAGAAAGGCATTCTTACCCCCACTCCACAGGTGTTGATGAAATGTGATGGCTTCTAAGTTAGGTCATCTGGAAGCGAATGCTAAATAGATAGAATAACTTCCCAAGTCATGTCATTTGGGAAAGTAATGAATGTAACTCCCAAAGATAGGTTATCTGGGAGGGCGTATATGTTTATATTGGTTGTTAGAGGTTTGGATGTGTTAATAGTTTGATTAATTGATTGATTCTGATTGGTTACTCATAGAGATATTTTACGCTAACTACCCCCAAGTTAGGTCATCACGGGGAATCAGTTGAAATTGATTAAGTATCTCATGTAGAGGATTTACACTTGTTGACCACAAGTTAGGTCATTAGGGGGAATTGATGAAATGTTTCATAGAAAAATTGTACGTTTGTTACCCCCAGGTTAGGTCATTAGGGGGAATTGATGGTGAAATGTCACATGGTAAATTAGTAAATATTTGAAAATGACGAATTGGTAGTATTGACCAAACGCATAATGATATAAGGGGGAATTATAAGATAACCCTAATGATATGCCCCCCTTTTGGCAAAAGGGAAAATGATGATAAGAACGAATGCTAAGCCAAAAGTAAGCATGAGATAGATATGAAGTGTAATAAAGATCATCGAAATGTGTGTAGATTGATTGAAAGATAATGTGAAGGAGTGATAACATGCATGTGTCATGTGCATGGTACGATGGTAGGCAAAATTCTAAAAAGAACACCACAAACGGGGTGTAAATCGGAGTAGGAATGCTCAAGATATGACAAAAAACATAGTAGTGTGTATTAGTTGGAAGAATAAGTGTGAAATAATGACCATAATAAAGTGGGTGATGAAAAGTAACTATAAGTAGTGAAGTGAAAAAGTGATTAGACACTTCATTTGTTTTTGACGTGGTTGTGAGATTGAGTGGTAAGTAACTGAAGATGCCGCAAGTGAGAGCAGCACGTCCTAGCCGATTTGAGAGGGTGGTCACTACCATAACATCACGGTCGATAATGGAATTGGTAGGTAAATTGTTTTTTTCGAAAAATGTGTGTGTGATACTTGGTTTTATCGAATTTTTGTAAATTTGAGATTATGAAGTTTTTCGATGTTTTAGACTTGGACAATAGTAGTGAGGGTGTTAGTGACCCTTAGGACAGGAGTGCCCAGACCTGGGTGCTTGTGTCCTACTCCTTGGCACCCCAATCCTGCATCTGGACGCCCTGGTCCCATAATGTGTACATTTGACCTATAAAGGTGTAATTGAGATTCTTAAAGTATAATAATGTGATAAATGAGTGTATCTGGACTTTTATAGTGTTCTAACATTGTGTTTACTGTCATTTTATGGTGTGTAGAGGGATATTCACTCAAGGGGAATTCCATAGAGGTCGTCATTTGAGTACTTTGCTTGGGCTAGGCTTGTCAGATGATGAGTGGGATGTTATGGACCGTGTCGGCCTGCGACACATAATGTGGATGGGGGATGTATCCCACAACATGCCTATGTTGACAACATTATGTGAGAGGTGGTGTGCGATTACATGTACATTTTGGTTGCTTAAAGGCAAGATGACAATTACCTTGGAGGATGTGTATCACATATTGCGATTACCGATTATTGGGGAGAGAGTACAGGTTATGCCGTTGGAGGATATGGAAAGACAGATGCGAGCTGCTATACAGTATTTTATGGGGGACTCGAGTACTTGTCGAGGCCTATATTAGTTTGGATGTTATCTTGAGATCAGCGGTTCCATGTTCACGGAATTTTATCGATGTTGTGATTGCTTCATTTATAGCAGTAGAGGGATGAGGAGTAGGCATCTTGTATAAGATGCATGATATATACTGACAGATAGAGGAGGAGAGCACTAGATATGCATGGACGCGGTATGTGTTGGCCCGCCTATACATAGATCTATACAAGTTTACTCATGATGAGCATGGTGGCGGGATAGGAGCCACCACACTATTACATGTATGGAAATATGAGCATATAGTCGTGTTGAGGCCAATTGGAGGTACACGAGGAGAGTGGGCTAGGCTAGAGATATATTCGAGGAGGTGGATTAATGTTCGTGGGCATAAGATGGACACAAATACTTACAGGGCTTTAATAGATAGGACGGGGCCTAAGGCCATACCACGACTATGCAGTATGACCCAAGGATGTTGTAGAGCTGCGATGTATTCATAGGACTATGTGGTTGGAGGATCGATTTTCCAGGAGTGGCTGAGCTATTTCAAGTAGAGAGAGTATCACAATAGTTTGACATGGCTTAGGATGTGCCCCCAGAGCCATATATATGGTTGTGAATGATTAAAGCACCAAGGAGAGCTAGGGCTAGACCAAGGCCCACATGAGAGCAGTTAGTACCTCCTGGGCCAGATGAGGCAGACTCGGCGATAAAGCCGATAGACTCAGATGATGCAGGTTATATAGAGGAGTATCACACGTGGTGGGCGACACATCTATGGGTACTCTTGTTTCCATTGTTTGCAAACGTAGTGGGGTTACAACAAGGAGGAGGAGGAGAGTGGGAAGCCCATGCCCAGGACAATGTAGTAGTAGTTGTAGTAAAGCGTAAGTATTTTAATAGTTTTGTTGTGTACTTTGTTTCTTACCTATGTCATAGTGATGGTTATCTAAGTCGTTGGGTTATTTTTCTTGGATGCATATAGAGTTATCCCTACAAGCATGGAACACATATATCTTATTCATGTTTCTTGACATTTGAGCTACAATAAGAACCGTAAAGGTGATAAATGGAAACTGTGATCGAGCCAATAAAATATTCGGGTCCACCCAAGATTTGTGGATGTCTAAGCTCAAGATTCAACATCCTATGACCTTTTATGTTGGTTATAACTCCTTTTATACAAGCCTTTCAAAAATATTGTCTCTGAATTTGGCTCAACCCCACACGACATCAATGACACTTGGGAATTATTCAAACACAACTGCATTCCATGACATGTTTTACACACTACTGCATGTTAGGAAATAAGAGATAAAATATGCGGAATAATCCCTCACATAATCGCAACAGTAGAAAACTAATATGCAGAAATTATTACAGATCTCAAATAAATTTGCGGAATAAAATAACACAACACAAAGAGACAGTATTTAACGTGGTTCACCCAATTTGGGCTACGTCCACCAAGAATCACTTGCTCAGATTTTATTACAAGCCACCGCTCTCTTAATACAATACCCAGGTCTGTTTGGAGCTATGCTCAACAAACCCTACAGAATTCACAGCCGAATTCAAAACACACATGCAATACATTTACTTGTACATCTATCATATGCATAAGACCATATAAAGAGACAACTGCTTAAGTAGTTTTACAAAACCGTGGGTATCAAAACCATGGGAAAAACCCGTCCCATAAACCTATGGGTCAAAAAACTCGCCCATATGAGAAGAGCACGCTTCCCGATATGTCAGGTGCATTTTTCGAGTCCAACAAAATTTAAGCCTAAAAAAAAAATTTCGGGGGCTGCACCCTCGGACCCCCGCTCGGGGCCCGACCCAGCCCCGAACCCCGACGAGGATACATGAAAAGTGTACAATACTCTTAGTGTACAGTCTTCAACACTTTCACACATGAAAACAAGCTCCACAACCTAACACTGCAAACATAAGATATGCTACAGATGTTAGTTCTAAATTTGACGTCAAATGTAATATTCAATAGGAAACTTTGTGTTAATGGCATGTTTTTACACAACTTCATCCAGGAACAGTCTTGAAATGTTGTGGAAACGAGAATTCGACATACACAATAATTGGAACATACATGATGTTCCACTTGATTTGTAGATAACCGATTCATCATTCATCAAGAGAGAAAAGGCAGACACAATCAACACCAACATGCAGGCCACACCACCATCTTCCACACTTCCTTTGTCTTCAAAACAACAACTAACTCTTGATACCATACTACACCATTCAACTAACAAATCCGTTCTACCTCCACTAAGATTGATAGCTCAAGAAACAACTCGCACAGTAAAATCATTTCTGATAAATAAAATCTGGAATTCATTCACAACAACATCAACCACATCTCACTCATCTCTCCTTCTGATTGTCCCTATCGGTGTTTCAGCATTCAACATCTCCACATCCACATTCCATGTAGGCCTTTGTATTCGAATCAAATAACTAAAACCCCTTAAAGGCCATGCATTATCATCGTTTCAAGAGTCACTAAAACACATAGAATATATTATGATTGATGAAATGAGTTTCATTGGCCCAAAGTTGCTAAACAAAATTAGGTTAATTTATGCATCATATTACCTTAAATTATTTAATTATTTAATAAGGTAATTAGTTGATATATTGTTATATAGTTTTATAACAATATTTGTTTTATTATTGCATAGGTTATATTGTTACAACAATTATTATTTGTTTGTATTTAATTATTGTTGCTTCCCGGATGTATTTTGGAAGATGTTGTGATTATGGTTGTACCTGTGCAACCCATTTATTTGTCTGCACATGGCTGTTCAATTCCTATAAGAATTGCAACACTTCATTGTAATTTTGGTTGATTGAGTTTAATATATTTTATCAGGCTTCCGCCCCTGTTGCTCAATCTACATTTGGTACCAGAGTGAGAATTGAAGGTACAAGGTTGGAAGAGAGTTGCAGAGGAAGAGGAATTGGAGAAGTGTTTACATCAACGGAGAGCCTGTGTAGCCTCCTGCAACTTCCCAACCCCATCCCTGCCTCCTCACAACCTTCTGTGTGTTTCCAGGTGTTTGGAAAGCATTTTTTTTTTTTGCCTTGGTGCCCCTGCACCAGGAAAAATTTTCTCCAGGTATAGAAAATTAAAAAAAAAAAAAATTCCCCAACAGGGGTTTTGCCTCTAATATTAGAGAATTATTTAGTTACAGATAATATTTATCTGTTACTATCAAATTTAGATGGGTTTTTGGTGTCTAGCTCCCAGTTGACATTTCTCGAGCTTCCCACAAGCTATTGTGGGTTCGAGCCATTACACAAGCATGTATATTGGAAGAGCAATTCATTTTTGACCAAGCCATTTCACCGCCGATTGTTTATGCATATTTGAGTATCAAGCAAAGGACATTCTCCATTGAGGTGTATTCAGACCTCACAAGCATGTTGCATTATTTGAAAGCCATACATATTGGGTATGTGTGTTCAACTCAGAGCCACCCTGGTAGACCTGTATATGGGCGTGCTCCCCTACAATTGTCAACAATACAAATAAAAACAAAAGGATGAATACAAAACAGTGGTGGTGACATCATTTACCAAAGCTGAATCCAAAAATCGAGCTCCCTCCTCACAATGACCATGACCTGCAACAAGAAGATCCACGTCGAGCTCCCACAACAAGTGATGTGACCTGAAATTCAAAAACAACAAATCAGTAACAAATCAAAGGAAAATCCTCAATCCAGTCGATTCCACTCCTCCACGCAGGAGAAATAAAAAAATGTGGAGTCAATATCATACCGGTGGTAATGAAATAAAACAAATCCAAGAAACGGTTAAGGAAATTGAAGGAGAAGAAAAATAAGATGGTGGTGCTAAATACAAACAAAGAAAGGATAAAAACTCTAAACAGATCCGGTTTTTCAAGTTTCCCTAAACCCTAAAACTCCTCGAAGATCATACCACACAAACTCCATGTGGAGCCTCGACTCAAGCCAAGTCACATTTTTTAAAAGGTTAGTCAAAATTTCTTCTTCTTTAAATACAATTTGATTCATTTCATTACACAAGCGCACATAGTGCCTAGTTGGATAAGTGGAAGTGACTTGGGAGTGGGAAGTGCATGGTTTGAATCACACAAAACAACACAAGTTTTTAAATTTTTAAATTTGGTGGAAAATTTAGAGAAACCGCCATAGTTAGAGGAAGATTTGGTGGAAAACCACCTCTAAACAGATAGTGACAACTAAACAGCCCTCTAAATTTTAGTGAGAAAAACCCTAATTTAGGGTAAAAAAAAATTTCTCCTATTAAGCCTATTTTTCCATTCTGAGCAACTTTTTCCAAATGGGGGATAGCTAAAAATTTCATTTTCAGCTATTTTTTTGTAATTCTTTGCATTTTGGGTCTATTGGGCTCTAGAGGCCACCAGGGCCCGCAAAACAAAAAATTTACCTTCCATTCAATTTTTTCCAAATTATTTGAATGTAATTACATGCTTCAGTATATTGTACTAATTTTTAAGTTGCCATAGTCAACCACAAATATTGTAACTTCTCATAAAACTGGTAGAATTGTAATCAAAATAGTAAAAATTGGTTTTGTAACACTCACGAGATCCTAGATCTCATTCGCAACATTTGGTATATACAGTGCCTCTGGGAAGTGCTTACGGGTAAATCCATCATGACTACTACTGCACTTAATGCCTAATATAGCTGCAACAACATCATCTGGGCATCGACCCTTTAAATTGAAGGGAGTAATAAGGTCACATTGCACACACTATGAGCCATCCCATCCATCTGTGAATGATTGCATGACATAAATCTAGACTGAGAAATTATCCAAGTATATAGCAAAGTTACGTGTGCATATGAGGATATTTCTTTGAGCCGGTGTCAATAATCACACAGACCCCTTTCAGTACTGTCTTGGTACCATATATTGAATTCTTTCACATATGTTAATGCCTCTTTCACATACCGCTAGGTATATAGAAAGGGAGAGCTTCTTCCACGTACCACCAGGTATATCGGAAGGGAACGTATATAGAAAGGTTTGGTATATCAGACTGATGGTATATAGATTGGGAGACCTTATACCTGGAGTGATAAGAGCCAAACCCTGTCAGTGTTTTCTACAAAATGGGCACCAATGCCCCAATTTTTTTCTTCCAGATTCACAACTACTCAGAGGAAACAACTATGTTACATGGAAGACAAAAATCAAGACACAACTTGAGTTTGAAGAGATCTGGCCTATTGTGACTGGTACTATGACCAGATCAACTACTGATACAACACAACAATAGACAGTTTGATAGAGCAGATCAGAAAGCCAAACTCATCATCTTGTTTGGAGTGTCTGATGATGTGTAACCCCACATTTTGATGCCAAAACAGCCAAAGAAGCATGGGATAAGTTGAGCATGGTGTATGAGGCCAAAAACAAGAATGTCATTTTGAATTTGCAGAGTCAGTTACACACACTGAAGTTCAAACAAAATGAGAAAATCGAAGCTTTCTTAAGAAGAGTTGTAAAATTGAGGGCTTCACTTCTAGCCCTAGGAGAAGTGGTCAAAGATGATGCTCTCATTCCCATTGTTCTGAGAGCACTCCCTTCTTCATACCATATTTTTGTAACAACACTAAACTTTTCAGATACGACAGTTAGTTTTGACAAATTGGTAAACCTACTGCAACAAGAGGAAGCAATGCACAATAAGGATGATGAAGAGGAGTAGGAACTTTCTTCACATCAAAAATGGAAAGGAAAAGGTAAAGGAAAACCTAATTCCTATCAAAATTCCCAACATCAGAATCAGTATCAAGGGGACAAACAATAGAAGAAGCAATGTCCAATTTGTAAAAGAGGACATGACTTAAAATATTGTTGGTATAATACTTACAAGAAAGGTTCATCAATCAACTCTGGACCTCCACAAAAATCTCACAAGGGACATTCTAACTACAATCAAGGGCAGAAAAATGGGAACTAGAAAAGAAGACCCCATCAGCAAGGAAATATTGTTGAGCAAGAAGAACATTCAGATAATGAAGACTTCTTATACACTACTCGATCAAGTGAACCATCCATGTCATCTAGTGATGTCTGGTATGTTGATTTGGGAGCCACTCGACACATGACCAGCCACAGAGACTGGTTTACTTCAATGAGGGACACACCATCAAAAAATCATGTTTCGTTGGGAGATGATTCTTCATATACAGTTCAGGGGATTGGGAACATTTCTCTACCCCTTGGTTCATGTAACTGTAGACTATCAGATGTCTTATATGTCCCTGGGTTGACAAAGAATCTACTTTCAGTCAGTCAACTCCTAGATCACAACCTAAAAATTGACTTTGATAGTCATTCCAGCAAGAAAATGTGTTTGATTTGAGATAAATCATGAGGCTCAAAAATAGTTGCAAAAGCCTCCAATGTGGGACGCATGTTCCAACTTGATTTTTTTCACAGAGATGATCAAGAACTTGTGGCTAAGAACTCTACCTCAGCACAGTTGTGGCATCAAAGACTTGGTCATGTTAGTTTCAAGTATCTCGAGACACTTTGCTGGTGTAATATGGTACATGGGCTACCATCTCTTCAGAAGGATACAGACAAGTGTCCTCACTTCCTAGCAGGAAAACAACACAGAGCTTCATTTCATAAGAGTACATATCGAGCTCATGGTAAGCTTGATCTAGTTCATACCAATCTTTGTGGTCTGATGCAACCAAGTCATTCTGGATTTTAGTACTTCATGCTATGTGTTGACAACTATTCAAGGAAAATGTGGATTTTTTGTCTTTGCAAGAAAAGTGAAGCTTTTGAAACTTTCAAGAAGTTCAAAGTAGCAGTTGAGAATGAAACTGGTCATCACATCAGAACTCTCCACTCAGATCGAGGGGGGGAATTCACCAGTAATGAGTTCAAAGACTACCTACAAACTCATGGGATTTGTCAACAAATGCCTCCTCCACACACACCGCAACAGAATGGTGTTTTTGAGAGAAGAAATCGTACTATCATGGAAATGGTGTGATGCATGATCGATGAATCTAGACTTGCAAAGACATTCTGGTAGAAGCAGTAAAGACAGTAGTGTATTTGTTGAATAGAGTGCCCACAGTTGCTCTTGAAGGAGTAACACCACAAGAAGCATGGTCAAAGTGGAAACCATCTATTGCACACCTTAGAGTATTTGGGTGCAAAGAAAGTATGCACATACCCAAGAAGAATAGAAATAAATTGGACATGAAGTCACAGAAACTCATCTTCATTGGGTACAATGAAGAGACTCTTGGGTACAGATTGATGGATCCAAAGACCAGAAAAGTCTACACCAGCAGAGATGTTGAGTTTTTTGAGAAGAAGGAAGCAGAGTCTCCTCCTCCAGACTCACCAGATGTAGATTTTTCACCAATTGTAAAAATTGAAGTTGATGTTCCCTCAGATGATGAAAGTGAGGATGGGGATGATGGTGTTGATATGATAGAACCATAACCCATGGGAATAGTTCAACGTATGCCCAAGTGGTGTACTAGCACATTATGAGATGCAAGAATGGATGCTCCACCAGATACATCCACCCCTGGACCACAGACTCATAGTAAAGCAAGAGAAGAAGTTAACTTTTCTTTGATGAGTAGAGTTATTGAGTTTGATGAGCCCTCTACAGTCCAGGAATCCCTATAGTCAAAAGCTTGGAAAGATGCCATGGACTTTGAATATCAATCAGTGATGAAAAATAACACTTGGCAGCTTGTCGATCTTCCACCAGGGAAGAAACCCATTGGATGTAGATGGATATTCAAAACAAAGTATAAATTAGATGGGATAGTGGACAAGTACAAAGAAAGACTTGTAGCAAAGGGGTATGCACAAAAAGAAGGCATTGACTATGAGGAGACATTTTCTCCCACATCTAAGATCAAAATGATCAGGATGATCTTTTCTCTAGCTTCATAGTTTGGATGGAAATTCCATCAGATGGATGTAAAAAGTGCCTTCCTGAATGGATATTTACAAGAAGAAGTCTATATGACTCAACCTGAGGGATATGTAGTACCTGGTCAAGAAGCAAAGGTATGCAGACTCAGGAAATATCTGTATGGCCTCAAACAGGCACCCTAGGCATGGTACATCAAGATTGATGAGCATCTCATACAACATGGATTTGTTAGAAATCCATACGATCCCAATCTTTACCTCAAAAAGAAAGGGGGGAGATTGTGATTTTGTTGTCTATGTCAACGATCTAGTCATCACTAGAAGTTAAGTGAGGATGATCGATGCAATGAAGAAAGATCTTAATCGATCGTTCGACATGACTGATCTCAGGCTGATGCATTATTGTCTTGGATTGGAAGTATGGCAAAAAGAGAATCACATCTTTGTTTCTCAGATGAAATATACCAAGACAATGCTTGAGAAATTTAGGATGATGGATTGCACACCAATTGCTACACCTATGGAGAACAGATTACAGTTATCTCATTCAGATCCATCTCCTGAGGTAAGTGCCACTCTCTATCGGTAGTTGATTGGGAGTCTCATTTACCTGACCTACACTAGACCAGATATCAGCTTTGTAGTGAGCTATCTATCCAGGTTCATGAAGGAACCCAAAGTTTTTCATTGGAAAGCAGCAAGGCACATCTTGAGATATCTCAAAGGATCAGTGGATCTTGGTCTAGAATACAAGAAGAATGACAACTTCTTCTTGACTGGATATTCAGATTCAGATCATGCAGGTAACATTGATGATAGAAAATCCACTTCAGGATTTTTATTCTTTATGGGATCTGGACCAATATCATGGGGAAGCAAGAAACAACACTTTGTTTCTCATTCTTCCATAGAAGCTGAGTATCGTTCTGCAGGAGAAGTTGTCTGTGAAGTGATTTGGCTACGTCGCATACTCGAAGGACTTGGAATACCATAGGAAAAACTGACCACCATGTATGTTGACAATGAAGGTGTTCTCAAACTTGTTCGCAATCCAGTGTTTCATGAAAGAACAAAATCACATTGAGGTACAGGTTCATTTCATATGTGAGCATGTGTTGAAGCACAACATCCAACTTCAATTTCTTCCAACATCTAAACAACGAGCATATATCTTCACGAAGTCACTTGCACGTGACAAGTTTGAGTTGTTCAGAGAGTTCCTCTCCTCATCCCTTGAGGCAATGCAAAATTAAGGGGGGGAATGTTAGGTTAATTTATGCATCATATTACCTTTAATTATTTAATTATTTAATAAGGTAATTAGTTGATATATTGTTATATAGTTTTATAACAATATTTGTTTTATTATTGCATAGGTTATATTGTTACAACAATTATTATTTGTTTGTATTTAATTATTGTTTCTTCCCGGATGTATTTTGGAAGTTGTTGTGATTATGGTTGTACCTGTGCAACCCATTTATTTGTCTACACATGGATGTTCAATTCCTATAAGAATTGCAGCACTTCATTGTAATTTTGGTTGATTGAATGCGAAATGCAATAAGAGATCCCGATGATGATCAATTAGAACACAAAGTTTTTCTATACAAACAACAAAAAATTCATGCTTATTGCTAATTTATGGGTTGACGTAGGCCTCATATATGGTGCTACAAGAACAATCATCGACATTGTCTACGACACATCAATGCCACCACTAACATTACCTTTATTTATTGTTTTCAAATTTGATAGATATAACAACCCATGTTGGGATCCCTCCAACCCATTACATATTCCAATATCCCCTATTTCGAGAGCGAATCGAAGACAATTTCTAATTAAAATGTCTCGGGGATTAACTGTCCACAAATCCCATGGACTTACTTTGCATAGAGCAACTGTCGACATTGGAACCACTGAAAAGCAATGTATGACATTTACAACTTTCTCCAAAGTTCCCTTGCTTGCCAATCTACGCATTTCGCCTCCTTTTTCATTCAAAAGGTACTAAAAAATGGTGCATGTACCAACATTTGGAGTAAGAAGAAAGGAGGAGTCAAGCCTACTATCACTCAACCAAAACAACCGTCATAAATACTTCCCTCTACTTTGATAGCACCTCCACTACTACTATACTCAACACTTCTTGTATCCAAAGTGGTATCAAATGTATTCATGTTTAGTGCAAATAGAATTGGCCACAAAAGGCTACCACTCATGATATAAAATTCTATGCAAATGTATGGAATTTTTCATGTATTCATGTTTAGTTCAAATAAAATAGTCCACCAAAGGCTACCACTCATGATATAAGATTTGCAAATGTGTATGTACAAATTTGTAACAATTTTGAAATGTAGAGATATAACCTTTAAATGTAATGCTTCATATATATTCCCACACTTACAAAATCAATCACACCCCTTATCAATATCTATGTAAAAGACTACAAAAGTAATAAATATCCCTCTAAATCAAATAACATGTACTGTTCGGCGTTCACATTGCAATGTACACATGCGATTGCTAGTATAATTTATAATTAAACTATATTATATCCTATATAGTTTAAGAACTATTATAATTTTTTAAATAAGGTTTATATATTAAAACTTTATATAAACTATACTAAATAGTTTTAAAACTATATACTAAACCCTAAGTGCTAATTTCTTAATCTAATCCTAACTTATGTTTTTAGAGCTAAATTATATTAAAAAAATAAAAATAAATTACAACCCACATATTAAACATTAATATTTTAATAACCAACATTACAATTTCACACAAATTTTTGTTATATGCCTAGTTTGAAACACTATATATAAAAGATAAAATATAAGCTTGAAAGATTTACAAGAAATCGAAATTGCAAAAACATTCATGTACTAAATGTTTGTATTACTATTAGGTTTTCTGTTCAATTTTTACTTTTACCATTCTATATATTTCTCATTTTTTACATTTAATCGATATATTTATTTGAGTAATTTTTTTTTTAACCATTATATATATCACCCAACATTTAGAGAACTCTTTGTAAAATATTATATAATTTAATTTTTTTTTTAAATAAAGAATTTTTACGGGTTCAAAATATATTTACACTTTAAAGTCTATATCCAAATATATTTAATATAGATTCAAATTTATATGTTATATATAATTAAAATAACTAATAGTTTATAGTATTCACAAATTTAGTAGAAATTAATGTAAAATATGCTCAGAGATATCATTTTAGAGGCGCCTATTCCACCTAGAAGGCTCAAATAAGTGCAATATAGGCACCTCGAGAATGATATCTCTCGGCATATTTTACATTGATTTCTCTAAAATAGATATACTAGTTTAAATACACATATTTTGCATAACATTCTCTTCCATGTTAAATAATACCACATAAAATGGTGTTGTCACCACTATTGACTCTATCATTACTTGTACCTCTATCATCCTCCTTTACCATCTATCCCTAGGTTAAGGGATCCACTACACTCTCAAAACCATGACATATAATGGTGGCTGTTGAGCCTATCTCCCCTAAGGCTCCCTAACATACTTAATTCTATGATGTATAATAGGAAATGTGGCATATTAAAGGGTTGAAACCTTGTGAATTGTATATGACTCCACCCACTACAAATAATGCCCTTGTCATCCCTAACCTCTCGATTAAATTCAACAAATATGGCCACACATCTATTGTTTTCGTGTATGAAGTTTATATTATATCACCTGAGACCTCACTTGAACTTATTTAATCTTGGGTAAACTAAACAGCCTTAAGATTGTCAATGGCAAGATTGCATTGGCAATCCTCTCTCTCACCTCACTTCAACTTATTTAATCTCACTTCAACTTATTTAATCTTGGGTAAACGAGGTAGCCAAGATTTCATTGGAAATCCTCTCTCTCCCATCATTTGACCCGTGGTATATCAACCCATGTACTGATGAGGAGTACTTCTAAGACAAGAAAGTGCTCACATATTAATGCTACAAACAAGATAACTATCCTAGAGCAATGTCAAAGAGGTTGTGGGCCAACTTATTACCCATATGTAATTTGCCCAAACTAAATAGTGTACCGTGCTCCAAATATGTTTGATACATATCACGACCATGTGAATTATCATAGTGATTTTTAAAAAAAAAATTACATTTATTTTAATTGTTGCGAATGAATAAACGTAATGCTAAATTTAGCGAGATTGGAAATTGGAATCTTGGTATAAGAAAAAGCTTTTTATTAATGGACAAAAATCAAAGCCACCAATCCGCACTGGACAAAAATCAAAGCCACCAATCCGCACGTGTATTTCATGTAAAGGGAATATTTTGATAAAGGCCATCATATATTTAGATACATTAAATATTTAATTATATATAAAAAAGCTGTTAACCGTTATAAATTTTATTAATAGATGCCAGGGTGAAATTTAGCGTGGAAAAGAAGATCTATAATTAGAGGAGATGTAGCATGTTTATATTGCGGGGAAGTGTGTACAATTTTGCAGTGTAATCGGCACGCGTTTGCTTCTTTGTGGTTGTGGGAGAAATAGACATTGGTGGTGTTCGAGAAATATGGGAGGAAGAATGGGGAATAAGAAAATGGGAAGAAGAATGCCCAAGAAGAGTAAAAATAAGAAAATACAGCAGCAGCAGTCTGCTGTTTGTGGCCAAGGTGGATATAGTGCGAAGGAGTTGGAGAGGATAGTTGCAAAATTTATGAAGGTCTCTGCTGCCAATAAAAAAATGTTTGGTAATATTGAAGGTTCAGATGAAGATGAAGATGAAGATGTTGATGTCGTGACGAAGAGGAGCAAAAAGGTTCTCCGTCTCGCAGATGACAGTGCAACACTCAGGTCCAAGAGCCTCAGGAAATTCACCCGCGTATGGCGCCAAGTGTTTAGCACTACGTGTAAGGGCCTTCCTTTTTGCACTCTGGTAAATGCCTTTTGCGAAAGGTATAGAAGATTCCCCGGTGTAAGCGACCAGATTGAAGACCTGAGGGCCTTTCATGACAGACAAAAAGTCAGTAATAATAGCGTATTTTTGGTTGGTGATGATGGCGGTGGGGAAGGAGAAGGCAATCACCCCTATTTTGATTGTAATTTAATGGAGATGATTCTGGCCAGGCTTCCTTTCCCTTCTTTGATGAGGGCTAAGAGTGTATGCAAAGCATGGAAGGAGGCAATAGGAGCCCTGATTGTGAATGTTGAGGCCGATCACTATTTTGTGACGCAGCACATTTACCATGGCTACCACGGCATTGCCTTCTTCAGTTCCTCTCTAAACCGCTGGTTTCGCATTCCTCTACACTGGGCAGAGCAATGGATATGGGACTGCTCAAAACCCTCTCGCTCGCCCGAACTATATCCCTGGGCTGCTGGGGGAGGACTTTTTCTCTTTGTTGACACCACATTTGGGTGTGACACCCCAGTAGTATTTAATCCTGTAACAAAACAACACAGGTACTTACCTAAGATTCCCCTGGCCCGCTATTGGAGACCAGGAATAGCCGCGGAACTGATTGCCTATACCGACCACTTTAAGGTTATTGCTATTCCAGTCCGTGATACAGTTAACTGGGATGTGGATCCTCTGCTGTACAATTCAAGTACAGATAAGTGGACGTTTATCCGCAAAACCGGCAAGAATCCCCGCATCTCCTGGTCAGACTCACACCCTTGGAGGAGCACAGTTTACAAGGGCACAGTGTACTGTACAAACTCCTTTGGTCATCGTCTGGGTTGTTATGACATTTCATCTGGCGAGTTCAAGTTTGTGGAAATTGAAGGAGGGTTGCCTGAGGGGGTGGATTGTCATAATCATGCTAAGAACTTGTATGGTACTCTGCCCTCCTTAGTGGTGTGTAATGGGAAGCTGATTTTGGTGGCGAGGTTACAGAGGGAGGAGGGGGAAGGGTCACTATTAGGTCGTCTGCCTCTGATCAAGCACACTTTGGTGGGGTTGTGGGAGTTGGATATAAGTGCAGAGAATAAAAGTTGGTCTCTTATTTCGATGACTCCCCGGGATTTGTTGAAAGACACAGTCATATCATCAGATGGAACGGATTTTGTTGTAGGTGCATCGGACCACACTGATCGAATTTGGTTTATGCTTAGAGGAAGCATGACTATGTTGAGCTTTAATGTGAATTCCATGGAGTGGAGCGTATTGCCAGGCTGTCCAGCTGAAGACTTGATTGATACCACTCCGAGGAGGGGATTTTCCACACCCCTCAGGATTTCTTCCTGTTTTTGATCCCGAAGCCGTCTCTACTTCATGGTTTTATTATTATTGAGGATTGGCACAGAGGTTCGTTTTGACACTGGATTTGGTTTTGTCAATGAAAATCACATTATTCTTCAGTGATTATGTATTTCTCATACGAATATTATTTATTCTGATTTCAATTCTTCATGGCAACATTGCTCTTGTTTCTGATTTACCCATAACATCAACATGTGCAATATTTACGGGATTTTTTGGCCTTTTGTCTTTATATTGAGTTCTCCCAAGCTATTTATTTATATTGAATTCTTTTGTGCTATTTAAATGCTGGGAAAAAAATACTCTTGACTAATTAGGAGTGTCCTAATACTAATTTTGGGCACCCGTCTACCCTTTGGATGCTTATCAACTATTTGACAAAACTACCACATGTTGGAATGAAAGCTAAAGAAAATCTGACAACATCATCATCCTTCACATCCATAGGATCAATCACACTGACTATTTTCATTTTCATTTGGGTATATCCTCCATCTGGTTGAATACTTCAGTATTTGTTAAGTATGTTATATAATGACAACGAGGTTAGAGATTTTATAGCAGCTGACACCGCAACTACATTGTGCCTTCTTGACGTTCCATAACCAGAATGACCCCAAAAATTGTTCTCCTATATCCATATTTGTTCAGTCTGGACTATGGATAGTAGGTTGGTTCTTAGATAGAGATAATGTTCTTATTAGACCAGTGTAGGACCCAAAACAGAAATTTCAATCAGATAGAAGACCCTTGTTTGGCAACAAATGAGATTGATGATCAGAAAGAGCCCCCGACTCAGCTGCCTTGTTGCCGACATGCTGTCAGCTGTCTGTTCAATTTTCATCGTCAACGAGTCGCTTAACAACTTCCAAATGTTTAGTTAAATCCTTAAAAGCTATCAATCTATATACACCCAGTTGAAAATGGCTATTTGCACAATCCCCATTTATAATTTGAACCCCCATTCTTAAAATGGACTACCAATGAACAGTCAAGTCATTTAAAATCTCCCAAATGTGTCTGAAGTTATCATTCTCTGTACTCACGGCCATGAAAATACTTTAGATAATGGTAGAACTGGTACTGAACATGTCTGGCTCTTATTGAACATGGGCTCTCCTATAGATTTCATTTTGGCATATTAGCTTATAATTATTTCTTCTAGCCAATTTGTAAGTCCATCCTTGACCTATCCACTCTCCAGGACAGGTAAAAACATCAAACATGCACAAATAGCTAACACTAACTCTGGACTCTTAAAGAAGACCAACATTTCCCATCTCATGGAGTGATTTTCGGTAGGTATAAAGGATTACTGTTCAGCTGTACAAACAACATCAACTTAACTCATATGCAGATATTTTGCAGTTGTATGATAGCAGGTTCAAACTTCAAAGCTTTGGAGTACAAAGGTAAAGATGGCGTAGGCTTAAAATAAGCCGGCAGAGGATGATATCATAGAAGAATGACTATTAAGCTTCCTAAACTGATAATTTATAAGCGATTCATTATGTCCGCAAAAACATATGCTCTACTCATAGATGGATTTTTTGTACATGGTCCATATTTATGTCTACTTTCTCTATTATTCGTTATATGAATGTATGTAAACAACTGTAACACCTAGCATAATTTTCTGGCTCAATTCTCACAGTGAAGTCTACAAACATTGCATCAGATTTCTGGGCAATACAAAAACTCTAGCGTGATCTTTATTGATTTTTACCAATGTAAGCCTAATGGCATGAATGACCTCTTTTATAACGAAAGCCTATGTTCATAGCTTGATTCACCATCACCATCAATAATAACCACAAAACATTATCAATCCTAATAACAACAATGGTTGCCAATCTTCATAAATTCTCTGTGTTTTAGAGGGTGGAAGTACCCATTGTAATTATCGTTCAACCAGATCGGATAATAATGTGCATTTTTAATGCTTCAATTATAATCATATAATGCCAATGTCATCCATTATTAATATCAATCTTAATCTCACATCATTATGTTGACTGAGTCGTAACTCATAAGTTTGAATCTTCATCAAAGCTAAAGCTAAATCTGTTGCATGCTACTCTGGTTCCATTTCCTCCACAGAATTCAGCTCACTCGATTTTAGATTGTAAAAATTAAAAAAATCCAGTTTCTCATCACTGACAATGGATTTGCATTTTCTATATGTAATGTTTTCCAAAATGAGGTTATCAACATGTATGCCTGGCATAGTAATTAATAGTAATTAAGTGAATGCTTGTAAATTTATTGACAACATAAATAATGAGAAAAATTATATGTCTTGGAAAATGGTTCATTGCATCGCCCTTATGAGACCTACAATAACAATTCAATTTAAATACTCGTCTAACGGGATTTTTTCTTCTCCAAGAGTGTTTTGGATTTGGACTAGAAAATCCTATGGACATGCTAATTATGTCCAACAAATGAAAACATTTTGACCAAGGAACATGATGTTCAATACATGGAATTTGCAGCGAACAACCTTGCAAATTAACCCAATACTTTTTAAGATTTCAAGTTTAACAAATAGAAGGTGAGAATAAAAGTGAGTAGAGTTATTGGCTTTCTTGACAGGAGAACAACTGCACTTGACCACATGAAATCATTGAATCTCATGGCTTTAAGTTCTACTCTTTGGAAATCTCGTAGGTGCTGAGCAGTTTCTTGATGAAGCTTCATTCCTTCATCACCCTTTCTCATTGATCTACTTGTGTAAAATCACTTCCAGCTTTAAGAGCTTGGAACACTTCTTCATTAACAAGCCTATTGGTGTCTGTCACAACCATAGATATAGTATGCCAATCATTAGATGTATCTACTAAGGAGAACTCTTTTATATGGTGCAGAGAATCCTCCTGGACGCTCGTGGCATTAAACAAAGGAAGAAGATTTTTACCCTTGCCCCATCCTTCTAGCTTATAAGCAACAAGAGTTGCAATAATTTTTCCAGAGTTTCTTTATCTACATTAGTCCCTTCCGTGTTATCCTCTATCACATTTGTATCTGAATGAGCCATGCAAGCCTGGCCATCATTTGCAAATGTGTGAAGCTTCTCCTCCAAAACCTTTAATTGCTCAAAGTCATCCTCTATTACATTTGAATCTAAATGGGCCATGCCAGCCTGGTCATCTTTTGCAAATGTCTGAACCTTCTCCTCCAAAAACTTTAATTGCTCCAAAATTGATATCTTTTCCTCCTCAAAATTAACTAGTGACTCATCCAAACTAATCCTCTTTGTTGTATCACCATAACCTCTTACAATGCTCATGATTGAAATTGATGGGGTATTTTGGTTGCTCTCCTATGGCTCAAATTGTTTGTCTATGGCATTAGAATCAATGGAGACATCCTCACTATTGCCGTTCAGGGAAGAGCTCAAAGATGTCCCATTTTTGCAAGATTGATTACCATGTATTTCTTCCCCTTTCTCATATGAAGTTGGTCTTTCACTTTCATCAATCTTTGTTTCTTCTCCATTCCCCTCTCTTTTGTTTTGTACTACAACAATCTCCTCCTGCAAAGCTCAAGTTCCTTCTCTAACTCTTGCTTTTCTTTTTCTCTTTGCAAAAATCTCATTCAAAATTTGTAAAGCTTCTTGATCATATTCAGATTGCTCCTCCATCATTCTTTGGTATTGTAAAACCTCCATTTGTAATGCTGTTTTTTCCTCTTGTAGCCTTGTGATCATTGCATTAGTTTGATTTGTAGGGATTCCTGCTGTGTAGCAGGGGTTCGTCCTCCACCCTCCTGTACAGGCAGTGGCTACCCTCCACTGAAAATGCACCCATGTATGGTGCCTCTTACCCGCCATGGATGGTGCCTCCCCACTGCATGGACCATTCCACATTCACCCGAAATCATGACGTCACGCTGGAGACAGTCGTGGGGACCACACAACCCAAAGGAGGGAGATATTTACGGTGACCTGGACGCCAGCTGTGAAAATTTGAATTATTAATCTGTGTGCCCCCTCTCCCTCCATGCCAATGAGTGCTTCGAATCATACCCTCTCCTTTGAATCATACCCAAACCTGCATTTGAAACGAGGAATGTGCCTGATAAGGAGACGAGGGGAAAAGAATAAGACCACAGTTTTTGAGGAAGAAGCTGAAGGGAGGAAGGAGTCTATTTCAGCGAGCCATTAGAGGAGATCGTTATAGAGGACAACGTTCATTGCAGAGGAATTCTCCATTCTACAGTAAGTTCGAAATCCCCAGTGTTCATATCATTTCTAAAATGCATTGATTCCACTAGTTTGTATCACAGGATGAGGTTTTTTCTTTCCCATTTAGTCCCCATAGGCCTGCTAATCACTTTGTTTCTTCCAAATTGTTTGAAACACCCACATAAACCTAAGATGTCTAGTTTTCAATTTATGAAGAACCAATAATAAAAACGCCAAAAGCCGTATCAGAGAGAAACACCCACAGAGATCCTCAAAACCACCTTTTCTAGGTAAATGAAAGGTTACCCTCCAAAACAAACCACCAATCTTGGCCTAAACCCCGAAAATTTCTCCTACATTCGAGTAAATGTTTAAGTGTTTAAAAAATAAGAGATCCTTTAACTACCAGGAATCCTATTAATAAGCATTGAAATAACCATAATCACTTTTTGATGCAGAGGAACATTTCGCTTAGCTCTGCGGTTTTCCTAGGCCTAGTTAAGATTGCTCTCCAACATTTGGCAATACCCCTAAACCTTAACTAAAGTCTAATTTAAATACAGAATTTAAAAGACAATATCCTACAAGTCATGGATAGCTCTCTTCCCTCGATATGGAGAGCGAGATTGAGGAGTGAGTGTAGCTGGTAGAGTGATGTTCCCTGAGTGTGAGGGATCAACTGAGAGGAGAACAAGATTAAGGAGTGAAGGGAGCTGATAGAGTGCTCTCCCCTTAACGTGAGGGCTCGACTAATAGGGAGATTGAGATCGAGGAGTGAGTATAGTGAACCCCCCAACTGATGAGAGGATGTAAACGACCCGAGTGAGCTTGAGTTCCCGTCATGTTCATTGACACATCTAAGGCAAAAAAAAGTTGCCCTGCATCACTTTAAATATTGTAACAACAAGATATAAACTTTAAATATGACCATTGGTGGCATTGAAATTTAACCCTTGATCATTGGCTATCGAGGCTTTAATCCTGTGTGTACTTTATCATTTTTTTTAAAAAACTTTGAAAAGATAAAAATGGCCACATAAATAAATTTGACAAATAAGAAGAATTTTATATGGATAATACAGTACCTATAATAATGTCAATAGTGCACTTATTGGTATCATTACCTGTCTATTATTGGTATCATTCCTTGTCAACAATTTTCTATATGGAGGAAATAATTTTGAAAAATGCTGAAAAACACAGTGTGTTTTTCAACATTGTTGAAATCACATTGTGTTTTTCAACAATGAAATTTTAAACTAATTTCTTACTATAATTACTATAATTGAAAAACTACTTTTAAATTTCATGACATCCCATATTATACCTTTATAAACCATCAGTTATAGTTACTTTTAAACTGTAACATTGAAGAATTGAGTTCTATTTTAATGTCCGCAAGTTTTCCTCCTCCCTTAAAAAGTATACAATGTAACTCCATGCAGAGTTTTCCTATTTTAATATTTTTGAATAAAGGAAAGAAAAAAACACAGGGCTTTGAGATTCAAAACGTATTATGTTAATTCATGTTTGATAAGATTATGAAACTTATGGATTGCAATATTTAAGGTAATTCTCAACCAAACAATTCATAAACTCTTTTGTTCAAGCGTACTCCTTTTTATGGTGTTGATCAAAATTAGTTGGGTGTTGTTGAATCACAATTAATTATTGGTTTGTGTAAAAACTATTTTGGTGTTGTTGATTATAATTTTAAAAACCCACACAAACCTCTGGAAATATAATTAAAAAAATCCTAACTAAGTATGACTAAATAAATATATGATATTGGGGGATATGTACAGATGGGAATGTGTGCAACATGAACTATTTCAACCTTTAGAGTTGTGAGGAGTGCAATTGGGACTATGTGAAGAAGTTTGAAGAAATTCAACTTTTAGAGTTATGTAGGGGTGTAAATGAAATTGAATTTGTGTGCCTTAAAACAGTAGACACCCAAACCCCACATGTAAATAATTTATAATATCATATCTACATAAACAAAGTACACTTGGCACATTTATAAACTTTAGTAAGTGATTGGGAAAGTTGGCCTTTTTCCTAGCTTGTCAGATTTCAATCTTTAGTAAGTGAAAACAAGGTGTATACATATACTTTACCTAAAGTTCATTACATGCCATTATAGTGTAATTTGAGATGGTGATTTGGGAATTGGACCTACTATACCAAAATCTAGGTAAATAACTATAAAGAAGTAATAACTTAAGAAGTTAAACATAATGAAATATGTGTACCTTTACTTAAGTTTCTACATTCAAGTGAATGGATGTTGGATCCATCATCTCGACCACATGTAACATTTTAAAAATTACTCATGGTAACACTAATAATAAACGACCACAAAGAAAATTATAATGCAATGTAGACAAATGAGTATAAAAAGTAAGTATAATCAATGTAGATATCTCTCAAAGGTAAGGGTGTTAGGAAAGGTCCAAATACACTATAAAGGGAAGGCTAAATTAGGTCCAGATCCTGAGAAAGGTGTAAATATGTGCTAGGCCAAGTCTAGATAGCTATAAAGAGAGGCTAAATTAGGCCTAGGAGACCCTAAAGACATACAATGTATATAAAAGGAACATATAACCTCCTTTTGACATAAATTTTTCTTACAAACCTAGATCACTTTGTGAGCTAGGTATTTTTTTGTGGGTTAGCTCTAGAATGGTCATTTATTTAATATTGTTTTGATAAAGGATCCCTATAGATCATTATTACCTTACATGCAATATCTTAAGTTTATTCTAGTTTGTCGATAAGAGATCTACAATTGTAATATTAGGGTAATTGATTTGTGGGTACACCCATGCTTTATGGCACTCAAGATGACATCGTACAGAGGTAGGAAGTAGATAGGTGGGCAAAAACCTCATATTGTTATAATCTACATTCATACCTAGTGTGGTTGATGGATGTATATGTTGCAACCATTATCGATATTTATAAGGCAATTATAAATCTTATGGTGACATGTGTATTTTGTCACAAGTTAGGTTAAGATGTTCCACATTTTTGTATAACCATGTGTCAAGTGGTGCTAGATCAAGGAATAATAGATTACATGAGTATAAATTTGGTACATTTGTACCATGACATTTATCATATATTAGCCCTATAAAATATGGTGATTAGGTTAGTGATTCTTTTTTTGACACAGATTTATAAGATGTTCATGATGCATATAGTAATGGGGAAACATCTACATATTGTCGCAAAGTTTCCCTTATTTGTGTGTTTGGCTTGTAATTCATTAGCAAGTGATTATATGAGATTAAGGGGATATTATGTGGTGCTCATATATGGGGACATATGATACATGGGCATATTGTCCAATTATAGTATGAGTTCAAGAGTTGACAAATCTCACAAGATAATTTTTATGGTGGGTGGATCCCCATTCATTCGAGCAACAGTAGTGGACTTTTCTGAGTATCTTGTAAGATATGTTAAAGAGTCATGAGGGAGACTACAAGAAGAACCATAGTTACTAGTTATAGTGTTGAGGCCTTGGAGTTATCTCCAACATTGGGGGGGAGGCAGAGGTAATGAATAAACTCAGTGCTAGTGTAATGATATCAATATTGAAATATTATTTTAAGACTTAGAATGCCAAAAATGCTAACACTGCGATGTCTATATTTATGGTGTTTTTTGACAATTTAATAAAATTTAACTTATTGCATATGTTATATCTAATTTTTTCCTTTTGAAATGTGAAATTTATTAGCTTATCCTAAATTATAAAAAGGTGATCACATATTAGATAATCATATTATGAGAAATGCTTATTCAACCTAAGGTTCGTATGCATTTTCATATTCAGTGTGGAAGAATCAAAGTCATGTGGTTGACAAAGTTTCTAGCTTCAATTATTGGACATGGGACCCATAATTTATTTATATTTGGAACTTTGTGCATCATAGGGTTTCTAACTTTGATATCCACTTATTTGCATTCTATTTAGATTTGGTGGCTCGTGCTTAATAGGGTGTCTAAGTCCAATTTCTAATCATTCATATTTTATTCAAATAGTAGGAATGCATTTGTTAGGTTTCCTAACTCCACAACATTTTCTATATAACGTTTCTTATTATGATCAATTATTTCATTTCAATATTTAATTTCAACTTTTATACCCTAAACCCCGAACCTTGAGGCCTAAACCCTAAACCCTAAGCCCTAAACCTTGAACCTTAAATTTTAGAAAATAATTATAGTTTTCATTATTATTATTAATTAATATATTTGAAACTATAAGAAAAGGAAGCAATTTGATGTCATATCTATTACCTAATACTTTGTAAATAGGAACAAATGTATGTGCTTGATATACACAAGGACGAATATAACATGAAACTTTATCATAAGTACAAATATATCAAACAATTGTTTGGAAGCATGTTTTCAAAATGAATGACGTGTTCAAATATTTTGTTTAGTATATAGACACTAAATAATAGTGTGAACTAGTTTATTATTGCAATATTATTGTATTCACGTGTTTGTTAATAAATGATAGAGGATTTGGTAATTTCTACAATTTGCGTTTATTAATCACTGGTATGAGACTAGTTAATTATGTTGGTATTGGTTAAATATGCATGTGATCTTCGAGCTGTTAGTTGTGATTTCATTGCTCTTAGCTGTTTTAAATTAAATACATTAGGAAAAGTTTGATTTCTTGGATGCATTATAGTTGTAAATATTGCAAATGTGGAACTCATTTGTATATATATATATATTTGTTATTAGTTGTTAAATATTGGTAATTGTAATGTTGTGAATGTTTAATGAAAGTTGAAGCTATAAAAATTATGTGATATCATACTTTGACTCTCAATTTGGCATATGGGGGACAAGTGCCTCTGCAAAGACAGGAATCGGTGCATGCTGAAGGGGCTTGCCCCTTAGGATGCCACATCGATACGCCCAACTATCATTGCATGATGAAGGGACTTGCCCCTTAGGATTCCACATCGATAGATGGGTGGTAGACTGTGCTGAGTAGAGGTTTTTAAAGTCACCCGTTGACCTTCCACTCAGAAATGCACCCTCCCGTAATATCACAACCATCCCTTTTACAATGGACGGTTGTGATATTATGGGAGGGTGGTTCTTGGGTGAAGGATAGCCGTTGGCATTTATCAATACTTGAATTTGTCATGGATTATTAATCTGATGTTGTATATTCACGTGTTTGTTGATAAATGGATGATTCGATGTATCTAGTTAATTAATACTGGTATGAGACTAGTTCATGATGTTATTATGTTGGTATTGGTTAAATATGCATGTGATCTTCGAGCTATTAGTTGTGATTTCATTGCTCTTAGCTGTTTTAAATTAAATACATTAGGAAAAGTTTGATTTCTTGGATGCATTATAGTTGTAAATATTGCGAATGTGGAACTCATTTGTATATATATATATATATATATATATATATATTTGTTATTAGTTGTTAAATATTGGTAATTGTAATGTTGTGAATTCCTGATATAAGTTGAAGCTATAAAAATTATGTGATATCATACTTTGACTCTTAATTTGGCATATGGGGGTAAGTGCCTCTGCAAAGACATGAATCGGTGTGTGCTAAAGGGGCTTGCCCCTTAGGATGCCACATCGATACGCCCAACTATCACTGCGTGATGAAGGGGCTTGAACCTTAGGATTCCACATCGATAGATGGGCGGTAGACTGTGCTGAGCAGAGGTTTTTAAAGTCACCCACCGACCTTCCACTCAGAAATGCACCCTCCCGTAATATCACAACCGTCCCTTTTGCAATGGACGGTTGTGATATTATGGGAGGGTGGTTCTTGGGTGAAGGATAGCCGTTGGCATTTATCGATACTTGAATTTGTCATGGATATGAGCTTTCTGATGTTGTGATTATTTTATCATATTGGATGACATATATTTGATTTGACATGTACCGTACTAACATTAATTTTATATTTTTGTTTGCACATATGTGTTGTTGTATTCAGTTTGTATTTTGCATGGTGAAAATGAATACACGAAGTCTAGTTCCTGCGAATCCCGTAGGGATAACGTTAACAACTCCCAAATTCCAAAGGGAGGAATGTTTTAGGAGGCCCACATTTGTGGTCTATATAGACCATCATCAATAGTCTAAGCCGCCCAAACCGGAAATTGCAGTGATGGTTAAGGCCAGACTCAATTTGCCGGAAACTTATGTTATTTATTTATCTAAGTTCCGCACTATAGGGCCGCATTCGGGAGGATATGGTCTAACGTATGACACGACGGAGGATGCCTAGAAGTAAGAGCCTCCACATAAGCTGAGAAAAATGGGAGTTCCGGTCATAAAAATGGTGATAGATACAAAAAATTGTGCAAAAAAGATTGCACATGGAAGTAGCTCCAAGTTTGCTGCTAAAAACAAAAAAAATAGTTATGGTTTTTATGTTTTGTTCTAAAAAACTTATGATGTGTTTGAGAAAAACCTATATTTAAATATTTAATTTTTTTTCAGATGTCGATTCACACCAACATAAATATATTTTGTTTTGTTGTTCGAATATATTCTTGATTAAATATGTTTTCCTTAGTATTAATACGTGTTTCAATGGATTATAGTTTTAAAATTACTAATGTTTAGATATTTGTATAACAAGTTTAGATTATTAAAATTCATTTATGTTAAAATTATATTTTGGTAGGAAATGTGTAATGGTAACGATTTTCTAATTCACTAAGTATGGGATTATGATCATTTGTCCAATTTAGGATTGTATTGGTGCAATTATCATTTCCCATTGTTTATTTATGTGTAAAGAGTGTTGTTTTATGAGTTCAACTCATATATAGATGCACCTGTAGCCAACTTAATATACATAATATAGAAAACCAATATTGTTTGAAAAGGAGTTAATTCTAGAGAACTCGAGTACTCATTGAAGCATGTAATTTAAATACTAGATATACATTACAATGGTTATTTAGTGAATAACCTATAACAATTATTAGAATGTCGTTCACAATACTATAAGCTATAACAATTATTGGAATGTCGTTCGCAATACTATAATTAATCAAATGTTTATAGATATTGATATTGCAAATAGACTGAAATCTATCTATTCATAATATACTAATCAATTTATTAAGTGATTTATTCAAATTTAATATTTACCCATTACATTTATAAACTCGTAATTATCGGAAAACATATCTTAAAAAAATGTAAATTGTGTTTGTGTTAATTATATGTTAGCGATATAAAGTTATCTATTCAAAAAATGAGTGGAATGGAACCAAACTCGTGATTACGATTCTAATATATTCCAAAATTTATTTGCACTTTAGTCTAACATACAAAATACAAAGTTTTAGTATTGTAAGGAAGTTTTAGTTTTAGTTTTAGTTTTAGTAGACAAAGTACTAACTCCATTGACTCTCTAATAAGAAACCGTTATTAATGAAGGAACTCAGGAGCAAATGTTTTAAGGCCTTGTCATATGTTAAATTATAGATGTTTGTATTGAAAAAGTCAAATTAGAAGTGTTCATTCAATTTTTTTAATGTTTGCTTACGATATATTTTTGTCCATTGTAAAGGTAAGCATGGTTGCAATTTAAAGATTGGAAATTCATGGAGTGTCGAATACCTCCAAAAATCTAGCATGTTCGTCGTTCATATTATACGACCCTGACAGAAGCAAGATAATAGAAAGAGGTACAATTGTCGGAAATGCTACTATGACCTTCCACCAAGCTGAGTATAGGGCGTTGATATTGGGTCTTGAGGAAGTGATACGCCACGATGTTTGGAACATTTGTTTATTTTCTCATGATATGCTTGTTGTGAAACAAATGACTGGTGCATACCAATGTAACAATGTAAATATTTCAATTCTTTGAGTTAAAGTGCTAGAGAGTGTATCTCACATTGCGAAATGTTCATACGTGCATGTAAAAGTTAACAGAGGTAGGTTAGATGTATGACAAGTGTCTAGGGACACTATAAACCAAAAAGTGGTAGCTTTGCTAGCACTTGCCATGGAAGACATTTCGATATGATATATGTGTATTTCATTTTTGCATAATGGTAGACATACATTATTTATTAGATTGTGAATAACTAATATTATGTGAATTGTCTCTAGCGTATATATTATATATTTTGTGGATAATATGATGTTACATCATATAGTGTTGGTTGATAAACCGAGCATTTTGGATACATCATGCTTTATCCTATAATATCTTCTAACACACTTGCACTTCACATTTCATGTTTAGTTTGGAAACATCTAGAGTCAAGTATCTAGTTTTGAAAAAAATAATGTGTGGGGCTAATTTCATCACAAATCGTTTATTGTGCACGATTTTCTCAATATGAATGCAAAATACGAATAAATAAGTTCGTGCACCATTTGTTTCAGTTTAACTTGTTTTACAATGCGTCGCTTCAATGATGGTTATGAAAACGGACATGTACAAAACATGCGGAAGCTCGACGACATGGGCCGATCCATGTTCACAATCCGTTCTTATGCTTTCGGGGAAGACATAAATAATGAGACGGTAATATATAACTTTGTGAACATTAATTGTTTGTCATAGTAACAATTATGTCATTTGTTGAGATAACAATTATGAAATCGATGACTTTTCATACAGGTTTCTTCACATTCCATGAAGATAATATTTGAATATGTGAACATTACTTTGCAAAATACTTAATATTTTATTTCAGGCTAATAGTTATGCACTTGGACTTCGTAGATACAAGTACCTTCACATCACATGGCGCGTACGTGTTTTGCAAGCGTCACAGAGGAAGCAAAGGGAGATGATCCTCCAATAGTTGATGGTGATATGACAGATGGTCCTTCGGAGCCCATTCACTCAGATATCCATGAGCCACTGTAGAATATAAAACTGAATATGTTAATGGTTGTATTCATTATGTCTGTCAGCATAGATCATGTGCTGATAGTGGGGATGTTAGGTTTTTCGAGTTGCATAGACTAAATAGACATCGCCAATTAGAACACAATCTTCCCTCCATGGAACCTCGTAAGCGTGGCCGTAAGCATACGAGGAAATGATCACCTATCTCTCAAGATAGAAGCAGGGCATACACGCAAAAGAGGGAGGCAGATGTGAACTACGTCCTAAGGCAACGATTCTACTTGTAGCGGAGGAGGGTTATTGATCTCGTTTGCAAAAAAGAATGCAAATATTGATTTGAGGAGTTGAGCCGAGAAGGAAAAAGGGAGGTGGATGATGCAATGTGTGCCTACGATTCAGCGGAGATGAGAAAGGCAAGAGAGGAGCATTGGTTGAGAGTGAGAGGAAATAAAAACTCAAATATCGAAACAGAGGTAAATTTAAGATTGGTATAGAAATTTAAATATAATGTTAGGTTGGAAATCAAAAACTTGATATTCTGTCATGCACAGGAAGCTAGAGAAGAGGGTGGAACAAGTAGTAAAAATGTTGACCCCCCCCTACGAATGATAATGTAAGTAATTATTGGTATTTCATAAGTAAAGATACAATGTAGTTTTTGTGTATTTTTGTATATACTAACTGTATGCGTGCGTAGGATTATGACATTCCCTTGTGTCAACTCTTGCGCCGACAGAGACACTCAATTCATAGTGTGAAACAGAGAGAGGTAAAAAATCACTTAACACGCTCTCGAAAAATGTATGTTACCTTATGTTGTTGATACTTTGATTGTCCTGATGAATCGATTGTTATAGGTGGACATTTGCGATAAGACGCCCCCTTCTCAATCAACCCATGGTCTTGATCTTATTGGAGAGATAGCTTCACTTGAGGTAAGAAAGGCGGAGATGAAAAATCCAGGAGTTGGAACTTCTTTTCTATTCGAGGAGAGAGAGGGTTATGAGGGGAGGTACGAGGAGAGGGACACAAACACCGTTGCTGGCAGTATGAGTGAGGGTGGAACTAGACTGGTAAGTTATTGAATGTTCTCATTTGATTTTCTGTATTCTTTTTTGGTGAAATTAAGAAAAAATTATTAATGCAATTGATATTGTCATTATTATAGGATTTTCCTGACAGGGCCGAAGTCAGGTTAATGTCAGATGATATGGTTGTCGCGAGAGGAGTGGTTTGTGATAGTAGCCCGCACGCAAAGTGTCATGGCATCACACTCCCCAAATTTACTGTCAAAGTGATTATTTCTGAGGCCATTGTTCCCACTGCTCCATTTCCCTACCCTAATACATTTGGAAACACTTTGGTAGAGTGTGTCAAAGGGTTTGCTATTTGGGATCTCAGCGATATCAAACTTGACACTCCTGAAGAGGCAAGTAGTGAGACATTTTGGATGAATGATTTAATTTAATTATGTGTTTACCTAAGACATTCATCTACGTTCACTTATTTACTATATGGTTGGCTTTCAGGATGATGCGGGTACATGTTGAGACAGTGCACCGTACTCGGATAAAGACATCGGATGCCCCACCCATTCTTGGCATCACACCAAATTCTGTACATAGAAATGAGAAGAAACGTATTAGATTTTATGATGGACTTTTGTTTGTGGCTAACACTAGGCAACGAAGGAGATGAAAACCTTTATGTATAACATTGATTACCTTTATGTGAGGAATCAGATTAGTATATATGTGTATATGATGATGATGTTACTTTAATGTGTTTGAGGTATATGGCTTAGTACTGCATTATTGATATATTGAATATGGTTTGTGGTTATGGGTTACATAGAGTTATCCATTTACGATCTGTTTATAATGCATTAGATGGTTTTTATTCCTGTTATGTGACATTCCATTTACTGTATAAATGATGATGTTGTCACTGTGTATCTGGTTAATGTATTGATGTGACTATGGGTTGTGGATTACGGTTTTTGGTATGTGGTTAGATAGTTGAGTTCTTATTCCTTGTATGCCTGCTTGGGTTTGACATGTTCAGTAATTAATCGCAGATAATTCACAATTTTTTTTTCAAATTTTGTGTATTATGGATTATGGATTGTGGATTATCGTTACATAGTTGCGTTCTACATCCATGTATGCATACTTGGGTTTGATGTGGTTACGAAACTTTCATATATATTTCATCCATGATAATATTTTGTTACATATAAGTTAAGTGCATTATTTCCTTTCACATTATGTTTGAATGGTAACAGATAATAATCGATTGTTATAATACATGTTTATTTAGATGGAAAGACTAAAGAAGACTGGAAAGCGCAAGGCTTTGCCTGTGTAAGAACCAAATGATTATGAATCATTCGATAGTGACACTTATCCATTCAAAAAGAATGCAAAGAGCTTTACAAACAAATATGTCGGTGCTACACAAGAAGACAACCCTTCCCCGTCAGTTCGTATGGATTTAGAAATGAAACTTGTAACAAAGAAGACAAAGATATATCAAAACCAGTGCAAAAGCTTTAGCATTGGAAAATTTATATTTTACGAAAAAAAACAAGGAATTATTGGATGAAATAGGAGAAATTTCCTCAAGGCAGATGGAGTTGGAGGTTGAGGTTCAGGAGTTAGAACTGGAAATTAAGAATTGGGAGACAATGCGTGAAGCAGACAAAAATGTGTTCACAACTCATGTAGCAAACTTTAATACCATTCTTAAAACACATGAAGATCTAAAGGAAGTATGGAAGAAGATGTACATGCATGCCAAGGAGGCAATTGAGGAAAAAACACCCGCACTCCCACCCAAGACAATGATAACAAATGAATATACCAGTCATAGAACTTTTATATTTCACTTACATATTTGAGAAATTTTACTTATATATTAGACATATATGTATAGATATTGATTATGTGGTATGCAAAAAATTAGTTATATTTGATGAATTTTGCCTTTTTAGCATAATAGATGATATGGATAGACGCATGTGGTTAAATTATGATTATTAGATGTATGTGATTTTACACTAATATGGTTGTTTTTCGGTTGATGTTATGATGTGCACATTAATTAGTATTTAGATCATGTATTCAATTGTTATATCTGGTATGCGATGTGATGAATAAGGAAGAGTAATATAAGTGTGATTAGAAGACAAGTGTGATTAGAGGACAATTGTATATATGTGTGATGAGGTTGTTACTTTAATGTGTTTGACGTTTATGATTTAGTATTACATTCTTGTTAAATTGAATATGGTTTGTGGTTTTGTTTATAACTCATTAAATGGTTTTTATTCTTGTTATGTGACATTCCATTTATTGTATAAATAATGATGTTGTCAATGTGTATATGGTTAATGTATTAATGTGACTATGAATGTGGATTACGGTAAACGGTATATGGTTACTTTGTTGGGTTTTGCTTCCGTGTACGATTATATGGTTACAATTACGTTTGAATGTTAACAAATATTAATTGGTTGTTTAAATACAGGTTTAATTAGATGATGAGAAAAAAGAAGGTTGGAAAGTGCAAGGCATTACCGGTGCCAGAACCGAAAGACAATGTAAAATTCTATTGTCCCAGTACTGTGTTCAAAAAGACTGTAGAGAGCCCTGCACACAAAAATGTTGAAGCTGGACAAGAAGATGAGTCATCCCCGTCAGTTCATATGGAAATAGAACTGAAACATGCAATGAACAAGGAAAAGTTTTATAAAATCGAGCGTGAAAGACTTAGACTGCAATATTTAAAATTGTCAAAGATAAATAAGGAATTATTGGACCAATTACTAGGTGCTGCCTTGAAGAAGATGGAGTTGGAGCTTGAGGTTCAAATAGTTGGAATTAGAAATTAAGAATTGGGAGATGACATGTGAATCCAACAAAAAAGTGTTCGAAAATCAAGTAGCAAGTTTTAATTCCATTGTTAAAATTCACGAAGGCCACAAAGAATTATGGAAGAAGATGTACATCCTGGCCAAGGCATCGACTGAGGAAAAAAGTGTCAGGTCTTACATTGAAGATTATCCAAGTGACCTTTGACATAAAATATGACTTTGTAATACACAAAATGACACTTTCCATGTGATCTTTGACATCAACAGGTGTTGGTTAAACTGTATATTATGGTTTTCAACATGATGGAAAATGCACCCATTTTTCCATCCCATTGGAAAAACTCAACCCATATCCACCTAACAAGTAGTTGATGTGGAGTCAATGTTTAAACAAGAAGGAAAAACACCACATGTGACGCCTTTTAGAGAACATGGTCGTGTTTTTCAAAGTGCTAAAAAATACCATGCGTTTTTCAATGTGGTGTAAACTGCACCTCACTTTTCATCGCATTGAAAAAATTGAACCCTTCTCCACCTGACAAGTAGTTTATGTGGATTCAATGTTTAAAACAAGGAGGAAGAGCACCACGGGTTGCGCCTTTTGGAGAACGGGGTCGGGTTTTTCAAAGTGCTGAAAAACATCATGCGTTTTTCAACTTGGTGGAAAACACACTCCACTTCCAATTGCATTAGAAAAATTCAACCCATATCCACCTGATAAGTAGTTGATGTGGATTCAACACTTATAACAAAAGTGAAAAGTTACCGCGAGTTGCACCTTTTAGAGAACGTGATCACGTTTTTCAAAGTGTTGAAAAACACTGTGCATTTTTCAACGTGGTGGAAAATGCACTGCACTTTCCATCGCATTGGAAAAATTCAACCCATATCCACCTGATAAGTAGTTGATATGGAGTCAATGTTTACAACAAGAAGGAAAAGCATCGCAGGTTGCGCATTTTGGAGAACTATGATCACGTTTATCAAAGTGTTGAAAAGCACCGTGCATTTTTCAACGTGGCGGAAAAACACACCCCTACTTTCCATCACTTTGGAAAAATTGAACCCTTATCCACCCGACAAGTAGCTGATGTGGAGTTAATGTTTACAACAAGTGAAGGAAGAGCACCATGGGTTGCGCCTTTTGGAGAATCGGGGTCAGCAATTTTCAAAGTGTTGAAAAACACCGTGCGTTTTTCAATGTGGTGGAAAACGCACACCTACTTTCCATCGCATTGGAAAAATTTAACTCATATCCACCCGAAAAGTAGTTGATGTGGAGTCAATGTTTATAAAAAAAAGGAAGAGCATCGCTGTGGGTTGTGCCTTTAGGAGAACGGAGGTCGCGATTTTTTAAAGTGCTGAAAAACACCATGCATTTTTCAACGTGGTGTAAAATGCACACCCTAATTTCCATCGCATTGGAAAAATTCAACCCATATTCACCTAATAAGTAGTTTATATAGAGTAAATGTTTACAACAAGAAGGAAAAGCACTGCGGGTTGTGCACCTTTTAAAGAACATGATTACGTGATTTTCAAAGTGTTGAAAAACAACATGCATTTTTCAACATGGCGAAAAACACACCCCGTACTTTCCATTTCTTTGGAAAAATTGAACCCTTCTCCACCTGACAAGTAGTTAATGTGGAGTCAATGTTTACAACAAGTGAAGGAAGAGCACTACGGGTTACACCTTTTGGAGAATGGAGGTCAGGTTTTTCAAAGTGCTGAAAATACATCGTGCATTTTTCAATGTGGTGGAAAATGCACCCCACTTTCCATTGCATTGGAAAAACTTCAACCCTTCTCCACCTGAATAAGTAGTTGATGTGGAGTCAATGTTTTCAACAAGAAGGAAAAGCACCACAGGTTGACGCCTTTTAGAGAACGGTGTTGTGTTTTTCAAAGTGCTGAAAAATACCGTACGTTTTTCAATGTGGTGTAAACCGCACCCCACTTTTCATCGCATTGGAGAAATTGAACCCTTCTCCACCTGACAAGTAGTTGATGTGGAGTCAATGTCTATAACAACGTGAGGAATAAGCACCACTGTGGGTTGTGATTTTTGGAGAATGGGGTTGGGTTTTTCAAAGTGCTGAAAAACATTGTGCATTTTTCAACGTGGTGGAAAACGTACGCCTACTTTCCATCACTTTGGAAAAATTGAACCCTTCTCCACCTCGACAAGTAGTTAATGTGGATTCAATGTTTACAACAAGGAGGAAGAACACCACGAGTTGCACCTTTTGGAGAACGGGGTCAGCGTTTTTCAAAGTGTTGAAAAACATCAGTGTGTTTTTCAACGTGATGGAAAACACACCCCATTTTCTATCGCATTGGAAAAAACTCAACCCATATCCACCTAATAAGTATTTGATGTGGATTTAATGTTTACAACGAGAAGGAAAAACACTACGCAGATTGTGCCTTTTGGAGAATGTGATCACGTTTTTCAAAGTGTTTAAAAACACCATGCATGTTTTTCAACGTGGTGGAAAATGCACCCTACTTTCCATCGCATTGGAAAAATTCAACCCATATCCACCTGATAAGTAGTTGATGTGGAATCAATGTTTACAACGAGAAGGAATAGCACCGCGGCTTGTGCCTTTTGAAAGAATGCAATTGACTATAAACACTCTAATGAATAAGAAGCAAGTGTAAATCTGGAAGCAGAACTTGTTTTTGCTCTTGAAGAACTAAAACTATACATGAGAAATAATCAAAAGCTCAGAAGCGCTTTAAAAGACTATGAAGAAAAAATTCATGTTTTTGAGAAAATACAAAGTTTAAAGGCAGAGGAATAATCCGATGAGCTCAAAGAACTGGAAACACAACTAGAAAATGTTTCCAACTCTTACAAATCAAAGGAGGATGAATGCACAAAACTGAACTCAGAATTAGAATGACTGAAGACTAAGTTGGAGAAAATGACCAACAAGCTAAAAATGTATGAAAATATGGAAAAGAGCTCAAATGTTTTAATTGGTATCCTAAGCAGTCAGTGGGATATAAAAAAAATCAGGAATAGGGTTCAAGGAGGAAAAAAAGAAAAGAATTCTACAAAGAGTGTAGAAAACAAGTCCACAAAAATTCCAAACACCTCTTCTGTTGTAAATAAAGAAGTCATCAAATCCACGAAGAGAAGGAAAAATTATCCCATAATCACATATACTATGAGGTACACACATTCTTTCTATGGTTACTATTTTTCATGTAATCAGTTTGGACTTAAAGCCACAAAATGTAGGAAATATTCTAGATGGTATGGAAGAAACTATAGTTCATCATAATCTAAAATGAACTACAATTTTGTTCACTAAAAATATCACAAGAAGGGTCATGTATCCTCAACAAACAAACAAGAACCGCCCAAACAAGAGAAATAGGTGTATGTTGTAAAGAAATATGCCAACAAGAGAAAAGAGTCTTGTTCAATAGTGAAAACTGCATTTCATGTGCAAAATGAAAACAAAATATAGTATCTAGATAGTGGCTGCTCCAGTCATATAACAGGTGACAAAAGTAAATTTATCTCTCTGTCTAAAAATGCATCAGGAGTTGTTAGATTTGGTGATAACAACTCATCAAATATAGTTGGAAAAGGAACTCCGGGTCTAGATAATGGAAAAACAATCACATAAAATGTCTTATATGTTGAAGGACTCAAACATAATATGTTAAGTGTAAGACAAATGTGTAAGAAATGTTATAATGTGATACTCCATAACAAAGGTTGTGATATTATAAATGGAAAAAAAAGGAAAGAAAGTTGAAAAATCCAAGCAGACCAAGAACAATATATATGTTCTTAATGAAATAAATAAAGAAAAATGTCTCTCGAGTAAAATTGATTATAGTTGGATGTGGCACATGAGATTAGGACATATGGGTTTTGAAAATATGATAAAGCTAAGTACTAAGGGTGGTGTGAGACACATGCCAAATATTCTAAAACCAACTGACACATTATGTAAGGTTTGTCTACATGGTAAACAAACAAGGAGATCCTTCAAGTCTAAAGAGTATTCTACCACCAAACCTCTGTAACTGATTCATACAGATCTATGTGGGCCTGCTAGAACTGAAAGTATATAAGGATATGTGTATTTCATGTTGTTAATAAATGACTACACCAAAATGACATGGGTGGTTAGTTTGAAGAAAAAATCAGAAGCTCTGGAAATATTTAAAACCTTCAAATCACTTGTGGAAAATGAGAAGCACACAAATCAAATACTTAAGATTAGACAGAGGTGGAGAATTTTTGTCCAATTAGTTCGATGAATTTTGTGAAGAACATGGAATTAGAAGATAATTCTTAGCTACAAGAACACCTGAGAAACAAATGTTTGTTGATGGAAAAAATAAGACTGTGCAAGAAATGGAAAGAATAATGCTAAGTGAATCTAAAATTCTTGATAGATATTGGAGTGAAGCAGTCTAGACAGTGGTCTATATTCTTAACAGAGCCCAATTGAGAATAAATAGTGATAAAACACCCCATGACCTTTGGAAAAATAGGCCAGCTTATGTAAAATACATAAGAGTCTGTGGAAGTAAATGTTACATCAAAAGATATGAAGACAACTTGGTAAAATTTAACTCTAGATGTGATGATGGCATATGTCTTGGTTATTCAGTAGTTAGAGCGTCTTATAGATGCTACAATAAGAGGTTGCAAAAAAATATTGAGAGCACAAATGTGAAGTTGGATGAGTCTCAATCTACCAAATCAAGAACTCATCTCAATGACAATCATGAAGAACAATAGTATGATGAATAAATGGAAAGTCCGTGTGAAAAAGTAGATGAAGTGGAAGAAAGACTAGATACTAAAACACCCTCAAGAAAATTCAAGAGGGATCATCTGTCAAATAAAATAATTAGAAACAAAGAAGGTGGCATTCTAACAAGAAGAATGCTAAGAGAGCAGAAAAACCATGAAGATATAACACTCATGTCCATGACAAAACCTGAGAGTGATGTAGAAGCTAGAAAGGATCAACATTGGGTAGATGTCATGAATTAAGAACTTTATCGAATAGAAAAGAATGAAAACCTGGGATCTTGTATTAGGACCCAAGGACAAGAACACGATTGGAACAAAATGGGTTTTTAGAAATAAACTGAATGAAAAAGGAGAAGTGATAATAAACAAAACAAGACTTGTGTGTAAAGGATATGTGTAGATGGCAGGAGTCAACTTTGATGAAAATTTTGTACTAGTGGAAAGGATGGAAGTAATCAGACTATTTTTTGGCTTACACAACTTACAAGAAGATCAATGTTTTATAGATGGATGTTAAATTGGCCTTTCTCTATGGTATTCTGAATGAAAAGGTATATATTGAACAACTTGATGGATTTTATCTAACAAAAGATAAAGTTCATGTGCGCAGGTTGAAAAATGCTCTATATGGACTTAAACAAACACCTAGAGCTTGGTATAGTCGATTGGATTCATACCTCATTGAGAAGGGTTTTATAAAAGGTGTTGCTGACATTAATCTCTACATTAAGGAAGAAGGAGATTATCTACTCATTATTATTATATACATGGATGATATCATTTTTGGAGGAGATTATGACAGGATGACAGACAAATTTTTTGATATTATGAAAGAAGAATTTGAAATGTCTATGTTGAGATACCTGTCATTTCTTTGGGTTTACAAATTAGTCAATCAGACCAAGGTATCTTCATATCCCAAACTAAATATATAAAATAAATGTTGAAAATGTTTAGGATGGAAGAATGTGGACCTATAAGAACACTAATGAAAGTTGGATGCAAGCTGAGTAATGAGGAAAACATACCTAAAGTAGACGAAACTTTGTACAAATTCATGATAGGAAGTCTACTTTACTCTACAACATCAATACTTGATATCATACAGGTAATAGGTCTTGTTGGTAGATTTCAAGAAGATCTAAGGGAAAAACACTTCAAGGTGGTCAAGATAATTCTAAGATATCTCATGGAAACACTTGAATATGGACTATGGTACCCCAAAGGTGATTACTTTAGCATAAAATCATATACAAATGTTGATTTGGAAGGAAATGTTGATGACAAGAAGATTTCAGCGGTGGAACATTATTTGTTGGAAATTTTCTAGTATATTGGTTGAGCAAGAATTAATCATCAATGACACTTTCAACATTGGAAGCAGAATATACAGATTTTGCAATGTGCTGCACTTAAGTTCTTTGGATGAAGTAGACATTAGAGGATTACAAGGTAAAATATGATAGCCCAATTCCCTTGTTTTTTTATAGCATAAGTGTAATAAGTGTCTCCAAGAATCTTATATTCCACTCAAATACCAAAATATATTAGATATCATTTCTTGAGGGAATAATTGAATGACAAGAAAATCAACCTAGAATATGTGAGCACTAAAGAAGAAATTGTTGATATTATGACCAAGCCATTACTAAAAGAAACAATTGAGCACTTAAGGAATGAATTGGGGGTCATTCCTGATCCCACCAAAAACTAGAAAGTGTGAAGATAAGTTAAGGTATAATTCTTATGTAACATCAGCTCCTAATCAGTGCAAATCATTCTTCATGCGAGGGAAAGATGGTCTGCTAGCTCATTTTGTCAATGTATGCATCAAATCAGGGGGAGCATTGCTGCAAGCCTGTCAGGTCATATGGATCAAAAGCATGGCCCTAAGGGATGATTCTTGAGGTAAGAACATGTATCTTCATTAGTATGTGGCATATATGGCCGTTTTTCATTGTTGTCAAAAGGGGGAGAGAGACTGAAAATAGAAACAAATCAGTAAGGGAGAAAGATCAAGTGTTCGATAAAAAAAGAAACATAGAGCAAAAGAGATAAAAACATTTTTGTCATTAATGGTTTTCATGTTTCTAAGTATGTTTCCATCATTGATAAAGGGGGATTTTTTTGGACCTTTTTCATTGTCATATGTGTTTTCATTGATGTCAAGTTACATTGATGGAAAAAGTGGAAAAAAGTATAGTGTAAGTGTTGTGTAGGTATTTCAAGATCAACCATGTATGGAGAGAAAGACTTGTCAAGAGAAATGTGAAGGTTGATTGGTAGTGTTAGCTCTCAGAGGATTCAGGATGATTAAGGATAAGTTCTATGGGACTGAAACCACTTTTTTGCATGTTGCAGATATGAGGATTTAGCCGCTAAAGTCTAATAGAATCTATGAAGGTTTATTGAGAGCTGCATGATAAAGGATGAAGTTGCAAGTGTGAAGGAGAATCCATGGGAGTAAGGAAATTCTGGAGGAATACGTGAATAAAGAAGAAAAAATGTGAAAGACTAGATATAACCGTGAAGAACTAAAAAATCCACAGGTAAAATAAAATAGCCATAGAGTATTAAAGAAAGCCGCTGAACATTGCAAAATCCATGAGGAGATAATGAAAGCCGCGGATAATTGAAAAATCTGCCATCAAAGGAGAAATTCCATAGATCAAAGGATATTATCATGATGCAAAGGAGAAAGTCATAAAAGCTAATGAAAGCCATGGAATGAATAAATATGGATTAGATAGGGCTCAAGAACAATCAAATTATTTTGAATATGGTCAAATGCGACATTGTTCTCTAAAATCGATAATGATCTAAATATCCAATAGAGAGGTCGACCATTGCTTTTGTTCCATGAAAAAATCGGATCCAATTTGGGAAATATACAGATCCAGCTGTCAAAATTTAATGATCTTTGACTTTGTGGAAATGTGGTTATATTCTCTATGAAATTCCTGATTTCTAGGTGAAATTAAATATCAGAGAATAAATCGGTTCACTCATCTGGATCACATTGGAAATCCTAAAAAGATAATAATCTATTTTAGGGATTGGCTCATTAATAGCTCCTGGAAAAATGTACAAAAAATGGCGAAGTGAAGCTAAATATAGAGAGAATAAATTTGGAGTTTGTTGCATGCATTTAATAGAGAAGATTATTAGGTGACAAAGTGGAAGAGTGCATGACATGTCAAAGGAAGTGATGGAGAATGTTGTTAATATATATAAAAATAAAAAATCCATGCAAAAAAAATTGGTGATGCTACTCAAATAAAGAAATGATGCATTCAAGATGAAAAAGCAATAGAGGAAGATGAAGACAAAATCAAAATCAAAGGATGAAGCATTGAAGATCATATCAGATGATAAAAGCATCAGTGGAGCAGAATTACTAAGAAAAAGAGTTTGACTCAAATGAGAAAAAGAGAGTGATAGAGAAGGAACAAAAAGATAAAGAAAAGTGGTCATAATCTGTTGTGTAAGAAATCTTGATTTTAAGTTATCATTGTATATGTAATGAAATTGCATTTATAAGTGGGTGCTTAGATGATAGGGGTAGGTGTTCCTTGCAAGTGGGTGCTTGATAAATTTGTTGAGTGTGTGCTCAGTTATCTTCGAGTGGATGCTTGAAGAATCTGGAGTGGGTGCTCCAGGGGTTGAGTTTGTGCTCAATTGAAACCATTGTATGCTTTCGAATTGGTGTTCCTAATAAAGCCTTGGTTTTAAGTGGGTTTTTATACTGAAAGGGTTTCCCAAAATAATTTTTGTGCTCTATGGTATCTTGCTTGGCATCTATTTGATTAAATTCTCTTAGTATATTATTGCACTCCACTAAGAAATTCTTGATTAATATTGTTGAATTTTTTTAATCCACATTGATTCACCCCCCTCAGTGCTCGTGATCTCTAATAGAATGAACTCAGCTGAATAGAGGAGTTCATTGTAATGTGTCACAAAGATGACTAGAGAAACATGGAGAAAGAACGACTGTACAAATGCCTCAAAAATCATAGATCTAAGCTATCTGGCTAGACTGGGGTGCTTGAAGAGGGACTGGGGTGTTTTTGGGTGCCTTGGTATGTAGAATGGGTGATTTGGTTTGTAAAAAACGGTCTGGAACTAGGTTTTATAGGTTCAACAGTTAGTCTAAAACCCTCGTTGTTTTTCGCATCAGGTTCATTGTATTGTGCCAAATGTCGTTGATGATCCAAGGGGAAGATAATACCTTAAAAAGCACACAATAAGTCTCAAAACCCTAAAAAAAGAAGAATGCAAATGAATAGGTTAGACTAACCTTAACTTCCATAATAGTGGGCTTACTAACTAGGCATTGCACTACATTTTAGACCCAAATATAGTTTTGGTGGTGTGTGCAAATCATGTGCACCAGGTGCTCTTGTTTCGATCGCACTTTGGTAAGTAGTGAGCTAATAATTAGATGTAAAATGTAGTAAATGGTGGATTAAATAGAATATAATCCCCTCCTATGATGTGTGTGATGAAAATGAACCAACCTTATCCCTTATGATTGAGCTAAATGAATGTAAATGACCTCTAAATTCCTTTGATAGATGCAACTCTAGGTGGATGATAATAGTGACTAGTTCTTGGTCCCTCATTATGGTCTCATAACTTTGTATTTATAAAGTTCTATTGATCTAATTTTATAATTAACCCCTTAGAGGATGACCATAAGAAAAATCAAATTTTATAATGGTTAGAAAGTGCCCAAAAAGTGGAAAAAGGATCCGGGTACCCCTGGTGGGAGCACGGTGCCCATGGCCACCCTAGTACTGGCCTGGACACCCTAGTATTATGGAGAATAATGTGGGATGGTAAAAATGGCATGGGAAAGTGTGCAAAAAATTTTAGGAGTGACGATGGAAATTTAAAAAAATGGCTAAAGACATGGGTTAATTACTATTTTCTTCACTCAAGAACCTTCTAGATAGTAGTATGAGACTGAGACTAAATATTACCCCAAAGTGCATTATTTATTGACTAAAAATAGACTATAAAACACTCTGAAGAAATAAAAATCAAGTTTTGTGGTTATTTCACTTCCCTTGCTATGTTTATTGCATTCACTTGCCTCTCTATCACATTTGTAAATATTTTGTGCATATATTGTTCTCCTTGTTGGGTCTAATGTTGTTGTGCTTCAATGGAAATGGTGTTGTAAATGTTGTTCTTGAATTTTGGTTTTGTGTTTTCCCTCTCCACCTCAGTTTTTCCCATTTTCACTATATTTGGAGTGTCCACACCACCCTTTCTTAGTTTTATCACCTTTGTTAGTGTAGGATTTATCATTTTCTATGCACTTATTCTCTTCACCTAGTCCATTTGAATCATAGTATAAGACTAGATAGTTGTATTTCCAACATTAAGGGTAGCTTATCATTAAGTTTAGGTAGAGGAACTAACATTATCTAGATAAGTGTCTCAGTTTCAGGGTCCAACACCTCTACAAAATTACATGTTTCCCGAAAATATTGGTTGCCCAATCAATTTTTCACATCCTGCAATTTCTATCCATTTTTTGAAAGGCATAAGTCGTAAATGAGGGGTGGGTTACAAGGGCCAAAGGATAAACTTTTTTGCGTAGTTGTGTATGTAGCCACACATGTGTATGCATATCCTGAAAAGTATTTACACACTCACTTGTAGTTGTATGTACATCCTCGGAATGGTGCTTTTCGCTTGGCACTCATAACGTACTTTACATTTCCAACATATTCTTAATCACCCTATTGTTAAATGTCCTTGCTTTCCTAAGTATGTGATATGGTGCATAATTGGAATATGAGTTTCTTAAACTTTCCTTATGACTATGTTTGCATATGTTTGGGTTTGGTACTATTATTGTGAATAATTATAGCTCAGTACCGTTCATAACATCTGAAGGCATCTAGAAATGGGCTCTACAAGAAAAATGAAGCAAGGTGATAAAACTAACAGGGTAGACATGATTTCATTTTGCATAAGGTTATCAGACAACAAATATGAATGGAATATCTTATTGACACATCTAATTGCTACCTTTACACTCTCCGAGGTTGGTTTTACTACACATGAAAAAATCTGTTTTCATGTACAATGACATAATGTGAATCACATAAAAATATAAACGAAAAATATGTAATTGGCTATGTTGATTCAAGCACTATTCAAAAGTGTTCCAAAGAATTCTAAGCCAATTGCAATATAAATGTTACCTATCCACTATACTCCCCAAATTTCTTGGAAGCCACTATATTGTGAAAGTATGTCTTACTCCTTTCATTAATATGTGGATGTAAATTTTATTACATATATATTGGTGATTTAACTCTCACCAAACTCAATGGTATTATGGCTTGATTATTGAAAGTTTTGTTTAAATGCTCAATCGATCAATGATAGTTATATTGGATTGTATTAATTAAAAAATTGGTTAATCTATTATCTTTGATTGATCATTACACATACCTAGGCTATAATTAGACTATTGTTTTAAGCTTCACTAAACCAAGTTGGTGAGAGGAAAAGATGGCGGTGATTGGAGGTTAAGAGCATGCATGTTATCGATCAATTTCGAGGAGTTGATAAAATTACCATGCATAAGTTTAACATTTGATCAAAAAGATCACATCCACCAAACTTGGAGGGGGAATTTGTAAGAATTAAATAGCTACGATGTGGCACTATAAATAAATACAACATTAAATACTATATGGACAATTTATCAAAAGGGGTGAAGCTTCTTCAAGAAGCTACCTAGCAACAAACTTAGTTTCATTTTTATTTTTATCACTTTGATAAGCACGTTAAAGCTATTTTGGCTTAGTACTATGTATATTAGAGGGAGGGTTGCGTGGTTTTCTGAAGTGAATCCCAAAATATTTTAAGAAAGATTGCATTATTTTAAGATCTCTAAAGTTGCAGACCGTGAGGAAATAACAAAAAGAAAGAAGCTCCTATGGAGGAGTCTCTGCATGGAAGAGGTTTCAATTACCCCGAGCTTGAGAAAAACAAGAGGAAGCCTTCATAAGTTCAGGCATGAATTTTTTCTTATCCCTTCTTTACAATTTAACCCATTTCATATTTTTTATTATTGTGAAAATTTACAGTAATTTCTCCCTTGATCTTTTAGTTGGGTTATGGTTGATTCACTACTAAATACTGTTGTATCTAATTGTTATTGTAGTATAATTATTTTTTTGATTTTTTGAAGAATTCGATCTAATCATATATTGAGAAAAATTTTTCCTGTAAACATCTGTTGGATCTTTAGTGGCTTTGAATGATTTGATACTACCTTCCAATTTAGTTATATATACTTTTGTTTTAATAAAATCATGGGTTCAGAATAAATTGTATTACTGTTTGTATCTATACCCACAATCAATTTATCTTAAAAAGGATAGAGGTTTCACTACTTAAGGAGATTCAAGGAACTTATATTTTACCTTGTGTTCATAAGCTAATCAACAAACGATACCCTGGAATAAGGGTAATATGATTTCACTTAATATGAATAAATTTGGTAAATGGGTTTTGGGTGCACATCTTTTATCTGAACTTTCCTTTGACTTCTGGAAAATATCGATTGTGTTTTGAAGTCCATTCTAGGATTTGAAATAAATGGAAATCAAGGGATGTACTTTTAATGGAGTTTTAATCATGTTTATAAAATGTTGATAATGACGTGAATAATTATGGATTATTGTCGATTTGAATAATTCATTTTTCTAAGTGAATCCAATAGAAATAGTAATCCAACCAATATTTGGGTATTCGTGGTGATTATATTTTTTATAGGCACCTGTCTTGAGTCCCACCTTGAACCTCTCTCGTGAATACTAGTTCATGTGGATAAAATGGATGGTAGTGGTAGTTTTTTTCTCCTTTAGTGATTGTTCAGAGGTGAGACTCTGGTTGAAATGAAGAACATTCATTGTTAGAGGATTTGTGCTAGATCTCAGGATCAGATAGAAATAATTCCTATTTAAATCCATGCAACTTAGGCCTTTGTTGTTGAATGGTTTTGAATCCATTAAACCATCTGTAAATGGCTTCTTTGCAAGTAATTAATCCAACCTTTCAGTCTGTTGAAATGTGGTTGATGACAAGTGTATATTGTTATAAGGTAACTTGTTACCTATCACTTCGTAAGATTAAGGTAAGGAAGTCTCTCAGTCTTCTGAAAAATTGTAGATCTCTCATCTTATTGATAGATAAATAGACTAACCTCACTCATTTTGGGTGACAAGGCTAGTTAAGGATTTCTTTATAAACTCGTTGGAGGCAACTAGGCCAATAGTGTTCCTAGATCAAATGAGGATTAAGGAGTATAATTAATAAGGTAGGTTGAATTGGCATATAGCTAATATATGAAATATTTAAGTTGTAATCATTAGCAAGAGAATGGTTGACTTATTAAAATACTAACGAATGAGAAGACTTTACCTATCTCTAGTAAGTCTTTGGCAGGATTGTCTCATTTCAAAACATCACCTAAGGTTCATTTGATCCTTTTAAAACTATGTGATTGTTGTGAAATCACTTAATCACTTACACTACTAACTATTTAGTTGCTTGGATGAATTCATAACTTTGTTATGAGGTGTTTGTTTGGCTAAATAAGTAGTCTTTGTCTCATTATATAGCTGAGTATAACTTATATCAGAATGGATGATAGTTTATACCAGTCACTATGAAAGGCTAAGGAAGTCTGGACATATATTTATATTATATATAAGTATGACAAAGTTTCAATTGTGGCCACAATTGAAAATGGATCTTATTACGACTGATTGTAATAGGAATTATCTCATCTTGTGGTGTTGTATTAAATATTATACAATACTATATGCTGAGTTATGACATTATACTTTCCTTAAAATCTTACAAACTATATCTTTGTATAATTTATAGTTATATGATAATAAGGTCTATACTCTTGATAAGGTATTATTGGACTAATAAGAAATATACTTATTGATGAATTTATGTGTATGGACTCGTATGAACTAAATGTACTTTTACATCAATGTAAGTATGGGCTTACATGGATGTAATATTACTAATTCCACTTTGACTCCTCGTGAGTTGGTTGTAATTCATAAGGTTAATTGGATTAAATTGTGGATTGAGACTTCTGTGGATGGAATAATATTAATATAGTGATATAAGTATGGGCTTATATGACGATATTAATATTAGTCCAACTTTCCATACTTATGTAAAAATATTTGAATCCAGTTTGATACTAGTAGATATTGGTAAAAATAAGATCGAACACTTGCATGTCTTATTCTGCATATTACTTGTAACACAATGATTTGATTGGAATAAATACAACTGTAACATTATGATATATATTTCTAGTTTAGTAGTATTGCATGGATTAATGTTGCTAACTTGTTGGTGATAATATCATTACCCAAATAAATGAAATGTAAACTATTAACCTTGAGACGGGATTCATAAGTAAATGGAGAAAGTGACTCTATTTTATGTTTTAAAAGAAATGAATATTTCAGTATTACTGTAGTTGGTATCAATAAATGATTATAAGGATTATAATTGTGATTTGTGCTCATTTTGGTTAGCTAAGTAAATGTAATCTAAAAGTAGTTTTTCCTTTAATGAAATACTATATGGTTTAAGGTGTAAATTTGGGGTAAGGATTATTCATGCCAGTTTGTATCAAACTGACCACGATTCCATCATGCAGGTTATGAGGATCATTGAGTTTGGTAAGAAATAATTAGTTGGTTTGATTTGGTTGTACTGTATTTCGTCATCATTAATGAAATTATTCATGTTTAATGAAGAGAAACAAGTGATCTATTGATTATATTCTTGAAAGAAAATAAGAAAATGTATGGATTAGTGTTGGAATGAAATATTTATTTTGACGTGATTCGGAACATGTGAGAAATTATTTTTGTAATGGAAGCCCAAAAAATGGTTTAGGAATATAATGGAGACCCTTCCATTATGTCACCTGTGATTGCAAGAATGAGTCATTGTTGTGTTATTTAAAACAAAAGGATTATTCTATTTGCCTATGAACAAGAAATTAATGAGATGACTTGTTCAATATGTATGAGTTCTTGAGATACTTTTGTAGTGGAATCAATAATGTATTATCGATACAGTCTAAACCATTGAGATTTGTTGTTATTATATATGACTGTGAAGTAATCCATGGGTGTAATTTAATTATAAATGTTTATATATTTATGCATATGATACTGATTTAAACATTAAATAACTACTATAAGTTGATTTGTTTAGTAGTTACCTAAGATCTTATTACAATCATATAAAGGGAACATGAATGTGTATATGAATGATCAAAAATTGTCATTTGGTTATGTGATTGACTAAGTAATGATGAATTATTTAAATAACTACATTTATTGCAAGGTACCTTGATAGAAGAAAGAAATGAGAACTTAAGGAGTGATTCACTTGTAAACAATTACATTAGTTGATTTACCCAAATTAAGGGCACTATATATACAAGAGACATATAGTACCTTAATATGGAAGTTAGAATATTCAGGAATCAATGTTATGAACAAGATATGGACATTTAAATTAAAGTTGTACCACACTTAATTAAATAAAAAAGAGACTCTCTTGAAGGCTATAAAACTATATTCCTTTATGTGAACTACCAACTGATAGGTAGATAATGTGAAGATAGGCTATTGCCAAGTATCTGATAAATACCAAGTACATAGTAATGTCTTGGCAAATGATGTTAATGAGTAAGGTACCTTGAATATTATTTAGGAATGTTATCTTAACTAGATAGGAACCAGTTGCATGTTGATAGAGCTGTTGTCATCTTTAACAGAATTAATATAAAATAAGATGATATCAACGTGGTGGAATACTTGGTTCCTCTTTAGCAGAAAATAGTGCATTGATACAAAATAAGTTGTTGGTTTATTAACAGAACCAACATGATTACTTTCATAATAATAAGATGATACATATGCATGTATGTTAGACCTTAACTTACATAAAGTGCAAGAGTGCACCTGGATAACCTGATTCGGTAGAACATGTTATAGTAGATATTAAATATATATATATATATAATATATAAAGTATATACATATATAAAAGTGCTAGCGAAAGTAATAAAAAGTATCATAGTAACTGAGTATTTATGTAGCCTTTCATGAATACACACAAGGGAAAAGTACATCTTTGTATAGTTGCTCATTCCCTTGATAATGTGAGACCATCATTTTTATATATTGGAAATGAATCATTAATGTGTAACAGTAAAATCTTGGAATATAAATACATGGTAGTGAGATAACTTATAGCTGAAACTGATAAGATAGAAAAGAATGTAAAGTACTTCAAGGAACTACATTCGACCTATTGAGGATACAATGATGTAGGTCCCTAGGTATGAGACTTAAAGCTAATTATAACACCATTGATGAATGCTAATCTATATAACTTAAGAATTGATTAAGGTGAAATGACAAGTTCTCAATGACGAGTGTGTCCTCACGGAACCAAGCATGGCATACATAACTTTGAAACTTTGCACAAAGTAGTGTAAGTTGTTGATTACATTGTTGTGAATTCACCATGATCTAAGTTGTGAGATGCTAGATGGGAATTCCATGTCGGAACCTAGGTAGACACTTAGATAGGTCTAAGCTATGAGATGCCAGATGTTAATTCCATGGTGGAACCCAGGTAGACACTTAGAGATCATCACTTAATTATCATCTCCTGAAAAAAGGAAAAACCAAATGATACACTTGATATATTAGCTCGTAAAGAGCATTGAGGGGGATTGGGTAAGATACGTATGCTATCATATAGCTGAACATGGTCTATGGCATTTATCGGAAATGGATTGCATTAAGGTTTATGTTATATTTAAATATATGGGTATTTAAATTGTGAATCATAAAGTTAAAAACAATTCTAGATAGGAGGTGACAAAAGTGGTTGTTACATTTTGGTATCAAAGACGAAGGTTACATCTCTTGGGCCCAATGAGTCCTTACGCTTAATAAAACCTGATTTTATAAATATAATAAAATGAATGAAGTTTGTACCATGGATAACGAACCGGATCAAACTAAGTTTTGGGTTTAGGGGTAAATGCGTGAGATTATACTCTAACAATCCTTTGTGACACACTAAACTAGATAGATGCATGAAGCAGTTGGTAAGTGTCAACTTGATCATCCCAGATAAATAACTTAGGCTAAATGAATTATAACAATAGGAATCTGTCACCTTCACCCCCAAATAGGAATCTTTCCACACCACCTCCTAGTAATTTGTTCTTGCAGTCCACTAGGTTTCTCAAACCCATCATAATGGCACATCAACAGAATCCAAGATTTGTTAACTTTACTAGAAACGGTCCTTTAGCTCTTAATGCCTAGATTCCCATCCCAACACCTACGTTAAAATTTTTCCTTTTTTTTAGTGAGGAAAATGACACTACTCCTATCGACCATATACAAGACATCACCAATGTTTTAGTTATCTATGAAATTGTTGACTAAGAAGTAGTTGTGAAGATTTTAGATTCCTCATTCAAAAGAAAGGATATACAATGGTTTAAAATTCTAGTAGTAGGGTCAATAACTAATTTGAATACGCAGGGTGTTGAGCCCCTAAGGAGACTAAGAACCTAAGGCATAGAAGGTTTTATCATGTGCCAACAAGGCACAAAGGCTCGCATGAAAGTACCTTCAAGGAAAGTGTCAAGGCTTGCACCTAGGACAAACAAGCCCGAGACTTAAACATGCTTTGGAACACAGTCAAATTTTCAATGAGAATCATGTTGAGATGCGGATAGACTTGATTGAGGATAAGGTTGAAGCATGGATACATCTAGCCCAAGAAAAGAATATTCTAGGATATGGTTATCACAATAGGATTAAGAGCTGTAAAGTAGACTCAGTTATGGTTTAGCTAGAACTTGCATGCTGAGGATACTTGAGTATGGTGAGACATGATGACATTTGGCATGCAATTTTCTCTTGGGTAATGAATAAGCGACAAGGGAAGATTCCTTCGAGTCCCATGATATGCATTGATTTGCACGGAAACAAGTGTGGTGTGCATGAGAGAATGGATGTGAAGAAGAGTAGAGAGAGCTGGAAGAAGGTGTGTGTGATTATTGTTGTAACTTCTGGAATGGAGCCATTGTAGGATTAGTATGCAATTATGTTGATGTATCTGGTCCATTCATGGAACTCTTGATGTATTTGGATACTGTAATATTGGTGAAATAATACAATGGGGTTGTTATGAATATATGTGTGGATGGATCTCAATGTCAATGTTATTTATTATGTTTATGGTTCAGTTCTAGTTCCTATAGGGTTCTTTTTTATTCATAGTCATAATATGGATCATTTGAGCTCAGATCTAATTTTTGTATCTCTATTATAAGATGTGTGCATTTATGTCTGTACATTGTCCTTCCATCCATGGTATCATTCTTAACAAATCTCACATAGAAGAGGGGCCTGACACCTTCGTGTGCCTCAGGTGAGAGCCTAGTTCAGGCCGAGTGATGTTTCAACACACTTGGGAATTAAAGGGTTAACAGAAGTGAGTACATCTTGGTTCCATAGTCGGGACCTCTTTTGAAGCTGTTGCAAAAATAGTGTATGATGGTAGAATACTTGACATTGGACAGTGTGGAGACTTGGATTAAGAACAAGGAGGATGAGTTTACACATAAATTCAACAATGGACCTGATTTTGATGCATGTACATGGGTAGAGGAACATCTGTATCATGAGCTCTATGAAACATTATTTTATTATTTTCCAATAGAACTGTATGAATGGTTGTTGGCATATGCATTGAGGAGGATTTGGTATTATCAACCTCATGTTTAGACCCAAGAATATTATCAGTGGTTGCATGATGTTGATTTGATATAGACTCGTGTTATTGATAGATGGTGGAGTGGTGTGTTGACTAGCTATACACTGGAGTACATGGTTTCTATGTATTCTTTCCCAGAGGTTGCTGAGTTTGAGTTCTTGTGAGAAGGAGAGGATATTTCTTGTTATGTTTGTGGAGCCTATTTTCATGTTAGAGTGTGGTACACCTTCTATGTGTTACACTCGGGTATTTTTACGGTGGGTCAAGGGGGTGAAGCCCCCTTGATCGATGGGGGTTCGGGGGCAAAGCCCCCGAAGCAAATTTTCATGGGTGGTTTATTAACCCATGGGTAATGGGTAACCGTTATGGGATGTTTTTAGGCCCATGTTTTTTTCGGTACCCATTGTTTTGATACCCATGATTTTTTGCCCATGGTTTTGATACCCACGGTTTTTGCCCATGGTTTTGATACCCACGGTTTTGTATCAAACTACTTAAGCAATTATCTATTTATATGGTCTTATGCATATGATACATATACAAGCAAATGCATTGCAGATGTGCTTTGAATTCGGGTGTGAATTCTGTAGAGTTTGTTGAGCATAGCTCCAAATGGATCTGGGTATTGTATTGAGAGAGTGGAGGCTTGTAATAAAATCTGAGCAAGTGATTCTTGGTGGACGTAGCCCAAATTGGGTGAACCATGTTAAATACTGTCTTTCTGTGTTGTGTTATTTATTCTGCACTTTTATTTGAGATCTGTAATATTTTCTGCATATTAGTTTCTACTGTTGCGATTCTGTAAGGGATTATTCCACATATTTTATCTCTTATTTCCTATCAATTGGTATCAGAGCCTGGTTTTGGTTTGCTGAAGTGTTGAATCACAGGGAAAGTTTTATCTTGAGTGGGAGCTATGGCAGATGATGGAAGATCTAGGGTTGATAAATTCAACTGGGCAGAATTTCAGTCTTTGGAAGATGCAGATGGAAGATTACCTTTATCAGAAGGATCTTTATACTCTACTATTTGAGAAGGTGAACAAACCCTCAAGTATGATAGATGCAGAATGGGATTTATTGGATCCAAAGGCACTTGGAACGATCCGGCTGTGTCTTGCATCTTCGGTATTATTTAATGTTTCAAAGGAAAAGACTACATAAAGATCTAATGGATGCATTAGGGAAGTTATATGAAAAACCCTCTGCCTCTAACAAGATATTTTTAATGAAAAAGTTGTTTAATATGAAGATGTATGAGAATAGTTCAGTAGCAGATCATTTAAATGATTTCAATACGGTTGTGAATATGCTAGCTTCGGTTACAATAGAATTTGATGAAGAAGTTAGGGCTTTATTAATTCTGTGCTCTTTACCTGAAAGTTGGAATATCCTGGTAATGGCGGTAAGAAACTCGGTTCCAGCTAACTCGAAGTTGAAGTTTGAGGATGTTGTAGGGGTGATTCTAAGTGAGGAAATGTGAAGAAAAAGCTGTGGGGAATCTTCTACTTCAGGGAATGCTTTGACAGTGGAAACTAGAGGGAGACAGAAGAATAGAGGAAACCGTGGAAAATTGAAAGATCGGGCAAGGTCAAAATCCAAGAGTAAGATTGTATGTTGGAATTGTGGAAAGTCTGGGCATGCAAAGAAGGACTGTTGGGAGATTTGAGGCAAGAAGAAACAACAGGAAGAAAACAAGGAGGTAAATGTGGCATCGGGTAATGTATGTCAGGATGCTTTGATTCTTTCTTTGCATAATATTACTGAATCTTGGGTTTTAGATTCAGGGGCTTCTTTTCATGCTACTCCACATAGGCATTATTTTGTTGATTATGTTCAAGGGGATTTTGGGCATGTTTTTCTTGGTGATGATGAGCCTTGCAGTATAGTTGGAAAAGGTTCTGTTCAGGTTAAGATGCAAAATGGGAATACATGGCTATTGAAGGATGTCAGACATGTGCCTACATTAAGGAGAAATTTGATATTGGCGGGGCAATTGGGAAGTGATGGTTGTACTGTGATATTTACAACTGACTCTTGGAAGGTTACCAAGGGTGCTCTTGTGGTGGCAAGAGGTAAGAAGGTTGGAACCTTGTATTTATCCATTGATAGTACTAATGATTGTAATCTTGTGGCTTCAGATGTAGATACAACATTATGGCACTATAGGCTCAGTCATATGAGCCATAAGGGCATGGACATCATAAAGAAGAATTTTCCTGGATATACAGAAACAGGTTTGGATTTATGTGAGAACTACATATATGGGAAACAAAAGCGAGTAAGGTTTCTCAAGGTTGGACCTACGAAGAAAGAGAGTAAGTTAGAGCTGGTACATTCTGATGTGTGGGGGCCAACTCAGGTATCATCTCTTGGGGGTTCAAGTTATTATGTTACTTTTATTGATGATGCAACAAGGAAAGTTTGGGTTTATTGTATTAGAAACAAATCTGATGTATTTGATACTTTTGTTAAATGGAAAGCCTTGGTAGAGAATGAAACAGGTCTTAAGTTAAAATGTCTCAGGTCAGATAATGGAGGGGAGTATTGCAGCAATGAATTTGATGATTATTGTTCTAAGAATGGAATCCACAGGAAAAAGATGGTTCCAAGAACCCCACAGTAGAATGGGGTGTCAGAAAGGATGAACAGAACAATAATGGAACGTGCTAGGAGCATGAGGATACATGTAGGACTGCCTCTTTATTTTTGGGTAGAAGCGGTGAGCACAACTGTGTACTTAATAAACAGAGGACCCTCAAGTGCCTTGGATGGAGGCATACCCGAGGAGGCTTGGTATGGTAAGAAAGTCAATTACTCATTTCTTAGAGTCTTTGGATGTGAGGTGTTTATTCATATTGACAAGGATGATAGGACCAAGCTAGAGGCTAAATCAGAAAAATACACTTTTATTGGTTATGGTGGTGATGACTTTGGATTTAAATGTTGGAGTATTAAGGACAAGAAAATCATTCGGTCTAGGGATGTGGTCTTTAATGAGAAAGTCATGTATAAGCAACAGTTGCAGGAAAACAAGGAAGAATCCAAGAAAGAATATGCAGTGGTAGAGGATCTTCCAGATGGGACAGTGACCCATGAATCAGTTCAAGAACCTACTCAATAGGAACCCCAAACTCCTTCGGTGAAGAGGTCTTCTAGAGTAAGAAAAGAACCTAAATGTTTTTCTCCTTCTCTTTATTATTTATTACTCACTGATAGTGGAGAGCTAGAGAGATTTGATGAAGCAATGCAGGTAGATGTCAGTAAGAAGTGGGAGCAAGCAATGGATGAGGAGCATAAGTCTCTCATGGAGAACTAGACCTGGGATTTGGTGAAGCTATCGGAAGGCAAAAGATTGCATTGCAGAATAAGTGGGTGTATAGAGTTAAAGAAGAAGAAGGAGGAAATAAAAGATATAAGGCCTGGTTGGTGGTCAAGGGGTTTGCACAAAAACAAGGTATAGATTTTGATGAAATCTTTTCTCCTGTAGTAAAAATGAACTTCTATTAGAACTGTTCTTGGAATAATGGCAGTAGAAGACTTACACTTAGAATAGTTAGATGTAAAGATTGCATTTCTCCATGGTGATCTGGAGGAGGAGCTATATATGCAGTAGCCAAAAGTATATGAAGTCAAAGGTAAAGAGGAGATGGTGTGCAAACTGAAGAAGAGCTTGTATGGCCTGAAACAAGCTCCACGTCAATGGTATAAGAAGTTTGATAGCTTCATGATGGAGCAAGGTTATATCAGATGTCATTCTGACCATTGCGTGTATACAAATAAATTTGAGGATGGAAGTTATATTATCATGTGTTTGTATGTTGATGACATGCTGGTTGTAGGTAAAAACATGCAGGAAATAAAGTACTCAAGAAACAACTAAGTGAATCCTTTGATATGAAGGATTTGGGGGCTGCCAGACAAATCCTTGGTATGAGGATAACTCAGGATAGGAAGGAACGGAAGTTGACTTTATCTCAGGAAGAGTACATTAAGAAGGTATTGGATAGGTTTAACATGCAGGATGCTAAACCGGTTGGGACTCCTTTGGTAGGCCATTTTAAGTTATCAAAGGAGCAGTGTCCCAAGACAGAGCATGAAAGAAACCATATGTCCAAGGTACCTTACTCATCAGCGGTTGGCAGTTTGATGTATGCTATGGTATGCACTAGGCCTGATATTTCCCATGCAATAGGAGTTGTGAGTAGATTTATGAGTGATCCAGGTAAAGAGCATTGGACAAGCAGTAAAGTGGATCCTTCGGTATTTGAGAGGGACCATGGGGACAGTTTTATGCTACAGTGGATCAGACACCACTTTACATGGTTATGTAGATTCAGACATGGTTGGAGATGTAGACAGCAGGAGGAGCACGACAGGTTATATTTACACTGTAGGTGGGATAACAGTAAGCTGGATTTCATGACTAAAGAAGCTGGTGGCTTTGTCAACCAAAGAGGCTGAGTATGTTGCTGCCATAGAGGCAAGCAAAGAGATGATTTGGTTACAACAATTGCTTGAGGAGTTGGGGCATAAGCAAGGAATGTAAGCTGCATAGTGATAGTCAGAGTGCTATACACCTAGCTAAGAACTCTGCTTTCCACTCCAGGACGAAGCATATACAGTTGAGATATCACTTCATCAGGACAGCTTTGGAGGAAGATAAGTTGAAGTTGGAGAAGATTCATACTAGTCAGAATCCTGCAGACATGATGACCAAGGTGGTCACAAGGGATAAACTAAAGCTATGTTCAGCTTTGGTTGGCCTTCGCGGATGATAGTGAAGGGTTGAGAAGCTTTCTCAGTGGAAATCAGTCTCCAAGTGGGAGATTGTTATGTTTGTGGAGCCTATTTTCATGTTAGAGTGTGGTACACCTTCTATGTGTTACACTCAGGTATTTTTACAGCAGTCCCGCTCGCCGGTGAGCGGGTCAAGGGGGTTCAGGGGTGAAGCCCCTGAAGCAAATTTTCATGGGTGGTTTATTAACCCATGGGTAATGGGTAACTATTATGGGTTGTTTTTGGGCCCATGTTTTTTTCGGTACCCATTGTTTTGATACCCATGGTTTTTTGCCCATGGTTTTGATACCCACGGTTTTGTATCAAACTTCTTAAGCAATTGTCTATTTATATGGTCTTATGCATATGATACATATACAAGCAAATGCATTGCAGATGTGCTTTGAATTCGGGTGTGAATTCTGTAGAGTTTGTTGAGCATAGCTCCAAACGGATCTGGGTATTGTATTGAGAGAGTGGAGGCTTGTAATAAAATTTGAGCAAGTGATTCTTGGTGGACGTAGCCCAAATTGGGTGAACCATGTTAAATACTGTCTTTCTATGTTGTGTTATTTATTCTGCACTTTTATTTGAGATATGTAATATTTTCTACATATTAGTTTCTACTTTTGCAATTCTGTAAGGGATTATTCCGCATATTTTTTCTCTTATTTCCTATCATTTCTTGCATGTTATGTCATTAGCTATCAAGATCTTGATCATCACTCTGAGTTTAGAAGCATTTCCTATGGCTAGCTAAACTCCCACTAGGCACAAGGCACGAAAGTAGGTGTGGTGAGAAATGGTGGGTCCTATGGCATAAGTAGAGAGAGAAGAGAGGTGGCTCAAGTATAATGAAGCATGGGAGAGGGAGTTGGAAAAACAAAAAAAGATTATAGGAGTAATGTTTGTATAGAGGCAGACGTTGTGGGAAGGATTTTAAGTTCACATGGAGAGCGTGGAACCTGAGTAGTCTGTGCTACCGCATCTTGGAAAATGTGGATGGATAACCCCCTTAGCTTTGAATGAGAGCTCTTCGTATGAAGAAAGGAGACAGACCATAGGCACACATTTGAACCCACCTAGCGATCCAACCCTTGTGCTTAGTTTTCCAACTTCTGAGACAATTATTTCTACTTTGGTTGGCATTGGTAAGTAAGCAACATTAAGTAGATATCATTTTACATTACATCCATCTATGGCAACGTAGAAATTTCTTTTGTTTGGTGGTATCCTGTCAGGCGCACCATTTAGGCAAGGTGTGGGCTCACCGAATGTGGGTATCACATCTGGAAGTGGTTCAAATTCATGAAATGTTGGAGCTCAATTTCGCACATCAGCGGGGATGTAGAGTTGCACTACTTCATGCCTTGTGCCTACTACAAGAGGAGTATCTGGTGGATCTATATGGTCAGAAGTTAGTGGGGTTATTGGATCTAGAGATTTGGTGTGATTTATAATATTTTATATTGGGAAAATTTATAAGGATGAGATTTGGTGTGATGTTATTCCTATGGATGCATGGTATATGTTGCTAGGTAGCCCATGGCAATTTGATAGAAAATTTATTCATGATAGGGGGAAGAATATGTATACTTTTTGGAAGGATGGCACAAAATAGTTTTTCTACCTCTTAAGGAAGAGGGAAATGTTGAAAATATGCTTTATGTAAAATAATTTGTGAAGGAGGCAAAGGAAACTAGGTTTTTCTATGCACTGGTCACAAATAAGGATGAACCTGTAAGTGCACAAATACTAGTAGAGAACAACATAATTAATAGAATAATTTTTTGATGTTACTCTTGATGAGATACAAGATGGGTTGCCACCCAAAAGAGATATTCAACACCATATTGATTTGATCCCAGGGTCTTCATTCCCAAATCAATTATCTTGTAGGATGAGCCCAACATTATATGTAAAATTGAATAAGCAAGTGACAAAACTTGTGATAAAGGGGTGTAGTAAGGAAGAGCACGAGTCCGTGTGCAACTCTAGCTTTATTAACTTTAAAGAAGTATGGAGCATAGAGAATGTGCATGGATAACATAGCAATCAATAAAATTACAATCAATTATAGGTTTCCTATACCTCGCCTTGATGATATGATGGATGTGCTTGTTGGATCTAGCTATTTCACCAATATTGATCTTCGTAGTGGTTACCATCAGATTTGGATCATAGAAGGAGATGAGTGGAAAAAAACATTCAAGACAAGGGATGGATTATATGAGTGGTTGGTGATGCCATTTGGGTTATCTAATGCACCTACACATTTTATGAGGTTGATGAACATTGCGGGAGTGGTAAGTTGTGGTTTATTTTGATGATATCTTGATTTTTAGTAAAACTAAAGAAGAGCATTTGAGGCATCCAAGGGTGATATTTGAAGTGTTAAGGAAAGAGAATCTCTATGAAAATTTGAATAAGTTCACATTCATGCAAGAGAGTTTGGTATTTTTGGGTTTTATTATTTCAGCAAATGAGGTACATGTGGACTCAGATAAGATAAAGGCAATTATTGAATGGCCTACTCCATAGAGTATAACAGAGGTAAGGATCTCTCATGGTTTAGAATTTTTTTAAAAAAAATTATTACAAAATTTAGTAGTATTGTAGCACATATAACAGACTAAAACAAAGGAAGGTATTTTTTGTGGACATAGAAAGCTAAGGATTGCTTTAAATTCTTGAAGAAGAAGGTTACAGAAGCACCTATTTTGGCACTACCATATTTTGATAAAGTGTTCGAGGTTGATTGTGACACCTCACATGTGGGAATTGGTGTTGTCCTAAGTCAAGGTGGAAAGACAATAGCTTTATTTAGTGAGAAATTAAATGAGGTAAGGTAGAACTACTCTACTTATGATGTGGAATTTTATGCAATTATACAAGCATTGAGGCATTAGAGGAATTACTTAGTGCCGAACGATTTTGTGTTATTTACAAACCGCATAGCCCTAAATTATGGGAATACACAAAAGAAGTTGAACAATAGGAACACAAAGTGGGTATCATTTTTATAGGGTAATACTTTTTCTCTAAAGCATAAATCAAGGAAAATAGAACCATGTTGTGGATGCATTGAGTAGGCGTGTGACTCTATTTACAATTATGGAGAATGAGGTGGTTGGTATTGAAGCAATAAAGGATTTATATTTTTTTTATTCTGATTTCAAGGAAATTTTTGAAATGTTAATTAGACCATTTTCAAGTGATGCAGATGATGTCTATGATTATTAACATTTGCAATATGGCTATCTATTTAAGGGATGACAACTATGTATTCTAGTTGGCTCTATGAGAGATAATATAGTGAAAGAGTTGCATAACAGAGGATTGACTGGGCACTTTTGTAAGGATAAGACTATTTATTTAGTAGAAGAGAAATAATATTGGCCAAAGATGAAGAGAGATGTGGTAAGATATGTTGAGAGGTGTAGAATTTTCCAAGCCTCGAAAGGTCATGCACAGAATACAGGGTTGTATATGCCATTTCCTATTACCAAAAGATCATGGATAGATTTGAGTATGGATTTTGTTTTGGGATCACCAAAAAAACAACAAGGTAATGACTCAATTTTTGTGGTTTTTGATAGGTTATTGAATATGGTTCATTTTATTTCTTGTAAGAAAACTAGTGATGCAACATGGGTAACATATTTGTTTTTTAGAAAAGTTGTTAGGTTGCATAGTGTTCCAAAAACCATTACTTCAGATAGGGACACAAGGTTCTTAAGTCATTTCTAGAGGACTTTATGGAAGAAGTTGGGAGCTAAACTACAGTGCAGCAATGCCTATCATCTTTAGATTGATGGGAAAATAGAGGGGTTGAATAGGAGTTTGGGAAACTTGTTAAGGTGAATAGTTGGGGAAAAGCCAAAACAATGGGAATTAGCATTACCATGAGCTGAGTTTGATTATAATAACTCAGTAAATAGATCCATAAGAAATTTGCCATTTTATATTCTATATGAGAGTAATCCAAATGGGGTGTTAGATTTGGTGTGGCTACCAGTTGATGGTAGAGCAGTGATGATGCAGAAGCATTTTCCGAACATATACAACATTTGCAGGAAGAAGTGCAGGAAGAAGCTACATAATAGTAATGATAAGTATAAGGAAATAACAAGTGTGCACAGAAGGATAAATGTGTTTACATTGGGTGAGTTGGTTAAGGTATACCTTTGAAAGGAAAGGTTTCCAAAAGGAACCTATAACAAACTGAAGTACAAGAAGATTGGTCCCTGCAAAATCATGAAAATAAAAATGATAATGCTTATGAGGTAGAATTGCAAGGTAATGTTGATATTTCTCCAGTGTTTAATGTTTCAGACTTACATTCATTTCATGGGGATGGTGAATAAGGGGATATTATTGAATAACTTAGCAGATTGGGGGCAATAAGTTCCAGTGAAAATGGAAAAAAGAGGTGGATCAGATTTTAGAAAAATAAATTAGTGAACACGTGACATGGACAATACAATAAATATTTAGTACATTAGAAAGGATTGGAACAAGAGGAAAACACATTTTTCATAGAGTGGGAGATTAAGAAGTTGGATAAAGATAAATGGTAGGAGTTTGAAGAAGACAACTTGCAGGACCTTTGTTTTTTTCATGCAAGGGAGAATGATGCACTATTTTAGCAGAAACTTGAAATGGTCATATCTTTTGATCTGAGTGTCAGTTTGAGTTCATTTTTTTAAACCACTTGGTTCTGACGAGACAGACGCACCAGTTAGATGGACCTACCAATTGGAGACATTTTCGACACATTTTTTTTGCCCAAACTCACCATCTAGGGGCCAAAAATTAGGATTTAATTTATAATTCAGTTTTTTCCTATTTTAGGACATTAGTTAATTTTAGTCTCTTAGAATCCATAGTAGGTTAGAAATCTGGAAATTTCTTTGATTTAGAATGTAGAAGATGCATGGAAATTTTTTTCCTGTACGAATAAGAATGTGAACTTACTAAGAATAGCACTAGCTAGTAAATTGCTAAAAAATAGTAAATTTCGCCATCTAGAGTAGATTTAGTCAAAGTTAGTTAGATCTTGTTTTGAAACTCGAGTTGGGATTTGTTTTCTTATTTATGAAGCAATGTAATTCATGATTCAAGAATGAAGAAGAAGATTTATTTTCTTTGAGTTAAATATATTTACAGTATATTGTGTGTGTTACAATTTGGCTACATTACTCACCATATGTGCTGAAGCTAGAGAGACATGAGAGAAAGAATCACATGAAGACAAAAAGTCTATAAAGCCAATGAGATAAAATAAACAAAAGATAAAGAGTAGCGTGTAGGTCGATCAGAAATAGGATATTAAAGTTGAAACAAATCCAAGGCTCCTATGTTGGTTTGTTAAACTGCAAATAATTTATGCAACTTTGGGTAAGAAGAGATAAAGTGTACACACTTGCACTTGAGGAAATGGGAACCAAAATTTATACACTTGAGGAGTGAGAATGGTTCACATGGAAATCTATTAGGTGAGAATATGCATAGGCTGAAGATTTGAATGAGGAAGAAATGCTATGGTTGTCAGTTATTTTTCACTCTTTGGTGATAAAAATTAGAAGGGAGAACGTAACACAAGAGTATTTGTTTGAAAACATAATATAGGGATTTAAGGAGGTCAAAGTATATTTCCAAGACATACCATAAATTAAAACCTATAAATGTGAGAAAATAATAATAGGAGATACCCATGACACTGTTGGTGTTAGCACACCGGTTGTACAGATAATATATCAGATCTAAGCATAAATGCAAAAAATAGATATTCTACCAGAAGAAATATACAAAACAAGAGATATAAATCAACACCAGATTTAACGTGGTTCACCTAGTGTGGGCTACGCCCACCAATAAACAAGCCAATATATTATCCAAAGCTTTGACAAGATATACAATTGAATATTTACAATCTTCCACACCTCTCAGATGTACAATATTTCTTTCTCTCAAGCTTTTAGCTTCTTCTCCAAGAATTCTCTCTCTCACACAATTATTCTCACAATAATCATCAAATTTTGGAAGTTCTTCTTAATTCTTACTTCTAAACCCTAGCTTTCATGTTTATATAGGCGTATACAAACTTAGGGCACTTATCCATGTAATTACAATCAATAGATTTGCTTTAATACTAAAAATAGATCTAATTCCTGAGAGTTAATTAAAACACCCACACTTAGGTAACCAAATTCAGTTAGACCTAACCGATGTCGGTTCCTCCTTTCCTGACCGATGCTGGTCATAGGTGACTGATGTTGGTCCCTCCATAACCAATGTCGGTTACTATGTTTTCTAGCAAGTTTCATATTGCATGCTAATCCAAAGTAATTGAGCTCCACAACTCAACAATCTCCCACTTGGAGATTAATTACTGCACCATACATGTACACCTATCATTCTTGGATCCTTCCTTAGCTTTGTTTCTTCCTCTTCAAGTCTCAAACTCGAAGACCAATAGAAGTGGAGTGTAGCTCCAAATTCTCCTTTTCTAATGGCTTCGTTAGCATATCTGCAGGGATTTCACTCGTATGAATCTTTTCCAGATTCAACTACCCATCCTCCAATATCTTCATATGAAGTGATACCTCAACTGAATGTGTTTCATTCTCAAATGAAACGTGAGTTCTTTTCCAAATGAATTACACTATGACTATCACTGAAAAGTTTGCAATCATCTTGCTCCTTTCCCAACTCTTCCATGAACCTACTCATCCATATCATCTCCTTGCTAGCCTCTATAGCCATAACATACTCTGGTTCTATAGTAGAAAAATCCACAACCTTCTGTAATCTTGAAATCCAACTAACTGTCATCCCACCTACTGTGAAAATATATCCAGTAGTGCTCCTCCTACCATCCATATCTCCATCCATATCTAAATCAACATAGCCACATAGTGAAATATCTGAACCTCCATAGCATAACCACATGCTAGATGTCCCTTTCAAATACTTGAGTATCCATTGGACTACTTTCCAATGCTCTTTACCTGGATTGGTCATATATCTACTCACAACTCCCACTTCCTGTGCAATGTCTAGTCTGGTACAAACCATAGCATACATGAGACTCCCAACTGCTGAAGCATATGAAACTTGTGTCATGTATTTGACCTCCTCATGTGATGAAGGACACTGATATTTGCTCAATTTGAAGTGTCCAGCCATAGGTGTACTAACAGGTTTTGTCATTCTGCATCTTGAACCTTTCTAACACCCTGTAGATATAATCCTCCTGAGACAAATACAATTTCTTGTTTTTCTTGTCTCTGTGTATTTACATGCCAAGGATTCTTTTTGCAGCTCCTAAATCCTTCATAGAAAATGTGTGAGCTATCTTTCCCTTAAGCTCACCAATGTCCTGCATACTAGATTCTGCAATAAGCATATCATCCACATACAGTAACAAAATAATATATCTCCCATTTTCAAGCTTCTTGAAATAAACACAATGGTCAGATTCACATCTCAAGTAACCATGCTCATGCATAAAACTATCAAACCTCATGTACCATTTCCTTGGAGCTTACTTGATTCCATATAAGCTCTTTTTCAACCTGCACACTAATTTCTCCTTACCCTTGACTTCATACCCAAGCGGTTGCTGCATATAAATCTCTTTATCCAAATCACCATGAAGGAAATCCGTCTTCACATCTAGTTTCTCTAAATGCAAATCCTCTACTGCAACTAAACTCAATACAGTACGAATAGAAGTCATCTTTACAATAGGAGAAAATATTTCACCAAAGTCAATACCTACTTTCTATGCAAATCCCTTTACTACAAGCCTTTCCTTGTACCTTTTATGTCCACCCTCTTCTTCCTTGATCCTGTAAACCCACTTGTTCTGCAATTTCCTCTTACCTTCTGGTAACTTAACCAAATCCCAAGTCTAGTTATGTTCCAAGGATTCCATCTCCTCATCCATGCCATGCTCCCACTGGACGTGGGTCTTATCCTGCATTACTTCTTCAAAACTTTCTGGTTCACCATTATCAGTCAATAATAAATAAAATAGAGAAGGTGTAAATCATTTCTGGAGATTTACTTACCCTTTTTGACCTTCTCACAGGATTTTGGGGTACCAGAGGCTCATTCTGGACCTCCTGTACATTTGTATCCAAATCTGTCAGTGACTAACGCCGTCACATCGTAACCACGTCAGTTCTACTAACCGAATGTCGGTTTCGAATCTTATTTAACCGATACCGGTTCTTCTAACTAATGTCGGTCAGGGGTCAACCGACACTAGTTACTGTGTAACCCTATCGGTATTACTTTTAAATCCAAGAGTTTATTTTCATTCAAAAAATTCTCAACTAGTTCATCCTTGGGTACCAAAATTTGATCCCTGTACATTCTCTTTTCATTCCATTCAATGTCACGACTCCTAATAATTTTAGAATTCTATAAATCCCAAAAATAGAATCCTAAATCACCAAATCCATAACCAATGAAAGTGCATCTCTTGGATTTTGCATCCAATTTTTTCCTATTTTCCTTATCAATATGCACAAAAGCTTCTGAACCAAAAAATTTAAGAAAAGAAAGATCTACCTCTTTTCTAGTCCAAGATTCCTCTGGTATTCCTCCATCCAGTGAACTTGAAGGCCCACAGTTAATCAAATAAACTGTTGTATCAATTATTCTACCCAAAACTGTAAAGGAAATCCTAGAATGTATCCTCATACTTCTAGCACATTCCATGATTTTCCTTGTTCATTCTTTCTGCAACACCATTCTCCTGTGGTGTTCTTGGAACCGTTCTTTCTCTACGTATCCCATTCACTGAACAATAATCATTGAAATCCTTGCTACAATATTCACCACCATTTTCAGATCTAAGGCACTTTAACTTTGAATTTAATTCATTCTCAACAAGGGATTTCCATCTTTTAAAAGTCTCAAAAACATCAAATTTATGTTTAATACAATAAACCCATACCTTTCTTGTAGCATCATCAATGAAAGTAACATAATATGGGATCCTCCATGAGAAGCTACCTGAGCCGGTCCCCACACATCTGAGTGTACAAGCTCCAATTTATGCTCCTTCTTAGTTGCCCCAACTTTGAGAAATCTCACTCTCTTTTTCTTTCCAAAGACACAATGCTCACAAAAATCAAGATCTAAATCTTTCAAATCTGATAACTTACCCTTAGCCTTTAATATCTGCATTCCTTTTTGACTCATATGGCCCAACTAATTATGCCACATGCATGCATCTAAATCTGAAGTAGATAATGCAGAAAAGGAATCAGTAACACATGTAGATAAATATAATGTTCCTACCTTCTTACCTCTTTCCACAATAAAAGCACCCTTGGTGACTTTCCAAGAGTCTCCTGTAAATGTAACCATGCAACCAGCTTCACCTAGTTTCCCTGCATAAATAAGATTCCTCCTGAGGCTTGGAACATGCCTCACATATTTCAATACCCATGTATTTCCATTCTGCAATTTTAGATGAACTTCCCCTTTACCAATAATATTACAAGGTTCATCATCACCCAAATAAACATGTCCAAAATTTCCCTAGACATAATTTCTGAAATAACCCTTATTAGGGGTTGCATGGAAAGAAGCTCCTGAATCAAAAACCCATGATTCAATTCTATTATCTAAAGAAATAATAAGAGCATCTTGCATTACCTCTGCTGCAGCAAGATTTACTTCTTTACCTTTGTCTGGTTGTTGGTTCTCTTTATCCTTTGACCAACAATATTTCTTTGCATGTCCTTTCTTTCCACATTTCCAACAAGTAATTCCCTTACCTCTGGATTTAGATCTGTTATCCCTTGACTTTGATTTCCCATTACTCTTACTCTTGGATCTCTCCTTCTGCCTACCCCTACTTTCTATATTCAAAGCATTCCCAGATGATGATTCCTCTGTACTCTTCCTGTGAATTTCTTCATTCAATATTATACTAACCACATCATCAAACTTCAAAATATTATTAGCAGATGTTGTATTACTAACAGTCATTACCAAGTTATCCCAACTATCAAGTAAATAACATAAGAATAAAAGTTCTTTCACTTCATCATCAAACGATGTATCAACTGATTTTAACGGATTTACAATAGATCTGAAATCATTCAAATGACTAGATGAAGATCCACCTTCATGCATCTTAGAAATAAATAGTTTCTTCATCAAATAAACTTTATTTGAAGCACTAGGTTTTTCATATAAATTAGCAAGATATTTCATTAACCCTACCATAGAAGTCACTTCTATAATATTGGAAGCCACAGATGCTGTCAGGCTCAATCTTATAGATCCCAAAACCTTTCTATCAAGAATCTTCCATTCTTCATTAGTCATCTTCGTAGGTCTAGACTTCTCATCTAACGGTAAATAAAAATCTCTTTGATACAGATAATCCTCAATCTGCATCTTCCATAATTGATAATTTCAGCCATCAAAATTCTCTACCTTGTATTTGTTTTCTTCTTCCATTGTTGTAGCTCCCACTCAATCAGAAAACCCTCTATGAGTAAATCTGTCAACACACAAAACCCTCAAACAAATATCTGATACCAGTTGTTGGGGTTAGCACACCAGTTGTATAGATAATATATCAGATCTAAGCATACATGAAAATAAAAGCAGATATTCTACCAGAAGAAATATACAAAACAAGAGATATAAATCAACACCAGATTTAACGTGGTTCACCCAGTGTGGGCTACGTCCACCAAGAAACAAGTCAATCTATTATCCAAAGCTTTGACAAGATATACAATTGAAGATTTACAATCTTCCACACCTCTCAGATGTACAATACTTTCTTTCTCTCAAGATTTTTATTCTTCACCAAGAATTCTCTCTCTCACAATTATTCTCACAATAATCATCAACCTTTTTAAGTTCTTCTTAATTCTTACTTCTAAACCCTAGCTTTCATGCTTATATAGGCATATACAAACTTACGACACTTAGCCATGCAATTACAATCAATAGATTACTTTAATACTAAAAATAGATCTAATTCCTATGAGTTAATTAAAACACCCACACATAGGTAACCGACACCGGTTAGACCTAACCGATGTTGGTTCCTCCTTGCCTAATCGATGTTGGTCATAGGTGACTAATTCTGGTCCCTCCATAACCGATGCCAGTTACTATGTTTTCTAACAAGTTTCATATTGCATGCTAATCCAAAGTAATTGAGCTCCACAACTCAACAAACACATTTAAGGTGTAATAGATCGGACAGAGAAAAAGTGTTGAGAAAGAAGAAATCACATTTAAGTTAGTGCACAAATCAAGATTGGAAGAGAGGCTCATAACTACATGACAAGGAGTCTAAACAAGGTGAATATCCTCTTTATTTTATGGTAGACATGATGGAAGAGAAGGATAATACACCCACCAAGAATAAAATTGTACATGAGAGGGAGAAACATGTAGCCAAAAGGAAGAAACTAAATACTCATAAAATATTGAAGAACATAATCTATAAATGAGTGACGTAAGAGACTATTTTTACTCCCTCCCCTCCACTATCACTAGCAACACAACTGATCCCCCAAAGGACTACAGAAGAAGACCAACTAGGTACACAACCACATGTTTTTGGATTTGAGGTAGAAGCCTCATAGGAAACTATGTAAGAGGTTCTAATGGAACTAAATCAGTCTCTATAATAGGGATAATTAAAAAATTAATAAATATAAAAGGAAGAATTGGAAGGTTTGGCTTAAACATCATATATGTTTGCAAGGTTGACTGGTCAACCAACTAATAATAAATTATCCCATTGACATGTTTGCAAGGTTGACTGGTCAACCAACCAATAATAAATCCTCCCTTCGTGACCAATTAACTTTACAAACATATGTGATGGATAGGCTCTTCCAAATTGGAATATGATCTTGTGTGTAAAGAATAATAAGAATAATAAACTAGGAAGAGGATTCCAAGAAATACTCGAGAAATAAGGAAGAATAAAATAATCTCGTGCATGATAAAAAAGACAAAAAAACGCAAGGAAGAGCAAAGAAAAAGTTGATAGAAAGGCTAAGGAAGACTGAAAAGCTAAACAAGATGAAGTGTAATGGAAATGATGAGAGGAGGATGAGCTTAAAAAAAAAGTGATTGCACAAGCCAAAATGTAAATCTCAAAAGAAAAGAGGAATAATAAAGAATGACATGATAACGCATAATAGCAACATAAGAGAAAGAAAGCTAAAGAAGGCAAGAATTTCAAAAAGGCCATGGCATAAGTAGGATATAAAAATTATATTGTGAAGGAGCAAGAGCTTGCAAAGGAAGAAGCAGAGTATAAATGAAATAACGTTGAAGTAGGCAAAATTGAGAAAATTGTACAAGTAAAAAAGACTCCTCACGCATAAGCTTCAAGTGCACAAAAATGGGAGAAGGAAAAAGATAGTGCATTAGAGGTAGAAAGTTCTAGATTAGAGATAACCATAACACAAGCTATAGAAGGAAGTGTGGGATATGACATGATGAATTTCTAGTGGTTTATCCAAACAACTGCAAAAACAAGAAAAAATAAACTTATCCTAAATTCCTTTAATGCGCACACTACAGTACCACAAATTACACATGTTACATAATAGATGAGACGCTAAAGGACTTAAAAGTGTACAAAAAATGATCTGGATTCATTCCTCCCAATGAAAAATCATATGAAATATTCTCCAAGCTACTTGCTACCACAAGAAATGCTCAAAAAACTCTAACCAGTTTAACCACTCTTACCTACATTAGCTGCAACCAAGAATCCAAAAGCATCACGCATAGGTTCGTAGAACACTAATTTTAGTTTTCTTAACCTTTGAATGTATTGCACATATTTTGATATATATTTATAAGCATGCCCACATGAGTTGAAAAACTGAAAGGGAAATCTATGAGGGAGTTTCCACAAATTAAAATCCTGAGAGGTTGGTTTGTTAGAAAGAATAATTAATTGAAAACCTACTGCATGGAATGGAAACTAGTAAACAATCCTCCCTATGTTGACTGCAACTATGTTATGTACTTTGGGATATATTATTATAATGCATATAGGTTGGTTGAGATGGTGACATGTGGCACCCCCTTAGATAGTTATATTTTTGTAATATATGAGGTTGCATATAAATTAGTTATATTGGGTAATGAGTCAACATACATTGGTATTAGGTATTACCCATCCATTAAGAGTAATAAATGCCTATATAAAGGAGATTACTATCATTGTGAATTATTTTATGTTTGTGTTAAGTGATTTTACTTGGTAGATGTATATTGGAGGTGTCCCCATCGAAGTGGATTCCTATCTTGGAAAATTATGGAGTTACTCATTCCTTAATGGAGCATTATATGGTGTTGCCCTACCTAAAGGGTATTTATCTAAATATATTGAATATTTTGGTATCTTGGACCACCAATATATTATGTTATCTTATGTATTATTCATTTATTATATGCAAATATCTTATCAAGTGGTATCAAGAGAATCGATCTGGGTAATTTGTGGGATGAAACCCTAATTTCAGTGATTCTCATATATCTTGCAATCAATTGCAATTTTTTAATAATGTTTCGTGTAATGTGGACAAATCATACAAGGAATATACCCTCAAAATTTCATATTTTTTTGGATCTTATTTGTGAAATATATATCACTTTTAGGGCTCTATGTCTTCTAAAGTATGAAGATTTTTTTAGGATGAGGTGAATTTGTTCTTTAATGAAACCATCAAAATTTTAGAAATTTTCGATCTTTTTTTATAGAGATATTTCAGTCTTATGGTTTCTCACAAATTTCTCTACAAGCCATAATATGTGGAATTTTTCTGATTTGTTTGGAAATATCTCAAAAATATAAGTAGAGTTTTTATTATGTATTTTTTGATTTGAGACCAAAATTTGTTCAAAAAGGGAAAAATAAAGATTGATTAAAATGTTTTGTTCTAGAATCCCTAGTTTTTGTAGATCATGATGATGAACAATTTTTGTGGAGATGGTGTGATTTATGCTAGAGAATGGTGGAAAAAAATTAAGGAGATATGTTTCCATCATTAAATATTTGAAGGTTCAAATTTTGGAATAGTGGTTCTACACAAATTTGGATTTCTGAGTTAGAAAAGGAAGTTTCTAATTGGTTTTGCGGGAACTAAAACAAGTTTCCTTGGATATATGAGACACAAAAGATGAAGAAGAGGATGTTACTAATAATTTTTTTCTAGATAAGGACTAAAAATAAGATGAAGATGATGAGGAAGATGAAGAAGACAAAGTTGACGATGAAGAAGTTATGCAAGATTTAGAAGGATAGATGAAAAATCATGATAAGAGTTCAAAAAATACATCTCCTGTGAAGGAAGCTTCAATATTTTAGTATGAAGGGTGCATTCAAAAGAAAAAGGTAATTGTTTCCCTAAACCCTAGTAGCAAATATAACTTCATCAATATAGATATAGCTCAATATATTCATGTTCAAGAAAATAATATCAAGGAACCTCAAGTGGATGGTAAGAAAATTCAAGTTTTTAAAGATTTAAAGCTCTCTATGGAAAATTTTGTTTTGCATTCATATTTTTATGCTTTAGATATGGATGTTATGGATATTTTTCTTGGTTATCCTTGGTTAGAGACCTTGGGAACAATTAATATTAATGTGCAAATGAAATTCATGAAAATATGGTATAGTATAAAGAAGGTTACATTGCAAGATATCACATTTAGCAAGGAATAAAATAATGTCAATATGGAGCATAAGGATGATTTTGAGGATGCTGAAGAAACAAATAAGGATTATTCGTAAGGATACCATGATGAAAAAGAAGAAAATGAGTCATCTACTCAAGAAAAAAATAGCAAACAACAAGATGGAAGAGGAAAGAAAGTTGAGGAAAAGGTTGAGGATACTAAGATTACAACATATAAACACCCATATCATCATGAGAGGCAAAAATCATGGATCCATGTTAGGGCACATGAGGAAAAAAAAAAAAAAAGGATATATAGGGAATTTGAGGAACAATCACTATAGCTATACATAGAGTCAAAGGAGAAAAAGTTATAGGACATGGAATCATAGAAATAATTACTATGCATATGCATGGATGATGATGAGGAAGAAATATCGACACAAATGAAATCGGAATAGAGCATTCGATTATGGAACCATGTTTAAGTATGTATCACCTACTAATATCTCATATGGGTGGTTGGATGATCAAATATGGCGACAAGTGTGCAATGATCTGAATCACACTTACTATATGGCTTCTTCTCATGTTTTTAGGATTAAACGTGTCAAGGAGGGAGGGCATGCTATGTACCATTGGGATTATATTATTATAATATAGTGTATATGGGTTGATAGATATGTTGACATGTGGCACACACCCCCTTAGATAATTAGTTTATAATATATGAGATCGCATAATAATTCATTATATTGGGTAATGAATCAACCTACATTGGGATTAGGAGTTACCCATCCATTAAGAGTAATGTATACCCATACAATGGAGATGAGAATCATTATGATCCATGTAATGTATGTGTTGATTCTTTTACTTGGTAGAGGTATATTTGAGGTTTACCCCTTGAAGTGGATTCTCATGTTTGGATATTTTCAAGTTACTCCTTAAGGATAATTTTATGGTGTTTCCCTACCTTAAGGGTATTTATATGAATATATTGAATATTTGGGTACTTTAGCCCACCAATATCTATTGCATTGTGTTATCGTATACATATTGATCTTATTATTCATTTCTTATATGCAAATATCTTATCATAGTAGACTATTTAAATGCACAAAATTTTGAAGAAAATTAGTAGAATAAAACAATAAGATCAAGCACCTTCTTGAATTTGAAACATATTTTGTATTAGTATGAGAAAACGATTTAAGTCCCAAAAAGTGTTGGAAGGGCAGTGAGACCTACACGTCGACTTGATGCATTTTGTATAATTGTGCAGTGTCAAATGTTAAGACAAATAGATGGGATAAAATTAGAAGATATGTATAGCTCCTGTAGACAAAGAAGAGAATATGAAAAGATCCTCTAGCTAGAATAATGTGGACGAAGGGACTAAAAGGAAGACAATCAAATCAAATTGTATAAAATGATGTAAGACCATTGTGTAGAAGGTTAATTTTTGAATGCTTTTGGTTAGAATTGGTTCTAAATAGTAATAGAATCCCGAATCTATTTGTTATCGAACTCTCTAGCTTAAATATGGTTCAAATTTTGTGTTTTTCTTGTTACAACTCATTGCACACACTTTAAAATGTAATGTTTGATGAATTTAAGTCTTAATGCGCATTATTTATAAACCTACAAATAGGATAATTATGTAAATATTCTTAGACTATAATGTTAGCATGTCTTGATGAGGGATTTCAAGGACTGTTACTAACATATACCCAAGATTGTTGAATTGATTTTTTTTGGATTTCACATAACAAAAAAGGGATTTTTGTTCCAGGTTAGAGTTGTACATGTCATGATAGATATGTATACTAAATGTTGAAAAACACAATGCACTCGAGTTATTTGGCAAAATACCTTTAAGAAATGGTGTCTTTTAGAATGTTATGATTACACTTGATATAATAGGGCAGGCTTCTTTGATAAGCTTTAAGGACAACCTTTATTAGAGAAACACCCACAAAGAGATCAGGCGTTTGAAAGGATTTAATTCGTGTTTTTAAATTTTTGATATTATTTTTTATTGAGGTTTAGGTGTGACTATTTGAGACTAAAGCATGGCTAATTAATCCGGGCTAGGGAGATATAATTCGACTCATTAGGGGTTAAGGAACACAAAGAAATTATCCACAATTCGTATGGATTTAGGAAAAATGTACAAACTTGTTATCAAAATGATACATGGAAGTGTGGGAGTTCTTTATAAATTTATTTATTACAATAATTTTTGCTTCAATAAAATGTACCAAAAAATTATATTATGATGTTTATCAAGCAACAATTCCATCACATGGAGAGTCCAAGTCTACAATTTTTCTTAGAAACCTATGTAGACACTAAAATTAGGTCACACTCCCCTTTGGTCCCTTGACAAATAAGCACCCTTCATCACATTAACCTAGCCATGGCCCCCTTCACTCCAATAATATTAATTTAACTAAATTAATTCATTATCCTCATCATATTTATTATTTAAATATCTTAATTGGGATAATGTACACATACATCTCACCTAGACACCTAATCAAGCCAACTCACCCTAAGACCTATTCTTAGTAAGTTGCCATAACTAACTAAGACTTACCCAAACCCTAAAAATCAATGCCTACATTCCATCTAACCACATTCCCGCATGCTTACAATAAGCTTCCAGTCTAACTCGTGGGTTAATGACATGAGATCCGAGAAAATCAAGAGGATCTCCCTAGTTTAGTAAACCTAGGAAATCTCACCCTAACTGACGTCAGTTACCCTTAACCATCGCCAGTTAAGACGGAACCACCATCGGTCACCTTTTAACCCCCAAAAAAAACCATATTTTTGAGGTTGGAAAAAACATTGGCACACTCCTGAGAGATATCACATCTTCTGAGAATGAATTTCAGTGAGAACACACACGTAAGGAAGGAGATCAAGCATTTCCTCTTGCACAGGCATCTAACAACCATCCAACATTCACCCCAACACATATTTGATCCAACCAAGCAAAAAGGAATGCACATGTAGCCCATGTAGGAGCTTTCCAATGTTTTGTGATCCTCGGAAGCATTCAACCCCTTACCAGTACCTTCATTCATCACTCACAGGCACCTAGGACCAGATTTCAAGTAAGTGGAACATTTTACTCCTCTGGTTCATTTATTCCATCATTATATTGTCCTTCTTTTTTTTCCAAGCCACCCAATGACCTCCTTTAATACTCATCCCCCATATACCTGTTGAAACCTTTCCAAACCCCACCCAAACAGCCTAATACCTCCTTCCAACCAATCAATTCCTTGTGTAATAATAAGGGAGATCCAGAGCCCATTCTGTGGCATTCCCAGTATTCCACAGTAACTGGCACTGGTTTTCCCCAACTGGCATCGGTCTATGTATTTACCCATACAACCCAGAACAGTGACCTATCCACTTGTTCTAACGTCACCCTTAATCATCTGTGACCTTCTTGAGACCTCTGTTAGACCTGCAAAGACCTAGAACTAGTTACTTGACCTTCGGATCTTATTTTAACTTAGTCTGTTAGATTAGATATTTATTATTGTATTTTTGATGAGATACTCAAATCATTTAAATTACGATAGGATTTACTTTATTACCCGCATTAAATTGTTTTGAACAGTGGACTGACAGTCGTCTAGGAAGTATCACACTTCCCGGATCTAGCACACGCTAGGCAGTTCACTACACATATTGTTGAACTTTTTCTGGTGGTATTGCTTTCCATTATAGGTAGTTCCTAGCCAAAAGGAAGCTCTCACAATTAGCTATGGATTCAGAAGTCATACGTGCACAACAACCCATCAACCAACATTTCAATAGGTATTCCTCCTACGCCCATTACCTTATCTGTTTCGTCAATATTTCAAAGAAATGTCTAAGAATCAGGTGAAACATTTTGGCATGCCTGGTGGGACTTGAACCGGGGTTCCTTGCATTTTATTTATTCCTAGGAAAATTTGTGTGTTTGTTTCCCTTTTGAAAATCATACACATTAATTTTCTTCCTTGGTAATCTACTTTTTCTTTCTATTTTCTCTAAAAGAAACCTTTCTTTTGGTATAATTAAAAAGAACCTTTTCTTCTCATTTCTTGCATTTTAGTGGAAGAGCATCCCTCTTCCTCTTCATCTATTTGTGTCATCCAACTTCATATTTCAATTTAGGCTTAAAATAAGTGCATTGCATTCTAATTTATTGCATTAGCTCACATTAATTGAGTACAAACTTTACACTGGAAGTCATGCCCAACTGATGGTTGACAAATGAACCGTAGAAAGCACATCTCTCTCTCTCTCTCTCTCCGAGTCTTGCCAAATTACACAAATTCAAAACAATTACACATTCTTAAACAACATCTTTCCTGGGAACACCTGTCAATGATTGCACTGATATGAGGATTGGCAGGTACTCCCTAGCTCACTGCTCTGCCGAGTCATACTTCAGAGCGAAGCCCACCCCCACCATAACATATCTAAAACCTCACCTTTTAGATCTCCTTCTTCATAGGAAGCCATCCTTACCAAAAAATCTATTCTACAGTTCATGAGTTTGTCCTTAAATAGCATAAGCTAAACAAACATAATGGGAAAGGCACTCTTAAGATCACATTTTTCTTAGTGTTTCTACTTGGCTTGCGTTTTGAGGTGAGAGGTCACGTTCTTCATTTTTCTTGTTCATCCTTGCATGCTCCTCATCATAGTTGGTGTATTCCAGCTTCACTTGAGTGTTCCTGGACCATATTCTCATCATTCTTAGAATTCTGGGTTTGATTCTACATCATATTTTAATTCACAACCACTTTCCTTTCATCACTGTTTCAATTCCAAAATGACCGGTGTTGGTCCAACGACCGTCGTCGGTTACCCTCTGACCGTCATCAGTTATACCGAACCGGCGTCGGTTCTAGGTCCTTTTGTTAACCTACCCAAAGGGACATTTATTCATCTTCTTCCACTTTTCACAGTTGCTGTCACTGCTATCATTCCCATTGACGTTGTGAAAATCATCAAATTTGGCATACTTGTCAAATTTGGCCTTATACCCTTGTTTTTGACTCACTATCCATTTTCTACAACGAAAGGCAACGGTTACCTATGACTGGTGTCAGTTTACCCTAACTAGAATCGGTTAGCTTGTGTCACTTTCCAGCCAACATTTGGTACCTAATCCACCTCTTACCACCTGTTTCACCTATTCATGTTGTTTTTTCTGTGTCATTTACAGAGAAGCAGCCTAACTTGATTAGTACTGGTTCACATGGTGCTGACTCGAAGACAAGCAATCACACTCGTATTCCATGCCAGTTGTCAACCACTCCCACCTAGTCCTTCACCACCTTCCATTTTATCACCAACCATGGATCCTATCCAACCTATCACTATCGCTATTGGAGATGAGGCGTTTGCGCGACTCCTTGACTAAAAACCTGCCGCCTTATAGTTTTATCTTTCCCACTCGTCCACTCAAGATGCCTCGGGTCAGTTGATATACGACATGCCCGTATCTATCACCCCAGCTCTCATTCCCACTTCCACATTAGTCCCATCTGGTTTCGTGCTACCTGCCTCCACCTTACCCCTAGTCATTTTGTAGCTAGGTCATATACCCACTATAACTGCCTCGTCTACTACCTCCGTTGCACCCATCACATCCACCATACCTTCAACAACTACCCAAAACATAACCTCATCCGCCCCTAATGTCTTGCACATACCCGTAGCTACACTACCACCTCCGGTGTCGATGACCCCTACCCCTTTTCAGAATGTGGTCCTTTCCATTCCGCAATCGTTAGCCCCCATTGCCACTAGGGTTATTACGACCCCTCCACCTCCATATACGTACTATTAGTAACCCCCCGTTTCATCTATCATTCACTCTGGGTACGTACCCCCTATTTCACTGTCTTATTCTCAATTGACCTACATGGCAGCGCCATATACTAGAATGCCACCCTCGTTATATGCCCAACACTAACCCTCTTACACTACAGGAGGCACCCATCCATCGCAACCTTTTAATGACCCAATCAAATTAATGATGGACAAGATGCAAACATTAGAGGCATTGATTTTCGGATCCCGTAACACTCTCACCTATGACAAGATTCGTAATGAGCCTATCCACCCATCCATTCCTATCCGCCCATACCCTGTACATTGGGAAATACCTAAATTCAATTGTTTCAATAGTAAAGAAGACCCGCAACAACATTTGCGGTCGTTTAAACACAGGTGCTACCTAATCACTCACGATGACGCTTTTCTCTTGAGGACCTTTCCCATGTCTTTGACTGGACCTGCGTTAGATTGGTATAGTGGGTTACCAAGAAACTCTATATTTTCATTTAATCAGGTAGCCCAAGCCTTCTTGGATCATTTTTCCATCAATATTGTCAAGAAGGTTACCATGATCGACCTATACTCCACGCGTAAGTATGAGGACGAATCTATCGCAAATTTTGTCGCTCGCTGGCGTAGCCTGATTAATCAGCTCACCTTCCAACTACCACAAATGGAACTCATTGAGCTCTTCACTAATTACATCACTTTCAAAAACATTGTCCAAGAAATGCTTGAGAAAGGTGAGTTAATCGTGGATAATCCTAACGCACCTATTAACTAAAACCTACACATCTTCAAGAAACCATTTCCTAATAATGTCCCTTTGTCTGATCAAACCAGTGAGGCCTCAACTCATGATACCCATACCCACGAGGTCCACGCTATTTTTAGTGACGCACCTGTTGCTTCCCAATTACCCCATATTCTGTCCATAGAGGAGATTCTAGCCCAAAATCCTCCTTCCACATTGGAACAAACCTCCCCTGTTCCTTCACCCATAGAGGAACACCTTTCACCTCTTTCCTAACCTATGGAGGAGTCTTCTGATAACATCAAGACCATTTCACCTTTGGCTTCTCCACTTAGAGAACTGATACCCATAGTACTTCTTTAGTTCATGAAGGATACTTGTTTTCCTCCTCCACCCATAGAGGAGCTCCCATCATCTCCTCCACCTATAGAGGAGAACTTATCATCTTCTCCACCTATCATAGACCCAGTTGAGATACTTTTTCCTCTTGGTGCACATTCTCCATCGGCCACCCCAAGATCCTGCAGACCTACTTTCAGCTCTCTTACCCACGGAAGCTAAAGCTAGCCAATTCCCCATCTCTAAGACACATTTTACGAGAATTACCATTAGGTCCTCATCAACTCCACCTACAGACATGTTGTTCTCACATTTGGCTGATCACTTAGATTATGTGGATAGAGCCTTATTGTGGGGGCATCTTCTACTTCTGGTCTCAACACAGATGTAGATGTCACTTACTGATACTTCCACTATCTACCCAAAAATATTTCGACCAATTGAACTAAGCACAACCACCTCTATCACAACTTTTTCCACTACACCCATCATAACTCAACACACACCTTTACCCTTAACCCAACATATCTCTAAATCAAAACCCACACCTACATCCTCTTCCTCACCTAAACCTATTACTACCTTAGGGGTCACCCCAACTACCAGCCTTACTCATCCACCTATCAAACTTGATTTAGCTACATCCTCCAAAGTCAACACCACACCTACTCCAGCACCCAAACCAAAGAACCAAGCTCATAGAACTCATACTCCGGCTTCATTAATCACACCTTCATCACCTTCACCCTTTCTGTCCACCTTAGGACCTCAACCTCCCATCACAATTAAGATACCTCCGCTCATCAATAAACTAAAAACACAACAACCCATCCCTTCCTCATAAAACTCTAGCCTACCCAGGTGCCTGACATGACTTACACCTGTACCTGCAACATATTTACTGCCCATCACCTCCAATACCCTTCGCAACTTCTTCACTACCCACTACACTTCAGTCTCTATCCCTTGCACCCCTTGCATGACCTGCATCATCTACCTTCACAGCACCTCTATTATACCCATGGGTAACTCACCCTCTTCCCCCATATGCCTTTCCTTCTAGACCTCGTACACCCATACCACCTTTACCCAAGAAGGTGCAACCCAAAAATAAAACTCCGCTATCCCACAATAAGGTATTCAAAACAACAACACACCCTCTTGCCAGTTCATCTACCATATCCCTACCTAAACAAACACGATTGACACTCAAGACCACTCCAGCACCTAAAACCATAGCTCGCCCCACTCCCCCTCCTACAAGGACCATTCCTCAACAATCAACTACACCTACACCCAAACCCACTTTCACTTCCCATTGTGATCCACTAGCAGGGTCCTATGCCAAAATCTTAACCAACCTCCTTGAGACCTCTGTCATCACAATACCACCACTCAGACCTTATGATCCTCTCAAACCCAATCCAAAAGGGTTTGATGACACTAAAATTTGCACCTACCATCATGTGCCAAGGCACGATGTGGAGAATTACAAGGCCTTGAAAACCATCCTTATCTAGTTGTTTCCTCCGGAAGCCAACTTTGATGATGATGACCTTCTCGATGAGGACACTGCTTCACAGACACCCATTCCCATAGTCCTTCATTACCCACTCGACAACCATGACCTCCACCACCACAGCTCCTAGCACCACCTCCAAGATTTGAAATCAACATGGTTCATATCAAAGAAGTTGCCACAACCATCACCCAAATTTCGTTGCGCCTAGCTCACCTCATAGGGTTTTTCTCCTTTGGTAGGTTTTTACCCATCATGTCGTTATACCACTCGCCCTACACCTTCTCTATTTTCCAACTCCCCTTAGATCAACATGATCCACGTTACTACCCGTGCTCAAAAGGATAAAGGTAAGAAAAAGGCAAATGACCCACCAACCAATCCTATAGCCAACATACCATTTGCACCCATACCTAAAATCACTATCCACGGCCCCACGTACCCCATTTCTAATGGAGTCACACATCGCACCATAATCAAACAATTACACCAATTTTCCCTCAAAATATCCTTATATGACCTCATCCAAACCTCAGAATCCCATCGTCAAACTCTTATGGAGGTTCTTCAATCTATTGAGGTTTTACCCAATGAACCTACACCTGTAGCCTGCATTTTCATACCCCATCATGTAGCCTCTCTTACCAAATTACCACCTTCATCCTCACCCCATCTTATTCACCAAGTAGCCTCCCTTAGCTTCTCAGAGGAAGAGATCGTGCCACACCCAAAATGATGACCTAGACCCATCCCTCTTCATCTCTATCCACATCGATGACATACGTGTACGACGTGTAATGATCAATGGGGGTGCTAGCATTAGTATCATTTGATCTCATGCATTCACTCGAATGTGCATACCTGATAATTACATGCATAAACATCCTGTCATGTTACAATCATTCAATGACGCTATCACCTCTACACTAGGCATCGTCATCCTCCACATTCGCGTGGGCCTTCTCATTGTTCCAATTTTTTTTTAAATTTTAGAGGGGGAGTTTCAATATAGCTTGTTGCTTGGCAGACCCTAGATTTGTGTCATGGGTTGTGTTCCTTCCACTTTACATCATTGTGTAAAGTTTGAGCATGGAGGACATACCTACACTATCCCAGTTGATCCATCACCTTTAAAACATGCAACATGCTTTACCAACCTAATGATGTGCTCATACCTATTAAGTCGTCTACCTCCACGACCGCTACTTCTTCACCTACACCTCCACTTACCAGTATAGCCACTGCTTCAAACTGCACATACCTCCTCCATTCCTACCGCTACCACAACCTCCACGGCTGACCCATCAGCTTCCTAATCCATTAACTCCACCTCCACATCGACCTCTGACACATCATCCATTCCAGCTACCTACATATCAACCACTGATCCCTTGGAGGGTGTTTTTCAATACCTCACTCTGGGGGTGTACTGCCTATATAGTGTCAACAAATTCCTTACTCCAAAAGACTACGGAAGCCTTCACCAACACCCTCATTATAACCATCGTATAGGAGAAGGTCTCCTTTATGGTCCTCCTCATCTTCGTACTAGTCTCACCTATGGGGGACTTGATACTACTACTTACACACCCAAACCACAGCCACAAACTCACCCATTTTCCACTGACTTTCAATCACTTACCAATCCCCGTTTCTCCCACACCTTCCCCCACCGATGTGCATGGAAGGGTTTTGGTTTTGTATTTTATGAGCAAGGCCACCATACTGTTATTCCATGTACCACCCGCAAACATAACGACTGTAGTGGTATCGAATTTCCCGAACCACCTACCAAACAAGCCCGGATTGCAACTCATCAAGGACATCAATCCTCCTCCACCTTCTTCACCCGCTCCACCTTCTTCACCACCTTCACCAACGAATTCGATGGATCCTGAATCTATCCCTCCTAATTTTTTTTTTCATAAACACCATTTCATTAGGGCCTTTGACTTATCAACGTGAGGGTGAGGCCCCTTCCTTTCTTCCCTTCCTGTATCCGGAAATGATCGATGACGATACGCCTTCAATTAATGTTGTTTAATGTCGAGATGATGAATCCATACTCACCTACCTTGGTTTAGAAGACTCATATATTCATTGGTTGCTACCCTCTGAGATGCAAACCATGTTGAATGAATCGACTACCAAGATCAACATTCATACTCAGGATGACCTGCACATCCTAAAGATCGGTCAATCTTTAGATGCTGCTGAACATGAAACCATCACTTCTTTTCTCACATATCAAAACCACACTTTCACTTGGTATTACACATACACAGCCGGTATTGACCCCACCATAGTGGTCCATAATATCGTAACCGTTCCTGATGCCAAAACCATCAAACAAAATCTAAGGAAAATGCACCCTCGCATTGCCCTTCTTATCAAAGAAGAAATTCAACACCTTCTTTCCATTTCCTTCATATTACCCATTGACTATCCTCATTGGATTTATAACATTGTACTTATCACTAAGGTGATAGGGGGGACTCCGCATTTTACATGGACTTCTGTGACCTCAACTTAGCTTGCCCAAAATACGACTTCCCTCTGCCCGGTATTGACTAGATGGTTGACCTTACCGCTGGCCACGAGATGCTATCACTCATGGATGGATTCTCAGGTTATAACCAAATCTTGCTTGCCCTAGAGGATCAACATAAGACCTCATTCATCACCCCTTGGGGGACCTTTTGCTACCGAGTCATGCCTTTTGGCCTTAAAAATGTTGGTGCTATATATCAGCGGGCTATGACTTAAATATTTCATGACATCATGCATTGCATATTGGAAGATTATGTGGATGATCTCTTGGCCAAATCTAAGCAACTTCTCTGAACACCTTGCCATCCTCAAAACTATATTTGATAATCTAATTAAATATTGTGTTCACCTTCAGCCTAAGAAGTGTGTCTTCGCGGTCCTCTCAGGAAAACTCATGGGCTTTATCATTTCCCTATGTGGTATAGAAGTTGACCCTGCTAAAGTCAAGGTGATTCTAGAAATACCTCTGCCCACTAACCTTAGACAACTCCATAGCCTGCAAGGTAAATTGTAGTCTATTCACCGTTTCATTTCACAATTATCTGATCGGTGTCAACCATTTCATCATCTACTCAAGAAGGATGTTTCCTTTAAATGGGATGATGATTGCCACAAAGCTTTTGAGGCCCTAAAATAGTACTTTCTCCAACCATCCATACTCATTCCACCTAAAGATGATCAACCTTTCTACCTATACATCTCAGATACTGATCACTCCTTGGGAGCCATGCTCACTCATCACGATGAACAACACAGGGAGTAGGCGGTTTATTACATAAGCCGTACTCTTTTAGATTATGAAACCTGATACACCCATCCCAATTTTTTTTTCTTAGCCTTAGTTTTCATTGCCACCAAACTCTATCATTACCTACTTAACCACAAAACCTATGTTGTAACCAACATTGACCCCTTACACTTCATGTATGCCAAACCTTATCAAAATTAGTGTGCCGCACGATGGATTATGCTTTTAGCTAACCTTGACCTCGAATTCATTCATAAAAAGTCCATCAAGGGCCAAGCTATTTCCGACCAATTGGTTGACACACCTATTTTCGGGGATCAACCCTCTAATTTTGACTTTCTAGATGAGTCAATTGCTACCCTTTCCTTGGATGAACCCCCTTACCAAATGACACTCTTCTTCGATGGTTCCAAGTGTCAGCGTGGGGGTGGGGCTGGTATTATCCTCATTCCTCTTGATGGTGAACCCATGCCTTTGTGTTTTAAACTAGATTTTGATTGTACAAACAATAGTGCCAAATACGAAGCGCTCATACTAGGTCTCCAAGCCGCCTATGCCCTAGATGTCAAATCAATCAACATCTTTGGTGATTCTCAATTGATCATAAACCAAGTCAATGGTATATACCGATGTCATAGCGAGATACTTCAAAAGTATAAACATCATGTAGACATACTTTTGACCACCTTTGACCGTTACACCCTTCAAACCGTCCCACGTTCAGCCAACAAATTTACATATACCATGGCCTGCTTAGCTTCCCAAATACCCGCTTCGCCCACCAATTCTAAATTTTTTTCATCGTACAATGACTCCAATCACCTTCTTATCTACCTCATGATGTTTACTCCATCAGAATCGTCACCCCTTACCCGAGTAACCTTTGGTATCGACAATACGCCGACTACCTTTCCCTCTCCATCTTACCTCCTGATCTCACCCGTAATGGACAATGTGCCTTCCTTAAAAAGGTTTCTCGTTACTTCATCATGGGAGGCATCCTCTATAAGTGTGGCTTTGATGGTATTCTCTTACGATGCATCACAAGTTCTGAAATTCCTTATACCATTAAGGAGGTTCATGATGGCATATGTGGAGGTCACTTCACTGGCCTTGTTGTTGCTAAACGTATTCTTCGCTTGGGCTATTACTGGCCGACCCTTAACCATGATTGTTGCGACTATGTCAAGAATTGTGTAAAATTCCAACAACATGCCAACCTTCATCACACACCTAGTCACGCCTTACAAGTCGCCCGTGACCTTTGGCCATTCTCTCAATGGGGTTTGGATCTTGTTGGAGAAATCAATCCCCATTCTTCCCAATGACATCAATGGATCATCAGTGCTACCAAATACTATAAAAAATGGGTGGAAGCCATACCACTCATTTCCATGATAGCCGAGAAAATATGTGAGTTCATTAATCATCACATCATTTGTCGCTTTGGTGTTCCTCATCGCTTCATCACTGACAATGAAAAAAAATTCAAAAAAAAAACATTGCAAAAACTTTGCGACGCCTTCGACATTCAACTCAATTTCTCATCACCTTATTACCCACAAAATAATGGCCAAGCTGAATCCACTAACAAAACCTTAAATAAAATTCTCATGAAAGTGGTTAACGATACTGGGAAGGATTGGCATACGCACATTCCTTTTGCCATGTGGGCATACCACACTAGTATTCACACTTCCATTGCCGCCACACCATTTTCTCTAGTCTACGATACCGAGGTGGTTCTACCTCTCAAAGTCCAGATCCCCTCACTCCACATTTCTCTCCATGACATGCTCAACAATGATGAATTTCATCAGGACCATTTAGCACAGCTTGAGTTATTAGACGAACATCGTCTTAACATTCTTGATCATCTTCAAGTTTACCAAAAATGTATCAAACGTGCCTATGAAAAACGTGTCCATGAACGAAAATTCCAAGTCGGTGACCTTGTCCTGAAAGAAAATTAATATGTAACCAAAGCAGAAAAAAATAAACGGGGAAAATTTTCTCCTAATTGGCTTGGACCATACATCGTGACTCATACTTATGGATCAGGTGCTTATCGTTTATCTTCACTTGATGGTAAACTCGAACCTAAGCCACTTAATGCACTGCATCTTCGACCATTCTATTGTTGAATTTTAGTCCTACCTCACCTTTTGCCTCTTTCCATGCTCGTCCCTTGAGTGTTATCCACTTCATACACCTCACCAATGATTAAACAAGAATCGTGTGAATACCCGTCGCTTGTTATCTTCTCTTGAATGTGTGTACCACGGTGTTGCAAATTACATGATTCTCATGGATACTTTTCGTCTACCTTTAGATGAGATCCCATGGTCATTTCACCTTGCCTTTTGAACAAGAGTCCTATTCTCCACCTTGGTTTTGTCCTTGACTTCAAAGCCCTCACATGGGATACAACTCCTTGAGTCAAACTTATACTCAAAAGATGACTCCCTCAAAAGGATATCTTCCTCTCGACAATTGTTGCTGTAAATAGAATGCTCCCTCGAAGGACAGCTATGTAAAGCTCTTTCAAAAACAAAAAAAAACAAGAGAAACCGAAGCTTCCCGCATTGATCAGCTTCATGAAGACCTCAAGGAATTAAATTTTCTTCATCCCATATAGACTTCCCGCATCAATCAGTCTATCTCTACTACAAGTCAAGCAAAAAAAACTTTTTAGTCATGGACTTGCCCATTGTGACCTCAGATCTCTTGCTCGAAGAGCATGCCCCCTCATACCATATAAAAATTAACCACCTTTCACCCTTCTCACCATTCCTACTCCCATTTCCTATTGCCTCAAGGGACCTCTTGGAATGTTGTACTTTGGTGATCATGTGACTACTTTTCACTATAGAAAAATCAATCATGCAATGTCTTTAGGGTCTTACTTTCATCACCTCCTCCATGGTGTGATCTACTCGGTATGATCCTAACCAGTCAAGTGGCTTTATTGCCCCCTCTTATCTTTTATCCATTTTTATTTACATTTTGATTATCTTATATAGGACTTGGTCCTCGATGCTTACTTTTAAGATCTCCTTCTTCTTTCGCCACAATCGACCTCACCTACATCACTTTACCTATAACCCACCGACACCTAACAGACCTAAACCCACACCATGCCTAAAACCTACTAACTCATTTTCATGCCTCATCATATTCTTCCCTAGATCATGGAAGAACTACATCGGCCTGAGGTCCCTTTTCACCGGGACTATGTAGGAAGCACTCCAAGGGCATGGGGCCCTTGGAGGTTAGCTCGGCCACTCTCTACCCTAAACAATTCATCTTTTATCTTCCTAACATTACATCATACCCCACTTAGTTTCCCTTTTATATCCAAAATTGGAAATTAAACCACATACATAACAAGTTGCTTCATATTTTAATCCTCATCACAACATCCATTTATTATGACTACCATTTCTCTACCATCATCATGCATGTCTTATACCACATTTCACATAGGACCCATATGATTATTCATTACAAAAAAGAATGAATCACAACTTCACCTAATTTGAAGACAAACATGCCTAAACAAACATGACTCTACCATGCCTAACACATGACCTGACTCGATCCATGCCTATAACCTAACTCAACCATGCCTAACACATGACTTGACTCGATCCATTCCTATGACCTAACTCAACCATGCCTAAATCATGACCTAACTTGATCCATGCCTATGACCTGACTCAATCCATGCCTAAAGCAAACTTGACTTCATCATGCCCAACTCACCTAATTTCCATCCATATCAAAACAACAAATCAAAAGTCTCCTCCAAACTTGAGCGATTTAGGTCACTGTCACGGTGAAAAACCCATGATCCCCAAACCCCCCTTTCTAAAAAACTACCCACCTAAAAACACCTACATTCCCTTACACCTCATCAACTCCCCTCCTCTCCCACTTATCTCTCCCCCCCTCCTATTTTACCCAATTTCCCCTTCCATTTCCAAATTTTATTTTTTTCCCCACCTAAAAAATAAAAAACAACTACTACAAAACAATTTACCAATCATCTAATCTATCTAACCAAATACAACTAAAGTTGGACGCTTACCTCATCGTGCTACCGTCGTCTTAGTGGCACGTATGGCTGCTGCACCGGTGGCCCACCTGATCCCTCTATGGCCTCTGCTATCACTAAATCTCCACCCGCGTCTCCAACCAATTGAATCACACACCGATCTTGCAGACCCGCCTCTCACCAACCAATCACTCGTCGTTCACACCACCAACTCAACACTCTGTTCCGTCTGGACACTTTTCCCTCTTCTCTCTCTCTTTTTTCATTTTCTCGAATTGCTATATGACAAATGAATAACAACAAAAACACGATTTTTTTTGTTTTTATAACAAACTTGACCTAACCGACACCGGTTCACCTTCACCGGCATCGGTCGCGGGCGCTACCTTACCGTGGTCGGTTGCCCTATACCAACGTCAGTTACCCTTGAATGGCATCAGTCACCCTCTCTTGTACAAACCCAATATTTTACCCTATTACCCTGCCTATCCCTCCTTTTTTTCCACACCTACCCTTTATCCTAATCATTTACCCCACCTCAATTTTACCCAACCCATTTACCTCACCTTCCTGACCTCATCATTTACTACCTCCCTTTTTCCTCCTTTGAGGACTCCTTATTGTACCCCTCCCTTGGCCTTAATCGTGCCGTGACCTAGATTTTTTGCCCTGGACCATCACTAGTGACCTTTGACCTCATGTGTTTGCTATACCTTGTAGCACTATTACCTGTGTTGTTGACCTAATGACATTACCTATCCTATTACCATGACTGTTTATCTTAACCCTACCTTTGGTGTATCAGAACATACCTACACATTCCTGCACCTAATCTACGTTGTGTTTCCTGACCATATCATATACCTTGGATACTGGAATCACTTCAACCTTGTTTGGATAAACCTATCAACCTTAGCCGATGTAGAGTTTGACTACTCTTCAACCCGGTAACGTGCTGCAGTTTATACGTGTGTGTGTGTTTGACTATTACTACCTTTGACCCTGACCCATTACCTAGATTACCCGAGTAGACCTTTAACCCTTTTTCCCTCGTTCCCCACCTTCCCCTTTTTCACATTCACCTTTTATCAAACCACTCACCGATTTCACCTTCTACCTCATCAGTTCCTAGTTTGAGGGGGATCACCTTCACCCACACATGGGGCAACCACATCTTATTTTTGTTAGCGTCGCTTACCAATACAAGCTATGCAAAAAAGGGGTAAAATGTAGACAATAAAATTAGGTCACACTCCCCTTTGGTCCCTCGACAAATAAGCACCCTTCATCACATTAACCTAGCCATGGCCCCCTTCACTCCACTAATATTAATTTAATTAATTTAATTGAACTAATTCATTATCCTCACCATATTTATTATTTCAATATCTTAATTGGGATAATGTACACATACATCTCACCTAGACACCTAATCAAGCCAACTCACCCTAAAACCTATTCTTAGTAAGTTACCATAACTAACTAAGACTTACCCAAACCTTGAAAATCAATGCCTACATTCCCTCTAACCACATTCCCGCATGCTTATAATAAGCTTCTAGTCTAACCCGTGAGTTAACGACACGAGATCCGAGAAAATCAAGAGGATCTCCCTAGTTTAGTAAACCTAGGAAATCCCGCCCTAACCGATGCCGGTTATCCTTAAATGTCGTCGGTTAAGATGGAACCGTCATCTGTCACCTTTTAACCCCCCAAAAAACCTTATTTTTGAGGTTGGAAAAAACATTGGCACACTCCTGAAAGATATCACATCTTCTGAGAATGAATTTCAGTGAGAACACACATGCAAGGAAGGAGATCAAGCATTTTCTCTTGCACAGGCATCCAACAATCATCTAACAACCATCCAACATTCACCCTAGCACATATTTGATCCAACTAAGCAAAAAGGAATGCACATGTAGCCCATGTAGGAGATTTCCAACATTTGGTGATCCTAGACAACATTCAACCCCTTACCAGTACCTTCATTCATCACTCATAGGCACCCAGGACCAGATTTCAAGTAAGTGGAACATTTTACTCCTCTGGTTCATTTATTCCATCATTATATTGTCCTTCTTTGTTTTCCAAGCCACCCAATGACCTCCTTTAATACTCACCCCCCCATATACCCGTTAAAACCTCGCCAAACCCCACCTAAAGAGCCTAATACGTCCTTCCAACCAATTAATTCCTTGTGCAATCATAAGGGAGATCTAGAGCCCATTCTGTGGCATTCCTAGTATTCCACAGTAACCGGCACCGGTTTTCCCCAACCGGCGTTGGTCTCTGTATTTACCCATACAACCTAGAATAGTGACCTATCCACCTGTTCCCACATCACCCTTAATCACCTGTGACCTACCTGAGACCTCTGTCAGACCTGCAGAGACCCATAACTAGTTACTTGACCTTCGGATCTTATTTTAACTTAGCTTGTTAGATTAGATATTTATTATTGTAATTTGGATGAGATACCCAAATCATTTCAATTACGATAGGATTTACTTTATTACCCACATTAAATTGTTTTGAACAATGGACTGACAACCATCTAGGAAGTATCACACTTCCCGGATCTGGCACACGCTAGGCAGTTCACTACACATATTGTTTAACTCTTTCTGGTGGTCTTGCTTTCCATTACATGTAGTTCCTCCTAGCCAAAAGGAAGCTCTCACAATCAGCTATGGATTCAGAAGTCATTCACGTGCAACAACCCATCAACCAACATTTCAATAGATATTCCTCCTACACCCATTACCCTATCTGTTTTTCCAATATTTCAAAGAAACGTCTAAGAATCAGGTGAAACAACCTAATATAATAAATTGGAAATTGGTTTGAGGTACTTCTAAAATATTTCCATAATGGCTTTGTTTAGAGTGAATCAAACTTGAGATGAAATAAACTCAAATATACATTCATAAAAATGTGATGTATTTCATGGTAGAAGTTCTTAGTGTCTAAATCCAATGGTAGAAGTATATTTGCCATGAATTTCACTAATTTAATAGGTTTCCTAAATCGAATACTATGGTGCAAAGGATAGTATAATTTTTAGGCACACCCAAAATTGAAAATATAAATGATTTTTTATTAAATTTAATGTCTGGTATATCAATGACATTGAAGTAACTTGCTAAGTAGTTTTCTTGGTTTTCAATATTCCCTGTGCATCTTAGTTTAAGAATTTATAATAAATGACAACCCATTTAATTATGATTCCAATTAATATAAACATTTCTTTGTTTTATCATTAGGATTTTATTTTTCTGCACATTTTAAGAATGAGTAGTAATGTTTCACTTTGTTGTTTTTGTGCGAACACCCACCTTCATCCCTAGGTGATTGTTATTTATTGTTTCTAATGTGCCATGTGTTAATATCTTCACTTGCAACAAGATAATAACTTTTAAAATAAAAAAAGCAAGTTGAAATTTAATAAAATATCAACTTTTAAAATAAAAAGCAACTTATTACACATTTTTACTAGGACCAACATAATTATACCAGGCATCCATATTCACATTTTATTGTTATTGTAAAATCTAATTATCTATCATATTAATAATATATAAATATTTGATATTGATTGATCATTTTAAGCACCTTCAAAAATTAACTTATTTAAACTCAATATGGAGAATGTGTCGCGATAATATAAATATACAATTTTAAAAAACTCAATATTGAGAAAATGACTGAACTATAATAATGCCACATCTAATACAAATTTCCAAGTTAGAATAATAAGAAGGATTAATTAACCAAGTGAAAAAGATCCCATAAATATAACACATGTTATGGATCACCAGAAGCAACAACAAATGAGTACAAAGAAATTGTTGTGAAGAATTGTTATAAGAGTAAACAATGTTTATATGAAAATTATATAAAAGCTGGAAATACCATGTTGAATTATGTGAGTTTCTTGGTGAGCAATCAATACCAAAAGTAAAACTATTTTCATAACTAATTGATGTTGTTTAAGCATAGTTACCAAGTACGGTGTTTTGAATAGAAATCACAATTTTCCCCTTTTTTTAAAGTTGCCGCAAAAAAACACTAAAAATGATGTTTTTTTCAGTTATGAAAAGTAATAATTTAATCTAATTAAAAACAAATGTATAAAAAAATAAAAAAATATTATCAGTATTTATTGAATTTATTTTTAGTAACAAATATGATTTTAATAATAGTAATAATTGTGATATTATTATTAATAATTGTTAAATTATTAATAATTATTATATTTTCAAAAAATATAACTTACCTTATTTTTTTCTTCTCCATTATTTTATATCCACCATATTATACATTGAATACAAAATTTGTTACCTTGTGTTTAACACATGTATATTAATTTAATTACCTACTGTTAAATTAATGCCCATTCAAACAATATTCATTAGTTTAATTACCTTAATTAAATTAATTTCCACCTCACCTAGACATATCACCCCACCACATCTCCTAGACACCTCATCATAGACCTATTTTTATCATGTTTCCTTTTAACTAGGACTCAATATCTACCTACCATAGCTAACTAAGAATTAGTCTAACCCTAACAATAGATGAATATTCTTTTTCTAACTGCATGCCAACTTACTTGTGCAGAAAATAACATTTTAGACCCGAACCAACATGTAGAACTGGTAAAAAGATAGCCAAGATCTACTATTTTGGAAAACCTAGGATTTCCCACCATAACCAACACTTGTTAACCCTGAACTGATGCCAGTTAACCTAAACTATCTTTGGTTACCATATATTCACTTGGGTAATCTTGTTCTAGAAGTTGGTAGAATTATTTGAGTATGATAAGAGAGAGATCTGCATGCAAGCATGAACCAGATCCCTCTTCCACATAAAGAAATCCTGAATCAGCACCAAGACTGATCTGAAGGTTAATCATTCATAGAAATGTTCTGGGAAGTACTTCCACAACACTGACCACTAGTTTCATAGATCAACCATCACCCTCATCCAATCACTAGTCTATAAATACAAGTAAGTGCATTTGGATTTACATCTTTCCATAGTTATTTAAATCACTTTCTTTATCTCTGTTTGAGATTCCTAGTCTCCTTTACATCTCATCACCTCCCACCTTCCTTTCAATCCCTCCACCTAGCCACCTACAAACTCCCAGATCTCTATACCTAAATCTAGACATCTATTAGAATTCTTAACATCTTTAGAAATCTAACCCTCATTCTCCCATTCTCTGTGTAATCACAGAGAATATTCAAAACTAAGTTTTATTGAGTTTTTATTAGTCTGCACCTACTGACATCAGGTTAACCTAAACCATCATTGATTTATCTCAACTGGAATCGGTCATATAAGACCGACTTTGATCTCTATATCTGGTAATTCTACCTGTAACAAAAACCTCATACTCTTCACCGAAATAAACCAAACAACCCAAAACATGATCTTGACCTATCCAAGTCAACTTGGATTCCTAGCCAACCTCCAGATTTGATCATAACCCTACCCATTAGATTATATTTTCTTATTGTATTTGAATGAGACACCTAAATCATATCAACTACAGTAGGATGTTATTTATTTACGTTATTTCTTTCATTTAATTTTATTAAACAGTGGATTGACAACCATCTAGGAAATATCACACTTCCCAGATCTAGCACATGATAGGCATTAAAATGACATATATTGTTTAATATTCCTCTTATGGTCTTGTTTTGCATTCAGAGGTAGTTTCTCCTTGCAAAAAGGAAGTTCTTGCAAACAACAGTAGATCAAAATGTAGACACCAAATTTTGGTCACACTCCCCCCTAACCCCACATGTATATTGATTTAATTACCTATAATTAAATTAATTCATCCATTCTCACAATATTAATTAATAAATACCTTAATTATATTAATTTCCACCTCACCTAGACACTTCACTCCACCACATTACCTAAACACCTCATCATAGACCTATTTTTAGCATGTTTCCTTTTTAACTAGGAATCAATCTCTACTTGCCATAACTACCTGAAACTTGCTCTAACCCTAACACTCTATGAATATTATTCCTCTAACCATATGCAAACTTACGTGGAAAATTCCATTTTGGATCTACAACAACAAACAAAAGTATGGCCAAAAGATAGCTAGGATAGTTTGCTATTTTGGTAACCTAGGATATCCTACCTTAACCAACACCGGTCAACCAGAAACTGATGTTGGTCACCCTAAACCATCCTTGGTTACCATATATTCACTTTGGGAACCTTTTTCAAGAGGTTGGAAGAATTATTCAAGTTTTGAAGAAGAGAGATCTGCATGTAAGCATGCACAAGATCCCTTTTGCACATCCAAACATCCTAACCAACACCTAGACTTATATGAAGGTTAAACACCCATGGTAATGTTTCAGGAAGCAATGCCTTGGTACTGACCACTAGTTTCACAAATCAATCATCACCCTCATCCAACCACCAATCTACAAGTACACGTAAGTACATTTGGAAATGCATATTTCCATACTTATTTAGATGAGTTTATTTATCTCTATTTGGGAGATCCCACTCTCCTCTGCATTTCATCACCTCCCACTTTCTTCTCAATCCCTCCGCCTAACCACCTATAACCTCCTAACTCTCTATAGCTAACCCCAAAAATCTCTGAGAATTCCCAGCATCTTTGGCAACCTAATCCTCATTCTTGTTAGGAATTAATATAATCTAATGTGGAATAATTCCTCAAAATCGCAATAAAGAGAAGTATGAATCGAATTACAGAAATAAAATATGCACAACAAGAAGACAATATTTAACGTGGTTCACCCAATGTGGGCTACATCCACCAAAAAAACTTTCTCAGATTTTATTACAAGCCAACAGTCTTCACAATTACAATAATCAGATCTTGTTTGGAGCTGCGCTCAACAAGCCGTCCTGAATTCACACACACTATTCACCTTCACAAACTGGTGTCTACACTCATATGTATCCTATTGTATGTACATCAATAGGTAGATGAAGAAAATGAGTTTTACAAAATAATGGAAACTCAAAAAGCCAACAGCCCATAAGGGTTACCCATTACCCATGGGTTAATAAACCACCCATGAAATTTTTCTTCCTAAACTACCTTCACCCATGAATTCCCCCTTGACCCGCTCCACCAGTGCCAGCGGGACCACCGTAAAAATATATGAGAGAGTAACACATGGAAGGTGTACCAAAATCTAACATGAAAATAGAGCTCCACAAACATAACAATTCTTTCATTCTTTGTGCAATCAAAGAGAATCACCAAAACTAAACTTTATTGAATTTCTATCAAACCTGACCCTACCCACACTAGTTAACCCAAACTGTTGATAGTTTTCTCTCAACTGTCATTGGTCAGATTTCACTAGAATGATGTTGGTCTCCAAAATATCCATGGAAAAGCTATTCCTGTAATAGCAACTTCATTCAAAATTCAAAAATACCTGTAATGAAATCACGCAAGAACCTGATCCTGACCTATCCCAGTCATCTTGGCTATCTTCCCCACCTTCAAATCTGATCATAACCTTAACTATTAGATTAAATTTTATTATTTTATTTGAATGAGGTACCTACATCATATCAAATATAGTAGGATGTTAATTTCTTACATTATTTATTGCATTGAATTGTATTAAATAATGGATTGATAGCCATCTAGGAAGTATGAACACTTCCTATATCTAGCACACGATAGGCAGTCCTTATATCATATATATATATGAAGATAAGATATGAATAGTTCAATATTCATCTTGTAGTATTGTTTTTCATTTCAAGTAGTTCCTCCTAGCAAAAAGGAATTTCTTGTAATCATGTACTGGTTCAAGAAAGCAGAATGCTTTGCACTCTACCTTTAAGATCATTCCAAGTACTTCCTTTTGGTGGTTTACCCTATCTACGGTTTTTACTCATACGTACCCAACTTTCAGTTGAAATCTCCATTTTGGTTGCCAGTTGGACCCTTGTCTGTGGGATTATTTCTATTCAGCTTTAGGTTACATCTTGTGTGTTTCCTGGATCTAAATTATACCCCTTACTAAATTTTCTTCTCTTAAAAATTGGGCAAAAATCTACGTTTCTTTCTAATTACTCTAAATGAAACATTTCTTTTGGTGCATTTAAAAATAATCATTCTTCTTTATTTTTGCATTAGTGAAAATCATCCTCTCTCTTATTCATCATTTGCTACATAGAATATAACTGTCGATTTGGGTTATAAACTTCTTGCATTTCATATTGTACGCTATATTATTAGCTAACATTGAAATCTGAGGGCAACCTATACACTGGAAGTCATGCCCAGTTGATGTTTTGACACAATTGAATCGTAGAAATCACATTTCTCTCTTCTCTCTCTTTGCCAAACTAGAAAAACCTAAAATTACACATCTTCTTAAACAACACCTTACCTGGAAGAAGATGTCAATGACCACATGAATCAGAGGATTGATAGTGGGCACCAAACTGGTTTCTCTATTCAGTCATTATCTCATAGAAAGGACTGACCCCCTAAAACATAACCTGAAACCTCACCTTTTAGATTACCTATTCATAGGAAACCTTCCCAACCAAAAAAATTTGTTCTAAGTTCACAAGTCAGTCTCAAATAGCATAAGCTAAAGTAACATAAAATCCACTCGTAGGATTACATGTTTTTCTTAGATTTCTACTTGAATTACATTTTGAGTTGTGAGGATTAAGTTTCTTCATTTTCTTCTTCCTTTTGCACTCCTCATCATAGTTAGGAGTATTTTGACTATTTCTAAGTGTGTCAAGGCCTCATATTATCATCCTCAGAATCTTCTAGGTTATTTCTGCCATCAAATTTAATTCAATTAAATCCATTTTTCTTCACTTCTTCAATTTCACTGTAATCGGTGTTGGTCCAACGACCGTCAATAATTCCCCTCTAATACCATCGTCAGTTTACCTGACTGGTGTCAGTTACTAGTTCTTTTGGTTATTTTACCCAAAATGGCTTTCATCACCTTCTTTGTTCTATTTAAAGTCATTTGGACATCATCATATTCCCAAATATTTTGATATCATTATCAAGTACAGTTTCCCCATTTCATTTTTCATTAGTTCTACTCCTTTTTCTCAAGCTGGTGTTTTCCCACAGTAACCGGTATCAGTTATTGTAACCATCATTGGTCCCCTTTAACCATCATCAGTCATCTTAATTGGCATTGGTTTCCCTATTTTAATTCTTAATTGAAACATTGACCAAGTCTACCTACCAGTATTTGTTCTTGTCCCATTCCTACTACTTTCTGTTTCATCTACAAAATACAGTTTCACTAGGTTAACGCTAATTCACATGGTATTGACTCGCAACCAAACCAACACCCTTATATTTCACACTAGTCTTCAACCACTCCCACCTAGCCCATCACCTCCTTCCATCATGTCTCCTATGGATCCAACTCAGCCTATCACCATTTCTACAAGTGACAAGGAGTTTACAAGACTCCTTGATCAGAATCTGATGGCCTTACAATACTATCTTTCCCAATCATCTACCCGAGACTCCTCAAGACAACTAGTATATGACATACCTGTATCTATTCCTCCTACCCTTCACCCCACTTCCACGTCAGCTACCACTAGCTTGGTGCTACCCTCATCCACATTACCCCCTGTGGTCTCACAGTTAGGTCCCACCTTCGCCATAACTGTCTACCCCAATGATGTCTATTGCACCCATGGTGTCGACCATTCCTTCACCAACCACCTTAACATGGCCCCATCTGCCCCCTTTTTTTGTATATACCAGTTGCATCACAACCACCTCTAGTTTTGGAAACCCACACCCTATTCCAAAACCTGGTTCTTTCCATCCCTTAGTCTCTACCACCCATTACCATGAGATTCATTCCGACCACCCCACCTATTTACACGCATCACCAAAACCCCCAATCTCATCTATCACGTATTCAAGGTATCTTCTTCCTGTATCTATCCCCCCTTCACAATTTTCATATTCAACACCCTCATGTACTGGGATTCCATCCACATCATACACCCATCATCAACCTCCCTTTACTGTAAGAGGCACCCATTCCTCATAACCTACCAATGACCTCATTAGGATGATGATGGAAAAGATGTAGACATTAGAAGCATCAGTTTCTAGCTCTCATAACTCCTTGACCTATGATGAAATATGTAATGAGCCTATTCATCCATCCATTCCTATTCGCCCATACCATGTGCATTGGGAAATCCCAAGTTCAACTGTTTCAACAGTAAAGAGGACTCACAACAACACTTGTGGTCATTCAAACATGGGTGCTACCTAATTTCCCATGATGATGCTTTTCTCTTACGAACATTCCCCATGTCCCTAATAGGACCCACCTTAGATTGGTACAATAGTTTACCTAGACATTCCATCTACTCCTTTAACCAAGTGGCTAAAGCATTCCTAGACCACTTCTCGATGAATGTAGTAAAAAAAGTCACCATGACCAACCTATATTCGACATGAAAGTATGACAACAAATCTATCAAGAAAATTTTGTTGCTTGCTGGCAAAGTCTTATCAACCAATTAACATTACAGTTACCTCAAGCCAACTTATTGAGTTGTTCACTAGAGCTTATGCTAGACACATCTCACAAAATATGTAGGTACAAACCTTCCACACCTTCAACAAAGCATTCACCATGGCACGAAAGCTGGAAATTCATGCCATTAAAGAAAATAAAATCCAATTACGAAACAAGAATGCCCCATTCAAATCAAATGATTCTTCTTCATCTTCAAAACCCAAAAATAATTATTCAAAAGCCAAAGGATTTGCCAATTGTGGTAGTTCTCAAAGCTGGTCCATCTCATCCCTCTAATCAAGCCAAACCTTCCTCCAATATTTCCCCTATTCAGACCTTTTAGTTCCTGTGGGAGCAGCAGAAGTACACTTCAATTGGAGAGCCCTATTCTTCAGTATTGGAAAATATTCTTAAAGCTGGAGCCATTACACTTCCCCCAATAAAACCTCATACTAGTTTCAATCCCACTCGTCCTATGCCTGCATGGTATAAGGAACATGACTACTATAATTATCATCACGTTAAAGGCCATAGTGATGGTAGTTGCATAACTTTTAAGAACATTGTCAAGGAGATGATAGATAATGGAAACCTCATCGTGGACAACCCAAATGTGCCGAAAAATCAAAATTTGCACAGATTTAAGAATTGTTCCCTAAACATAAACCATCATCTAATCAAAATAGTGAACCTTCAACAGTGAAACCAATGTCTGTGAAGTCCATACAGTTTTTGATATCATACCAGTCGTTCCTCAAATTCCACCTATTTTGTCTATCGAGGAAATTATGGCACGAGCTCCTCTACCCACAGAGGAGCATACATCTTCCACTCCTTCACCCTCATAAGGAGTCCCCTTCATCTCCTCCTTTACACATAGGAGGAACCCACGATTTTCTGCTGATGCCATTTCACCATCTACCTCACAACCTATCGAGAATTCAATAGTATTAACTCTCCCATCCACGTAGGAGAATCATCGATCACCTTCTCCTCCACCAAAAAAGAAGTCTACCTCACCCTGCCTACCATCTCTCCTACCCATGGGATATTCTTCAGACACACCACTACCTGTTGGGGAAAATTGTCCATCAGCATCCCAAGATCTCATTGACCTGATCTCGACTCTGTTACCCACAGATTCTGAGGCTAGCCAATTCCCTATCTCACAGACATATTTTACAATTATTTCCACCAAACCAACAGCATCTTCTCTTACAATAGTCTCATTTTTGTGAATGGCCAATCGCTTGGATTATGTGGATAATTCTTCGACTCCCCTTTTCGACTCAAATATAAATGTTTCCTGAAGACACCTCCACGATTTATCCAACGGTATTTCTAGTAACCAGATTGACCCTGACCATGCCTATCGAAACATCTTCTTCTTCATCACCTCTACCTACATTAGAACCTTTACCCATGACTAAAACCATTCCAATGCCTAAGAACCTACCCACACCTATATCTTCATATGTATCTAGACCCATCACTACCTTGGGTGTCATGTCGATGTCAAGCCTTACACATCCACCTTTCAAATTGGATTTAGCCACATCTTCCCAAACCCACAACAAAATTATTCCTTTTCCTAAAAGGAAGACCCAACCTTCTAGGCCACATACGGCAGCCTCACCTACCATACCTTTTTCACATTCACCCATTCTTTCCATCCCAGGGCCTCACCCATCAACCCTAGCCAAACAGTCTCCTACCCAAGGCTAGTCAAAAGCTAAGCAACCTATTGCTTCTTCATGATCCTTCATCACACCTCATTTACCTTCACGACAAACACCCGTTCCCTCACCCGTACATTTCTTACCACCTATACCTCCACCAGTTACTATAACCCCAAATTTTCCTATACAACTTCAACCTATATCATCCACCCAGCCTCTACCAACCTCTTCCACCATAACTCTATTATCTCCATGGGTAACCTGTCCTCTTCCACCATCTTCTTTCCCTTTTGCATCACATACTCTCGTGTCACATTTACCCAAGAAGGTGCAACCCAAAGATAATAACCCACTACCCTCTAATAAGGTAGTTAAACCAATAGAACCTTTCATTGGTATCTCTTCTACCACACCTTTACTCAAGCAAATGCCATAGAAACCTAAGATAGTACCACCGACCAAACCAGTGGTCCAACCCATTCCTCCTCCTATAACGCCTCTTCACTCACAATCATCCTCACCATTACCCAGACCCACACTCACTTCCCATTGTGATCTATTGGCAGGGTCCAACACCAACATTCTAGCCAACCTCTTAGAGACCTCAGTCATCACATTACCGCTACTTCGACCTTACAACCGCCTCAAACCCAAACCAAAAGAGTTTGATGAAATTAAAATTTGTGCCTACCATCGTGTGTCAGGACATGATGTAGAAGGTTGGAAGGATCTCAAAATTGTTCTTCTCTAACTATGTCCTCCTGAAGCAAATTTTGACGATGACAATCTTCTTGATGAGGACCATGTTCCACCTTCTCTTGTCACCGCACATCATTTTCCCTTGATTATTCAACAACCTTCATCTCCACCCCTATAAAAATTTTATCCACCTCCAAAATTTGAGATCAACATGGTCCGTATCACATAGTTGGCCAAACCACTGCCCAAATGCCAATGTACCCTACTCATTTCGCAAGGCTCTTACCTTGTATTAGGTTTATGCCCATCATGTCGTTACACTGCTCATGACATATCGTCTCCATCTACCTCCTTCCCTCAGATTAACATGGTCCAAGTTGCCACCCATGCCCAGAAGGACAAAGGAAAAGAAAAAGCAACTAGCCCATCAACCAATCTCGTGCCCAATATACCATCTACACCCACACCCAAAATAACCATTCGAGGACCCATATGCCCTATTTCTGACGGGGTCACCCATCGTATAATGATAAAACAATTCCATTAAATCCCTCTAAAATGTCTTTGTATAATCTCGTCCAAACTTCAAAATCTCATAGACAAGCCCTTATGGAGGTTTTGTAATCCATCGAAGTTTTACCTAATGACCCCACACCGGTAGCCTCCATTCTCACCCCTCACAATGTGGCCTCTCTTACCAAATCATCTCCTTCTTATACCCCCATGCCCACCCATCAATTATCCGCCCTCAGTTTCTCTGATGAGGAGATTGTACCTCTCCAGTCAGATGACCTTGATCCCGCCCTTTTTATCTCTATCTATATCGATAATATACGCTTACGGCACATTATGTTCGATGGTGGTGCTAGCATCAACATCATCTCCTCCCACACGTATAATCAAATGTACATTCCTTAAAATTGTATGCATAATAACTTAGTTATGGTGCGCTCCTTCAATGACGTCATCACCTGCACCCTTGACACCGTTATTCTTCATATTTGTGTGGGTCCTCGCACAATCCTAGAATTGTTCTACGTCTTAGAGGGGGAGTTCCAGTATATCCTGTTTCTCGGCCGACCTTGGATTCAATTCATGGGTTGTGTTCCTTCAACTTTACATCGATGTGTATAATTCGAACATGAAGGGCATAATTATACCATCCCAACTGACCTGTCACCCTTCAAAACTTGTAACATGTTATACCGATCTAACAATGTCCTTCTACTAGTTAAGGCTTCTACCATTACCCCCACTTCTCCTTCACCCACAACCCCATCCACCAATGTTGCCACTACCTCTCCCACACCTAACTCTACTATTCCTACTATTGTTGCAACCTCTGCAGCTGGCCCATCTACTTCCCAACCAACCGATACTCCTGCTTCCCAATCGTCTAGTGATTCGTCTATCCCCGCAACCTGCATATCTACTACCAATCCCTTATAAGGTGTTTTTCAATGCCTCACTCTGGGGGAGTACCACCTCTACAATATCAACACATTCCTCACTTTGAGAGAGTATGGAAACCTACGCCAGCACCCTCATTATGACTATCACATAGGAGAGGTTTTTCCTTATGGTCCTCCCCACCTTTACACAAACTTAATGTATGGGGGACTTGATACTGCCACCTATTCACTTGAACCTCCATCCCAAACATGACCATTTTGATCTAAACTCAAATCTCTCATCAACCGCCACTTTTTCCACACTTTCCTTCACCGCTACACATGGAAAGGCTTCGGCTTTAGTTTTTACGAACAAGGCCATCATACTGTCATCGCATGTACCACTCATAAACATAAAGATTGCAGTGGAATTGGCTTTGTTGCACCATCTTCCAAGAAGGACCACATAAATCTCATTGAGAACGAAAAACCTTCTCCACCCCATTCACCAAGATCACCATCATCACCCACAGAGTCCATAGATCCCAAATCTATTCCACCTAACTTTTTTTTCATGAACACAATTTCACGAATTAATGCAATGGCGAGGCTCCTTCTTCTTTTCCCTTCTTGTATCCTAACATGATCATGGATGATACACCTTATATTAACATCATTCAATGTCAAGACGATGAGTTTATCCTCTCCTACCTTGGTGCAGAATATTCTTGTATTCACCAGTCATTACCTTCTAAGATGCAAACCGTGTTGAACAAATTGACCATTGAAATCAACATCAACACTTAGGATGACCCACACATCTTAAAGATAAGCCAATATTTAGACGTTGTTGAACATGAAGCTTTTACTTCTTTCCTCTGGGACCATAGCAATGATTTTACTTGGTCCTATGCTGATATGCCCAGTATTGACCCAAACATTGTGGTCCACAATATTGTAACAATTCCTGATGCCAAACCCGTAAAACAGAAGCTGCGGAAAATACATCCTTGTATTGCCCTTGTTGTCAAAGAAGAACTTCAACACCTTCTCTCGGTTTCCTTGATCCTACCCATTGACTATCCCCAATGGATTTCTAACATCATTCTTGTCACAAAAGTGGTAGGGGGACTTCACATTTACACAGATTTCCATGACCTTAATCTAACTTCCCCCAAAGATGACTTTCCTCTACCACGCATTGACTAAATGGCTGATCTCACCACTGGCCATGAGATGTTATCACTCATGGATGGTTTCTTGGGTTATAATAAAACTATTACTCACTTCAGAGGATCAACACAAAACTGCCTTCATCACTCCTTAGGGCCTTGTATGGATGTAAATGAACACGTGACCTTCAACTTCACTTTACCCCCCGAGGTCGTGTTGGAGCAGCTGATGTTGAATGTGTGTGGCTAATTATAGGAGGATCAGAGACTAAGATCCGGTAGTGTGATCTCCTGGTAGCCGAGTTTACAAAGGGAAGATTTAGAGACTATGAACGGGTAGCGTAAATTCCCTATGGTTTGTTTACCTAACTTGAATCTAAGTGTTGATCTAGTTCAAAGTGTCCATGTAAGCTGAATGAAATTAATAATCTATGCTACTTCTGAAAGGAAACTAATCTAAATAAGTCACAAAACTGAAATATTACAATCACAAACAATAATTCACTTTTATTCTAAATAATCAAATCTACTTCTACAGTAAAACTAAACAAGAAAAATAACCCGGTGTGATTATTTGCTTGTGCTGAGTGTATTGAATCTAAACTAACATAAAACAAGTGATTTTCCAAATGTTCTATGATGTGTAGACAACCTCCTACAGATATTCTCTCCTTCAGATCTACAGGGATGGGAAGAAGAGGATCTGTCATCAGGGATTGCTATGAAAGATTCAAACCCTCTTGGAAATTAACTAACTATTTGCAAATGAAAAGATATTGATTTCTACTCTATTTGATATGGAATTGAAATTTACAATTCGTAATTGACAATTTGATAAACAAAGAAAAAAATACACAACTCCAACCTAGAAGAGTAAGAACCTTAGCAAATCCAGTAGTATCAATATCTATCCCCTCAGTTCTTTCCTTTATTTCTTTGAGTGTTCATGCGAGTTCAAGGGATTGGGAATGCAAAGAACAACAACACGAGGATGGCACTTGAGAAATGATAACTTGGAAGTAATTTGGATGTAATGCAAGTAGAAGAGAGATAACACAAGAGATCTGAGCTTGGCTATGCAATTGCTAGTGAGATTATGGCAGCAAAACAATACAAGATACACAAAATTCTCAGGCCCTTTACTTGAATACAAGCATGGAATACATAGGTAAAATGGAGGCTATGAGGTTACTTCATGCACAAGGCAAGAAGGAGGAGTTCCAACCAATTAAATCTATTTAAAAATAGAAGAGAGAAGAAATACCATGCAAACAAGACTATTTATAGGTAATTTGGTTCACAAAAGCACCCTAAAAGTCGAGTTAAGTGAAGCGTCGTGTGTCAAAAACATGCATGAAGAGTTCTAGAAAAAGCATTCAAGACCGCTGCCCTATGTAGGGAGGTGGTCCTAGGACCACCACCCAAGCCTGGGAGGCAGTCCTAGAACTGTTGCCCAAGCCTAAGAGGTGGTCCTGTCACTAAAGCCAAAAAATGTACAAAAATGAGAGGGAAGCTGGAAGAAAGCATGGAAAGGATAAGTAAGGATGTCTAGGCTACAAATATACACTGCAAATGGGTTTTGGAGCTCGAACACCTTCTTGAAAGGATTTTGAATCATCATCTCCATTTTTCGATAATGTAGCACATGTAATTTTGGGTGCGTACAGGGACCTTCTGCTATTAAGTCATGCCTTCTGGCCTAAAAAATGCTAGTGCTACATATCAGCAAGCCATGACTTATATCTTTCATGACATAATGCATTGCATATTGGAATATTACATAGATGACCTTCTTGCCAAATCCAAACATTAGGCTAAACACCTGACAGTCCTTGAGGTCATCTTTGACCACCTCATCAAGTATTGTGTTCTCCTTTAACCTAAGAAGTATGTCTTCATGATGCTTTCAGGTAAGCTCCTTGGTTTCATCATTTCTTTGTGTGGCATAGAAATCGATCATGCTAAAGTAAAGGCTATTCTCAAAATTCCTTTACCTACTAATCTATGTCAACTTTGAAGCTTGAATGGTAAGTTGCAATCTATTTGTCAATTTATTTCACAACTTTCCAACCGCTGTCAACCATTTCATCATCTCCTAAAAAAGGAGGTCTCCTTCAAATGGGATGATGAATGCCACAAATCCTTTGACGCCTTAAAATAATAACTTCTTCAACCACCGGTGCTCATTCCCCCTAAAGATGACCAACCCTTTTACCTATAAATTTATGCTACTGATCATTCCTTAGGTGTCATGCTCGCTCATTGCGAGGAGAAACACTGGGAGCAAGCGGTTTATTACATAAGTCCTACCCTTTTGGACTACAAAAATAGGTACACCCATGCTAAAAAACTTTGTTTATCCTTAGTTTATGTCGCCACTAAACTTTGTCATTACCTACTCAACCACAAAACCTTTTTTTCATTAAAATTGATCCCTTACATTACGTGTATGCCAAACCCTACCAACATCAATGTGTTACACGTTGCCTCATGCTTCTTACATACCTTGACCTCAAATTTATCCACCAAAAATCTATCAAGGGCCAAACCATCACTGACCAACTAGCAGATGCACCTCTTTCTGGAGATCAACCCTCTAACTTTGATTTCCCAGACAAATCCATTGATGCCCTCTCTTTGGACGATATCACTTACCAGATGACCTTATTCTTTGATGGTTCCAAATGTCAGCGTGGAGGTGGTGTAGGTGTTATTCTCATTCCTCTTGATGGTGAACCTATGCCTTTATCTTTCAAACTATATTTTTATTGTACTAACAACATTTCCGAATATGAAGCACTTGTATTAGGCCTTCAAACTACCATCTCCCTAGATGTTAAATCAATTAATATATTTGGTGATTCCTAACTACATTTGACCATTACAAACTTCAAACCACCCCACGTTATACTAATAAATTTCCAGATACCATGGCCTACCAAGCTTCTTAGATACCTGCTTCATCTTTCCAACTCCAAAATCTTTGTCACAATATAAAGGTTGCAATCACCTTCTTATTTATCTCGAGATGTCAACTCCATCGGAATCGTTACACCTAACCCACGTGACATTTGGTATAAGCAGTTTTCAGACTACCTTTCCCTTTCCATTCTACCTCCCGATCTTACTCGTAATGCACAACGTGCCTTTCTTAAAGGTGTCTCTTGCTATGTTATCATGGGCATTCTTCTTTATAAACGCGGCTTTGATGGTATTCTCTTACGATGCCTTACAAGTTCTGAAATTCCCTATATTATCAAAGAGGTTCACGATAGAATTTGTAGAGGTCACTTTAGTGGCTTAGTTTTCACTAAACGCATTCTTCACCTAGGCTATTATTGGCCAACCCTAAACCGTGATTATTGTGACTATGTCAAACATTGTGTGAAATGCCAGCAACATACTAATCTTCATCACACACCTATTCATGACTTATAGGTCGCATGAGACCTTTGGCCTTTTTCTCAATGGGGTTTGGATCTTGTCAGAGAGATCAACCCTCATTCTTCACAACGCCATCAATGGATTATAACTGCCACTGAATACTACACTAAATGGGTACAATCTATTCCCCTCATTTCTACGAAAGTTGAGAAAATTTGTGAATTCATTAACCATCACATTATTTGTCGCTTTTGTGTCCCTCATCGCCTCATCACTGATAATGGAAATAAATTCAAAAACAGAATCCTATGAAATATTTGTGACACTTTTGGAATTCAACTCAGTTTCGCATCACATTACTATCCACAAAAAAATGGCCAAGTAGAATTAACTAATAAAACCTTGAAAAAATTCTTATGAAAGTAGTTGATGATACTGGGAAGGATTGACATACACACATTCTTTTCACCTTGTGGGCTTACCGAACTAGTAATCGCACTTTGACTGCTGCCACACCTTTCTCTCTGGTCTATAGTACTGAGGTTGTCTTGCCTGTCAAAGTCCAGATTCCATCTCTCCGCATCTCACTACAAGACATGCTTAACGATGAAGAATTTCTCCAGGACCATTTAACATAACTTGAGTTGTTAGATTAACATTGTCTCAATGCTCTTGATCATCTCCAAATCTACCAAAAAATGTATCAAACGTGCCTACAATAAATGTGTCCATGAATGATCCTTCCAGGTTGGTGACCTCGTCCTAAAGGAAAATCAACATGTAACCAAAGAAGAAAAAATTAAACGGGGAAATTTTTCTCCTAATTGGCTTGGACCCTATATCATTACTCATACCTATGGATCAAGTGCTTATTGGTTGTCTTCACTTGAAGGTAAACCCGAACCCGAGCCCCTCAATGCCTTACATCTTTAACCATTTTATTGTTAAAACTAGTCCTATATCACCTTTTGTCTAGTTAAAACGCTCATCCCTTGAGCACCATTCACTTTCCATTTTACATATTTTAAGGATCAACGACTAAACAAGAATCATGTAATTACTCGTCACCTTTCAGCCTTATCTTCAATATGAGTACCACGTCTCTACTCATGGCATGATTCTCATGGATACTTTTCATCTTTTTCAAAGATGGAATCCCATGGTCATTCACCACTTGAAACCATCTCCTTCATAGTTAACCTTTGTGTGTTATGATTTTGTCTTATAAACAAGAACCCAATCTTCCTCTATAGTCTTGTCCATGACTTAAATGTCCAAAAGCAAAATGGGATTCAACTCCTTGAGTCAAACTTCCAGAAAAAATATTACTTCCTCAAAAGGGACATCTCTTTTCTCTATCTTGCCGCTATAAATAGAATGCTCCCTCGAAGGACAACTATACAACACTTACCATATTGCACGTAGTCTATCATAAAAAAGACTATTCTTGCACAAACAAAATAACATACTCAGAAGCTTCCCGCATTGATCATCTTCATGAAAACCTCAAGGATATAAGATAATCATCCCACATAGACTTCCCACATCGATCAATCTATCAAAAATTAAAACAAAAGAAGAAAATGATAATTTTTTTCGTCATGGACTTGCCTATTTTTGATCATGGCTTCCTTACAATGTAAACATGCCATCGTACACTAAGTTACGCTAAAACCGCCCATTTTCACGTCATTGCCTTTTCACCCTAATTTCCTATCTCCTCAAGGGACTTTCCACAAACATGACATTTCATGATCATATGAATTTCTTCAACCTTAACATAATCAATCATGGAAGGCCTTTAGGGTTTTATGTTCATAAGCCAATCTCTGGTATGGAAGAATCATTATGGTTCTTATCAATTAGGTGGCTCTTTTTACCATTCACCTTCTCCATTACTTTATTATTACCCTATACAGGACTAGACCATCAATATCTATATTTTAAACATTTCCACTTTCACCTAAGAATCAACCATGCCTATGACCTAGACTCAATCATGCCTAAAACCTACCAACCCATTCTTCTACCTAATCATATTCTTCCCTAGCTTATGGGACAACTACATTGTCCTGAGGCCCCTTTTCACCGGGGCTATGTAGGCAGCACTTCGAGGGCATGGGTACCTTGGAGGTTAGCTCGACCACTCTTTACCTTAACCCATTTTCTCCCACATGTTTTTCTATTAACATTCTATCGTAATTAATTTCCATTTTTCATAACACTTGGAAAAATTACCACACATACATATCTACCATGTTATCACATCATAACAACATCCAATCAATCATTTCGCCTCATTCAGGGCATCCCTGAATCTCACCATCGACACTGTCTGTGGTGGTGTCATAGGTCTCGCAGCAATCTGCGAGCTCTGTCCTGCTAATGATGGCCTCGATCCCTGTACCTGTGAACCCTTCCCTCCTCCCTGTACTGTAGGACCCTATCCCACTATTGCCTATAATATGGGACCCTATCCCTAGGCATGTAAGGGTGCATATGCTGTGAATTTGGCTTGTAGGGCCACAATATGATCCTATGCAGTGGCCAACTAACCCCGCAGACATGCTACCTACGCCTGTAAGGTAGCTACCTGTCCCCCATCACCATCCCCACCCTGTGCAGGCACCTGTCCCTGTATAACCTGGGCTTGTAGGGATACCACCTACACCTGTAACATGGCAACATGTGCCTCTGATCCTGTAAGTTTCCCCTGTAATGCTCCCAACTATGTCAAAAGGGTGGCCACTGGCCCTTATAATGTGTCCCTTTGAACCATAATAGTGGCTAAGTCAGGCTACCCTGGCCTTGGTGGTGTTTCCCGTAGCTGTGCCTCCCACCACTGCATGTATCTGTCAGTAACCCCAGCATCATCAATCCACATGTCCACCACTTGCTCCTATTGCCCTGTCAGCACAATCAGTTTTGGTAGAGGCATAGATCTCTCAACTTCATCTCTCATGTACTATGGGAATGGCAGAGGCACATCCTAGGGCATGCCAAACTGTCAGCTAACCCTGTGAACGGGTATCATCTCATGCTTTCTGGCACGACATCCCTCTATCCACCTAAGCAATTGTAGCTCATCCAACTCCACTTCCATGTGTATGTAGGAAGGGAAGCCAACATATGGCCTCTAAATGATGTTAACCCTTGACAATCCCTCTAGTACGCGCATGTAATATGATACATCATGTGTAGTCCTAGCAGCCTTGTGCTCTCCCTCTATCAACCTAAGCAATTGTAGCTCATCCAACTCCACTTCCATGTGTATGTAGGAAGGGAAGCCAACATATGGCCTCTAAATGATGTTAACCCTTGACAATCCCTCTAGTACGCGCATGTAATATGATACATCATGTGTAGTCCTAGCAGCCTTGTGCTCTCCCCTAACAGGTACAAAACACATGTAACCAACTCGGACCAAGCTCGTATCGAATGCATCAGGTCGAGGCAAACCAATTGGACACACATATATGATGTGCTCGTATGCCCAACAGTGAAGAACAAAGGTACAACACAAAATAAACCTGTGTAGCCTCCCAGAGGCCCACAACTCTCTATATAACTGCACCAAGAATGTTGGTGCCCAAGAAAAATAGGTGATATCCTCCATCATGTCCTGGAGAACTCCCATCAGTGCTCATGGGAATCTCCCACCCTCCGCATTTGGCAACACTCAGGACAACCAACCTCATCTCCTAAGGATGGGCTGTGTACATGTCCTCATAGCTCAAGCTCGCGCTATGGTATTTCAACTCTGCCATCGTCTCTCGAAACATCCCCACTATCATCTCCTATGATGCCTCTGATAAAATAGAATAAACCTACTCTCCCACTATAGGTAGCCGCAGGATCATGTATGCTTCCTCCACGGTGACAATGATCTCACCCATCAGTAGGTGGAATGTATTGGTCGTTAAATCCCATCTATCGATGAGTGTGACCATCAAACTCAGATCTTGAGCTATATGTCTGTAGCATTGGATCCCAATCAGGCCAACATCTGTCACATTCCTCCACTCATCTACGGTTCATGCTCGACCGTACCGCTAGCAACAATGACGATACTATATCCATCATCCATAGATTCTCCCTATCTTGCATCCAACAAACCACAACATTGTTCATCCTTGATTATACCCAACACACCTATTACATGACATAAATATTACACCCTACCAAAACCACACCATACTCAAACCATAACCCTATCGACTACCCTTTTTTTCTAGTGTACTATTACACCTATTCTCACCTATTCTCACATATTCTACCTTGTCAACCACCCACCTATTCACCCAAATACCCCTTCTACCATCTTTTTTCCTACATCCACCTCCCCTTAGCCCTTCCTTGCCTATTTTTATCTTCCCCCTACCTATTCCTTACCCTTATTTCTCATCATCCCTAATTGGCGTCAACCGCCTTAACTGTCACCGGGTTTTTCCTTGACTGACGTGCGGTTCAATTTCACCACTGTCGGTCACCTCAGTCTTGACTGATGCCGACCACAGCCAATCGACGTCAACTAACCTCTGACCGACATTAGTCTCTATCGCGCAATAAAAACCGAACCCCCCCCTCCCCCCTGCCTATCAAAATTTTCTCAAAAACACCCTAAAATACCTAATCTACCCTACCCAAACCTACCCTACCTTCATTCCCACCCCTATTTACACTATATTGGACTCCCCACTCCCTTATTTCATGCATTTTTACCTACAAATGTAAAATTCATTTTCCCTCCAAACCCCCCTTTTTACCCAAACCAATTTAAAACATTCATTTTCAACCAAATGACAGCATAGAGAGATTGAATCCTACCTCATCTCGATGTCTGTTGGCATGGTGGTACGTCTAGCCACTACGCCAGTGGTCGACCTGAACCCTCTCCCGCCTCCACCATCACCAAATACACTCCTCACCGTTGCAACCAATCAAATGGCTCTAATCAATCTCATGGATCTACCCACCGAATGCCAATCACACACTAGTCACTCGTAAGCTCATCTCAAACACATCGTACTCGTCGCTTTCTCCTCTTACCCCGCTACTCTGTCATTTTCTCATACTAAGCAACACAGTTAAAATGAATCCATAAAATAATGGATTTTTCTTTTTATTAACCCTACCCAACTTGACTGACGTCGGTCATAATAAATTGATGTCGGTTACTTAATAACCCGACATCAATTTCCTGTTACTATCATTTTTAGCCCATTTTTCCCATTTTTGATCTCAGCTCCTCATTGCACGATACCCTTTTGACCTCCAACCACACTTATTGTAACCTACTTACAAGCCCAAACTACCCCTACATTTCCTTCATTGCGATCTTGGGATTTGTCATTATACCCATACCCTTGGTATTACCCATGTCATGACCTATTTACCTAGCCCTAACCTACTTGGTGTTACTATTGACCTTGTGTACTTGCTATACTTTGCGATGCTATTACCTATGGTGTTTTAGCATAACAACCATACCTTACCTATTGTCGTGTCCTTTTATTCCTGACCAAAATATTTGGTGTACCGGAACATACCTAAATATTCCTGCACCTGACCTACGTTGTGTTTCCAGACCATATCCTATGCCTTGGATGCTTGATATCACTTCACCCGTGTTTGGATAAACCTATCGACCTTGAACGATGTAGACTTTGCAAGCATTTCAACCTAGTACCGTGTTACAATCTATGTGTGGTGTGTGTGTGTGTGTGTGTGTGTGTGTGTGTGTGTGTGTGTGTGTGTGTACATGTGAGCGTGCATGTTCGATTGCCATTACCCATTACCTAATTTGACCTTGACCCATTACCTATTACCTGATTTGACCATTACCCATTCCCAATTTGATGCCGAGCCTATTACCTATTACCTAAGTTTCCCATTACCATTTCCCTAAGCACCCATACTCTTCCCCACCTACCTTAGCTCACACCAACTACACATTTATCAAACAACTCACCTATTCCATATTACACCTCATCAGCTCCTAGTTTGAGGGGGATCACCTTCACCCACACCTGGGGAAATCCCGCTCTTACCCCCACTCAGGGCAACCACTTCCTATTTTTCGGCATCGCTTATCAATACAAGCTACACAACAAAAAGGGGCAAAATGTGGACACCAAATTTGGGTCACACTCCCCTTTTACCCCACATGCATATTAATTTAATTATCTAAAATTAAATTAATGCCCATTCTCACAATATTCATTAATTTAATTACCTTAGTTAAATTAATTTCCACATCACCTAGACACCTCATCATAGACCTATTCTTAGCATGTTTCCTTTTAACTAGGACTCAATCTTTACTTACCATAGCTAACTGAGACTTAGTCTAACCCTAACACTAGATGCCTATTCTTTCTCTAACAACATGCCCACTTACACAGAAAATACCCATTTTAGACCTGAACCAATGAGGCAAAACTGGTAAAAACTATAGCCAAGATATGCTATTTTGGCAACCTCGGATATCTCTCCTTAACTGACGCCAGTCAACCTAAAACCGACGCCGGTCACCCTAAACCATCGTCAGTTACCATATATTCACTTTGGTGACCTTGTTCCAGAGGTTGGAAGAATTATTCGAGTTTGAGGAGAGAGAGACCTGCATGTAAGCACAAACCAGAGCCCTCTTGAACATCCAGACATCTTGAATCAGCACCAAGACTGATTTGAAGGTTAAGCATTCACGGTAACATTTCGGGAAGCACTTCCGCGACACTGGCCACTAGTTTCATAGATCAACCATCACCTCCATCCAATCACAAGGTCTGCAAATGCAAGTAAGTGCATTTGGATCTGCATCTTTCCATACTTATTTAGATTAGTTTCTTTATCTCTGTTTAAGACTCCTATTCTCCTTTGTACCCCATCATTTCCCACCTTCTTGTCAATCCATCCACCTAACTACCTACAACCTCCCAACTCTCCATACCTTACTCCAGACATCTCTGAGTACTTTCAGTGTCTATGACAATCTAACCATCATCCTCGCATTCTCTGTGCAATCATAGAGAATCATCAAAACCAAATTTTATTGAGTTTCTATCAGTCCACCCGTACCGACACTGGTTAACCTAAACCATCATCAGTTTCCCTCTCAACCGAGCATTGGTCATAACCTACTGACGTCGGTCTCTATATCTCGTAATTCTACCTATAACAGGAACCTCATAAAACTTCACCCAAACAAACCAAACTACCCAAAACCTAATCCTAACCTGTCCTAGTCACCTTGGCTACCTGCCAAACCTCTAGATCTGATCGTAACCTTACCTATTAGATTATATTTTCTTATTGTATTTGAATGAGATACCTAAATCATATCAACTACAGTAGGATTTTATTCGTTTACGTTATTTCTTACATTGATTTGTATTTAACAGTGGATTGACAGCCATCTAGGAAGTATCACACTTCACGTATCTAGCATACGCTAGGCATTCCATTGACATATATATTGTTTAATATTCCTCTTGTGTTCTTGTTTTACATTCACATGTAGTTTCTCCTAGCAAAAAGGAAGTTCTCGCAATCAGTATTGGATTGGGAAATCAGAACACACACACTCTACCTTCCACCTTCATTCACATGCATTCCTCCTCACCCTTACCCTATCTATTTTGTTCATATGTACACAACTTATTGTTGAAATAGAAACCTCAGTTGGGCAGCTAGATATGATTAAATCTCAACATAGTTATGCTTCCTCTAAGCATAAGCCATACCAATGCACCTACTAGAAAATTTGTTCCATCCGACGATTCCAACGACTCCACCATGCATTCCGACAAATCCCTAGGAGTTAGTGAAATGAGAGGCCACCTCTTAGCATTTACTCTTAAATATAACTCCCACAACCCCACTAAATCATGCTTGATCGAAGGAAAATGGCCCAACAGGGACCCTGTTCGAAATAGATAATTTCTCCCGTCACAATCTGCATGAGTCTATTCTTGACAAACAATGATCTATGCGTAGTTTTTGTTTTGTTTAATTAAATAAGATAGTCTTCTTTATTCATATTTTTAGGAAAAGTATTTAAAAATAAAAACTCTGGTTTAGAAACTATTCTTTAGTGATTGCTAGCTCTATTTTTAGGTTGTCATTTTTAGATGAAATTCTTCTTATATTAGAGGCCATTGTAATCATTACACACAGTGAATGAAGAAGAAAAAATGAAACTTATTTTAGAGGAGTAGATAAAAATATGCACAACAGTGCTATTTGGGATAAATCTTTGCTTATTTTTTAGTCTTATTATTTTTTGTATTCATTGTTTTTATTTTTTATAATTCTTCAAATTGGTATCAACGCAGTTGTTTAAATTGACAACGTTTTAATGGCTTCTACATATGGAGCATCTTTATCAAGTCTACAGACTCCTTAGTTACCTGCATGAATTATGAATATTGGTGTGTAACAATGAAGGTGTTGTTTAGATCACAAGATGTGTGGGAAATTGTTGAAAACAAGTACACATAGCCCGCAAATCTAGCAATGTATATTGCAGTCTCACAGGAAAAGAAGGATCTCTTGAAGGAACTAAGAAAGAAAGACAGAAAATCCCTCTTTTATATTCAATAGGCCATGCACGAAAGTATTCTTCCTAGAGTGACAACAAATAGTAAAGAAAAAGAAGCATGTGATACTCTTCAGGTTGCGTTTCAAGGTAAGGAGAAAGTTAAAAATGCCAAACTCCAATTACTTAGAAGATATTTTGAAAATATGTCAATGAAAGAATCAGACTCTGTAGTGTCATTCTTTACTTATGTTGTTGGTCTAGTAAATTAGATTAAATCTCATGGAGAAAATTTGGATGATAGAAGAATAATTGAAAAGATATTTAGGAGTTTACCATCACAATTTGATCATATTTTTGCAACCATCGAAGAAACTAAGGATTTGAATCAATTTCAATTAATGATTTTCATGCATCTCTAATTAATCATGAGTAAAGGTTGAGAAAATCGGGTATAATTTTAGAGCAAGCTTTTTCATCTCATACTTTAGCAAATCATGGCAGAGGTAGAGGTAGGTTCATCCCTAGAGGCAGAGGAAGAAGTTCATCTAGAGGATGCAATAGAGGTACAACAAATCAAAGAGGAAGAGGATAGAGTCAAGATCATAGTCATAATCATTCTTTTGGTTAGAGACAATATAAGTCTCATGTGTAGTGTCATTACTACAAGAAATATGGACGTTGTGCGTATGAGTGCAAGAAATATAGTATGATTAGAACATGAAGAATCAAAATCAGGTTGGGAGATCTACTCCAAGCTCTATGTTTATTGCATGCACACAATTATTGAAGAAATACCTTCTTTATCACTTAATATAGAATGTTCCTTGTGATGTCTGGTATTTGGATTCTAGATCTAGTAATCAAATATCAGGAAACTTGGATTTATTTTCCAGTTTGGATGAGTCAACAAAGATTGATGTTACTCTTGGGAACAATAATACAGTGCCTGTAAAAGGAAAAAGAACAATCAACATTATAAGTAAATAGGGGGAGAAAAATATTATGCATGATGTTGATTATGTTGCAAGTTTGAAGCATAATCTAATGAACATCAGTTAATTGGTAAAGAAGGGATACAAAGTATATATTGAAGATAATGAGTGTGTGATCGTGGATAAAGCTCTAAGTACTTAGTTGATAGCTAAAGTGTAGATGACAAACAATAGAATGTTTCCCCTGAAACCAAACATAAAAATAAAATCATATCAGTCTCGAGCCAAGTCCGAAACTCATACTACATATCGGTCCAGAGCCAAGTCTAGAGCTTATACTGTATATCATTCTGGAGCTCAGTCCAGAACTAAAGAAATTCAGTCAACTTTTCAGTTAGTTATGAAAGATGAATCATGGCTTAGGCATCTCAGGTTTAACCATTTAAGTTTTGAAGGTTTGAATTTGTTACACAAGATAAATATGGGAAAAGGTTTTCCATTAATTCATAAACCAGAGAGAGTTTATGAATGGTGCATTTTGGGGAAGAAACACAGAGAGGCCTTTGTAGTTGGAAAATCAGTAAGAGCACAAGCACCGCTTGAAAATTTTCATTCATATTTATGTGCACAAATTCAAACACCTTCGATATGAGGTTCTTCATATTTTATGGCATTCATAAATGACTATACCAGAAAGACATGGGTGTATTTGTTGAGACACAAATCAGATGCATTCGATATATTTTAGTAGTTCAAGGCTCTAGTGGAGAAGGAAAACAAATACCACATCAAAGTTTTACAGAAAAATAGAGGAGGTGAGTATATTTCGAATGCATTTTAAATTTTTGCAAACTTCACGGTATCCATAAGAAATTTACTCTCATATACACCACAACAAAATGGTGTGGCAGAGAGAGAATAGAACCATAATGGAAATGACCAAAATTGTGATGAAGGCGAAACATCTTCCAAATGAGTATTCGGCAAAAGCAGTAGCAATTGAGTTGTTTACATTTTAAACAGGTGTCCAACAAAAATTATTAGAAACATGGTTCTTCAATAGGCTAGGACTCACAAAAAACATAATGTTGCTCACTTTAGAATCCTCAGTTGTGTGGTGTATTCACATGTCCCTGATGATCTAAAGAAGTTAGACAACAAAGGAGAAAAGTATATTTTTGTTGGATATTCAGAGAATATGAAAGCCTACAAGTTGTTCAATCTAGTCACAAGAAAAGTCATAATCAACAGAGATGTGCAGTTTGTTGAAAATAAGGTACAAGGTGGAAGTATATCAAAGAATAAGTATAGCAATAGTTATTTATCTAGATGATATGGTAGATGAAGAGCTAGCACCACAATGTATAATACCTTCTTCTACTCATGCACATGCACCTCAAGTTGTAGCATAAGTTACACCTCCATCAGCAACTAGGCAGTCTACAAGATCTTAATCAATTTCAGCTATGTAAGAGACGCCATAAAGAACACCAAAAGCAATTCCCTCAGTAAGCAGTTCAGCTCAAATCATCCTATCACCAGATAGTCCATTGCAGCGAAAAATAAGAAGTCTTAGTGATATTTATAATGTTGATACAACTAACTCTTTTTCATTTTTTGCATTATTTTCTCAAGCTGCAGATCCAATATCTTTTGAATAAGCAATGAATGAAGAAATTTGGGCTCAAGCCATGGATGATGAGATAGATTCCATAGAGAATAATCAGACATGGGCTTTGGTAGATATTCCAGAAGGAAAGGATGTGATAGGAGTGAAATGGGTCTACAAGACCAAGTATAGTGCAAATGGAAAAATGCAGGCACATAAAACAATATTGGTTGCAAGGTGTTTTATACAATAATATGGAGTAGATTATAATGAAACATTTGCACTAGTAGCACATCTGGACACGGTAAGAACAATTTTAGCAATTTCAACTCAAAATAAATGGCCTATATATCAAATGGATGTAAAATCAACATTCTTGAATGAATTTCTTGAAGAGGAAGTCTATTTGAATCAGCCAGAAGGTTATGAGATTGAAGGTCATTAATAACACGTGTACAGGTTGAGAAAAACACTATGGACTAAAGCAAGCTCTTAGAGTATGGTACATCATGATTGATTCTTATTTGATTCAAAATATCTTTAATAAGTGCAACAATGAGCCTACCTTATGCATCAAGATAAATAAAAAAGGTAAGATCTTGATTGTGTGTTTATGTATAGACGATTTAATCATTATTGGGGACCTATCTACAAATTTATTCAAATCGGACATGAAGAAAAAATTTGAGATGACAGATCTAGGTCTCATGAAGTACTTTTTGGGCATTGAAGTTCAACAATCAGAAGATGGGATTTTCATCTCCCAAGCAAAGTACGCTAATGTCATTTTTAAGAGATTTAACATGTTGAATTGCAAGCTAACACCAACAGCAGTTGCAATAGTTCTAAAAGTTAAGCAAAGAAGACACTGAATCATTTGTAGATCCAACATTGTTCTGAAAGTTAGTTGGAACTCTTATGTATTTAACAACCATGAGGTCTGATATGATGTGTGGTTTGAGCCTCATCTCAAAGTTCGTGGAATCTCCTAAAATTTCACATTAACAAGATGGGAAAAGGTTTTTTGAGGTATGTATGTGGAACTAAAAATCTAAAAATCTTGTATTCAACATCAGATGAGTTCAAACTCATAGGCTATATAGATAGTGACAGTGTTGGCAGTATAGATGACAAGGAAAGTACATCCGGCTATGTTTTTCACTTAGGAATATGAGTAGTTTCAAGGGCATCAACGAAGCAACCCATAGTCACTCTTTCTTCAACAGAAGCAAAATATGCAGTAGCCACATGAGCTACTAGATGAGAAGAGTGGTGAAAGATTTGAGGTAAAATCAGGAAGATACTTCGCATGTTTTTTGTGACAATAACTCAACAATAACAGTCCAAAAATCATGTTTTCACAAAAGAAACAAACATATAGATATGATGTATCATTTCATCAAAGAGGTGGTTAACAAAGAAATATGTCTTGAATTTTGCAGATCTTAAGATCAATTTGTTGATATCTTTACAAAAGCTTTGGAAAAAGAAGTTTTTGAGTATCTGAGAAGTTGTTTGGGTGTTTACGATCAAGAAGAGATACAATTTTAGACTCAGCTCCAAAATGATAAAAGTTAGAAGGTCAAAATCAAGGGGGAGTGTTGGAAATAGATAATTTCTCCTGTCAAAATCTGCATGAGTATATTCTTGGCAAACAATGATGCATGCGTAATTTTTGTTTTTTTAATTAAACAAAATAGTCTGTTTTATTTCCAGTTTTAGGAAAAACGTTTAAAAATAAAAACTATGTTTTAGACACTCTGTTTTTGAGTGATTGATAGCTCTATTTTTAGGTTCTTTATTTTGGATGAAAGCCCTCTTATATTAGAGGCCAATGTAATCATTACACACAGATTGAAGAAGAAAAGATGAAGCTTATTTTAGAATAGTAATAGAATTATGCACAACAATATTGTTTGGATTAAATATCTATTTATTTTGTAGTCTTATTATTTATGTATTTGATGTTTTTTATTTTCTATAATTATACAAATCCTTCCCCCAACCCTCTTATGTATCCTCCCTACCAGAATCAGGTTTTCCACTATATGACATTAAGGAAGGTAGAGTAGCATGAAAGTTCACATGCGGAGGCGACCCTCCTTCAATCTCCAGAAACTTAGAACTCATTAGAGGCAATGTCATAACCACCCAGATGATGACCAAAAGGACTTTGTGCATTATATTGTGTTGTTGTGAAGTGTGTTTCTCCAAGAGTGATGTTGGTGATGGGGATAGACATCCACTTATTTGTACTTGAATTGTACACCATAAGACCCACATCCCAAGGAAATCCATTGGAATAGGGGAGAGCCACCAATACTTGAGTCCAATTGTGGAGATAGAGTCTTGAATACACAACACCCAAACGTTGTCATAGTACAACTTTATAGTTGTCATAAAAGTCCCTAGTGATTATTTAATTTTGGCATGACAACACTCTGACATATAAGATTTACTATTATTAAATATTCATTGTTCAACCATTATCAATCATGTTATGGTATTGGTTTCCATCATGGTGTAGTCTAACTCAAATTTATTATTTTAAATTAATTCAAAATGTCTTTCCCTTCAATTAAACACTCCAAAGAAAAAATATAATTTAAGGAAAACTTGGACTACAAGTTGGTGAAAAAATCGTGATCTCGCATGGTATATAATTGATTATGTGGACCCCTTAACTTATGGTGCACCACTACTAACTCTTCTCCCCTAGTAATAACCTTAAAGTGTTATGCGTTTGCAATCAATTCCACGACAATTCCGTGCATCACTGGGAAATCAGATAAGACCCTGCATTGTTTTGTTAAAGGATTAAATACCACTGGGTTGAATTTTGTGGAGGAAATGGAGCCAATGATGCATGCAACAGATTTGGCTTTCATGAAAATTCAAACTTATGACTCAAAGTCAACATAATACTATGAGATTAAGATTGCTATTATTAATGGATTACATGGGCATTATACAATTATTATTGAAACATTGAAAACGTATTGCTATTCAATCTACTTGAACCAAAATGACAATAAATACTTCTACCTCTATTAAGACACGATTTGTAAAGGATGTTAACGATTATTATTATTAGAATTGATACTGTTTTGTGGGTATTATTGATGTGTCAGTGAATCAAGCTATGAAGATTTCATTATAAAGGAGGTTATTCATGCCATTAGGCTTATATTGGTAAAAATCAATAAAGTTCACCCTAGAGTTTCTTGTATTGCCCAGAAATCTGATGCAATGTTTGCAGCCTACACTAGGAGAATTGACCCAGGAATTTATGCTAGGTGTTACAGTTGCTCACATACATTCATATAACAGAACAAATATCGAGAAAGTAGACACAAATATGGACCATGTATAAAAATCCATCTATGAGTAGTACATGTTTTTGCCTAATAGTCATTCTTGCTTGTAAGTTCTCAGTTTAGGAAGCTTAATAGTGATTTTTCTGATGACCTCATCCTCTGCTGGCTTTTAAGCCTACTCTGAATTTATCTTTGTATGCAAAATAGCTTCATATGAATTAAGTTGATGTTGTATGTACAGTTGGACAGTAATCCTTTATACCTACCAAAAATCACTCCATGAGAGAGTAATATGTTGGTCTTCTTTAAGAGTTCAGAGTTAGCGCTAGTTATTTGTGCATGTTTGATATTTTTACCTGTCCTGGAGAGTGGATGGGTCAAGGATGGACTTACTAATTGGCTAGAAGAAATAATTATATGCCAAAATGAAATATATAGGAGAGCTCATGTTCAATAAGATCCAGACATGTTCAGTACCAGTTCTAGTCCCTGCCTCTAGGTGGGGATTTACATTGCCCATACATTTCATCTCCTATTTTATAGGTAATTTTAGTTACACTTATATTTTTTCATATTTCATATTTTTCATTGATTTTTTTTTGTTTCAATTTTTTCATTGTTTGGTTTCCATCCCCTAATCTTTCGTTTATCTTGGTGCAAGGCAACGGAAAATATCCAAATCAAAGTTAACTACAAAAATGGAAGTCAAACATTATTTGAAGCAGCTCAAAGCTTCAAGTCTCAAGTCCATTACAGAAAAACATAAATCAAATGTGTTTCGACTCTTTAGAGTGTAATGTGGTATGGAAGATGAGTTGTTTCCTTCACCGAAAAATGGAACTACCATGTTTAATCCAAACACAATAAGAAAATAAAAAATTTATTACCAAGCTATCAAAATATTTGGTAATCATATATATTTCTTATAATATAGCACTAATTTTTCATTAGCTTGAAATCTAAGAATGATGAAAATAACAACTACTTGATGTGAAATTTAGAGTTATATTATTAATGGTTACTCCTAAAATAATGTTAGATCATGGGTGTGTTGGTGTTAAAGGGGGAGGATAATGTGAATTTATTGTTATGCTGCCAAAAAAATTAGCAACTTAGTTTTAAGTTTTTCCTCTCCATGTACAGATCCTTCTATTGCTCTTCAAGCTTTACCAAAAGTTGCGATGTAAAAATAACCTCGTTAGGTCAGAAAATGGGAAGTATCTGATATGGATGCGACCTGGATGGTCCAAATACATCTGCAGAGGTATCCAGATCAGCCAGGCCATATCCAGGGCCAAAAATTACTTTTTCTATAAAAAATCAACATTAAAACTTAACATAGTCCAAGTTTTTTAAGAAAAACACTATGAAACCCTGAAAAACAGTAGGGTCTGAAGCCTCTGATCTTGGAAACAAATATGACCAGGAGGGAACAAATACAATCGACCCAAATACTCTGTGTCTGATCACTTACAGTCAGATTCAATTCTGGACAAGGAACGATTGTGACTGGTCAATCTAAATACCTACCACAGTATCTGACTTTCAGTTTTGTCCTGCAATAAAACCAGAAAATAAGATCATTGCAGCTCTTGATATACATACATCTTTCTGTTTTAATGATCGCATGAAGATTCAGACCCTGCTGCATTTTTATGTAATAATAAAATTTAGAAGTTATTATGACATTCGTGACATTTTGATTTCAGTTGGCATTATATGGATCATCAGTAGTGTTTTGTGAATATTTTGTTTTTAATATATGCATATTATGTTGTTAATTCTCATTTATCAGGCTAAAGTTTATATATTTTTTATTTTGTATTTATTTGTACTGCAATATCCAAAGCCATATCCAGGGGGGGTGGGAATTCGCTGAATCCATGTATCAGATTCTTCATATTCATACCCGTTTCCAAAACGTATCGGCTACTTAAGATAAAGGTAATCAGTTCACCAAAGATCACAATGACAATCATATTCATTCAAAGGCGCAGTAAAAGGTTTGCACTATTTGCAAACAAGTGTGATTAGACTACTCTTTTGCCCCTATTACTAGATTATTTTGGGAGGTAACATTTTTTAAACAGTTTCATTTCAAGCTAAGGTCCAAAGGTTATGATCTTGAAAGGCTAGCTATTACAATTGGCATTGCAATGTTCTGACAAGTACATTAGTTCAGTCCCAAACTGCCATTTGGATCGATAGTAGTCAAAGTGACCAAACACCACAGTAGAACATTCAAACCAGTCTGTGTAGCAGAAATTATTCATGAACACAACATAACTCAGCCAAATAAAAGTTTTCTTTGTTAGTGCAACAGAAAAACAGTCAATGGAGTTCAGAATACGTTAGACACCAAAATCCGAATCAAGTATTGGGAAAATTTGAAAACACAGTATTGGACACAGTTGACTAGGCCATGAAACCACAGAAACTTTTGGATGGAGTTCTTTTAGAAGTGATAAGAAACATGGATTCAAAAAGAAATGGCGGAAACTTCCAGAAACTCTACAAAACGGTATCCAAAACTTTCAGAACCTCTAGAAACCATGTTGGAAACTTCTAAAATGCTGTGTTTAACTGTCATACACCTGAGAAACTCTTGGACAGCACCTCAAACTATTGAAAATGCTTTTGGAAGATTCTATCCCCTCCAAAGGATTTTCTATAAGCTTTCGAAAAATGGTAACATTGTTAAAATATAGAGCATTATATAGCATATAATGCAGTTATTTAGTTGGTAACTGTTCAACCAATTTGTAACCACCTCTCCTTATATAATAAACGCTATCACACTTGTTTGAGTGCATTTAGCCTTCTCTCAATTCTTTCTTCTCTTTGCATATGTTAACATTGGTGTCAGAGCGAGATCCATAGTTCGAGGAAGAAAGAAGCCTGTGGAGGTTCTGATTTATAAGAATCTAGGGCACACTGTGAACTATCACAGATTTTCGCGGATTTTACAGTCACGAGTGCAGAAGTGTTGTCTTTTTCTAGTCGCGAGGGCAATGACGAAGGCAGAGGTCATTTTCCACAGTCGCGAGGGCAGATGTCATTTTCCACAGTCACGAATTCCAGTTTCAAGGGCATTTTCTATCTATTTTTTTAACAGTTGCGACCAGGGCACAAAGCAGTTTACCTCCTCTCCTCTCTTTTTCATGATACTCTATTGTTTGTTACATTAATAGTAAACTCATTGTTTGAGCGGACAAAATATTTTTTATTATTTCCATTGTTTTGGAGTAATAAATGGCAAATATATCGAACCTATTTTTGCCGGATTCGCAAAAGTTGACAGGCACAAATTTCAATGTATGGAGCCACAAAAATCTGACACTTGCAGAATTTCAAGATTGTGATAAAATAATCACAGGCAGCAAAAGCAGACCTGCTATGAACTTTTCAAGATTATGACAAATGTCATAAGGAAACTCTCTTACTTTTAAAATTGTTAGTATCAGATGATTTGATACCTGAGGTCCGGAATGCCACTGGGGCTAGTACGCTATCGGCTAATTTAACTGAAAAATATAAAACGTCAGAAAAGAGTCGGGTTTTATACCTAACGAATATGTTGTTTTCTTTGAAGTTACAAGAAGGTGGATCGTTGTCTGCGCACCTACTTCGAATGAAAGGCCTCCAAGACCAATTATCTTCCATCAACAAAAAGGTAGACGACGATGATATGGTGGCTCAGGTTCTAAACAACTTACTTTCTTCTTATGAGTCATTTGTCGAGGCATTTTGTTTAATGGCTGAAAGTCAAACTCTCACATTTGACAAGGTGAGTTCCTACTTGTTGCAAAAGGAGCGGAAACAAATTCAAGCCAAATCAAGTTATGACCAATCAGAGAATGTTTTTGTCACAGAGTCAAAAGGATAGTGGAGACGTCACTTACGGTGAGTCCTCCACTTAATATCAAGTCACATGTTATTACTGTCACAAGGTTGGGCACTTAAAATGGATTGTCGAAAGCGGAAATATGATCTTTCGCAACAAAACAAAAAGCCGTGTGGTGAGGAACATGTGGCAGCAGTTGCAGAAGAACGGGATTCATATGATAAGCATGCTCTTTATTGTCTTATGACATAATGCTCGCATGATAGTGGTACTAGTTGTTGGATCATTGACTCCGGCTCTTCCAAACACTTCATGCAGCAGGGACTAGTATATTTCATTTACTGCAAATATATGTTTTGAATCAGTAGTACTAGCTGAAGGAGAATCACTTGCAGTAGAAGGGATTAGAGATATATGCATTGTATTGAATAATTCTCATAAACTATTGGCACGGAATGTTAGATATGTACCTTCTTTACAAAAGAATCTTCTATCTATTCATCAATTAACTGAAAATCCCAATAACCCACAGTTTGTTTGGTAATTTTGTGGATTTAAATAGAATAATGTTTTTTTGTTTAGAAGCATTGTTTTTAAGCTCATAGAGCATGAACAGTTTGCTCATTGTGTTGTGAAGGATCTTTCCCAACAGAGGGGGATAGATGAGCAAATAGATAAGACGGAGATGGTTATTTCTCCTGTTGAGACGAAGACCACTGCTGAGACGGAGATGGTTATTTCTCCTACTATTGAGGAGTTGGATCTAACTCCTGCACAGATGGTCACATTCCTCTTCTTGAAAAAGTTGGATGAGCACTACATGGTGGTGGTGCAAGGACGTGATCGAGGTGACGTTGATCACAGGATAATTGAGTCTTTTTACAGACTCCAGCAGGCTACACAAGCCTGGAATAGATTTTCTAATCCACATCTTCGAGGTTTTGATTTCAGCACTCCGGAGATGGGGCTGACACTCTCAGCCATTGGTGATTCATCACTGGTCAATGAATCACGAAACAGAGAACCAGTGGACCACTTGCCATATCTTTTGTTCATGGGACCAGATTTTTGTGTTGTGGTTCGTCTTCATTCGACAACTGCATCACAGTTATGGACTGCTGATTTTAAAGTACAACTTATGGCACAATCAAGGCCCTGTTAATTTAGTTTATGAAAGGGAAATTGGATATAACCCTGCTCACTAGATATTAGGTTTATGACCTGAATTCCTTTCTTTGCTTTGTGTAACAAGGCTATGTTGATTTAGTCTATGAAGAGGAAGTTGAATATGCCCCCGCTCACTAGGTATTATGTTTATACATTGTAAATGTAGATTGAACCATACACATAATTAACTAGTTTGGTAGACTGCACATGACGGGAGTTTAATAGGACTGCCTCAAAAAAATTCCAAAATTTGAGACGGCAGATGTACGGTTACTAAAATAATATATAGGACATTAAAAAATATGACACCCAATTTTTTAAAATTTTATGAGGAGCAATGTTGTGAGTCCACCATGGTAGGAGGTTGTGCAATCGAATTTTTTTTGTATTTAAAGGATCACTCTTGATTCTTAGTATTGGTCTTTGCAAATGTACACATGACAGCTCGAGAAAATTGACGAAGACAACTCTGAAATATTTCAAGATCTATGGAAGATATTCACTGCTTTTATCAACTAACGCGACCTGATTCTCTGATAGGATAGACACTATTACATAGAGGCTTTGTAAGTCTGTCAAGTGATTGGAGCTTCCAAATTGATGGAGATTTTAGTTAGATTTATGCACCAAAACCTTTTTAATAGAGATGAAGTGGCTTCTGAAAAAAATGCTTTACACTACAAGAGCTACAATTAAGAGAGAAAGTCAGTTTTAAACAGGAAAACTATGTTGCCAAGAGACGGGTATGGGTTTATTTCGTTAATATGTTAATTTTATAAAACCCTTGGGTACGATACATCTTGAATAGATCCGGACATGTACACACACACACACAAACAAATAGCACAAGACATTTTACCGTGTATACATAGTTGCAAAGCTACATTCATACAAATGAAAAAATAATAATCCAGTCAAACAGATTGTATTGAAGCTTCTGGTGTGGAACATGTTCCTCGTGAATTTACAAAGTCTTATAAAAAAAAACACAATCAACAGGATCTGTTGAATATAGTATAATTACATATCAGTTTTACCCTATCAATTCAATGCACTTACCAATATGCAGAAAATGTCTATTTGGTTGTGAATCTGTCCTGTCAAACTGTAAATCAACCCGTATCTGGAAATTGCAGTTTGATGCAAAATAATATGGAGCGCAATTTGAATAAAAACATATATAGGGAAAAAGAGTAACCCTGCAGTAAAGCTTATGAACAAATTTCAATCTAGAATTCAATGTAAATCAGTGCTAAGTTTCCAAGATCATGGCATTCAATAGAACACAATATAAGATAAAAAACAGATATTTGTCTAACTCTAGTTGTCAAGAGTTTAAATAATTTAGTCATTGACCAAGTCAAAATAATAAAAAAAAACTATTTTTATGTTTCCCCCCGCCCCACCCTGCAGGTACGTCCTGGGTACATCACTGACATACCCAGAACAGATCCGTACCAGGTACAATATCACAAGGCAACAAGAGGAAAAAACGGCATTACAAATGGAGGCTTTACAATACCAAAGAATGATGGAGGAGCAATCTGAATATGATCAAGAAGCTTTACAATTTTTGAATGAGATTTTTGTAAAGAGAGAAAAAGAAAAGCAGGAGTTAGAGAAGGAACTTGAGCTTTGCAGGAGGAGACTGCTGTAGTATGAAACAACAGAGAAAAGAATGGAGAAAAAACAAAGATTTATGAAAGTGAAAGACCAACTTCATCTGAGAAAGGGGAAGAAATACATGAGAGTCAATCTTGCAGGAGTGGGACATCTTTGAGCTCTTCCCTGAATGGCAATAGCGAGGATGTGTTCACTGATCCTAATGCCATAGATGAACAATTTGAGCCTCAGGAGAGCAACCAAAACACCCCATCTGTTTCGATCATGAGCACTGTAAGAGGTTATGGTGATGCAATAAAAAGGATTAGTTGGGATGAGTCACTAGTTAATTTTGAGGAGGAAAAGATATCAATTTTGGAGCAAAAAAAGTTTTTGGAGGAGAAGCTTCAGTCATTTGCAAAAGATGACCAGGCTGGCATGGCCCATTTAGATGCAAATGTAATAGAGGATGACATGGAGCAATTAAAGGTTTTGGAGGAGAAGCTTCACACATTTGAAAATGATGGCCAGGCTCGCATGGCTCATTTAGATACAAATGTAATAGAGGATAACATGAAAGGGGCTGATGTAGACAAAGAAACTCTGGTAAAATTATTGGAACTCCTGCTGCTTATAAGCTAGTAGGATGGGGCAAGGGTAAAAAGATTTTTCCTTTGTTTAATGCCACGAGTGTCCAGGAGGATTCTCTGCATCATATAGAAGAGTTCTCCTTAGCAGATACATCTAATGACTGGCATACTATATCTATGGTTGTGACAGACACCAAAAGGCTTGTTATTGAAGAAGTGTACAATTTATATGAGAGGTTCCAAGCTCTTGAAGCTGACAGTGATTTTCTGAAACACAGTAGTAGATCAATGAGAAAGGGTGATGAAGGAATGAAGCTTCATCAAGAAACTGCTCAGCACCTACGAGACCTCCAAAGAGTAGAACTTAAAGCCAGGAGATTCAATGATTTCATGTGGTCAAGTGCAGTCGTTCTCCTGTCAAGAAAGCTAATAACTCTACTCGCTTTTATTCTCGCCTTCTATTTGTTAAACTTCAAATTTTAAAAAGAATTGGATCAACTTGCAAGGTTGTTCGCTGCAAATTCCATGTGTTGAACCTCATGTTCCTTCGTCAAAATATTTTCATTTGTTGGACATATTTAGTATGTCCACAGGATTCTCTAGTCCGCAACACTCTTGGAGAAGAAAAAAATCCCATTAGATGAGTATTTTTGTCATCAAATATGATAGCAATTTAAAGCGAATTGTTATTCTAGGCCTCATAAGGGCGATGCAATGATCCATTTTCCAAGATATAATTTTTCTCATTATTTATGTTGTCAAAAATTGTACAAGCACTCACTTAATTACTATCCCAGACATACATGATCCTCATTTTGGAAAACATTACATGTAGAAAATGCAAATCCATTTGTCAGTGATGAGAAACTGGAATTTTTAAATTTTTACAATCTAAAATCGAGTGGGATGAATTTTGTGGAGGAAATGGAACCAGAGAAGCAAGCAACAGATTTAGCTTTGATGAAGATTCAAACTTATGAGTTACTCAGTCAACATAATGAATGTGAGATTAAGATTGACATTAATAGTGGATGACATTGGCATTATATGATTATAATTGAAGAGTTAAAAATGCACATTATTAATTCGATCTGGTTGAACCAAAATGACAATGGATACTTCCACCTCTAAAACAGAGAATTTATAAAGATTGTCAACCATTATTATTATTAGGATTGATAACGTTTTGTGGTTATTATTGATGGTGACGGTGAATTAAGCTATGAACATAGGCTTTCGTTATAAAAGAGGTCATTCATGCCATTAGGCTTACATTGGTAAAAATCAATAAAGTTCACCCTAGAGTTTCTTGTATTGCCCAGAAATCTATGCAATGTTCGTAGACTTCACTATGAGAATCGATCCAGGAAATTATGCTAGGTGTTACAGTTGTTTACATACATTCATATAACAAATAATAGAGAAAGTAGACATAAGGATGGACCATATACAAAAAATCCATCTGTGAGTAGCATATGTTTTTGCGGACATAATGAATGACTTATAAATTATCAGTTTAGGAAGCTTAATAGTCATTCTTCTGATGACATCATCCTCTGCTGCCTTACGCCGAATTTATCTTTGTATTCAAAAGCTTTGAACCTGCTATCATACAACTGCAAAATATCTGCATATGAGTTAAGTTGATGTTGTTTGTACAGCTGAACAGTAATTACGCCGAAGGCGTTCCCCCTATGGGAAAGGACCTTGCGGACGTTTCTGCGTTGATGTTGAAATTGACGGCCTCCCAGAGGTTTTTCAAGGTTATTAAACTTTACGCCCATTTGACGGTTTTGACGGGCGTCCAGACGTTTTTATTTTTTCATGCGTTTTGCAGTTGCATGCTATATTTGCAATTGATTTAGGGTTTTTCGTGAAAAATCATCTGCAAATATTATGGTTTCTGTAGCCAGTCGAGCGCTTAGTGCAGTTGTCCCGTGTTTCATCAATTTTTTATCTTGGGGATTGGGATTACGCTAGGTTGAGGTCTGTGGAGCCATGCTGCTGTGTGATATGGCTCGCATCAGTGGTCTTGTTGCTGCTCAGGTATTCATTCTTCCATCTTATTGCATGTTTCAGAGACACCCAGTTAAGGTGTAGAATGCAAATTTTATTTTTGTTTTGAATGTGGGTCTGTAGGTGTTTTCAATCTAATGGAGGCCTTTACGGGACTAGCACAGATCCATTATTCTACACCCATTTCAATTCAAATGTACTTGAAGATCCTTTCCTTGCATGGCTTAATAATTATGTCAAATGTCACACTCTTCATAAAATGTGCATAGAGTCGCTTTCCTTGCATTGATTATGTTTAGAGAGTCAATTCAGTATTACACTCTGCATTGGCGCTAACAATTTATTATATGGCACTCTTTTACATATAACGAATCTTTCATCCATAATTTTATTTGGGATTCAACTCCTTGCTCGTAGTGCAGTGATGTTTATTACACTACATAGGCTACTCTCAGATCTGTAAGTTCAACTGAGATGGATCTGAGTATGGTGATTTTGAAGGGTTCTGGGTTAATATTAGAGATGGTTACATAACATAACATATAGAACACACAGATTGCATTTTTTGAGTCTTTTACAGGGCTAAATGAGTGTGAGATTGATTGGTTGATCTCCTTGTTCACTATATTGTGATATTGCTCCCAGAATATAGGCTACTGCCAGATCGATAAGCTCAACAAGAATAGCTCTGAAACCCCTTCCGTTTCCTGCATTACATGGATAAAATTTTATATACCTAGATAACATTTATATTAATAGGTTTGCATCTATTCGTTGTGATTATTCGATCTGGTTGAACCAAAATGACAATGGATACTTCCACCTCTAAAACAGAGAATTTATACAGATTGTCAACCATTATTATTATTAGGATTGATAACGTTTTGTGGTTATTATTGATGGTGACGGTGAATTAAGCTATGAACATAGGCTTTCGTTATAAAAGAGGTCATTCATGCCATTAGGCTTACATTGGTAAAAATCAATAAAGTTCACCCTGGAGTTTCTTGTATTGCCCAGAAATCTATGCAATGTTTGTAGACTTCACTATGAGAATCGATCCAGGAAATTATGCTAGGTGTTACAGTTGTTTACATACATTCATATAACAAATAATAGAGAAAGTAGACATAAATATGGACCATATACAAAAAATCCATCTATGAGTAGCATATGTTTTTGCGGACATAATGAATCACTTATAAATTATCAGTTTAGGAAGCTTAATAGTCATTCTTCTGATGACATCATCCTCTGCTGGCTTACGCCGAATTTACCTTTGGGCATTGCCATGTGCATTTCCTCAGCCAAAACCTACATTGACCCTGAATATGCAAGAACACCAAGGCTTGATAAGAAATTTGTTGTATACAACAAGGACATTCTCATCTTGCCTTACAAAATGCTCAGAAGCTTCACAAATTATATTATTCAAGTATCATGTACAATAATACAAACTTATTGGCTTGAAGTGAATATGGCATCAGAAGCCTTGCTTTGTTTGGTCACTATTGGCCACAAAAGGCTACCACTCATGATATAAAATCTACAAATGTACGGAGGTCTTCATGTATTCATGTTTAGTTAAGATCTCGTGATATAAGATTTGCAAATGTATATGTACGAATTTGAAATGTACAAATAGAACCTTTCAATGTAATGCTTCATCTATATTCCTACACTTACACTATTAATCACACCCCCTTATCAACATGTTAACGACAATCCAAAAAAGACTTTTAAAAAAAAAAACCAAAAAAACCGATGCAACCACCGTCTCAAACACGTTGAAACGCTAACCACGATTTCACCCAAATAATTAAATACCCCTATAAATCAAATAACATATACCATTCGGCGTTCACATTGCATTGTGCACATGCGATTGCTAGTCCTTTATACCTACTGAAAATCACTCCATGAGATGGGAACATGTTGGTCTTCTTTAAGAGTCCAGAGTTAGCATTAGTTATTTGTGCATGTTTGATGTTTTTACCTGTCCTAGAGAGTGGATGGGTTAAGGATGGACTTACTAATTGGCTAGAAGAAATAATTATAAGCTAATATGCCAAAATGAAATATATAGGAGAGCTCATGTTCAATAAGATCCAGACCTGTTCAGTACCAGTTCTTCTACCATTATCTGAAGTATTTTTCATGGCCATGAGTAAAGAGAATGATAACTTCAGACACATTTGCGAGATTTTAAGAATGGGGTTTCAGATTATACACGTGGATTGTGCAAATAGCCATTTTTAACTGGATGTATATAGCTTGATAACTTTTAAGGATTTAACTAAACATTTGGAAGTTGTTGAGTAACTCCTTGATGAGAAAATTTAACAGACAGCTGGCAGCATGTCAGCAACATGGCATCTGAGTTGGTAGCTCTTTCTGACTCTCAATCTCATTTGTTGGCAAATAAGGCTCTTCTATCTCATTGAAATTTCGGTTTTGGTCCTTGGGTGCTACATTGGTCTAAGAAAAACATTATCCGTATCTAACACACAATTTTTGGGGTGTCAGCTGCTATAATATCTCTGGCCAATGTAGTTGAGGTGTCAGCTGCTATAAAATCTCTTGCCACATTGCCATTATATAGCATACTTAACAACTAGGGAAGTATTTCAAGCAGATGGAGGATATACCCAGATGAAAATGAAAATAGTCAGTGTGATTGATGTTATGGATGTGAAGGATGATGATGTTGTCAGATTTTATTTACCTTTTATACCAACATGTGGTAGTTTTGTCAAACAGTTGATAAGCATCCAAAGGGTCGACAGGTGTCCAAAGAATTTTATCAAACAGTTGACAGGTATCCAAAATATAACCCCCAAAATCTGGTTAAAATGGTCTGAGACGAAAACGGAACGATGCGCGTCTTTGGTATTTTTAAAAACCCTTGAATGAGAAAAAAAACATATACAGTTGAGGAACCCTTGAAATATAATGACTGCAAAATATCCATGTACGATAATGAGAAAAAAACATATACAGTTGAGGAACCCTTGAATAATATTTGTATGATAAATACATAATCACTGATAATATTCCACGTAAAATAATGTGAATTTCAATAACAAAACCAAATCCAGTATCAAAACGAACCTCTCTGCCAATCCTCAATATTAAAAAAACCATGAAGTAGAGACGGGCTTCAGGATTCAAAAACAGGAAGAAATCCTGAGGGGTGCAGAAAATCCCCTCCTCGGAGTGGTATCAATCAAGTCTTCAGCTGGACAGCCTGGCAATACGCTCCACTCCATGGAATTCACATTAAAGCTCAACATAATCATGCTTCCTCTAAGCATAAACCAAATTCGATCATGCTTCCTCTTGGACCTGCGTGTTGCACTGTCATCTGCGAGACAGAGAACCTTTTTGCTCCTCTTCGTCACAACATCAACAGCTCCATCTTCATCGCCATCATAAGTAGATGTTAAACCGAAGTAAATTGTTGTGTTTATTTTTGGAGGATCCAAGGGGGTTTGGGACTTGTCTTAGTGGAGAGATGACTGGGTTTTTGTTTTTAAAAAACTAGGTCTTCGCCACTAACACCAGGCCGATGATGATGCTGCTGCTGCTGCTGTATTTTCTTATTTTCACTCTTCTTGGGCAGTCTTCTTCCCATTTTCTTATTCCCCCATTCTTCCTCCCATATTTCTCGAACACCACCAATGCCTATTTCTCCCACAACCACAAAGGAGCTAACGCCTGCCCTTCCCTGTAATATAATAGCATATATAAAATGCTACATCTCCTCTAATTATAGATCTTCCTATCCATCTTCTAACTATAGATCTTCTTTTCCATGCTAAATTTCGCCCTGGCTGCTATTAATAAAATTTATAACGGTTAACAGCTTTTTTATATATAGATAAATTAAAAAATTATTTATTTAATGTAATCTAAATATATGATGGCCTTTATCCAATGGGGTAATAACTTGGCCCACAACCTCTATGACATAAGTTTTCATAGCACTTGGCCTAGGGGAGTTATATGTTTGTAGCATTAATATATGAGCACTTTCCCAAATATTGTCTTAGAAGTACCCTTCATCATACATGGGTTGATATACCATGGGTCAAATGATGAGAGAAAGGATTGTCAATACAATCTTGGCCAGTTTACCTTCAACCATAGATCATAGAATGAGGTATGTTAGGGAGCCCTTGGGGAGATAGGCTCAACGGCCACCATTACATGTCATGGTTTTGAGATTGTAGTGGATCCCTCAACCTAGGGGTAAATGGTAAATGAGGGTGATAGAGATACAGGCAATGAGAGAGCCGGTAGTGGTAACAACACCATTTTTAGTATGGGGTACTATTTAATATTACCTATTGGAAGAGGATGTTATTGAGGATATGTGTATTTAAAGAAATGAGCCACCTACAAAGTGTTATATCATTTATAAAAAAAAATGAAACCTCAATCTATATGTTACAAAAAATTAATGGGTTTAAAGAACCGTTGTAAATGTGTTAAGGGACATCATGTATGCTTGTTCTCCTTGAATAAAGCAAGCCAATCTCTCGAATTTGAATCTGCATAATAAGAACATTTGGGAAACGTATTAGTTTTTTTATTTTGGTTAGGAGAGTTTCCTCTGTCATAATCCCTGACCCTTTCAAGAATGACAAGCACATATGACGAAAGACATAATATGATGTGATATTACAATGATAAATATACCTTACAAAAGGTGAAGAAGTTACAAAAGGTCATTTTGCTTCCATAGACTTCTGATTCAAACTATTTTTTTACAACCAGAAAGAAGACTTCAAGGGGCTTTCCAAAAAGAGGTCACAATTAGGATTCTGGATTATGAGCAACATCAAGGAAGATATGGCGATCAAAAGTTGATATTGTGAGCTCAGACTTTATCTTTCAAAAAAAATCTTTGCCTTTGGAAATACTTGAGGAAAAAGATACATTGGGCAGAGAAATGAAAAGTCTAGATAGAGGGAAAGAGGGAACACAAGTCTTCTTTTATAGATTTTGAAGTGGAGGTAGGTGAGAGAGACTTTGGGTCCATAGTGTATTGGAGATTGAGATGGTTAAGGGCACACAGTGCATTGGAGGTGAAAATGATTAAATGTTGGTTGTTAGGATAAGATGAGATTCTATTAAATGTTTGTGGTGTGCATAGAGGAGTGTGACATGATTTAATGTTGGTGGATGAGCATTAATTAAATGGGTGATGAGATGTCTTTTATCAACCTTCAATGGGGTTTTATATATGTTTAGTTAAATTTGTGGGATTTTATATTAATTTTAGCAATATCTTATTTTATATTATTTTGTATTCTTATTAATAAGTGACATTGTGTGCAAGATGCATTTTATAGTGCTTACATTTTGCCCCACTTTTGAAAAAGGTTGTCGCACTTGTGGGAAGAGATGACTAACTAGATAAATAAGAAATTAGAAATGTTTATCGATGAACCACGTTAGCATGTTGTGGCAAAGGGATTGATAGTTTGATTTTACAAGGAAAAGGTTATTTGATCGATGAGACTAATTGATAGATAGAGTAATTGTCATAAGATTGACAAACAAAGCATATTGGTATATGACCCCCCCTTAGGTGATAATTTTTGTGCCCTAGGGTGCGTTAGCATGACGTGAGATGAAAAGTGGCAATTAATAAACAATAGAAAATGAGCTTGGTATAAGGGATGTTAGTGAGTGAAGAAATAGTTGAGGTTTCCCCCAGGGTGCCCCAAGATAAAAAGAGATGATGGAGAATGAGGAAGAAAATGTACCTAGATAAACGGATAATGAAAAGGAATGCAGATAAATGTAGAACAACATGTAATCCCATCGATGTTCTGTTTGGGCGAAGAAACATATGGGCATAAGTGACATAGTTGTAATGGAAAAAAGCAAAGTGATTGTGTAGTGAACATGTTCCTAAAACAAGATGGTTAATGAACATAACGATGAGACGAAAGACATTATCATGAGTCAAGAGATAGAATAAAATAGGATTTTGGGACATGGTCAAAACATTACATGGTAACATAACAGCCTTGTTTCTCATTGAGATCCAGTATGTGCACATAAAATTTAAATGCTACTTGAAGTAAATATTTTAAGGAACAATAACTAAATATAGACTAGCCAATATGTGGGATGATTATGATAGGATTATTTGTGATTAATGGTATGTGAAAGGAAAATGGAAGCCATGTATTTCTCCGTCGCTATCCAGGTGTCTATAGTCTTCATGAAGATGCATTTGATTATAGTCACAACATTTATCTAGTGTTATTCATTCATCCATAACCCCATTACAAATACTATAAATACCCCCCCATAGACGATGTTTGATATTCCTTGTGATTTTCAACTTTACTTTTTATTTTTAATAGGATATTCAACTCTCTTATTTGTTTTAAGGGGGTTAAGAACCACTAATGGCTAAGTGAAGGGAGTTAAATATGATTATGGAGATGACATAATCTAGTCTCTGTAGATATGTCCAAGGATATTCACAATGAATTTGTTAGATGTGTAGCATAGTTTAGATCTCTTGGAGAAATGTCATTCTTACATTCACCAGGTAACAATAAACCAACTTCAAAAGGATGTAATAAAGGCCATTGAATCACAAAACATGATGAAAAATTTATCAAGAATTCATCAAAATATGTGAATCAACCCACAATATTGAGTGTGAATGAGTTGTAAGGGGAGTTATGTGATAGCGACAGAGTGGAGCAAAGTGGAGAATAAACATCCATGTGAAGGCGAGGTTTATTGCAATTTTTGATGTGTATAGATTTTTTGTGTGTATTGATAGATGTTTATATGTTTTTGGATTTTTTTGTTTTATTTGTGAATGTGTAAATGGGGATAGGATAGGATGTGTGGCGAATCAAGGCATGGTTTAACTCTGAGATGGATGAAAAGAAGAGGAATGTTCTATGTGGTGAGAGCATAAAACTGGAGACCCAAATAATCCCCCTAGTCATCGTAGGGACCAAATTAATGAGAGACATGTTGTAGATAAGAAGGTAATAAGATGAGATGTTAAATGATATAATGTATGGTTATGTGATTACAGAATGAAGAAAAGATGAAAAAATATGAAGAAAAAAGGCGGTAATTGATGGAAGTGATTGCAAAGATAGGGATGGAGAGACTAAGATAGGAACTAGGAGAAGCGTATGTGAGATGATATCAGGTGGACGAGGACTTGATAACAATTCTATGATAGGAGGTGTGTAATGAATTGTTATGAATGTGACAATGTCAGGCAGACGAAGATTTGAGAACAAGTCTATGTCATGAGGAAGTGTGATAGTAAGCACATTGGATTTGTAAGAAATACATGAGGTGAAAGGATGTTTGTAATAAAGGAATTTTATGTGGGAAAAAATGTATAAGAAAATGTCAAGAGGACAGGGACTATAGAACAAGTCCTAGCGAGGATAAAATGAGTGATTAAGTGTGGGTAATGCACACGAAATATGTGTGATGAGAGAATGAGTGGAGACAATAGATGTGCCTTGTTTGAATGATGTGTGATGAAGAAGGGGAGAAAGTGGTTCCTTGACAAGTGTTGGAATAGATGCTTGACCAAAATCCTTCAAGAAGGGTAGATATGGAAAAGATAGGAAGGATTTAGACCAATGAAATTAGAGCACATGTGTTGAATATGGGACAACAGTAACAAGAATTTGGTCATGCCCTTGTAGTGGCTGATTAGAAATGAGATTTTGCAATGGATTATTATGGATTATAATAGGTGATGAAAGTAGTGTTGCTAGTGAAGAGGAAGACAAAACTTGGGAGTAGAAATGGTGCTTGAATCAGTTGTGACGAGGCTAATGATGTATGTGTGAAGGAAGATGGCAAAGTGTTTGATAAGATAGGTGGTTCACTAATGTGATGAGGAGCATAACGTAAGATTGGTTGATGGAGGAATGAGGAAGGGTTTGTACAAAACCAAATATAATGACATGTGAGATGATGTAAAGGGTGAGACTAGAGTGGGTGATCACAGAGACAATGAGAAGAGTAATGTTGAGGAGGGCATAAGGGACATAGGGGATGGTGGTAATGGTGTCAAAAAAGGTGTCATGATAAGAATGTATGGAATGATGATAAGTACGATAATTCATGGGTATGAGAATGACAATGTTTATGGAGAGAACATGGGTGATGTGGGATGTTTAGGAGAAGATGAAAAATATAGAATTGTTAGGGGACATCTGTGCGACACAAATGATGCATACATGGACCTAATGATGGTAGCACGTCGTGCTCAATGGATACGCAACTCTAAAGACGCATGTGCGTGGAAGCCTCACACCTATGTGTGTACCTAGAATGATGTCAAAAATACGGAAGACTAACATAAACAACTTCAAAAAGGTCATTTTTTACTATCTTAGCTCAAAATTAATGACAACTCATCACTTTTAAACCTACCAAAGAGACTCAACACATGCAAAGTTCGCAAAATACATCAACTAATTCAAGTTATTTAACATGTGTATGATTAGGGTTAGTCCAAATTGAGATAAAATTAATAAAACTTGGATTCGTCCCACCAGGCATGCCATATGTGCTCATATGTAAATTTTCCTTGCTAATCTAAAGAAGCTAACACCTATTAGCTTCAAAACAAAAATCAAACCTACTATAGAACCATCAAGATAAGAGCTTATGAGAAACAACTTCTTCAATGCATGAACAATCTCAAACTAAATTCTAGGCTATTTCTTAATCTCTAGATTGTTATATAATAAATGAGCCTATTTAGATCACTTTAGCAATCAAAATGGAGTGCTTTCCTCAAGATTTGAAGATGATATCTCACTAAAAAATGGCTACAAGGCCAATTTTGGATCTTCCTATGCTCTTCAATTTGAGAGAATGGATGCAAGATGGAGAAGCTATTTCCTTCAATGAAAAATGGCTCAAGATCAAAATGCCTATAGTTTACTTTAGGGAAAATAAGGTGTAAGAAGAAAGATAAGGAGGAGGTTCCTTATATAGCTTGCTTGTTCAAGCAAGGCTAGCAAATTGATGAATGTGGGATAAACCCCAAAGAGGAAATACAAAGGTTATGTATGTTTACTAAAGTGTGTGCACTTTGTGGGAGTTGTAAGGGGGTTTAATTAATCAAAGGTGATTAATTAATAAAGGGGGTAAGCTTATAGAAGCTTATTAGAAGAAAGTTAGTATGATTTAGGATATTTTAAGAGAGGAAATTGGCTCAATAAATGGTGATTTATTGATTTAGATTAGCGGTAGTAATTAATTAAGAATAATTAATTAACCTAGGTAGAAGCAAACATTAATTAACGAAAGGTCGTTAATCGACATCCTGAATGATAGGAGGGATAATTAATTAGTGAAATTTAATTAATTAATGATGATAAAGGGACAATGGTGGTTCATTGAAGAAGTGTCGTCAATTTACGGGGAAGAGGATAGTTAGTGTAATTTAAGTATTAAAATTGCTTGACTGAATTCTAGGTGTTTACAATGGTGAATTGTATTAGTGCATTTTTCATCAATTATATGTAGAGCATGTAGACTAGACTCTCAAAGTTTTTTATCGAGGATGTTCCCATGGAGATAAATGCAGAGAGAAGGTAGTTCCATCTCAACTTGAAGGATTAATTCATCACCATATACAAGTGAGAATGAGGTTTCTTTAGTAGCTGTATGGATACTGGTACAATAAGCCAAAAGTGTAGGATAAAAATTTAATTTCTACTCTGTGGGTGATTCATGAATGTTATTTTGGAGAATTGTGTTAGTTGATTTGGATTATCCATTACATTAGTTTTTATCAATCCTACACCTTTCTTGGTTTTTTTTATTATTGGAAAATAGTTTTTTGAAAGGGACTATATTACATTAGTTTTTATCAATCCTACACCTTTCTTGGTTATCAATACTCTTAGGACACGTTACATGATTTCATGATTCCCATGGATTCATATACTTAATGTTACCCCTTATGTGATACACCAAATTGTTAAATATATTCATGATAATCAAGTTATTATGGATAAGGGTGCCTCATATGAGACTCCTTTTCCTTATTCCTTTACTAATAAAGCACCACTTTCTATACCCATGCTTGTTGCACCTATTCATGCTACATCTAAAGGATCCATCCATCACAATCTTTCTCCTAAATCTCTTATTACAAGTAAAAATATCCTATGCATGTCCTATATCCCTGATTTGACATGATACATCCTAATCCTAATACACATAATGCTTATTTGAGGCCAAAGCCTCCCATGCCTTCATGTTTCTCTCCTCATCCCTTTAATGGTAACACAAGGTAACACTTTCTTTTCATTAATAAAAATATTCTAAACTACCAAAACATTCATATAATCTATTAAGTATAAAAACAAATATCATAAAAAAATAAAATTATGACTTAATTTGTTAGTTCTTTACTTTAAATATGTTGTTTATCATAAGGTTTGATAAATATCACATTATATATACTCTTCAAAGGCATAAATTCATGAGATATTTGAGCATGATGCATGACATACATCAAAATCTACATGATGACAGGGGTTAGATCTCTCTTCTTACCCAATGATCAAACAACATCTCGGGGTATATATTATGTTATCATGTGTTATTGTATCATTGCACAGTGTTATTTTACATTCTCTAATTATGCTCATTTAATATATTGTGCTATATATTATTTATTTAGATTAATGTGGAAAAAATGCATGCCTTGTGAAAAACTAGTATCTCTTGATTTTTGTGCCTCTGGGATATTGTCTATTATGGTATTCACTTACTTGTTTGTATACTTGTATTCATGTGTATGGCCTATGAGATTTTATATGCATGTATGAGATACTTTGGTGTTCTTTGTTTGTGGTCTTTGTTGTCTTTTTTCATGATTTTTTGTGTGTGTGACACTCTTATGTCCTTTTTATGTGTCTATTATCATTTTTTATGACTAATATATGTGACATCACATTCTAAACTTGTATGCTTGTATGATTGTATGCTTTTATGTTTTTATACTTTTATGTTTGTCTATTATCTCTTCATGTCATGGCTTCTACCATGCACTCTTTTGTGGGAATATAATATCTACGATGGCCGCCAATAACTACCTTCAATGTGATCTAATATTGACTATATGCAACAAATAACACATACATAATTCACTTATTTTGTGTCGAGCAATATATTGGAATCTTACTCACCGCAAAAGAAGTGGAACTCAATGAGGTTATCACATGATTATTCATATAATTCAAGGACGCAAACAAAATAGAAATTTATAGAATGAAAAATGTTATGAATACACATGAGCATGAATAGATATTGATTGGGATCATATTTAACAAAAAGAAAATATTTAAATGTTATGGTCCAAGATGGACAATTTCATCCTATGCAGTTTCTTAGCAACAATTTTAGAATTTTTCAGGACATGAATACTTTTAAATGCTTTTGATATATGTTCAAGGGCATATAGCACAATCTAGAAAATATTTTTATTACATTTTAGTATAGAGTGTGGGGGTATGAGTACTTCACTCCTTTTAAAATTTTCACATATTTAAGACATTTACAATACTTTTGACAAGGGAATGAGCCTCCTCCTTCAATATTCAACATTGCATACTTGATACATTAGGACATCGCATGAGGGCATAAGTATAGTTATATCCATTTTGAATTTGCATTTTTTTTGCACATTTGAGATCTAGATCCATTTGTAGTGGTGTAGTTTTTTGGGTAGAATGTTTTTGAGGTGACTATAAATCTCTATGACAATCTTCTTCTCACTCTTTTCGGGAGGTTTTTGGTATGTCTAAACATCCTAAGAGACCCTTCCTCTTTTTAGAAGGTTTGTAGGGGGAACTAGAAATTTTTTATGATACCATTTTTTGGTGTCGGTTCAAGTGACACCTAATTCCTCTTTGGCTTTGGATTCTTCATTAGAAAAGTTGGGGACTATCCTAATCCTCCAATAGGTACATTCCTTCCTTATGATGTTTACATTTCAAATTTACAAGTTTCAATTTAAAATTCTTTTCCAAATCAAAGTTAAATTTCAATTATTTTTATGGACATTGGCAACACTTTACATGTTTCAATTTTCACTATGGAGATCATATTGATACTTGATTGAATTAAGCATATTGAGTGAAGACAAAGTATGTCTACACACTCGGTCATATTTTTCCTTAAGAAATAATTTTTTATTTCCCAGATTTAATGAGGGAAGGGAAGAGATGAATGTATACTCTTAATATTAGTAATTTATCACTTGATAATGCTAGTATAGGCTTAATCACTAAATCATGATTTGTGCACACATTCTGATCTCAATTGAATATCTTTATCCCTACTATATGACTTACTATCTTCATTTGAACTACTCAATTACTATCATAATTAATTTCATTAGCCCACAATAGTCTAGCCTAACCCCCTCCCGACCTATACCATATAGAGTAGAGGAGAGGGTAAATAACTTAGATAATTTGAGGGGGTAACCTCCACATTCTACAATAAGACTCAAATGTTCAATTTGGTGATTAAATATTGGTTAATACCTCCTATATACCCTAATTATGTTATGTAAACCACCTAGACCATGTATATGTTGAGCTACATCCATGTTGATGAAGTTATATTAGTTGCTTATTCCTCCTCATTTAATGGGAACAATTACCTATTTCCTTTGGATGCACCCTTCAAACTGAAATACTGAAAATTCCATAGTTAGAGCTACACTATTTGAACTCACATCCTTTATTTTTCTTCATCTTGATCCTCTACCTCTACTGCTATCTCTTCCTTTTCTTGTTCTTCTTCTGATTCAATTGAGAGACAAAACTTTGTGTTCAACACAAAAATCCAAAATGAAAACCAAAACCATGTTTGTCCAGATGAAAAATAATTCTTCTTAAATTGGATCAACCATTCTCTAGCATCGATCTCTCCATTTCCACAGAAAGATCGCATCGACATGTTGCGAAAAAATAGGGTTTCACATAAGACTCTTTTTAATTCAATTTCATAAATATGCTGGCCTTAAATTAGAAAATAAGATTGGACCCCACTTAATTTATTGAAGGATTTCTGAAAATGTAAAAAAATAGAAAAAATACCAAATTTATAGCATATGGCATGAATTTGCGAGAAACCTTAAAATTATAATAACTTCCACAAAGTATATCAAAATCATATGAAATTTAGAGGTTAATGTATGGATGAAAATTGACATGCGACCTTCAACTGCACTTGACCTCCTGAGGTTGTGCTGGGACAATTGATGTGGAAGATGTGGATGTCTATGGATAGTGAAAAGAAGATGTGGATGGCTATGGATAATGAAATATAACGAATATGTGGAAATGGGACAGACAAGCTATCAAGACAAACAAAATTCCTCGATGTGCAATATCGGGATCTTCTCGTCAAGGGAAAAGAAGGCCCTTCTAACCTGAATGGGTCTAATGGATGGATTAGAAAGGATGGCCACACAGAGATTCCAATCAATATTGAGCTCCGCATAAATTCTTTCCAATAGTTGTGGGATATGTGGAAAACCAATGGGTGCCTTGTAATGATTTGCAGACAAGGTCATGGAATGAATGAAAGAGAGGTGTGGTTCCATTGGCTCTATGGTCAGTTAGCTGGAGCGGTCCTAAACGTGAGGGCTCAGTGAGCTTCTTCGCTCAGAACATTTAGATGTCTAATTATGTTTGGTGGAAGTGGGGATGACATAAAGACTAATGAGTGTAATCCTGTGTCAAGGTCTAACTAGTCTTTGGGCCCTTGTGGTTGAGGAACTTGTAGATCACAATTGTAAAATCTTGGCGGTTGTGGCCCTTGTATGGTCATACTCGTTTAAACTCTATTGCTAGGGGCAGTCTAGTATTCATAGGATTTTTCAGCTGCGATGTTCAAAACATTTAATTGTTCAATTTTCTCAGCGTGTCGTGCTAGTGTTTTGAGGACAAGCATACAAAGTCTCGTATCTACGTATATAACTAGTTCAGGCCCATTTGGTTGTGGGACCAATAAATCACTAGCGTATGTTTGTTCTTGCTGTGGTTTTTTATGGTCATGTATGCATTCCAAGCGTTTTAATCTAATCAATGTAAATAACAATCTAATCTAAATAAGCAAATTCTACACTATGTTTTTGTGTTTTTGGAATATAATGGAAATTGATTAACTAAAATAGAACTATATGTGGGAAAATAGTAACCCTAGTTAATATAATTAAGAGGACTAAAACATTGTATATATGCAGCAAATAATATGAAGTGGATGCAAATAAATATGCTAAATAAAATGAAACCCTAGATGTGTAAGAGAAGAGAGAGAAATGGCTTAGCTGATTGTTGTAGATGGTCGTACAGTATTGTAGGTCTTAGAATAAAATCTGGAAGTGTAGATGACCACTCAAGGACCCTGTTGTATATATCTTTCCCCCTAGGTAGATATAGACAAGCAGAAGAATATAGAAATCAAAGAAGCTCAAATCCCTAACATTTATCACCTTAGCGCACAGAAGTGGCGCATGACACAGAGTGTCGACACAGAAAAAGTTGCGCCTTGGCACACAGAAGAGGCGCATGACACAGAGTGTCGACACAGAAAAAGTTGCGCCTTGGCGCACAGAAGAGGTGCATGACACAGAGTGTCGACACAAAAAAAGTTGTACCTTGGCACACAGAAGTGGCACATGACATAGAGTGTCGACACAGAAAAAGCACAGAAGAGGCGCATGACATAGAGTGTCGACACATAAAAAGTTGCGCCTTGGCGCACAGAAGTGGCGCATGACACAGAGTGTCGACACAGAAAAGTTGTGCCTTGGCGCATGTAAGAGGACATCGACACACACATGGATGCGCCAAGGCGCACCTTTAGGAGGCGCAACATTTTGAGCGCTGACAAGAAGCAGACCCTGGCGCAGATATTCAGATGGCCATAACTTTTGACTTGGAGCTCGGATTCATGCAAGGTTGGAATTTTTGGAAAGCTTAGGAGGTCCTCTGTCCAACTACGATTGGATATCTTTAATTAGGTGAGAAAAAATTCTTAAAAATGCAAAATACAGTTCGCCACTTTTGGGTTTGCTGGGGTTCTCACCTACCATCATTATGAGATGAGTTAAGTGCATTCTGGAGGTGGTTGGGGTAGATTTCAATTTCCTCTCTTCTCCCTCTCTTTTTCCTCCTATAAATTGTAAGGAGGGGCTTCTTTCTAAAGGTTGGACATTTTTGTTTTGCCCCTCCCTTCTTCTCTTTGGCAGGTGACCTTGTGGAGTTAAAACCTCCCATTTGAAACTGTAATGTAACCTTGCCTCTTGGCGTTTTGCAGTGTGTTGTATCAATCTTTGGAGCAAATTAATGCATATCTGTAGATGATTCTCAACCCTCTCTGTGTTCATTTGCATCCTCTTGATCTTTCATTGCAAATCGGTTATCTGTGCATGATCTTGCATTGCATTTTAGTGGTTTGTGTTTATTAACAAGACAAATGTTCTTCATTCCTCGGTGCATCACCTCTGTTAGTTTAGGTTTTATTTTATGCATCTTCTTACCCTGTCTCCTTGGAAATTTAGTTTAGGTTTTGAGTAAACCCTCTGCATTTTACGTGTGCATCTGAACAGAGGAATAGGAACCCGGCCTTCATCCGGAGAGCTTTTCCGATTTCGCAAGGTTCCACACTTGGGAAAAGCTCCATGTTATGCAATCGCACTAAGAGTCTCAACCCATCGTGTTGCAGACACTCAGGGGTGCAGCGATTCACCATCAACAGACCCTGCAAAGGGAAGATCTAAAATGATTGGGGCACCTGAGAGTGTACTGGGGCACCCCGGTCTGCAATCTGGGTGCTTTGATCACTGTAAATGCTCAAAACCTGAATCTGTTATGGTCGCAAGTTGGTTTGGAACCCTGTTTGTCTGTCGCACTCGATTCGCCAGATGATTTGTATAATGAGCTGCAAAACAAAAGGAAGTATCAAACCTTATAAAAGTAAAAGATGCAAATGAATGGTTCGGACTAACCTCAGCCACCAAACTAGTGATCTTATCACTTGGTGATGTACTACATTTCAGACCTGGATGTAGTTCTTATGAGTGTGTGCATGTCATGCCCTAGGTGCTCTCATTCTAGTCACACTTTGTGAAGTAGTGAGAAATAATAACTATATAAAATGTAAATAACAAGTGTGCATGGAATATACTTAAATCCCTCCCCCTATGAAGTGTGTGTGATGCAGATCTTCTAGCCTTGATGCATGGCATTATGTGGATGCAAGTGATCTAACTCTAGATGGAGTGATAGTAGTATGCGATGCTAGGACCTAGGACCCTCATTATGGTCTTATAACTTTATATTTATAGGGCTCTCAAGCTTAATTTCATAATTAATCCAGACAAGGCCGACTAAGAAAAGGATAAGGACAAAAAAAGCTAGAAAGGCCCCAAAGAGAAGCAAAAAAAGGATGTGCATAGATTGAGGTGCTTAGAGTGGGATTGAGGCGCCACAGTACAGGCTGGGGTGCCTTGATTTTGGGCTAGAGTGACGAGGCAATTGTGAAATGGGCGGATAAGTGTTGGAAAATACACGGGAAATATGAAATAAAATATAAAATAAAGATGACCAAAAGGTGGGATTAATTAGTACTTTATCCACTTGAGAACCTTCTAAATAGTAGTATAAGACTAGGCTAAATTATGTGTAAAGTGCATAATTTTGTGTCTACATTTTTCCCCCACTTTATGTTGGTGAGAAGAAAGATTGGTAACATAAATAAGATAGAGATGCGTACCTAATATCCATGTATAGTGTAGAAGAAAACGTGTTAATGGAATAGACTCAAGCGTGGAATGAAAAAAATAAAAAGGTGGAGGAGCGTGGATTCTAAAGATGAAAAATGCGCATAAAAAGTGATGAGAGTGAACTTAGGGTGGACCGCGTGTGTAGCTGTTGTTGTGTGTAGTGCACCTACATGCCATGTTAGTAAAGGAACCTATCTACATAGCGGTGTGTTGTCATTATCACTGTAACAAGTTGTTGAAGATTTTTGCTTTTATTGCTCCCAATTTGTACTGCATCATTGTAGCTCATTTTCTTGAATACCCTGACAAGGTGTCGAGAATAATGGATTTCAAGTTCTCGGCCTACAAATATGTCAGCCTCAGTACCTGTGGATAACCCGAGAGTTCATTTTTAGGAGTTAGATCCTCAACCAATTCTTCCTTGGGATGTCATCTTGTAAAGTCCATGTACATTCTATTTAAAATCACGACTCCTAATTATCTTAATTCATCTAGATCCCAAAATGAAATCCATATTTCCACCTGGAGCCATAGCCTATGAATGTACAACGTTTGGGTGTTTTCTTTATATAAATGCACAAATATCTCTGTACATAATAATCTTAAAAATGGAATGTTTACACCTTTCCCGGTGATTCTTCGACGAATTCCTCCCTAATGCAATTGAAGGCCCGAAGTTGATTAGGTATCACAAAGTATCTACGATAGCTACCCAAAACTTTAGAGGCAACCTTTGCATGAATCTCATGACCTGTACAACTCCATATTGTTCTATTCATCCTGGTCACTAACACCATTTTGTTGGTGTCCTGGGAACTGTTTCCTCCTATGGATCCCATTCTGGACAATAAATCAAATGTAATAGCAATACACCACCGCCAATATAAATCTCAAACATTTCAATTTATGAACATCACATTCCAAGTAGGGTTTTCCATTGTCTTAAATGTATCAGAAGACATGAAATTCAACTTGATGCAATAGACCCATCAGTTCCATTGTGGCAGTTCGTAGAATGTGACATAGTACAGATGAACTCACTCATTGAGATGCAACATGAACCGGCCCCCACACATCTGTATGACTTAGCTCCACTTTTGTTCTTTCTTGTATTAGCCTTGAGAAATCTGACCAAAAATGATGCTCACCCCATAATGCTTCAAACTTATGCTTACATTTTTCCTGTAAAATTCTCATGCCGATCATCACTCATAGGATCTACTATGCCACATGCTAGCATCCCATCTAAAGTAGATGTTGTTAGATGAAATCTCGCACTACAAGTAGACCTATAGAGTGCCTACCTTTCTTACCCCGTGCCACATCAGGAACCCTTGGAAATGCTATTGGAATGTGATGCAACCTTCACCATTTATACTATCCTGCAAAATGAGATATCTCCTGAGACTAGGTACATGCCTATGATCTCTTAAATCCATGTAGTTAATGTAATTTCAGGTGTACCCATTTCCCTTCCACAAACGGCTCATGCATTGCCAAATAACCTGTCCAAAATTCTCCCTAGACAACTCTTTATAAACTTATTAGGGGTTGCATGGAAAGACGCAAAGTTATTTACCCAAGATTCTGCTCTAGTATCAAGAGAAAGTATAAGAGCATACCTGAACAATATGTAATGCAGGTTTTCCTAAACAGGCTGGTTTTCTTTCTTTCTTTTGAACCAACAATCCTTTTTAGCATGTCCTGTCTTTCCACAGTTCCAACAAGTAATGCCTCTACTCTAGATTTGGTACCCATATTCTATTTAGATTTCCCACGAGACTTAATTTCTCCTTGCTAGTCCCGCTACTCTCCATATTCAACGCATTTCCAAAAGGGAATTTTCCCCCTATACTTGTCTTGCATCATAAAATAGTACTACATCAATTTGAGAGAAGTAGAACCTGTATTCACAACTGGCATTTAAAGTTGTCCCAAACACTCTAGAACATAGGAAATAATGCTCTAACCTCCTCCAAATGGGCTATTAAATAAATCTAATGATTTGCAGACGAGTGTGGAAATCATTAAGCATGCTTAGATCATGAGATCCACCTTCTTGCATTTATAGATTAAACAATATTTTCATTGATAATAAACTATTATTAGATGCGATCAAGGTGTGTCAGTAAAAATTATAGGGTACTCATCAACTTTACAATACTCTTCGCTTGTGGTATATAATTTTACGGACGATGCCATACTCGATCGAATCACTCCAATGAGCCTTCTTTGTCCAGACCTTCCACTCCTCAAGACCTATAGAATGGCGGGCATTTGCTAAATCACATCCCAACGATAGGTAAAGATCCTTTTCAATATCTTCCACTTGAATTTTCCAAAAATGGTAAAACATCCATAAACTTCTCAAAAGCATTGATCTATCCTAGTGTCACTTGCTGCTTCCTCCCACTCAAATAAAATCCCTCTGTGAGTATATTGTGCCAAAAGGAAGCAAAAAGGTAGCTCAAACGTGACCCCTGCAACAATGTGTAGATTAACTACATCTAGTACAGATCATTCAATGAATACTTAGGAAAATGTAAAATAGAAATAAATGCCACCAAGACAAACTGACACATATCTTAACTTGGTTCAAGGAAAAATGGGCTATGTCTCACTCAGATGGAATGATTTTTATTCTGTCTAGATCCAACATGCTCTCCACACATGCCACCACTGATTCAATGAACCTCTTAAGTTACAACCCTGTACATGTACCTTAGAGGTTTATTATTATTTTATAAAAACCACCCGTTAGATCTGTTCTAATAATGAATGGTCCGATTTCACAATGCAGTAAATCATTGGGAATGTGGCTTCGAGTAGGGTTGCCCCAGAATATGGGGCGCGCGGCCCCCGAATGCCTGATTGAGTACCCCTGGATGTTGTAGTGGTGATGAGATGCCGAAATATAGCAACCCCCGTCACTATGTGGTGTGAATCCTATATCCGAAACGTATATCATGACTTGGTGAATGGAAGAGTGATGATTTAGCCCTAAACGTATATCAATATAGAACAGGTGAATGGGAATGAGATATATGGAAGGATGTGCGTGGACCCTATAGCCTAAGCGTATACCACAACTTGTTGGATGTGTGAGTGATTAGTTAGCCCTATGCGTGTATCACTATAGGATGAACAAATGAATATGGGTGATGATTTAGCCTAAAGCATATGTCACTATGAGATGAAGAAGAAGGGATTGGTGATGTACCCTAAGGTGTATGCCACTACGAAATGATAAAATGGGGGGTGGTGATTTAGCCTAAAGCGTATACCACTACATGATGAGAGAATGAGTGAAAATTTAATCTAAGGTGTATGTCATGAAGGTGGTGAATGTTGGATGAGAAATATGTCGCATGATGAAAGTAAGGTCCATTTGATTAGTAAACCCTTGGCAATTGAGTATGGACCAGGGAACTAAAGTGCATCATAGGGAGGTGAGTGCAGCGCGTAGAAAACAATGTAGGATAAACGACCAAGGGAAGAATATGTGATGTAAAATATGTGGTGTGGATAGTGCAATGTAGAATGTGGAGTGGGTATGGAATGTGTAATGTGAAAAATATGATAAGTGTGTTGATAGAAATAGAATGTGTAAGGATAACAGGTAAAACTAGACTCATGTATAATGAAATCTAGTGTAGCATGTAGAATATATATGATGCATGGATGCAGTGTGGGTGTGTAAGATGTAGTAGGAGGTGTAGATAGAAAATGGAATGTATAGTGGTGATATATAAAGCTAGACTCATAGATAATGTACTCTAGTGTAAATGGAGAATGTGAAGATGGGATGTGATACTAGACTCATATGTAATGATGACTAGTGTAGTATGTATAAGATATATGATGTATAAATGAATAATAGATGAGGTATGTATAGGATAATGGAAGATGTAGGATATATATAGAAATGATGATAAAATGGAAATCTGTAGAACCTAGAGTGCAGTGTGTGGGGTTTAATGCAATGGTAATCCCTCAATAATCTAGTGTGAACTGAAGCACAAGAGTGTGTCATTGGGTAACGAGGGTGCTATGGTGTGAAATAAATATGCCTATGGACGAAGGAATGAATGAAGAAGAAAACATGTACGCTAATATGAGAAAGGGGGGAGTACGTAATGTGATATGCCCCCCAACGGTAGTGTGTGTAGGGGACTAGGTAAACTCGTCAAGGAGATCGTTATCCTCTAGATCAAAGTCAAATGGATCTCGTTAGGTTCATCAAAATGATTAACTAAAATATAACTATATGTGAGGAAATAGTAACCCTAGTTAATCTAATTAGGAGGACTAAAACATTGTATAAATGTAGTAAATAATATGAAGTGGATGCAAATAAATATGCTAAATAAAATGAAACCCTAGATGTGTAAGATAAGAGAGAGAAATGACTTAGCTGATTTTTGTAGATGGTCGAACAATGTCGTAGGTTTGAGAATAAAATCTGGAAGTGCAAACGACCACTCAAGGACCTTGCGAAGGACAAATCTGGAAGATTTGAAATGACTGGGGCACCTGGGAGTGTACTGGGGCACCCTGGGGTGCCCCGATCTATCATTTTGGCACTTTGATCACTGTAAATGCTCAAAAATTGAATATGCTATGGTCGCAAATTGGTTTGAAACCCTGTCTGTCCATCACACTAGATTCACCAGATGATTTGTATAATGACCTACACAACAAAAGGAAGTATCAAACACTATAAAAGTAAAAGATGAAAATGAATGGGTCAGACTGACCTTAGCCGCAAAACTAGTGGTCTTATCGCTGAGCGATGCACTACATTTCAAACCTAGAAGTAGTTCTAGTGAGTGTGTGCATGTTGTGCCCTATGTGCTCTCGTGACAGTTGCACTTTGTGAAGTAACAAGCAATAGTAACTATAACAAATGTAAATAGCATGTGTGCATGGAATATAATTGAATCCCTCCTATGAAGTGTGTGTGATGTAGATCTCCTAGCCTTAATGCATGACACTATGTGGATGTAAGTGATGTAATGGATGCAAATCTAGATAGAGTGATAGTAGTATGTGACACTAGGAACTAGGAGCCTCATTATGGTCTTATAACTTTATATTTATAGGGCTCTCAAGCTCAATTTTGTAATTGATCTCGACAAGGCTGACTGAGAAAATGATAAGCATGAAAAATGGCTAGAAAGGCCCCAATGAGAAGCAAAAAAGGATGTGCATAGACCAATGCACCCAGAGTGGGATCTTGGCACCCGGGGGCGCCCTAGTACAGGTTGGGGCGCCCTGATTTTGGGCTAGAATTATGGGGCACTTGTGAAATGGGCGGATAAATGTTGGAAAATAATCAGGAACTATGAAATAAAATATAAAATAAAGATGGCCAAAAGGTGGGATTATTTAGTACTTTATCCACTTGAGAACCTTTTAAATAGTAGTATAAGATTGGGCTAAATTATGTGTAAAGTGCATAATTTTGTGTCTACAGAAATAAACAATACAAAGCAACTAATCTAACAAAAGGAATTTTTTTGTGCTTTTCTAGAATCTAGAAGAAACGAGGAAATGAAAAGCTTCTAATCTAACAAATAAATCCTATACAGATAAATAACTGGATGTAGTTATTTACCTATGTAATGGTGTAATTAAATATATACTAATCAATTAAAGCCTCTCTAAACTATTGATATGACTTAAATCTTCTATTTTGCCTCAGAGGCACGGGAAGAAATCAAAGCTTCTTAAAAGCGTTTCTTCCTCTGCAACTTCCTCGACAAAGTAAAGAATATTTTTATGGAGGATTTTCTATATGGGATGATGCTTCAGTTGATTTCTAAACTAACACATAAGCTTTCTTCCAAAATCACTTCTTTGAAAATCTACAGAGATAGGCAAAGGAAGCTATATATCTTAAGAAAAATTTGTTGAAGGAATTGATCTACTGTACATATTCAATAATTGCAATAATGAAAACAGAAATGCCTTTTTTATTGTAGTAAATAATGTGAATAAGATTCTCAATCCAGTATTGTGACAATCCAGTTGTGGTGTGCTTTTGTGTCCCCTATGTTTGTCTTTTCAATCTCTTGTGTTCATGTGAGTCCAGGATGTTGAGAATGCAATAGAAGCAACAAGGAGAAAGCGTTGGAGTAATGACAACTTGATGACAATTTGATAGCAATGTGGGAAGAAGAAAAATGACGTAAGAGAATAGAGCTTGGCTATGCAGTTTCTAGCAAGATTGTTGTAGCTCAACTAAGCAAGATACACAAAATAATCATTGACCCTTTGCTTCAGAAGAAGAAACGATTTTATAGAAGGTTGGTTGGGAAGTGCACTACCACACTTGGCAGCCATGGGGTGCCACATCATCAAATGAAAGGGTAGTTAAATAGTCAATTACAAATTACAAGTGGAAGAGGAGGTTGCCAAAAGTCAGTAAAGCTTGAAACAAGCTAAAATGTTTGAGAAATGTTCTCTAAAAGTGAACTGAAGTGAAGTAATCACGCATCAATTCTTAGTTAAAGAACTATGGAAAAAGCACACAGGACCGCCACCCTGCGCAGGGTGGCGGTTACAGGACTGCCGCCCTTCCTAGGTGGCGGTTACAGGACCGTCACCCAAATAGGGTGGCGATTTTGCAACTAAATGAAAAAACTAAGGAAGAATGGTGCGGGAAGCTATTGAAAAGCAGATAATGGTTAAGTAGGGTAAACTAGGATACAAGTGTAAACTGCAAAGAGGTTTAGGGAGCTTGAACACTTTAGAAAAGACGTGAATCATCACTGGGGACCTTTTATAACCATTTTCCAATAATGTAGCACGTGTAAATTTGGGTGTGTACAGTTAACTTACTATAATTTTGTTCCAATGCAATAATTAAATTGTAGAAAAATTCACATTGGCGAGGGAGATGTAGGATAATCCTAAAAAATAGGGCTTTGACCTAATTTTGGCCCAAATCAAAGCTTTGATACCAATTGTACGGAATTTAGATAGATCAAAAGAACACCAAAGAATGCCAAAATAGAGAAATAATATGATAATATGTAAGTATAGATGACTTATGCAGTTCGAGGTAAAAACCTTGACACCTTATAATACGACTTAAATGATCAATTTGATGATCAAATACTAGTTAGCACCTCATATATATACCATATTATGTTATGTAAATAACCTAGGACAACATACTAAGCATGCAAAAGCATAAATAAATGTGATATGACATGTTCAGAGATTATATTAGTAAGACTTATATATGAATTAAGATTAAGGGTGTGGCACTACATTATGTATTCCTACCTCATCATTTTGGTTTTTGTGAGAATTAAGGGAATCAACGAAATATGTCAAATCCTAAACTTTGATGATTTAACCTCAAAATACCTACCAAAATTGCACATTTTCTATTTTTTTAAAAAATTGTTTGGTACATTTAGCACCAACTAAACTTCTATATTTATTCAATACAATTACATTTACCACTTGAAGTAAAGATGTTAAAAATTCTCATGCCACTCATAGTCCTTTGTTATACATTATACGAGTAAATATAAAAAAACATATATACACCATGTTATCATAATCAATGTAGGCAACTTCATTTTTGCAATAGGTAGGAAGTGACATAAATGTTGAATACATACGTGGCTTGAAAAATTTTGAGAAGGATAACCAAATATAATTTATAGAATTGAATTATCCATAAAATTTAAACCCCTTTTTTATGAATGTAAAATTTTATGTGGTTTCACATAGAATTTTGCATGTTGATGATACAACCTATATATCATGTTTCATAGTTGATCCCTCCCAACATTATGGAGGCGCACATTGAGGATTTTGGTCAATTGTATATTAAAATATATTATTGTCTTAAAACTAGTACATGTATATATCATGTTTCATAGTTGATCCCCTCCCAACATTATGGAGGCACACATTGAGGATTTTGGTCAATTGTATATTAAAATATATTATTGTCTTAAAACTAGTACATGTATGTTATATATATATATATATATATATATCTGTGTGTTTGTATCATGAAAATGTAAAGATACATTAATCTCGAGGTTCATGTCTTGGGATTTTAACAAACTGTATTGATTACACTAATAAGTGTTCCCTTCTATTGGATGATGGGTTTATGATGCTAACAACATTTAGGAGTTCGGCGATGGAAATAAATTATTGTACATGCATTGAAGCATGTATTTGGTGTAGTGGTACACATGTTTTCCTCAATAACATGATAATTTTAATGCTAGGAGTTACCTCTAATAGGCCACTTCTGACGACAATTGTCTGCATTTAGAAGCCAACTCAAAAATTTTCCCCTTATAAATTTGTAAAAGGAATTTTTTTTTCTAGTACACATCATAGAGTCACTCATCTCTGGTATACCCCCATCATCTTTAACATTATTCTCAATTCCAAGCCACACAAAAATAAACCCCTATTGTGGCAGATTCAACATATCACTAGAAGCATGCCACAACCTTCAACAACTATGTCCCTTGTGGAAGTCATGGGCTTCTATGTGATGTGTGTTTGTTGCCTCACAAACCGATTGGTTAGGTGATATCCTAAGAAGGAATGGGATGGGGTGTCCACATATGAAAATTGGTATCTCAACGATCAATGAGGATTCACTATGTAGATCTTGGACAGTGTCAACATGAATAACTTAGAGATTATGTAGAGAATGTCAAGGGATAGAAAGATCCTAGGCACGAGATCATGTTGAAGGACAACAACATAATGGAAGAATATATCTATGACTTGAGCAACACCATGTAGGTTTTTTAGGTGAATTGCTCCACATGGGAAACATGGGCATGGTCCATCCAAGTGGGTACGTGGAGGTCAAGGATTATTCTAAAGACGTGATTGTATCCAATTGGTAGAACATCAGTAATGTGGAGGTGGAGTCCATTTTGTACAATCACCCCTTGGTCATTGAGAATGATGTGGTTACAATGCCTCATCCGCAATACACTCATTAAATTGTTCAAATGATCTGCACTATTTTTATCAGAAGAATAAATCCTAAAAGAAGAATGTGCCAATACTATTTCTTACGCAAGGATGAATGCATTCTTAGTTTTTGAGAAGAATTTTCCATTCGAACAAGTTGTGGATGTTTGTAATATGTGCAATTAGAAAATATTTATGTGTGTCTCTGTAGGAAACTATTGGAAAACAAAAGATCTCGGTTTATGTTATCTACACACATCCAACCTCTATATCCAAATAAGTGTACATTTACCCAACACATGTCTTAAAGCATAACATCCAATACTTAGTACAACTATGTCGCACAAATGTGTTAGAAGAGGTTAAGTAATTTATGTTTATTTTTTAAGTAGTATATTTTTCTTTGAAATTATTCAATTATGTTATGTTGGTTTGTTTATGAATAAAAGTAATGCTTATGGGTTCAACACTTATGTTATTAAAACACTTAATAATGTAATTACATTCATCCAAAAAACTACCTCGTGACTGTTGCGGGGAAGATAAAGTAGGTTGTGGGGGTGATAGAGCATGTCGCAGGGAAACTTTCCTTCATTTTTGACATATGGGATTAATATTTTATCAATAGTATTTAAATTTATCGAATTTGCACTATGTTGGAGATTCACTTTTTGTAAACAATGCACTGGCCTTTTGCTTCTACAACATCAATACCAAATTCTTTCAAAGGTTTTGCGTGTCAGAAATTATTCGTAATATACCAATGTTTTACATGTTCTTAAGTATTATCTATTTTCTTTGCATTATAGATGTATTTTGGTGTATTAGTTTCAACCCTTATGTTATTATAACACATAATAATATATCAGAGTAATCCAAAAAGTTACTAAGGAAAATGGCCCTTGTGTTTTGATGTATGCAACCTATATTTTAATAATAGTATTTGTATTTATTGATCTAGCGTTGTGCTAGAGACTCAATTTTGTAAATATTGCATTGGCATTTTTGCTTTTGCAAAAACACTTACAATTTTTTAAAATGGTCGTTTTAGGAATTAATGTGTCTTTTGTTTTGATTTATGTAATATTTATTTTATTAATAATGTTTAAAGTTGTCAAGTTTAATGCAACCATTGAAATATGTAACAAAAAAATATTCTTAATATACCAATATTTTTCTTGTTCTTAAATATTTTCTATTTTCATTATGTTTACAAATTTATTCATTGTATTAGTTCAACCTTTACATTATTAAAACACATTATAATGTAATTGTAGTAGTAATCCAAAAAGTTAAAAACACATATATGCCCCATGCATTTCGATGTATGAGCCCTATATTTTATTAATAGTATTTAAAGCTATCAATTTTGATGCGATCCTTACAATGTGTTGAATATTATTATTTATATACCTTCATGTTCTTAAGTATTTTGTATTTTAATTGTGTTTACATTTTTGCATTGTATTGGTTCAATGCTTATGCTATTAAAACACATAATTATGTAATTGTAGTAAATAAAAAACTTACCTTGTGGTCATTGCGAGGTGATATAACAAGTTTCTTAGTGTAACCCTTCCATTAGTAAAAGTGACGACAAAGGATTGTTTTTCTCTCAAACGCCTCCTCTAAAAAATGTCTCAATCTGTGTAGGACATTCACATGGGGCAACCCTTTCGAGCAGCTTCCAAAGATATGTCGCTTGTAAACTATCTCTTGTCAATAGGGTTCTAGCCCAACATGGGTTTCTTTTTAGTAACTACTTCTCAATATTCACAATTCTAAAGCACATTTCAATCAATGGGAAACACTCATGGCTTATACCATTAATTTCTCCCCAAATTTTCCACTATCTTGTAGAAAATAATTCAATGTCGCTGCACCACTCTGTCGGGCTTAAAAAAAGAGCTCTTAAATTCTACCGTATACCTAAAATATTGAGATTTTTTATTGACTTCTTTATGGGACAGAAAAATAAATAAATAAAGTGGAGGACAAATAAATACCAAATTTACATTTAAGATTTACTATAGTGATCAAATAAATGGTATATTTAATCAAGTGGGTTGTAGTCCAACGACGAGGATGATTATGAAAAAGGTGTTGCCTAGCCACTCGCCAGCGTATGAATCTCAAGAGATACCAAAAAAGGAATAAAGTTAGGATCGTATCCACGATAAATTTTGCTGGAATATATACCCTTCACCGCCGAAGAAATATTACATGTACCTATCTTGTGCAAAAATTAATAGTTTCAATCATATAATAATTTTAATTAGTTATGGGTATTAAAATATTATTATTATGTTGTAGTTTAAATTTTTTCAATTAAAGCGCTCCCATTCTAAATTTAGTGCCAACGATAATTTCGTATATATAGTCAACACTTTTTATCAGTGTACCGTGTGTGTATATATATATTTTCCAAAGCTAAATTTAGCATGGGAAAAAACTATAGAGGACTGTTTTTTATTTTATTAAAAAATCTATAATTAGAGAAGATCTGGCATCCTATATATCATGGGGAAGTGAGCACAATTTTGCAATGTAATCGGTGCGCGCTTAGTTTATTTGTGATATTGTGGGAGAAAAATGGGAAGAAGCAGAAGGGGGAAGAAGGACAGGAATGGGGAGAATAAGGCGAAGAAAAAGGCAGTATGATGGTTACGAGACTGGTGATGATGAAAAAGAAGACGAAGCTGCAGAAAATACGATGATTCAGCGGAGGATCCAAAAGGTTTTCAGTCAGGCAGATAACTATGCAAAATACATGTCCCGGACTGCCGGGAAATTCAACTACGAATGGTGCGGTCTGTTGACTAAACAGTGTATGGGCTTTCCCTTTTCCAATCTGGCAATCGCCTTCCGCGAAAGATACGGTGTAAACAACTTGAATCAAGACCTGAGGGTCTTTCATGACAGAGGAGAAGGAAGTAATAATACCCTTACTTTGGTTAAGTCTGTTGGGGAACGAGAAGGAGAAGACATAAATCCCCATCTTGATAGTAATTCAATGGAGGAGATTCTGGCCAGGCTTCCTTTGCTCTCTTTGATGAGGGCAAAAATTGTATGCAAAGCATGGAACAGGGCAATAGGTTCCCTCCTACCTGTGAATGTTGACACCGATCACTATTTTGTGACGCACCACATATCCAACGGCTGCCATTGTATCGCCTTATTCAGTTCCTCTCTAAATCGCTGGTTTCGAATCCCTCTACAGTGGACAAAGCCATGGATATGGAACTGCTGCGAAGTCTCTTCATGCCCGGAGATAACTCTCTGTGCTGCAGGGGGCGGACTTTATTTCTTTCTAGACTGGTATTCCGGCCCTGTAGTATTCAATCCTTTGGCAAATCAACACAGGGTTTTACCTGATATTCCCCTGAAGGACGGTTGGAGACCAGGAATGGCCGTGGAACTGATTGCCGAGACAGACCACTTTAAGGTTATTGCTATTCCGGTCTATGATGAAGTTAACTGGTTTGTGGATCCTCTGCTGTACAATTCGAGTACAAATAAGTGGACGGTTATCCCTGTCACCGGCGACAACCCTACCACAGACATTTACTGGTCAGACTCACACCCTTGGAGAAGCACTCTTCACAATGGCACGGTGTACTGCACAAATTCCTTTGGTCATCAACTGGGTTGTTATGACATTGCTTCTGGCGAATTTAAGTTTCTGGAGATTGAGGGTGGGTTTGCTCCCCAGATAGATTGTCATGATCATGGTATGAATTATGATCCTGCTCTGCCTGCCTTATTGGTGTGTAGTGGGAAGCTGATTTTGGTGGGGAGGTTACAGAGGAGGGCCGGGGAAGGGTCCATTTTAGGCCGTCTGCCTCTGATCAAGCAGACTTTGGTGGGGGTGTGGGAGTTGGATATAAGTGCAAAGATTAAGAGGTGGTCTCTCATTTCAGTTACTCCCAGGGATTTGCTGGAAGACACAGTCAAGTCATCGGATGGAACGGATTTTGTGGTGGGTGCATCAGAGCAGGGTGATCAAATTTGGCTTATGCTTAGAGGAAGCATGACTATGTTGAGCTTTAATGTGAAATCTATGGAGTGGACTGTGATGCCAGGCTGCCCAGCTGAAGACAGGATTGATACCATTTCAAGAAGGGCATTTTTTGCACCCCTGAGAGTTACTCCCTATATTTAAAGCTCTAAGTAGTGTCTCTTTCATGGGGCTTTTGATATCGAGGATTGGCAGGGCATTATTTAAAGAGCAATGGCTGGTTAGAAACAATTTCTCACCAAGCAATCCACATCATTCAACATGGACATTTTCACAGCTTATGTAATGCTCATATTAATATTAATGATTCTTATTGCAATTATTCATAGCAATATTGCTCTTCATTATGTATTGTCTGTTTTTTCTACCAGTATTTACTCTTGCTTCTAATTAGCCTTATGGGATCTTTGGGCCTTGTATATTCAAGCCTTTAACTTGTTATTCTAAGCACCTTTTCTATATGGAGTTCTTGTAAGCTATGTATTTATATAATTCTAGCACTGTCAGAGTCAACACAATTGATAATTATCAATGTAAGCCTAATGGCATTAATGACCTCTTTTATAATGAAAGCCTATGTTCGATCTTAATTAACATCCTTTATAAGTATCTTTTTAAGAGGCGGGAAATATTCATTCTAATTTTGGTTTGAATTACATGGAATGCTAATGTATATTTTCAATGCTTCAATTATAATCATATAATACCAATGTCATCCACTATTAGGACATGGTCTCATGGATGGGTTTGGGCTCCTCTTTTTTTGCAGCAAAAGGTCCCGTGCTTAATTTTAAAGTCAGCTATGGGAAATAATATAATCTAGCTAAAAAATAGGAGCTGCACTTTTTTAGCCCCCTAAACTTAAGAGGTGGTTGGAGGGGGGGCGGGGGGGTGTGGGAGTTTGCCCCTACAATTTAGGGCCGATAGAATCTAATATGCATTCCTGCAATTATTTTTTGGTGATTTTAGAGAGAATCTAATATGCATTCCTGCAAAAATGCTCATCTAACGAGATTTTTTCTTTCTCCAAGAGTGTTGTGGACTATAAAATCCTATGGACACATTTTGACTAAGAAACATGAAGTTCAACACCAGGAATTTGAAGTGCAAAACCTAGCAAGTTAGCCACAGTTTTGTAGGATTTGAAGTTTAACAAATAGGAGGTGACAATAAAAGTACGAAGAGCTATTACCTTTCTTGACAGGAGAACAACTGCGCCTAACTACATGAGATCTTTCAAGCTCTTGGCTTTAAGTTCTACTCTTCAAAGGTCTCATAGGTGTCAAGAAAAATCTTGAAAAAGCTTCATTCCTTCAACACCCTTTCTCATTGGTTTACAAGTGTGTTTCGGGAACTCACTGTCAGCTTCAAGAGCCTGCAAAATCTTATATTTAAATTGTACACATCTTCAATAACAAGCATATTTGTGTCTATCCTGACCATAGAAATGTGTGTCAGTCATTAGATGTAGTATGTATATGCTAGAGAAAACTCTTCTATATGATCAGTGAATCCTCTAAACACTTGTGACATCAAACAAAGGAAGAAGATTTTTACCCTTGTCCCACGCTACTCTCTTATAAGAAAGAGTTCCAATAATTTTACCAGAGTTTCTTTGATTCTTTAACTACATCAATCCCTTTCATATCCTCGTCTATTACATTTACTTCTAAGTGAGCCATGTCAGTGTGGTCATCATTTACGAATGTGTGAAACTTCTCCTCCAGAACCGTTTATTGCTACAAAATTGATATCCTTTCCTCCTCAAAATCAACCAATGACTCATCCAAACTAATCCTCTGTTGTGTATCACCTTACACTCTTACAAAACTCATGATCAAATCAGATGGGGTATTTTGATTGCTTTCATATGGCTTATATTTCTCACCTACATCATTAGGATCAACGGAGACATAATCACTATTGCCACTTAGGGAAGAGCTCGAAGATGTCTCATTTCCACAAGATTGATTGTCACATATTTCTTCCACTTGCATCATATCGTTAGATATGTGACAACAAAGTTAAAATTTGGATATCTTTGCCGCCTGGTTTGTAGCTCACTTCCCAATAGGGTGGGTGTGGGGGGGTGCCCTCCCAGCCCCCCGCCCCCTCCTTATGTCGCATTGAGGGAAAAGGGGGGAGCAAAAATTAAGGAGTCAATCCCTTGTTTCTAGAAAGACAAATTTAATCAAATTTTATTTTTAGGTAGGAAAATCCTAATTGCGTTTTTCCAGTCTATTTTTAGGAGGAAGAATCCTAAGTGTACTTCGCCAATTAAGTGTAATTATTCTTATGGAGATCAAAAGTAGCTCATAACGAGTTTACATGTAATTTGTTCATCTTGAGTTAATAAAAGCTTGATAGCTTGCACGGTGGATGTTTCCCTAAGCACTCAACTGAGATTTTACCACGTAAATATGGTGTTCGTCTTTTGTATGTTTGGTATTTTGTATTTTTATTTTATCTGTATCTCTGTAAACTGTTATTTTGTTATTCAACGTCTAAACAAGCATCAAATTTAACCCCTGAGTGGACTAGTAGTGGTCTGAGGTCTCCGTCTGGCGTCCGCGTCTCCCTTTGGCAGAGTTGGCTCAGCTGTTAGCGTGTCCCGTCTTAGTTGTCTCGAGCCCCGAGTTGGTAGTGGCACTGTGCACATTGTCAATGAATTTATGAATACAGCCTGAGCCTACTCACAATCGCAATTCGGGAATCAAAAATTGGAATACAGCCCGAGACTGAGCCTGCCGTCCGACCGTCCAAGGAAACTGTTACAAACTTATGAAGTTACACATACATCCCCTACTGTAATTAAAGTCTCAACGTCCAGCGGCTAAAGTTACACTATAATTAATTTAGCTGACCAACTGTAATTAAAGTCTCAACGTCTAAACGGGTAAACATCCCGTCATGACTCACGACTCATATAGATACTGATACAGATACTATATAATTGATTTAGTTGTGCCATATTCAATGTCTAGCGGCCAACATTAAGACGGATTTTGAAGTAGTATAAACCAGACTCTAGTTCAAACTTTCAGTGAATGGGTGAAGAGAAGCCAGAAGCTAGACATGGTGATGGGAGACTGAAGTCTGTAGTTGAATAAACTGTTTGCAATGTGCATGGATGAAATGAAGGCAGCCACAACATGTAGCTGAACAAATGAAGTGTCAACCACCAAGTTGCAGAGGAGCAGGGAGTTACAAAAATTAGTTCAACAACATAATTCCGAGTAAGAAAAATAGATGAATAAGAGATGAACTTAATCATTAATGTTCATGTTTGACATAATTTCAACATGGTAGTTTTATGTAGAAACATTTCTCAAGGACGGCTTTTCGCTGCAATAAAACATCTAAACATTTGTTTTATTATACAAAATGAATTATTAGAAGACAACTTGTGGTTTCAAAATAAATATGTCTTTGTATTTACTCTAGGGTGTTAGCTGAAACTAAAAGAATCAAAGAAGAAAACTTGGATAAATTATAAGAGGTGGGAACTCATAAGATGATTCCCTCAGCCTCATGAATTACAATAAATAGTTATGAATGTCCTCTGGTACTCTAATTTCTTAAAAAAAACAAATGACAATTGGTGTTGTAAATTGTACAAAAATATGCAAGATTGTTTTTCTTCCCTATTGCAACTGACTTACAAATGACAATAATTTTCTAATAGTTGCAATAAATTAATGGGGGAACACAAATTTTGGTCATTATTACCAACATTACTCCATCGCGATCCTGCTCATCCTTAAAAAGTAGAAACAAAGTTACAGCCAAAGTCTTGTTACTTTCCAACATGGGACTGATAGCATAAATCAAGTGATTAGGATTAACCAAGTACTAAGTATCAAGCATCACAAACATTAGCAAAAATAAGATAGGTCTTAGGAGGACACAAGATTTGAAAGTGTTCTATTATAGGGATTGTAAATCTCAACGAAAACAACCAGTCCATTTGAAGAAATTGGAAGAATTTTACAAGTTATTGTGCAACCCATTCTGTCACTCTTTAGTGAGGGGAATCCCCATTTTGTCAATGTTATTTGAATTGTTATTCAACCATACCTGCAGATAAACACTATTTATATTTTTGTGGGGATTGTACTTGTGTGATGACATTGTTGTTACACAGTTATATTTTATGTGGTTTCCTTGTTATTCAAGGTTAGTTGATCCTATATCCTCTCATTATTATTGGACACCATTGTATATGTGCATTTGTACTATTGCTACGAGATACAAACATACTTTCGTGTACATAGATCAATGAGGAATCACTTTATATGATCACATGTAATTTTTTTATTTTAAGTTTGTATTTTCCTAAGTTCTTCACAATCGTGGTAGCATTTCTTCCTTCATTATCCCATATCAAAAAATTTAAGGGCTTGTAATATTGTATTTGCACTACATTATAATGTGTCATATATTGTAGTAATGTAATAACTCAAACTATGATAAATTTCCATTCAGGGGGTTTCATCATTGGATATGTCCAATCTTGCAGTAATGTAATAAAATGAACTATGATAAATTTCCTTTTTGGGGTTTCATCACGGGTGTTGGTATATACATCCATTATTTTGTTTTCTGGCTATATTTACAAAATTATTTTTCCTAGAAATAAGGAATACACAATCAACACATATTTTATGCTCTAACAATTTGACCTATATTATTGGATGTGTTCTTGTGCCTAATGAGTATAAGAGGAATTTGGAGTAGTTAAAAAGAGACATGGTCTATGGATAAATGTACCACGTACTTTCTAAGGATACTAAAAAATCAGTTAGTGTACATTGAGCTCCCATTCACTTATTAGAAATTCATCTGAAAGTTTTATGGTGACCACGATTCTTGATTTGAAAGTGACACTTCCCCAACAAACCATTCATGTAGGGATATTACTAATACTATACCATATCGTCCTACTTATGACACTCCATATAAAATTGAGGATAATTATGTTGCTACTTCATAGTCTAGCACCATTGATTTGAGATCTTCCAGTGAATCTTTGTAGTAGGATCGTGAAGCTCCTCATGTACACATTGCTACTTTAGAATGCAGGGTGACTTCTTCAAGGGATTCTAGTGATTCTTTACATCTAGATGATATTTCTTATAGATTCACCTCATTGGGACTTGTACCTACCATACATTATTTTTTATCTAGATGACAAATTTTAGATCTGGGTGACACCATTGAGGACATTGGTATTAATTAATTTTAAGATGGTAAACATATGTTATATTAAATATTGAAAGCATTGAAAGATCATGTCGTTACATCATAGTTTTTTGAAACAAAAAAATAGTTATCCAATATATTCTATTGTACTCAAATTGGTAAGAACTATTTAAATATTGTTGTAGTGTGTTGAATTAATAATATATCATTAAGTTGTTGATATTATTATATTTTTATTATTATTGAATTTTATATCTAATTATTGTTTTTTATTTCAGTTGTATAGCTACATTAATATAAGTTAAAATGTCTCAATCCAAAAAGAATCAATCTTCAATCAATTTTGTTTTTGCATGGTCAAACACATCACAAGCTTCATCAAGAGATGGTCATAATTTTGATTTGAATGAAGATTTAAATATATTAGGGTATGATGATGAGTGTGATGAGGCATTTGAAGGAGAGGAAGTTTTAACACAAAACAAAAAAAGGGCTAGAGTAAAAAGAGGATTTAGAGATGAATGAAAAGTGAAATTCAAGTGGTTAAGGTGTGCAATGCATGAAGGGAAAACAATCATGAAATGTATATATTGTGAAGAGCACACGTCTGTTGGACCATGGGGAACTGGAACTGGTTGTACTAATTTGCAACATGATGCAATAGTTACTCATGTTGAATCAAACAACCACAAAATTTCACAAGCAAAATGGATATGTGGAAATGAAGGCAACGAAAAATCAATTCTAGAACACATTGCAAATATTGATGACACCAATAAGGAAAGAATAATCACAACCATGAAATTAGTTTATTGGGCAGTGCAAGAAGACTTACCCCTCTTAAAATATGAGTCTCTTTGCTCTCTTGAAATGTACTTAGAAACACCAAACATGCCGAAAAATAAGGATTATAGATCATATACAAATCATATGGTTGCAAATGATTTCCTGTTTTCCATATCTCAGTATCTTGAAGAGAGACAAAGTGCAAAAATGTTAGATAGTCCATTGTTTCTTTGATGTTGGATGAAAGTACTGATCGAAGCTTGGAGAAACACCTTGTGGTTTATGCTACTTTTCTAGAATCAAAAGGGTTGGGCCCACCAATTTCACAATTCTTAAAGCTCATAAATGTGTGTGATGGACAAGGAAAAACTATACATGATGTAGTCTGTGTTTTGAATAAAGAAAGGGGTCTTTCAAATAAAATATTGATTGCAGTTTCTACAGATGGTGCTTCATCAATGGTGGGGAGTGAAAATGGATTTGTTACTCTTTTGAAGAAAGATGTTGATAATCTTATAGGCATTCATTGCATTGCTCATCGTGAGGATTTAGCTGCATCAGATGCTGCTAAAACAATACCTGAATTTTTGTTTGTTTAGAAGCTGGGAAATAAGGTATATTGTTGGGTCCATAATTCTACCAAAAGACATAATGAATTGATTTCTCTTTAGAAACTCATGCAACTTGAAACACTTTAAGCTCTTCAAATTCATGGGGTTAGATAGCTCTCAAGAGGACATGTTATTGAAAGACTTATTGTGTTGATGCCTCCATTGTTGACTTTGTGGAAAAGTGAGAAGAGAGACTCATGGTATGATAAGACTAGGATCTTCTCAGTATAATTGTTATTACATATGCTTGTAGATGTATTGTTCGAGCTAAACAAACTGAATTAAAAATTTCAAGAGGATAATGCGGATGTTACATCTTTAGGGGCAACCATAGATTCTACTATACAAACTTTGAGCAGGTGGTTTCTAAGGACTGACAACTTTGCAAATGGCACAAGTTACTTGTCTAAATTTTTGGAGACCTCTAAGTATGGTTATTTAGAGATTATTGATAAATATGGACACATTCATAGGCATGAACTTCGATTTGTGGCAATTCCAAATGTGTGTGATGATAATGTTGATGCACCAAAACAAACATTGAAGCCTCACATTGATGGGTCACTAGAGAGCTGTAAGAAACTTGTAAAAGAATATGTTCAAAAACTTGTAGATTGTTTAAATGAAAGATTCCCAGATCTTTCATTTTTCAATTCTATAAAGTTGTTTAGCCCTTGTCATTATTCAGAGGATGCATGTACTAGAGAAGAAAAATCAAAGCGGTGGCTTCTTAAAATTTTTGAACACTTACAACATACTTTGTGTGAGGGAGAAGAAAATCCTTTTTTTGATTTTGAAGGTTGTTCAAAAGAGTTGTATAATTTTGTTGGTACTCTTTTCTTTAGTTGTGAAGGATTCCGCATGAAGGAGGCTTGCAGGGTTTTTTGTGCTACAGATTCACATACAAGCTTTCCAAACATGAAAAAACTATGGCAAGCAATACTTACCATTCCAGCAAGTACAGTTGCATGTGAGAGAGGATTTTCAAGACAAAATATAATAAAAGATATAAGAAGAATAAAGCTCTCATTGGAAACATTGGATGCCTTGATGCGAGCTTCATTGACAGGACTTCATATATCAGAGGTGGACTGGAATAGATTTTATGAAATTTGGAAAGATGAAAAGCAAAGAAGGATTTAAAGTATCTTAGAATGTTTTGTGTTAACATATTTGTAATGATGGGGTATTTCATATGAACCCACAAACACTAGATATTTTGTTTACACTACTTATGTAAATTGTTTAAGGGTACTTTCTCAAGTCAAAAGTGGTGAATCCATGATATACATTTGATCTTTTTGAAGATATATGTGATATATGTTTGAGTTTTTTCAAATATTTATTAGTGTGTATTGAGGATGTTATAATACTTTGTTTAAAATGTTTTCTTGAATAGAAAAGGATATTAGACATTTGATTATTTTGAATATACATTAACGTGTATTGGGATGATATGATAGTGAAGCCCATCTAAGTATTGTCAAATATGTTGCATTAATTGACTTCACCAATAGAAAAGATATATTATCTTTAATCAAGTATCATTTAATTTTAAAAAAATCAATTCTTAATTTATGTATATTGTTTTGTATTATAAAAGTTATATTGAAAATTTAATTTTTAATGCTAAATATGGCTATACATTGTATACAAATTATTTCGTTGGATAATTATGATCTTAAATTAAATGCGTCCACAATATTATGACATGTTAGTGTTTTATAGCTATGTTAATATATATTTATAATAGAATAAGATTTTGGTTTTGCGTACAATATCTCTATTTCATATAGTGTTATTATATGAAAATATAAATTTTGATATTTATATGAAAATCATGAAAGTCAAAATTAAAAATGAAACGTCACATGCAAGGTGATATTAATTACAAAACCGTCACAAACAAAATTCTTGACGGGTGGGGGTGACCGTCAAATTTAACCCTTGAGACCACTACCAATAAAATTAGATATAATTTTTTTAAACGGTTGGTTTTAATAAGTGCACGCCAATATGACGCTTTTCCAAAACATTTGCACATTCCCTGTTATGGGGTAAAAATTAAGTTAGCCGTTTTTTACAGTTAAAACACAAAAAACATCTAAACAGGCGTCAAATTTAACCCCTGATGGAAATATTGCTCTTCATTATGTATTGTCTATTTTCTCTACTTGCATTTACTATTGTTTCTAATTAGCCTTATGGGATCTTTTGGCCTTGTATATTCAAGCCTTTAACTTGTTACTCTAAGCACCTTTTCTATATGGAGTTCTTGTAAGCTATGCATTTATATAATTCTGGCACTATGGTGAACACAATTGATACCTATCAATGTAAGCCTAATGGCATTAATGACCTTTTTTTTATAATGAAAGCCTATGTTCAATCTTAATTAACATCCTTTATAACTATCTTTTTAAGAGTTATAACTATCTTTTTAAGAGGCGGGAAGTATTCATTGTAATTTTGGTTTGAATTACATGGAATGCTAATGTATATTTTCAATGCTTCAATTATAATCATATAATACCAATGTCATCCACTATTAGGACATGGTCTCATGGATGGGCTTGGGCTCCTCTTTTTTTGTAGTAGAAGGTCCCATGCTTAATTACGCCGAAGGCGTTCCCCCTATGGTAGAGGACCTCCAGACGTTTTTGCAACTGTGTTAAATTTGACAGCCTTTTAGACGTTTTTCAAACGGGATTAAATTTGACAACTGTTTGCACGTTGTTTTTACTTTGCATGAAATTTTTGACTCGTTTCTATTTTTAAGATCTTATTTTTAACTGTTGTTTTTCGAATCTTCCCTAATTTAGAAGCCATTTGTTTGGTTATCTTGTCAAATAAGGAGTTTGTATTGAAGATTAAGATGCGGCCGTTTTCGCGAAAGAGGGATCTGAGAAAGTGAAGGGCATTGTGTAGGTAAACGAGGGTTTTGTTTGAGTCGGCAACAGACAGCGTTGTTTGGTATGTTCACCCTTATGTTCTAAATTTGAACATAATATAGACCTTAGCCAGGCCCTAATTTCTCATTGTTTGGTTTTTGGTTTTTGAAGTCGTACCACCGATTATGACCAGTCTGAACTAGAATAACACAGTAAGGTTGATTCTTATTCGTATTTTCTCCTGAAATTAGCATAGTAAGATTGATTCTAATTGATTAGGCCTGTTTACTTTCTCTATTTTTATTCTGTTTTAAAGAATAATTTAATATGCAGAAGGGCTAATTTAATCGTTTATGATTTATTTAAGATCTGTGCAAGATTAATGACATGCAAAAGGGTTTAATTTGTTACATGTCTTTTGTTAAGTTTCAAGGTTCAGTTATTTATTTGACCGTGAAGCGGGCCAATTCCTGTACAGGTTTCATGGTGTCACATATGCCAGCGTTTTGTGCAGGGGTTTAATTGTTAGAAATTGTCTACTTCGTCTCTTAGTTCACGATTTTTTGTGTGCTTGAAATTAATACACAGTCGCTTGATTAATTTAATTTCTATTCAGCTACGATTTCCTCAAGTCTGTCGCCTGTTTATTAAGGTATGCAATATATTACAGTTTATGAAGCTTTTTAGTGTAAAAAATATTTTAAGTCTCTCTCTGTTCTATTTTCCTTTTAAACATTCGATAGAGTTCCCTTAAGTGTATAAAATGTTTTTCTTACTTTCGAATCATTAGCCTATTTTAATTTGTGCTAAATGGTTGAATTTCGTTGGTGTTAAAACAAAACTTGCCTTGAAGTTGGAAAGTGAACTATAAAATATTTAAAGTGTTAATTTAGGGTCTTTTTGCTATTAGGGAAAGGATGGTATGATTTTATTAACTAATTTTGTGTTGTATATTTATGTTTATTTGCAAATCATATGTCAATCTTGAAATACGATGAGTGGTTAAATTATATTGTGTTCTGGGATTTGTCAATGTATAGTTTGGGATTATTTAGTTTTTATTTTCCTTTTTATATGGTAACCATCAGTATGTTCTAAGATCAGGGCACAAATGATGGAACTTAACATTTCATAGATGCTTTTATGTGGTTTTTTGTGTTTACTATATTTTAGATGTACTGGTCTGCCACCTACATGAATGCAAAAGTACAAGTCTGATAAAACAAGATCTGTTCTGATAAAGGAAGTACTAAAGGACCCAGAGTTCTTATATTGGCCTTGAGTGCATGGCTTACAACTGCCATGAGTTCCTTGGATATTGTCAAGCCTTTGGTCCTATTGGAATCCTCCTCCTGGAAAACACACTTGTAGCTCTTTTCATCTTGTCCGTTATGGGTCCTAACAATATGTGAGAGTTGGTATTTTGATCTCCTCCTGTCTTTTCTCTTGTTGGATAAAAGAATAGCTGCACCTCCCATGCGAAACAGACAATTGGGCAGCAGAATCGATTTGTTTTTTCCATGATACCAGTTCAATGTAATTTTCTCTGTGCTCACAACTACTGTATATGAATTCCCATGAGTCTGCAACATGTCTTGTGCAAGATCTAAGGCTATGATACCTGCACTGCATCCCATTCCTCCCAAGTTGAAGCTCATAATATTGCCTCTCATCTTGTAGTGATTGATGATCATGGTAGACAAATTCCACCAAATATATGGCTCTTGGATTAGAGTTAATAGAAATTTTACTTTATTAGTAGCTTGGAATGCTTTGTGCCTCACCTGAGTAGACAAAAAAATTACAAAATAGTTTGTAGTGGTTAGTTTACAAGTGTTTATTTATAAGTATTTTTGAAATAAATTGTAACTCATTCCAAATATTCCATGTATGTATTGTGGCAGTATATATCCGATAGAGAATCAAACTTATCAAACACATGTTCATTTTTTGTTATCCAACAACTATGCTTTCCTAATTTCTTTATCATTGTGTTTCCATAAAAATACCTATAGTCTTCTCACTTCAAGTGTACATATTGTTCTTATTGTTTTCCATTCTATTTTCTTAACATAATAATGTATAATTCATTTCAAATAAATGCATGTATATATTGCGGCGAAACATATGGAGCACATAATCTAACTTTTCAACAAACAACAACAACAACAACAACGCATTTTTAATGTGTTATTCATTATATCTTTCCTTTATACAATTGCTCACTTCTTTATGTAAACCAACGACGCATTTTTAATGTGTACTTCATAATATTTGCACACAAATACATATAGTTTTAAAATGCTAACAAACAACCATAAAATTTTTAGTTGTTTTCAACCAAAGCTTTGTACATTATATCACTTTTTATGCATATTGAATTGTTAAAGGGTTAGACTTCATGTTTGCACTTTTTAGAAAATATAAAATGATAAGGAAGCCAGCTTTAAAGGTTCTCATTCTTTACAAATGCATGTCATTCTTTCAATTTCTTGAACAAATCCTTCATTTCATGATTGACTTCCCTACAAGTTTACATTTTCCACCATATATTTGCAAAATTCCCACAATCTCGAGCATCTTTTAGTTGCCATGGAAATAAATTTGACACACGAAGGCATTTCTCAATTGATTGAGGGCGGTTCCAATGTTGACCCCACATTTCAGATACTGCACTTGAGCTCTCTAAGGTCCATTCTCAACACAGGAGCCCAACATTGTGTTGACCTTTAGATGGGATACATTTTCAGACAGCACTTCTACCCTCAAAATTTGCAAGTCATGTAACCAAAAAATCAATACAAGAAGGCTCCATCGTGTGCTTACAAAAATCCCTTGTTAGAATGATCAAAAGTGAACTGTAAGCTTCATCTTTTTCTCAATTACCAATGTACATAAACTCCCTATATCAATTAAAATTTCTTTCTGTTTGTTTTTTCCATCCGTTGCTCAGAACAATAATTCTATCATGTTTTTCTTTTCCATTGTTCCATTTTTCAACTTATATACCCTCTTCACAGCACTGTTCTTATCATTGAAATGGATGTTGTTGTTGAAACACATTTGGTAAATGGTGCTCCAATCTGAATACCAAAAAATTCTCTCGAACACAGTCAGTCAGCCGCAAACAGATGCAAGTGCAAACCGGGTTAACAAATATTTTGCGAGAACACCAACTACAATAAGTCGAACTTTGAATACATCTATGTGCATGTGGTCCGTAGAGGGCCGTGCCCTAGCAAAAACAACCCTTGTGCCAATATCAAAATGCAAGGGGAAATGGTTCCGTGTTTGGTTTTGATTTTGTTGATCAAGAAGGAGGGGAAATCCACATCACTTGTTTCAACAAGGCCACGGAAGCATTCTATGAGTAGATTGAGCTATGTGAAGCTATATATAATTTCTAATGGGAGGATTGCTAGGATTGGTGATGTAAATCTATGTTACAACCGATTCGAACAATGCTTTGGAGATTTTCCTGCAACCTTCCTCAACCATATCTCCACTCATAACAAATGAAGATACAATACCTTCCCATAACTTTCACTTCACAAAAATCAAGGAATTACCTGCAAGCGCTGAAGGTTATACAATTGATTTGATTAGCATTGTTGTTACTTATGTCACCATGCTCAACAATTTGTCGGCATGACAAGTTTGAAACAAAGACAAGAACACTGCAATTAAAGGGCATGTCGGGTTTTAGTGTAAGTGTCATGTTGTGGGGACAACAGTTAGATGATATAAGCAATAAACTTGAAGACATGCTTTCTATACCGCCTCTTCCGGTCCTTGCCTTGAAAGCTGCCCGCGTCTCCAGTTTCAATGGAAGCTCAGTGGACACTGTTTCAAGACTCCAAATGTTACGTTAACCCTCAAATTTCAAAAACAAATACACTTCATGGCTGGGTTGATTTCGATGACTACTCCCTTCCGGAATGCCCTCTATCACAAGCCAATTTCTGGGCCCTCCAAAAAGCCTAACCTCTGTAATGATGATTTCAGAGGTACTACATATGGGGAACACAGAGAGAAATGAATGGGCCATGGTTTCTGTAGAAATCACAAATATCAACATAGAAATTTTTTTCTACTAGGCATGTCCTCTTCTAAAAGGTGAAAAAAATTACAGGAAAAAGGTGAGAGAGAGGTAATGGTTCATCGTTATGTTCGAGTTGCAACAGACAAGTTAAAAACTATGATTATAGATATGCACTCAGAATCGATCTAAAGGACCCAACATGAGAACTTCAATCAATTACTACTTTTGATGAGACAACTGAGTTAATCATGGGTGTTGTAGCTAGCGACCTCCATATATTGTCTATAGACGAAGATGCGACTAGTGAAATTATAAGTAATGTCATTGGCAACGAATCTGCTTCACACTTTCACTGAAAAAAGAGACATATTGCTATGAAACAACAGATTGAAATGTGTCATCCTCAGTTCAAAGAAAGTGGAAAACAATGCAATTCCTCCATAACCTTTAGCCGGACAAGGATTTCCAACCCACCCGTCCCTTCAAACATTACACCCTCACTCATCCCATTCTATACTTTGAACTATCACTGCTATGTTTCTTATTTCTCATACATACTACAAACGTATACATGTCTCATAACGTGTACATATACCTTCATTTATTTGATGTTTCCAAATATGATATGCAACTTTAAATGTATGAATCTGTAACATAATTAAATGTACACATACAAAATTACAATGTAATGTTTCAACTAAAGTCCTACACTACAACTATAGATCACGCACATTATCAATTGTATAATAAATGTTTCTCCAACAAAACACCAACCAAACAACCGATGCACAACTTAACACAATAAAGCCGAATTAAATACATACAACATCAACTATAAAATAAATAAACTATTGAAAATGGTATCAAATGTATTCATGTACGAATTTATGAAAACTTTGAAATGTATAAACAACCTTAAAATTAAGTGGCCCATCTATATTTCTACACTTATGAAAACAATCACACCCCTAATCAACATCAACTACAAAATTAATAACGATATACCTCTAAATATAATAACATATACTGTTTGGCATTCGCATCTCATGAAACACATGCGATTGCTAGTTTTAAAGTCAGCTATGGGAAATAATAGAATCTAGGCCTTAAAAATAGCCATATTCACGTGTTAATTTTTTTCAATATTCTGATAGAGAAAAGGTGTGCAGTGTAAAGTCTAGTGAGGTAAAATAATTTACAAATATCTCATAAAAGAAATCTTTGGTCTGATTAGAATGCTTCCAGTATATGCATACTTGTTAATTGAAATGTTATGCCTTGGTGGTTTGAGGGTAGTTAGAACAGACGTTTTAATTTCCTAGAAATAATTCGCTTGCAAATGTCCAATGGGATCACTTTAGAGATCTCAGCGTTTATTGTGGAGGACACTCGGAATCCCATGTCAAGTTAGTAGATGAATTTGATAATTGCTAAAGCATGGCTGGTCAAGATGCTTTCTCAGCAGCACCCGCTACAGATGTTAGATATGTGTCATCCAAAGTTAAATTTTTGACCATGCCCTTTGTGACGCGGTCTTATACCTCACATTCCTAGGGGGGGTGTTAGTGCTTCCAGTATATATAATCTGTCATCAATTCCAAATCTGTTGCATGCATCATTGTGTCCATTTGAGGGTAGTTAGAATTTCATCCACGATCAATTTCAAAATGAAAAGAAAAATCCATTTTCTTATCGCTAACAAGGGATTTCCATTTTCCAAAAGGAGGTTATCAACATGTATATCAAGTACAGTAATGTAGCGGATGCTTTTTACAATTTTTGACAACATATGGATAATTGCATTGCGCCTGGAATAACAATTCACCGTAAATTGCTATCATACTTGATCACAAAAATGCTCATCTAACGAGATTTTTTCTTTCTCCAAGAGTGTTGTGTAGACTATAAAATCCTATGGACACATTTTGACTAAGGAACATGAAGTTCAACACCATGAATTTGAAGTGCAAAACCTAGCAAGTTAGCCACAGTTTTGTAGGATTTGAAGTTTAACAAATAGTTGAGGTGACAATAAAAGTACGAAGAGTTATTACCTTTCTTGACAGGAGAACAACTGCACCTAACTACACGAGATCTTTGAAGCTCTTGGCTTTAAGTTCTACTCTTCAAAGGTCTCATAGGTGTCGAGAAAATTCTTGAAAAAGCTTCATTCCTTAAACACCCTTTCTCATTGGTTTACAAGTGTGTTTTGAGAACTCACTGTCAGCTTCAAGAGCCTGCAAAATACTTATATTTGAAGTGTACACTTCTTCAATAACAAGCCTATTAGTGTCTGTCCTGACCATAGAAATGTGTGTCAGTCATTAGATTTAGCATGTATCTGCTAGATAAAACTCTTCTATATGATCAGTGAATCCTCTAGAAACTTGTGACATCAAACAAAGGAAGAATATTTTTACCCTTGTCCCACACTACTCTCTTATACGCAAGAGCTCCAATAATTTTACCAGAGTTTCTTCTATTCTTTGACTACATCAATCCCTTCCATATCCTCATCTATCACATTTACATCTAAGTGAGCCATGTCAGTGTGGTCATCATTTACGAATGTGTGAAACTTCTCCTCCAGAACCGTTTATTGCTCCAAAATTGATATCCTTTCCTTGTCAAAATCAACCAATGACTCATCCAAACTAATCCTTTGTTGTGTATCACCATACACTCTTACAAAAAGTCATGATCAAATATGATGGGTTTTTTTGAGGGGCTTTCCTATGGCTTATATTTCTCACCTACATCATTAGGATCAATGGAGACATGATCACTACTGCTACATAGGGAAGAGCTAGAAGATGTCTCATTTCCACAAGATTGATTGTCATGTATTTCTTCCACTTGCATCATATTGTTAGATATGTGACAACAAAGTTAAATTTTGGATATCTTTTCCACCTGGTTTGTAGCTCAGTTCCAAATAGGGTGGGTGTGGTGAGGGCTCCCCCCCCCCTCCTCATGTCGCATGGTGGAGCCCCTGTAAAAGGGAGGAGCAAAAATTAAGGAGTCAATCCCTTGTTTCTAGAAAGATGAATTCAAACAAATTCTATTTTTAGGAAGGCAAATCCTAATGGAGTTTTTCCACTCTATTTTTAGGATGAAGGATCCTAACTGTACTACGCCAATTACAGTGTATATTATTCTGCATGGAGATCTAAAAGTTGCTCATAACGATTTCACATGTAATATGTTCATCTTGAGTTAATAAAAGCTTGATAGCTTGCACAGTGGATGTTTCCCTAAGCACTCAGCTAAGATTTTACCACGTAAATATGGTGTTCGTCTTTTGTATGTTTGGTATTTTGTATTTTTATTTTATCTCTATCTCTGTAAACTGTTATTTTGTTATTCAACTTTCTGCATATTCATTGCTACAAAGTCTATGATTTTCTAAGAAATTAGCTCAACAGTCTTCTCCTGCATAGGTCAAGTTCTTTCTCTAACTCTTGCTTTTCTTTCTCTTTACAAGAATATCATTCAAAAATTGTGAAAATTCTTAATCATAATAATATTCGGATTGCTCCTCCATCATTAGTTGGTCTTGTAAAGCCTCCATTTGTAATTCCACCTCTTGTAGCCTTGTGATCATAGCCATAGATTGATTTGTAATAATTCCTTTAATATTTCTCTCCTTCTAACTCTGAGTACGAAGTAACCAGATCCTTCGACTTTGCCTCTAGTGCATACTTGAGGCCATCAACTCCAAAATCTCCATCAATTTTACTTGAAATGCTTTCATCTAGAGACTTTGTGCTAGCATGTTTCCTATCAATCATGATCCTCTTATTTCAAAAGTGAATATCTTCTATGGACCTTCATGTTTTAGATGCTCTGTCTTTGTCCATTTTTTGAACTTCATCACACACTTGATGATCAATCTCAGTAGTATTATTATCCATATTTGGGATAGAATTTTCATTTAAAATTTTTCCTATGCGCCCATTACATGCATGATCTTTTCTAGTTGTCACTTCAATGTCCTTACATAGTGCAAGCATTTTGTAATTTAATTATTTGAGCTGGAATTTTTGTCAAACAAATTATTTGCATAATACCCGGCGAGAAGGGCATATCGAATTTCCCTTCATAAACTAATTAACATAGCCTTGTTATACAAAGGAAAGAAAGAAATACAAGTCATATTACATTGTGCTTACATGTTGTAATGTTTACAAGACATCACCCCCATTTCCCACCACGCTTGTTATACATCTGTATATAATAAAAATTCGATAAGAGTGCTACCCAACTCAATAGTGAACATAGTGTTAAATTTCTAATGATCTACCAACCGTCTATTATGTATTTAGTACACCACACACCCATAGAGCTGCAATACAATGTTCAAGTGTTGATCAATTATTGCTTGTCGAAAATAAATTGTGGGCATGCCGTGTGGTGCAGAAATTGTGGAGGACGGACAGTGGAAAATGGCTGCGTACGGGTCATTTCCGGCACAGGAAGGAGACATACTTGGGAGATTGTAATATGGGAATTTTTTATGAATGAGATCAGACTCGTCCCCATTTTGGAAAGAGATTACGAAGATGAGGAATTTGGGTAGCATTACGGCCGGAAATGATTCACAGTGCACAGTATCGCCCAATGCTTTTGTTTTTGAAAATGTGGAAATAACGATTGAATATGACAAATGAAGATTTGGGTGCTAATGCCATACATTGATGGGTTCATGGATTTTATTTTCTTACGTATGAAAATCTATTTATTATTGGAATAGATTTTAATACTAGCAATTGCATGGAGGGAGCACAATGTGAACGCGAAACGGTAAGTTATTTGATTTAGAGGGATACATTAATTACTTTATAGTTGATGTGGTTTTTAAATTTTTGGTGTGAAATTGTGTTATTGGTACAAAGTATTTTAGACTACATTGACTACATACAGGCTTATCCTTATGATAATCGTTGCACTCTACAAGGAAATTGAACAAAATTCACTCCTTGGCTGTCAAGCTACAAGGAAATGTTACGTGTGTGGCATTTAGTAGCTATAACTGCTATATCTTCATAGTCAAAGGTTGTGAAAAGAGACCCGAAAGTTCTTAAGCATATCCTCTACGGGAACAGTTGCGATATTTGGTCTTTAATACATATCAATATTTGTTCTCCTTCTTTCTATTTTGCCTTAGAGGTACAAAAAATAAATCAAAGCTTCTCAAAAGCTTTTCTTCCCCTGCAACTTCCTCGACAAAGTAAATAATATTTTTATGAAGGATTTTCTATATGGGATGATGCTTCAGTTAATTTCTAAACTAACACATAAGCTTTCTTCCAAAATCACTTCTTATGCAAATCTATAGAGATAGGCAAAGGAAGCTATATATCTTAAGAAAAAATTGTTGAAGGAATTGATCTACTCTACATATTCAATAATTACAATAATGAAAACAGAAATGCCTTTTTTACTGTAGTAAGTAATGTGAATAGGATTCTCAAACAAAGAATAAAAGAAACGCAATTTGTAAGCTAGGAAAAATACACTACTAACAAGGAAGTAAAATACCAATAATCATACCTCCTCCTTCGCGTTTCGTAGCAAACCTCGGAATGGGCTAGGAAACTTGGATTGAGCCCTGATTGTGTGATATGTAGGTTCTTTTCTTCAAGACGGAGCAAGACCTTCCTGTAACAACGATCCTCTTACTTTGCACCAGATGGGAAAAATGATTATGAGGCTATTTGGGCATTAGGACGAGGCAAAAGGATGTTCTTTGCTCAAAGGATGCAAGAACTTAGATATGACATTCAAGCTTATTATTCCGTGTGTTTAGAGGGGAGGGGTAAGGTTGTATTTATAGCCTGGGGGGAGTGATTAACTTAGAGTAATTTAAGTAATCATGGTTTGAAAATGTGGGCAAGATTAAGTGAGTGGTTTGAAAATGTGGGCAAGATTAGGTGAGTGATTTGTAAATGTGGGCAAGATTAGATGAGTGGGGGCCACGAAGAATGGGTGAGGATTTGAATTATATTTTTAATTCATAAGTGGAGGATTTTAGGTGAGTGGGGACCACGAAGGGTGGGTGAAGGATTTGAATTTGAATTTTTAATTCAATAGTAAAAAAACATGGAGAATAATGACATGTGGTGAGGATTGGGTTATTTTTTAGATTTTGAAATGGATAATTAATAAAATTATATTTGATTAATTTGAAGTGTATTTTTGTGGGAAATGAGGAAGGGGAATTAATTGATTTAGGACAGATGTGAAATTAGGGTGTCTACATTTTCCCCTCTTTGAAAGGGTACTATGAAAGTAGTGTCCTTTCAAAGAAAGTAGACGGTATGGGGGAAGAATTCAATCTACTTTTTTTAAGCAAAAGGTAGAGCGAATGTTTGTTGGGGAGAATAGAAAGTGGTGAGTGACGGATGTCATAGTATCCTCCAAGACAAAAATGTCACGAGAAGATGTGATTATGGATAGATGTGGTGATGCCCCCTCGAGAGGACTGACGAGAATGGAATATACGACAGAGCTCTCAAAAAATAAGAGAAATGAATTCTGCGGAGAAGAGGATGATAATGGAGTGGAAGAGACTGGAATGACCGCACGACACAAATGGAGAAAGGATTCAATCGGCCTTGAATGCTAGGTGTGAGGGTGTGTGGGAAAGAGAAAAGGAGAATGGATAGGATTGGGGGTTGATTACGAGAAGAGTAAGGGAGATAGGGGAGGGGGAAAAAAAGAATGAAAGAGGTAGAAATAAGAGAGAGGGATGATAGGGGAAGAAGGGAATGATGAAGGACAAATAAGGAAAAAAATAGGAAAATGACAGAGGAGAGGTGTGAAGGGATAAAATAGAGAGATGTGCAAAATGAAGGAAGCAACAGAGATAGTAAAGAGGGATGCGTGAAAGTGAAATAAATGATAGAGCTGAGAAAATCAAGAAATGGGAAAGGATAAATAAGAAGGAGAAAACGAGGTGGGAGTAGGGGGTGAAATGGATGAAAATGGAAAGAGGACGAAAGAAGAAGTAGAACGGAGAAAAAAAAGAAACTATGAGGGGCGAGGAAAGTGTGAAAAAGAGGAGAGAAAAGAAGAGAAATAGATACATAATGAACGAAAAGGTAGGGGTGGTAGAGAAAAGGAGAAGTGGTCAGAAGAAACGTGAAAATTACGGGGAGAGGAAAGGAAGATAGAAGTGAATACAAGGAGAAGATTGAAGGAATCGTGTCATTACGAGGAATACCAAGGCAAAGAATATGGAACAGACCATATATGGAGATGCATGTGGAGGGTGGTATGATAAAAAAGACAGGACAACATGCTGAACAGCCAGGTTATCGATGGGGAAGTAAGGAGGAAACGTGATGGAAAAGATGATACAGGGAAGGGAAATAAGACGAGGGGTGGGAGAGAGAAGAGGATAACAAAGAAAATGATGTAGAAGGAAGGGAATACAGAAAGGGGGTAATAAGTGGAAAGGGGAACATTATAAGGAATGTTCAGAGAAGAAAGAGGGGAGGAATGACATTAGATTGGAAAAGATGCGGAGATGCATGAAATGAGGATACTAGGATGACGAGAAAATAGAAAAAGGATGTATGATGAAGATAGTAAAGATATTGAAGAGGGCGAAGAGAAGATGGAGAGATGGGTAAGAAGTGACAAGAAAGGGTGGGATTGAGGGAAAAGAATAGGAGAGAAAAGAGAATGGGGGATAGAAGAGGCAATGCCAATGAGGGGATGTTAGGGAAATCCCCTTTACAATGAGTGGTGGGGAAGGGTGAGAGAAAAAATGAAGAAAAGGAGAAAGCTAATGAGGATTGGAAAGGGTAATGCCAACAAAGGGATGTTAGGGAAAACCCTTTTACAATGAGTGGTGGGCTTAGAGGAGGGAAGGAATGAAGGGAAACTCTAGAAGGTCCAAGGGAGTGAATGAGGTCGTGTGGAATGAGGATTGATGATTTTTAGGGAAAACCCATTTACAATTATTAGCGCGGGAAGAGAAGATGATGATGAAAGAATGATATAGGAGTGTTAACAATAATGGTGAATGCATGTGTGGGTAGAAATGTGGGGGGAATTTGAGAAGATGAAGTGGAAAGAGTAAAGAAAATGGGAGGGATGAGTTGGGACTAGGTGAAAGTGAGGAGAGGATGCGGGTGATGAGGATGAACGAAGTGAGGATGAAGAACCAAGACATGAAAAGAATGGGAAGAAACGGTATGAAGGATGATGGATCAAGAAGGGGAAAATGGGGGGAAAGAACGTGATTGTAGGCGGAAGAGATTAGATGTATGTTGTAAGAGGATATGTGGAGAAAGGATAATAGTAGGAGGAAAAAGTGGGTAGTAGGAGATACTAGGTGGAAGAAGCGATCAACAAAGTGAACGAAGAATGAGGCAGGGGAGAAGTTCACGATGACAAGTTAAGTGTAGGGAGGACCTTGACATAAGATTGTCATGTGACGGAAGTGGTTAAGTAAGATTGCCAAGCGAGCGAAACTAGAGATGAAAAGTGGTCAAGTGAGAAGTGGTGTTTGTGAGAATCGAAAAGGAGGTGAAAGGATGTGATAATGGGGAATGCCTGAGAAAAAGTGAAGGGTGAAGGGTGTGTAGTGATGGGGAAAGGCAAGGAGACAGATCATCCTTAAGAGGGACTCTTAAGTGAGATCGCCATGCCAGGTGAGTGGTTAAGTAAGATTGCCAAGTAGAGGAGGGTGATAGTGGTGGTAAAAAGATGTGATGATGGGGAATGAAGAGGAAAGATGGATGGTGAGATTGTAGAGTGATGGGCGAGTGTAAGATGACATGTCATGCTTAAGAGAATCTCTTAAGTAAGATCGTCATGCTGCTGGAGAGGTTTTGTAGGATCACCTAACCGACAGGGATGATATGCAAGGAGAAAGACAAGATGATATTGGGGACAGGGGTGGAATGGTAGGTTGAAGAAGATGATCGTGACGAGAGGCAGGAGAAATAAGATGGGGGAAATATGATGGGATGGGGGAAGGCCATAGGACAGATCAACCTTAAGTGGAAGTCTTAAGTAAGATTGCCATGCGCCCCAGAATGGTTAAGTAAGATCGCCAAGCTGAAGAAGAAGAAGGATGATGTTAGAGTTGGTGGGAATAGGGTATGACAAAATGGACTGAAGGGGAACCCTCAAGTGAATTTTCCATACTATGAGAGCGTGTAAGTAGGATGTCCAGGCATAAGATGGATTTGGGGAAGGATGAGAAAAGAGTGAGTGAGGTATGCCTGAGTGGTATATGATATGAGATGAGGTGATAATAAGAAAGAAAGGAAACAAAGGAGTGTAACATGAATGGATGAAGGAATATATGTAGTGGAGGGCGGAGAGTGTGAGGGGAATCCTTAATTGGGATGCCCGCGTGGTGAGAGTAATGATGCGAGAATGGGAAGCAGAAGAGGTGGAATGGGAAGATGTGTTTGGTGGTGATTGTTGTTTGATGAGAGGGGAGGTGGTGAAGAAGCTTCTCCAATGGGAAGTTCTTAGGGAGAGGGTAAACCTCCATTGAGGATTCCATATAGAAGGAGTTATTAAGTAAGATTTTCAAGCGGGAAGTAAAAGGGTGAAAGGAAAGAATACAAATGGGTGAGAGGGGACATGAATGGTGAGAAGGGTAATATGAGGATAAGTGGCGGAGGAGTAAAAATGAGGAGCGAGGATGAATGGATCAAATACATGGTGAGCATGGTGGGGGGGAGGAGCTGCTGGATAGAGAATGGTACTTGAGAAAGATCGTCAAGTAGGATTCGCAAACTACAACGGTGATCAAGTAGGATTCCCAAACTGGGGAATGTATTAGTATGGGTGAATGGATGGGGTGCAAAGTAAGATGTTGATCACCGCATGAAGATACTCATGTGACGAAAAACATCTTAATTTTAATATAGCACATAACAGGATGCATCGTGATATAAAAAATTAGGTATGACTAGACTGTAATATGCGTGATAGCATAGACATGGGCCATCAAAAAGGTTTGATGCCCCAGTATGATATGCAAATGGAAGAGAGCATAGAAAAAGGCCATCAAGAAAGTATGATGCCCCAGTACCGACATGCAATTAAATAACGTAAGAATATTAGAGAGAACACCAGGATACATAAAATCAAGATGCCAAGTTAAGTAAAAGCCACAAAATCACAAAAAACTTACTTCTTCATATTTATGATTTTATGAGAATGACCCTCTACGCTTTGCCCCATGCCACTTGTAAGAGGCAAGGATTTATCACAGAAGACAAGACGTAGACAAGTAAGGGCACCTTCCTCCATTCCCAGTCTCACACTACCAGTAAGAAGTGTGGGCTCAACACCAAAGACTATGAAGGACGAAAGATGTGACAATGAATTATTCATAAGTTATTAAATTGATGGATTTTTTTACAATAGTGCTTTGTATTTGGGAAGAAATGTCTGCCCCCCAATCGTCAGCCCCCACACGACTAGTAGGACGTGAGGGTTCAACACCGAAGATTGAGATGGACGACCAAAATGAAACTGGGTAACGAAGTTTAGAGCTTTGTTATGAAAGAGAGAATGTATTTGAAGGGGAAAATATTACCATCAGTAAGCTTTCTATGTATGACCATAGAGGAAAGTGACTAAAAATGGAAGAAGTATGACACTCATTAACTTAATAGGATTTATACTAGCACTTGTTTTAATGATGATAAGTATGAAGATGTGATTTTGATAAAGAAAATATCTGCCAATAGAAATGAATAAATTTAAATTATTCGGAGATAAGAAAGACAAAATGAACAATGTACACGTTATATCCTGTAATAGTGAACATCTCAAGGATAAAATTTCTTTAAATGAACTGCATTCATTGGTTCATCAAGATCTTGAGCATCTTCAGTGGCGCAATTTATAGGCTCCAGAGCCAAATTTAGCTGTGATTACATAGGGTCCTAACCAATTAGGCTCAAATTTTTCTTATTTTTCTCGTTCTTTAGTGGTATTCTTTTAAAACGAGGTCACCAATTTCGAATTCTCTGGGTCTTACCTTTTTATGATAACTGCATTGCAGTCGGTTTTGATAAACTTGAAGATGATTGAGAGCATTAAGTCATTTTTTCATCGAGAAGCTCAAGCTCTTGAAGCCGCGACTGTCGGTATTCATCCTCATTAATTATATCTTTAAGGGAGATCCTCAAGGATGGGAGTTCTATCTCAATAGGTAAAATGACTTCACGAACCATAAACAAGGGAAAAATGGGGTGGCTCCAGTAGGCGTGCGGTAAGATGTACGGTAAGCTCCAAAGAGCGGGGTAAATTTGCAGTATGCCAATTACGTCCCATAGGGTGTTGAAAATATTTTCCATGATGGATTTTAAGGTCTTATTTGTTGTCTTCCACTTGACCATCTTGCCCTGAGGGTAGTATGGAGTGGACCATTTAAGTTTGATGTGAAAATGTTTGGCTAGGTCTTTTACATCCTGGTTTTTAAATGATTTTCCATTATATGCAACTAGAGCGGATGGAATACCAAATCGACAGATGAGATTATTAAAAATGAATTTTGATATTTGGCTATCGGGTAACATAAGTGAGAGAGCATAGCTTCTACCCCATTTAGTGAATTAATTGGTAGCGGTAATGATGAACTTATGTCCATCGGAAGATGTTGGTCTGATTTTTACCAATGAGGTCAAGTCCCCATTGAGAGAAAGGCCATGGTGTGGTTATTGATTGTAAATGCCTTGGAAGGTGCATGGATAAGATTTCCATGCTTTTGACATACTTGTCAACGTTTGACAAAACGACATGCGTCACTTTCCATGGTGCGGACAATAATATCCAACTCACAAGATTTTCTTGGCTAAGGCGATACCATTTGTGTGTGCTCCACAGATACCAAAAATGGACTTCAGCTAAGACACTCGAGGATTCTTCCTGATTAACACGTCGGAGCAGAGTGCCATCATATCCTCGTTTATAAAAAAGTTTCTGCTAAAATTGTGTAACGAGAAGCACGTTGTGCTAAAGCACGTTTAGTGCATTTGGTTTCACGTCGGCAGGAAATGTTTTATCATGAATGAAGGTATAAAGATCATGGTACCAAGGGTTATTCAGACCCACGATCTCACATACCATATTTTTTTCATGAAGATCATAGGTAGCCATTAAGAGATGTTCGACAAGAAAATGTGCCTGGGCTTGACTAGATGTAATTTCTAATAGGGATCCGATGGTTGCCATAGCTGTTAACAGATTTATTACGAATTCTGGGAATTTGATCAAAGCTAATTAATCAAAAATATCTTCAAAGACTATCCACCATGCATTTATATGGGATAATTTTTTCATCCTTGACCTGATATTCATCGGTAACTTGCTTGATGATAAGTAAAGAATCACCAAATACAACTAATTATGTAAGATTCCAAGATATAGCCAGTTTTAATCCTGCGATGGGAGCTTCATATTCTGTGATATTGTTGGTACATGGGAATGCTAAGTGAAATGATTTGGGGATAACATATCCGCTGGGTGTGATAAGTAAAATACTAGCCCCTGAGCCATGAAGATTACAAGATCCATCAAAAAATAGAGTCCAAGATGGCGTGATGTCTATGTGTAGAATATCTTCATCAGGAAAAGAGAACTGAAGTGGTTCTGTGCTAGGAAGGGGTGCCTCGACAAGTTGGTCGGCAAGGGCTTGTCCTCTAATTACTTTCTGCGGAACAAATTCGACATCAAATTCACTAAGTAATACAACCCAACTAGACATTCTTCCTGTGAGAATGGGTTTGGACAACAAATACTTGAGAGGATCAATTTTGGCAATCAACTTAGTTGTGTGATTGAGTAAGTAATGACGTAACTTATGGAATGCAAAGGCGACCGCTAAGCATACTTTTTTGATTTGGAAATAACGTACTTCTTGCTCAATAAGTGTTCGACTAAGGTAATATAAAGTCTATTCTTTTCCTTGATCGTTATGTTGTGCTAGTAGAGCTTCCTATGCCATGTTCAGTGGCAGATGTATAAAGCAACATGGGTTTATCGACAACTGGTAACATAAGAACAGGTGGACTAGAGAGGTATTCTTTTAACTTAGCAAAAGAGTCTTGGCAATCATGGTTCCAATGAAAGTGTGCATCTTTCTTGAGCAACTGATTAAAAGTGATGGCACTTGTCAGCCAACTGTGATATGAAACGCCAAATAGATTGTATCTTTCCCTGAAGACTGCGTAATTGTTTTAGGTTTTGAGGAGGAGGCATTTCCACAATGGCTTTGACTTTGGCAGGATCCACTTCTATGCCTCTTCGTGAGACAATAAATCCTAATAATTTACTAGAGGTTACTCCGAACACACATTTCTTTGGGTTAAGATGAACCTTATACTCACGTAATCTATCGAAAATGCGTCTCAACACACTTGGATGCCCTATTCCTGTTTTAGATTTTGCTAATACAATCATCAACATAATCTTCCATGATATCATGTAACATGTCATGGAAGATGACAGTCATTGCTCATTGATAGGTGGCACCAGCATTTTTCAAGCCGAAAGGCATGACCTTATAACAAAAGGTGCCTCATGGTGTAGTAAATGCCATTTTATGTTGATCTCCTTCAGCAATACGTATTTGATTGTAACCAGAGAATCCATCCATTAAGGAGAGCATTTCATGGCATGTCGTAGAATCAACAATCATGTCTATATTTGGCAAGGGAAAGTCATTTTTGGGGACAAGCCTTGTTGATGTCATGGAAGTCTGTACATATTCTGATGCCGGGAGTTTTCTTGGCGATGGAAACTATGTTAGATATCCATGCCGAATAATCAATAGGTTCCATAAAGTTAGCTTCCAAGAGTTTCTCGAGTTTGGCTTTGACAAGCAATACAACTTGGGGATGACAATTTTGCATAGTTTTTTACTTTACAGGTTTTAACATCCGGATTTACCACAATGGTGTACTACAAGAGATGGGTCCAGGCCTAGCATGTCCTTATATGTCCATGTAAATATATCTTGGAATTTAATAAGAAGTGTTGTAAATTCCATGCATTCTTGGTCAGACAGACTAATGCCAAGTTGTAAAATTTTTGGCTGTTCAGTGGTACCAATGTTTATGTATTTTTTTTTCTTCTACAAGTATTTTAGATGTATCCTTTTCGGAGAACAATGCTAATGGTTGATGTAGGTCATCAGTGTCGGGTGTTTTTTGGAACTTTTTGTTGACATGTTTGGTGGATAGGGTGGCAGTGAGGTTTTGACTATGGGAAATCCTCTGTTTGCACTTTTGATCCAAATTTTATGAGGGTGAAGGATCTGAATATTTTATCTCTTCGCCAAAATAGGCTGATTCATTTAGATTGATTTCAAATCCTTCTTCTATGGTCGGAAGTAGGGATTTGGTTGCGAGTTCCAAGGAATTCTTTGATGGCTTCATCATTTTAGAACATGTCCATGGCTGCATGATGTGGTTGGCCATGGTCTATGAGACTCAGATGTGTAGGCTCAAAATTGATGACATTAATAGATAAATGTTCCAAGGAAAGATATGTTTCAGCGACTAAAAAAGACTACATGGAGACCTGATGTCATTGTCAGAATTGGTGTCATCATTGTCACTTGAAATTATTATGGGAGCAACATCAAACACCTTGAAACCTAGACCATGTTTACCATGATGTTGTGTGTAATTTATCGGGTCTAAACGACCTTGTTTATTTGGAGACCAAGTCCTTTACCCTTCCATCGCATGTTTTTCATTATTTGGTGAGCTTTGGTAAATTGAGGGGACTCATAACATGGAGCAAATTCGTCATTATATAACCAAGATCCTAAAGAACTTGGAATATGTTCGTTGTCAAGATAACCAAACTTTTTCTAAACTGACTGTCCCATTTGGTAAGTGGGATGGATTCTCAGATGTGGAGCGTTAGGTTTGCCACAGCTATGTGGGGATTTGGTGATATAAAAAGAGTCTACCATCTTTTGAAATTGATATTCACTGCATCCCGTGTCAATGATTTTAAATGTGTGAAATGGGGGACCAATAGGTACCTCATGTGGTGGGGAAGTTAGTTTGGTAGTCTTAAAAGATGAAGAGAATGGGTTATAAGAAGGGGTTGGATTGAAGGATGAAGGTTGGTTATTCACAGGAAGAGGTATCTTAATATAGGAGGTGTGGTTGGATGAAGAATATTGGCTAGGTGAAGAAGAAAGATGGTGTGGTGGAAGAATAATTGTTCTTGGAAGAAGAAGCTTGATTAGTGGAAGAAGATGATTGATTAGTGGGAGGAGGACTGGTGGAAGGTGGTTGACTAGTGGATGATAATGGATTGAAAAATGTGTTTTGGTTATAAGATTGATGGTTTTGGATTATTGTTAGGGAGTGTATCATGATCAATGTGTGTTTCATTAAGGATTATACGAGGTGGAGCATTATTTATCTATTGATGGACAATAGTGATCATGTCAATACTGTCCTTCAAGGAATCTACAATACTCAAAAGGTTGGGGATCTGCACGTAATGTAAATTCCTTGTCCAAATGAGGAAAATTAATGCATTGGTGGAATGTTGATGGGACGGCTTTCATGGCATGAATCCATGGTCGGCTGACGAGAATGTTATATGCAACTTCTACATCTACCATATGACAGACCCTGTCTAAGGTGATGGGTCCAACTTGGAGAGGCAACCGTGATTGTGCTTTTCAGACTTTCTTTTGCTATTATCATACCCATGAATGGTTATGATATTGTTTTGTAAAATCATTTTCAGTGTAACCTAGATAACGTAAAAGTTTCATGGAAAAAATATTTAATGCTGATCCATTGTCGATTAAGACGTGCTTGATTTTAGGATAAGCTACATAGCCCTCGACGTATAAAGAATGATTATTAGCGATGTTGGGATTAAGCAGGTTAGCGGGACCAAAAGATAAAATAGTAGTGGGGACTGGAAGATGTGCAATTAAAGCCTGGAATTGTTGTGAATTGACGTCTTCAGGAACATGAGCATTATTCAATGTTTTCATAAGGATGCGTTGTAGTGCGGGAGAAGAATTAAGTAGTTCCATGATTGAAATTTGTGCGGCAGTCTTCTCTAATTGTTTGACAATATTAAACGATGGAGTAGGTTTTGGAGAGGAATTGGCGGTGGAATTAGATGGCGGATTAGGAGGTGATGCCGAGGACAAAGTGGCAAATTTTTTTATTGTAGGGACCCACATTTTTTTCTGTCTAGTGGTGATCGCACAGTCAGTTCTAATCTTTATAGTTACCACTAAGTCTTGGTCATAATCTATGGTTGAGATGACTGAGTCATACTTGACATTTCTTGATGATTGACCCTTATCTTTTGAATTGTTATCATGGTTAGGGAACAGATTTTTTGAGCATGTGAAGTTTTTTATTAGGTGTTTTTGTCTTAGAAGTGTTTTCAACTTCTATGTCTCCACGTTCAATCAGGTCTTGGACGTAATGGCGGAGTTGCATGCATCGATCTGTGGAGTGCCCTTTTATGCGATGGTAATCACAATATTCGTTGTATTTATACCAATTTGGTTTGGGTTGTCCTTCTTTGAAGGGTCTGACAATGGGATAAGTAATCATATTAGAATTTGCCAAATGACGAAAGACACTAGATAGACTTTCTCTGAGAGGAGTGAACTCTCTTTGTCGATCCTGAGAAGGAACTTCCTTTCTAGGGATAATGATTGGTTGTTTAGATTTTAATGTGTTGGTGGGATGGTTTTAGACATTTCGGACATGACAGGGAATCAGTAATGCCATCGTTGATGATATTTCGATTATGGTTAAAGAATTTATATTTGTCCTGATTTTGAGGAGTGTCTCGATAAGGTTGGTCTCAGAAAAGGGTGCTTTAAGCAAGCCCTTAAAAATGAGGGATTTTTCGATTTGTGTCCCCCTATTTTCGATGACTTCTTTGAAACTATTCAGATAATGCATTTACATATGGAATGATAATTCGACATTGAGATTAGGGACAAAAATGCTAACTAGTTGTCTCTCAGGTACTGAGCAGGGAAATCAACTTGCAATTCCGTGCCATCATTGTAAAAAGGAGGAAAATTTTTTGTTTGGCCTTTGCCTAGTGTTGTAGAGATCAAGCATGGTTATTTCTGAGTCTAGGTTATAGGAAAAATGTTTGAAAAATTTCTCCGATAAGTCTGTAAATGTTGTGACCGAACCTTTAGGTAGATGGAAAAACCAGTCTCAACCCTGTCCTCCTAAAACTTTAGGGGAATAATTGTAAAAGGTACATGTCTCAATAGGAAACTTCCTGAAATTACATGTAAAATTCCTTAACATATTCACTGGGGTCTGCCTTTGCTTTTGCATTTATCAAACTTAGGGATTTCGAAGGATGATGAAAATGGTAATCGTGATTATCTCTGTATCAAATGGATAAGGACACCATTCTTCAAAGTTGAATTGTTTCGATTGTTTTTGTAGTCCTTGAATGGTGTCTTTCATAATTTTCCATTCTTGTGCGAATGGAGAAGCTGGGGACAGTTTATCGAACATGTCGTGAGTATTGGAATCTAGATTGAGGTCTTTTAATCTTTCAGCTCTAGCCGTTGCTTCCTCAAGTTTCATTGTTAATTCTTGGATTTTAGTGAATAACTGTTTGGCCAAAGAACCATTTAGATTGTTTGGTATTTCATTGTGATAACTTGATTTATCGTTGTCGATGAGTTTGTTTAAATTTTCCATCTCGAAGTCAGGGGGTAGTTTTGCCCCCATAGCTAGGATGCGTAACAGTATATTCATTTTTGTTTTGTTCTATCACCCTATCGACTTGTTCTTGTTCTTTATTGGTGAGTTCTAGTTGTGCGACTTCTTCATCATTATTTTCATGATTATGACTGCGAGTGAATACCATGATGAAATGTGTCTGATTAAGCTGAAAAGTGGGTAGGAATTTTGAACAAGTGTGAGGAAATGAGAACTCGATTATTTTGGATTTAACTCGAATAAGATTGTGATGACTAATAAGGAGAGTAACTCAAACAAGTTATCTCAATATGATGATGATGTAATTCGAGACGAGTTATTAGAGGATTTGTTACACGTTGTGTAGATTTGGCTTAAAAAAGCTTCTTGACTATTGATGGGTATAGTAATCTAAATAGGTTAATCGTGATATGGTTGTGATATAACTCAAAATGAGTTATGAAAGGCTTTATGTTGGCTGTGATTTGGATAAACACGATGGTGGACAGAATAATGAGTGAACTCAAACAAGTCACCCAATATTAGTTTGATATAGCTGGAAACAAGGTATGAAGGATGTTTTGACAATTGACGATAAGGGGAGTGAATGCTAGTCACTCAATATCAGTTGGATATAGCCGAAGACAAACTATGATAGATGTATTGTTGGATGAAGTAAGCTACTGAAATTGGTGCGATGTTTTGGTCTTGTGTTGTTGGATTATTTGGATGTTTTCACTTGGTATTGAATTGGTCGAGAACTGATTTTTTTGTGGAACACAACTAGGGTTTGAACTTTTAAAATGAACACATTGATATCAACCAAGTTTTATGATAAAACAATGCTAAACTATTTTGTTTTCAAACAATAAGCAATCATGTGGATTCAATTGTTTTGGCTTATGAGGTAAATTCTTCATGAATGATTATTGTTTCATGCAATCATACAAGTATGCTGTGAAATGGTGGATGTAGGCTCTTATTACTCCAAGAAGATGCATCCTCCGATATACCCTAGTCTTGATATACCTAATTATATACGGGGACATAATTGGTACGGGGAACCCTTAGAGCACTGGAGGAGACTCACCAATTCTTACTTGCCTATTTCGGAGTGAATCACCACGTCCAAAACATGTTTTGTGAAAAGGTGGAAGGTGATGGAGGGATGAATGTGTATGGTGTCCTTATAACTCCCCAAATATTTATAGGGACGATGCCTAGGCTTCGTTGTTACAACTATTTAGGCGTGACTCGCATGCACTGCACGACAACATTACCTGTAAGTGAAAAGTAGGGGCGAGGTAAATACCGAATGTTGTGATGAGACTAGGTCTCAAAGTGCAATGTAGATACAAATGTTGTTGGTGCGTGGTAGTCAAGTCCATGTCACCGGTGTAGCTTTGGTGGTGATGAAATCCACCTTGTCTATGTGTAAAAATAAAATGATAAAGTGATTAAACACAAGTTCTTTCCAACTTGAAATAAATCACTAGCAAAAAATAATTGCGTACCTGAGCGTACTTTTTTGTTGGTTTCAGCAATTTTCTTTGAATGGTGGTATTTTTGTAAGATTTTTGTTGTTTTTGTTGTTTTTGTTTTTGACAATATTCCAGCAACGTGGTTCTACAGAAAACAAACTAATAGTAGTTATCATGCAAACGAAATGTTAGAAAAGTGATCGTGGCTGTTTTTGATTTTCTAGATCGGTCGAAGGCGTAGGAAAAGAGCATACACAACCAACAACCAAATAAATATTAATAATATGAAAAAGGAAAATAATGATTGAAATGACAGTTGGAAAACAAAGCTAGAGGATCCTGCAATGTTAGAACAAGAAACTAAAAAATTGTGACCGTTTATGATTTTCCAGATCGCTCGAAGGCACAAGAAAAGAGCATACGCGGATACAATTGGAATAGATTTTTTTTATTTTTTTAAATGTTAATAATTATTGCAATTAATCATGATTGTGAAATAGTGATAATGATTATTTTCACAAAAAATAAAAACGATGAAAGAAGAGTGTGAAAATGTTACCTAGAAGTGTTGTCGTGGAAAATTGAAATGTAAGGCAAAAAATTAAAAATTAAAAAAAAAATTGTTTTGCAGAGCCCGAGTGGCCTCACATTTCTAAATTCCAAGATCACTTTTGAAGTGTGAGGAAAGAGCATACGTGTGAGGTTGTTACGTGAAATAAAAAATAAATAAATAAAAAAAACTATAATTTTGTTGTTTTTTGTTAAAAAGAAAGGTGTTAGAAGAAATGAAACCAAAAAATTTCTATAAGTCAAAATCAAATTTTTTTTTTCCATTGCATAGATATTTTTGATACCTTTCCATTAAAAAAAATGAAGTCATTCTGAGTCCAGGAGCAAAAGTTATGGCTTCCGGAAGATGGGCTATGGTAGCACTCAGAATGAAAATTTTAAACGTGAGAAAAACGTCTCGGGAGCTAGTTTTTTTAATTTTCTAACTTCTGTACTTCACCTGAGGAGCTACAATTTTTATAGCAAAGTTAAAAAATAAAAATAAATAGAAATAAAGAGTTAGATCACAAAATGATTGACTAAAATAAAAGAAAACAAATGATTAACTTCCTACAAAGCAATTATTTTAGCAAAAGTAAATAAATAAATGTATTTTCTGGATTGGTTATCCTATCACAGTAAGATGATAAACTAATGACTAGTTCATGTTTTTCTATAGATTACGAAGTGAATAGTAAAATTAGAACTGGGAATTAAACACCAAGCACCGAGGAGATCAAAGACAGGATGAGCTTCATAGTTTCATTGTTGTTATAACCTGCAGATACACCATAAGACACCACACAACATAAAAACTACCCAAAGCATGAAGGTTAACCAAAGAAGGCCATACGGAACATAAAAGGAAATAATAACAAACAATAATAAACAAAGAACAGATAAAACCACTAATTGAGAAATTAATGGTAACAAATCGAAAGTAACCAGGTGTGCCAGAATGTAAACTAGGAAAAATACACTACTAACAAGGAAGTAAAATACCAATAATCATACCTCCTCCTTCGCGTTCCATAGCAAACCTCAGAATGGGCTAGGAAACTTGGATTGAGCCCTGATTGTGTGATATGTATGTGTTTTTCTTTGAGACGAAGCAAGACCTTCCTGCAACAATGATCCTCTTACTTTGCACCAGATGAGAAAAAGGATTATGTAGCTATTTGGGCATTAGGACGAGGCAGAAGGATGTTCTTTGCTCAAAGGATGCAAGAACTTAGATATGGAATTCAAGCTTATTCTCAGTGTGTTTAGAGGGGAGGGGTAAGGTTGTATTTATAGCATGGGGGAGTGATTAACTTAGAGTAATTTAAGTAATCATGGTTTGAAAATGTGGGCAAGATTAAGTGAGTGGTTTGAAAATGTGGGCAAGATTAGGTGAGTGGTTTGAAAATGTGGGCAACGTTAGATGAGTGGGGGCCACGAAGAATGGGTGAGGATTTGAATTATATTTTTAATTCATAAGTGGAGGATTTTAGGTGAGTGGGGACCATGAAGGGTGGGCGAGGATTTGAATTTGAATTTTTAATTCAATAGTAGAAAAACATGGAGAATAATGACATGTGGTGAGGATTGGATTATTTTTTGGATTTTGAAATGGATAATTAATCAAATTATATTTTATTAATTCGAAGTGTATTTTTGTGGGAAATGAGGAAGGGGAATTAATTAATTTAGGACAGATGTGAAATTAGGGTGTCTACAGTGATTATAACCGCAAGGATTGGTATTTGCAGGATTGTGAATTTGTAGTCTTACGTACAAATGCATAATGTGAAAAATAAAATTTAGAATGTCAAAAGTTCAACATTTCTTGAGTTCATGTTGAGTCCATTATTTCGGGACCTGGCTCGTATATATGCATTATTGATTTGAAAGTTCATAGATGAAATGAAAACTTGATGTTATCAACTTGGTAGCCCATTCTTGCATAGACAGAATTAGGACGTACAGACTAATAGATCTTATGGGTATGCACTTTCTAGTAAGATTGTTGAAGCAATCATTACTAAGGTGGGTCTTACGTCTATATAAGAATGACATCATGACCCTTTGCTTCAGAAGGAGGATTTCCGCATTTGATGGAAGGTATAGTTGGGTAGTGCAATACCATCACTTGGCAGCCATTTGGTGTAAGATCATCACATTGTAAAGAGGCAGTGAGTACAGTCAAGTTGCAGATCTACAAGTGGTATATACTGTGTTTGTTACAAGTCATATCAAGCTTGTGAGATAAGCTTACATGTGTTGCAGTTATGTTTCTATCTCCATTTTATTAAGTGAAATGATTTCAAGTAATTATGTTCCATGACGTGTCGTGGGTGTTAAGATTTATGGCATAAGCACACAGGACTGCCATTATCTATGACAGGGTATTGGTTACATTGACCGATGCCCAATTCCTAGGATGGCGGTTACAGGACCGATCATAATAAAAAAGGTGGCTATTTTTTGTGAAGCTAAAGGAAAAATCTTTTAGTATTTTTGTTTTTCGGGAAGCTATTTTTTAGTATGAGAATGGTTAATTAGGGTTAACTAGGAATCATCCAACATGTAAGTTGGAAATAAGGTGTAGGAAGCTTCATCACTTAATTGATAAGACGTGAATCATAACCGAAGGTACCTATTATGATGTGCTATTTGGAAGAATGTAGCCTAAATGCAGATTAGAAGTGAGTATAGTTATACTTACCATAATTTTGGTAAAGAGAGGAGATAATTAAATATGACAGTACCATGATTCACAAAGGTGAGGGACCTTGGTAGAACAATCCTAGAATTATAGGGCTTCGATCTAAGGTTTGGCCCAAGAGACATGTAGACTCATCTAGAATACCAATTGTAAGGACATTGCATTATATATGATGTAAATGATACACCAAAGAATGCCTAAAATAGAGATAAGAACATGATAATCATGTAAGTATAGATGACTTATGCAGTTCGAGGTTTAAGAACCTTGACACCTTCATAATTTTGAAAGCTATTACAACGATCAATTTCATGATCAAATACTAGGTAGGATATTCCTCATATATGGTACCATAAGATGTTATGTGAATAACCTAGGAGAACATCACTAATTAGCATGCAATGAATTATAAATTTACTTTGAGTATGACATACTTGGAGAGATCCATAGGCGAGGTCAAGAGTTATCCTAAGAAAAAAGATGAAGGGTGTATGTATTTCTTTAATAAGTATTCCTATGTAAAAATTTTAAAATATGTGAGAATAAAGGTAAGGAACGCAATAGGTCAAGACTTAAACTTTGATGATTTAACCTCACAAACACCTGAAAGAAAATTTCTTTTCACAAGATTATCACACGGATTTGTTCAAAAAATCCAAAATTTGCAAAAATAACATATGAGTGTAAGTGACTATATAGAATAATTTTACAAGCTATCATTAGAGTTGGTTATGTTGAGAATGAAATAGATTTTTTTTTTTATATTATATGAATGAATTGTGTATGACATTCAAGATGATTAGAACACACTTTATTGAGCAATACACAAGTGTACACTGAAGGCACAAGAAAAAATAACACATAAGAATAAAAGTAAAACATGCGGAAAAGAAAAGTTTGTGTGTCATTGTGGAAAAGGAGAAATGTAATACACAATGCAATGATAATGTAAAAAGGGTAGAGGAAATCAAGAGGAAAAGGCCAAGGGAGCAGATATGGATTAAGGGAAATTTTTTGAGGGCAACACGGATATGATTCAGGTAGTGGCTGTCCCAATTGGGACAAATGCGACTAAGGAGAATACCCCTCCTTTGACTTGTCCTTCAACAGCGGAGACTCCTTCTGGTTGGGTTACGGTTAGCAAGAAGAAAAAAAATTTCACCTTCAAGGAGGGCTTTCCGTCTGGATGATTCTCTTTGTTGGTGATCGACCGGAATACATGGTTATCATTTTTGGGGCCGGATTACAACATGCTTTCCATTGGTGTCGATGTACTATTGCTGGGTTTTCGTTGTTCAACAGTTGTTTAGTTGCTGTTGAGGTTGTTGGTTGTTGCTTCTTTTTTGCAGACGATGTTCTGCAGTTGGTCCTTATTGTTATATCTGGATTCAGATCCCTTTCTTTGTGCTTATTTTTTCTATTCTGGCTTCTGAGTCTTGTTGTACAAGGGTATAGTCCCTTTCAAAAAACTATTTGCCAATAATAAAAAAAAACTAAACTTCTATATTTATTCAATACAATTACATTTACCACTTGAAGTAAAGATGTTAAAAATTCTCATGCCACTACTAGTCCTTTGTTATACATTATACGAGTAAATATAAAAAACATATATACACCATGTTATCATAATCAATGTAGGTAACTTCATTTTCACAATAGGTCGGAAGTGACATAAATGTTGAATACATACATGGCTTGAAAATTTTGAGAAGGATAACCAAATATAATTTCTAGAATTGAATTATCCATAAAATTTAAACCCCTTTTTATGAATGTCAAATTTATGTGGTTTGACATAGAATTTTGCATGTTGATAATACAACCTATATATCATGTTTCATAGTTGATCCCTCCCAACAATATGGAGGCGCACATTGAAGATTTTAGTCAATTGTATATTAAAATATATTATTGTCTTAAAACTAGTACATATATATATATATATCTAATATTGTATATTATATTATACATATACATATACATATACATATATGTATATACATATACATATAATGTGTGGTGTGTGTGTGTGATGATATTGTTATAACCATTTATATGTTATTAATTGAGTCAACAATATAAATTATTACCACGATTAAACTCTAAATATAACAATTGATCAAACCAAATGATATTAGTGGGATGTAATGATAAAGTAAATTACAAGATTATATATGTGTGACATGTGTACTATATATATGAGTCCTATGTAAATTACATATTATGATATCATCTAATGTGTACAAGAATATGTAATTAATGTCCATCAAGGATGCTCTAAATGCCTGTTGATATATTGATTATATAGCTGAGTAGTATCCATGGTGAACTAATGTGTGTGTGTGTATAATACATATATATGTGTGTCAAATATACATTATTTTTTCTCCCGTATATCTCTTGATGTAAACAGACCATATGTGTTTCATATATGTGTGTACTCGCACTCTCTTCATCGAGTGAGATATATATATATATATATATATATATATATATCACTCGATGAAGAGAGTGCGAGTACATACATACATACATACATATGTATGTATGTATGTATGTATGTATGTATATGTATATATATATATATATATATATATATGTGTGTGTGTGTGTGTGTGTGTGTGTGTATGTATGTATATACATACATACATACATACATATACATATATATATATATATATATATATATATATATATATATATATATATATATGTATGTATGTATGTATGTATATATATATGTATACATATGTATGTATATATGTATGTATGTGTGTGTGTGTGTGTACACATATGTATATGTATGTTTGTATATATATACATATATACATACTATACATATACATATATATATATGTATAGATATATGTATATATACATATATGTATATATATGTATAGATATACATATATATATGTATAGATATATGTATATATACATATATGTATATATATGTATAGATATACATATATATACATACATACATATATATATATATATATGTGTGTGTGTGTGTGTGTGTGTGTGTGTGTATAAAACATACATATACATGTGTGTGTGTGTGTGTGTGTGTGTGTGTGTGTGTGTGTGTGTGTGTATAAAACATACATATACATATACATATGTGTGTGTGTGTGTGTGTGTGTGTGTGTGCACACAGAGACACACACACATATATCTGTGTGTTTGTATCATGAAAATGTAAGGATACATTAATCTCAAGGTTCATGTCTTGGGATTTTAACATACTATATTGATTACACTAATAAGTGTTCCCTTCTATTGGATGATGGGTTTATGATGCTAACAACATTTAGGAGCTCGACGATGGAAAGAAATTATTGTACATGCATTGAGGCATGTATTTGGTGTAGCGGTACATATGTTTTCCTCACTGACATGATAATTTTAATGCTAGGAGTTACCTCTAATAGGCCACTTCTGACGACAACTGTCTGCATTTAGAAGCCAACTCAAAAATTTTCCCTTATAAATTTGTAAAAGGAAATTTTTTTTCCAGTACACATCATAGAGTCACTCATCTCTAGTATACCCCCATCATCTTTAACATTATTCTCAATTCCAAGCCACACAAAAATAAACCCTATTGTGGCGGATTCACATTATCACTAGAAGCATGCCACAACCTTCGACAACTATGTCCCTTGTGGAAGTCATGGGCTTCTGTGTGATGTGTGTTTTTTGCCTCACAAACCGATTGGTTAGGTGATATCCTAAGAAGGAATGGGATGGGGTGTCCACATATGAAAATTGGTTTCTCAACGACCAACGAGGATTCACCATGTAGATCCTGGATAGTGTCAACATGAAGAACTTATAGACTATGTAGAGAATGTCAAGGGATAGAAAGATCCTAGGCACGAGATCATGTTGAAGGACAACAACATAATGGAAGAATATATCTATGACTTGAGCAACACCATGTAGGTTTTTTAGGTGAATTGCTCCACATGGGAAACATGGGCATGGTCCATCCAAGTGGGTACGTGGAGGTCAAGGATTATTCTAAAGACGTGATTGTATCCAATAGGTATAACATCAGTAATGTGGAGGTGGAGTCCATTTTGTACAATCACCCCTTGGTCATTGAGGATGATGTGGTTACAATGCCTCATTCGCAATAAACTCATTAAATTGTTCAAATGATTTGCAATATTTTTATTAGAAGAGTAAATCCTGAAAGAAGAATGTGCCTATACTATTTCTTACTCTAGGATGAATGAATTCTTAGTTTTTGAGAAGAATTTTCCATTCGAACAAGTTGTGGATGTTTGTAATATGTGCAATTAGAAAATATTTATGTGTGTCTCTATAGGAAACTATTGGAAAACAAAAGATCTCGGTTTATGTTATCTACACACATCCAACCTCTATATCCAAATAAGTGTACATTTACCCAACACATGTCTTAAAGCATAACATCCAACACTCAGTACCACTATGTCGCACAAATGTGTTAGAAGAGGTTAAATAATTTATGTTTACTTTTTTAAGTAGTATATTTTTCTTTGAAATTATTCAATTATGTTATGTCAGTTTGTTTATGAATAAAAGTAATGCTTATGGGTTCAACACTCATGTTATTAAAACACTTAATAATGTAATTACATTCATCCAAAAAACTACCTTGTGACTGTTGCGGGGAAGATAAAGTAGGTTGTGGGGGTGATAGAGCATGTCGCAGGGAAACTTTCCTTCATTTTTGACATACGGGATTAATATTTTATTGATAGTATTTAAAGTTATCGAATTTGCACTATGTTGGAGATTCACTTTTGTAAACAATGCACTGGCCTTTTGCTTCTACAACATCAATACCAAATTCTTTCAAAGGTTTTGCGTGTCAGAAATTATTCGTAATATACCAATGTTTTACATGTTCTTAAGTATCATCTATTTTCTTTGCATTATAGATGTATTTTGGTGTATTAGTTCAACCCTTATGTTATTATAACACATAATAATATATCAGAGTAATCCAAAAAGTTACTAAGGAAAATGACCCTTGTGTTTTGATGTATGCAACCTATATTTTAATAATAGTATTTATATTTATTGATCTAGTGTTGTGCTAGAGACTCACTTTTGTAAATATTGCATTGGCATTTTTGCTTTTGCAAAAAGAACTTACAGTTTTTTAAAATGGTCGTTTTAGGAATTAATGTGTCTTTTGTTTTAATTTATGTGATATTTATTTTATTAATAATGTTTAAAGTTGTCAAGTTTAATGCAACCATTGAAATATGTAACAAAAAAATATTCTTAATATACCAATATTTTCCTTGTTCTTAAATATTTTCTATTTTCATTATGTTTACAAATTTATTCATTGTATTAGTTCAACCTTTACATTATTAAAACACATAATAATGTAATTGTAGTAATCCAAAAAGTTAAAAACACATATATCCCCCATGCATTTCGATGTATGAGCCCTATATTTTATTAATAGTATTTAAAGCTATCAATTTTGATGTGATCCTTACAATAATGTTAAGTATTTTGTATTTTAATTGTGTTTACATTTTTACATTGTATTGGTTCAATGCTTATGCTATTAAAACACATAATTATGTAATTGTAGGACTTACCTTGTGGTCATTGGGAGGTGATATTACATGTACCTATCTTGTGCAAAAATTAATAGTTTCAATCATATAATAATTTTAATTAGTTATCGGTATTAAAATATTATTATTATGTTGTAGTTTAAATTTTTTCAATTAAAGCGCTCCCATTCTGAATTTAGTGCCAACGATAATTTCGTATATATAGGCAACACTTTTTATCAGTGTACCGTGTGTGTATATATATATTTTCCAAAGCTAAATTTAGCATGGGAAAAAACTATAGAGGACTGTTTTTTATTTTATTAAAAAATCTATAATTAGAGAAGATCTGGCATCCTATATATCATGGGGAAGTGAGCACAATTTTGCAATGTAATCGGTGCGCGCTTAGTTTATTTGTGATATTGTGGGAGAAAAATGGGAAGAAGCAGAAGGGGGAAGAAGGACAGGAATGGGGAGAATAAGGCGAAGAAGAGGCAGTATGATGGTTACGAGACTGGTGATGATGAAAAAGAAGACGAAGCTGCAGAAAATACGATGATTCAGCGGAGGATCCAAAAGGTTTTCAGTCAGGCAGATAACTATGCAAAATACATGTCCCGGACTGCCGGGAAATTCAACTACGAATGGTGCGATCTGTTGACTAAACAGTGTATGGGCTTTCCCTTTTCCAATCTGGCAATCGCCTTCCGCGAAAGATACGGTGTAAACAACTTGAATCAAGACCTGAGGGTCTTTCATGACAGAGGAGAAGGAAGTCATAATACCCTTACTTTGGTTAAGTCTGTTGGGGAACGAGAAGGAGAAGACATAAATCCCTATCTTGATAGTAATTCAATGGAGGAGATTCTGGCCAGGCTTCCTTTGCTCTCTTTGATGAGGGCAAAAATTGTATGCAAAGCATGGAACAGGGCAATAGGTTCCCTCCTACCTGTGAATGTTGACACCGATCACTATTTTGTGACGCACCACATATCCAACGGCTGCCATTGTATCGCCTTATTCAGTTCCTCTCTAAATCGCTGGTTTCGAATCCCTCTACAGTGGACAAAGCCATGGATATGGAACTGCTGCGAAGTCTCTTCATGCCCGGAGATAACTCTTTGTGCTGCAGGGGGCGGACTTTATTTCTTTCTAGACTGGTATTCCGGCCCTGTAGTATTCAATCCTTTGGCAAATCAACACAGGGTTTTACCTGATATTCCCCTGAAGGACGGTTGGAGACCAGGAATGGCCGTGGAACTGATTGCCGAGACAGACCACTTTAAGGTTATTGCTATTCCGGTCTATGATGAAGTTAACTGGTTTGTGGATCCTCTGCTGTACAATTCGAGTACAAATAAGTGGACGGTTATCCCTGTCACCGGCGACAACCCTACCACCGACATTTACTGGTCAGACTCACACCCTTGGAGAAGCACTCTTCACAATGGCACGGTGTACTGCACAAATTCCTTTGGTCATCATCTGGGTTGTTATGACATTGCTTCTGGCGAATTTAAGTTTCTGGAGATTGAGGAAGGGTTTACTCCCCAGATAGATTGTCATGATCATGGTATGAATTATGATCCTGCTCTGCCTGCCTTATTGGTGTGTAGTGGGAAGCTGATTTTGGTGGGGAGGTTACAGAGGAGGGCCGGGGAAGGGTCCATTTTAGGCCGTCTGCCTCTGATCAAGCACACTTTGGTGGGGGTGTGGGAGTTGGATATAAGTGCAAAGATTAAGAGGTGGTCTCTCATTTCAGTTACTCCCAGGGATTTGCTGGAAGACACAGTCAAGTCATCGGATGGAACGGATTTTGTGGTGGGTGCATCAGCGCAGGGTGATCAAATTTGGCTTATGCTTAGAGGAAGCATGACTATGTTGAGCTTTAATGTGAAATCTATGGAGTGGACTGTGATGCCAGGCTGCCCAGCTGAAGACAGGATTGATACCATTTCAAGAAGGGCATTTTTTGCACCCCTGAGAGTTACTCCCTATATTTAAAGCTCTAAGTAGTGTCTCTTTCATGGGGCTTTTGATATCGAGGATTGGCAGGGCATTATTTGAAGAGCAATGGCTGGTTAGAAACAATTTCTCACCAAGCAATTCACATCATTCAACATGGACATTTTCACAGCTTATGTAATGCTCATATTAATATTAATGATTCTTATTGCAATTATTCATGGCAATATTGCTCTTCATTATGTATTGTCTGTTTTCTCTACTTGCATTTACTTTTGCTTCTAATTAGCCTTATGGGATCTTTGGGCCTTATATTCAAGCCTTTAACTTGTTATTCTAAGCACCTTTTCTATATGGAGTTCTTGTAAGCTATGTATTTATATAATTCTGGCACTGCAGAGTCAACACAATTGATACCTATCAATGTAAGCCTAATGGCATTAATGACCTTTTTTATAATGAAAGCCTATGTTCGATCTTAATTAACATCTTTTATAACTATCTTTTTAAGAGGCGGGAAGTATTCATTGTAATTTTAGTTTGAATTATATAGAATGCTAATGTATATTTTCAATGTTTCAATTATAATCATATAATCAATTATAATCATATAATGTCAATATCGTGGATATGGTTTCATGGATGGACTTGTGCTCCTATTTTTTTGCAGCAGAAAGTCCCATGCTTAATTTTAAAATCAGCTAATTACCAGAGCCTTGTTATACAAAGGAAAGAAAGAAATTCAAGTCATATTACATTGTGCTTACATGTTATAATGTTTACAAGACCTCACCCTATTTCCCACCACACTTGTTATATATCTGTATATAATAAAGATAAGAGTGGTACCCAGCTCAATAGTGAACATAAAAAATAATGTTTCTAAACAAAGAAATTATTTTAATTAAATCCACAAAATTACCAGTCAAACTTGTGGGTTTCTGAATTTAATCTTTATAATGGTTATTCCACCGGTGAAAGTTTAAAAAAAGAAATGAGGAGAGTTGAAAGTACTGCTTTCCCATATAAAACAAGCACTAGCATAAGCTTATTTTTGTTAATGCTCTAATGGCTAGGATGGGTATGTTATTTTTACATTGCATCTTTTGGTGACGCTTGGCAATAGGAATGAATATGTGGAAAGGAAAAACTTCAAACTAAGTCTGGTATATTTTTTTTGTTTATGGCAATATAACAATAATTTAATATTATCCTCTTGAACAACAATACACCCACAATATAATATTATCTTATGATCAACAGTAAGAATTTATCATTTTCATCATTCTTATATCTCAAGCTAATAAAAACTTAGTGCTATATTTATCACCTAACATTTTGGTAACAGTGTGTTGAATTTCTAATGATCTACCAACGTTCTATTATGTATTTAGTACACCACACACCCGTAGAGCTGTAATACAATGTTCAAGTGTTGATCAGTTATTGCTTGTCGAAAATAAATTGTGGGCATGTCGTGTGGTGCAGAAATTGTGGAGGACGGACTGTGGAAAATGGCTGCGTACGGGTCATTTCGTCCCCATTTTGGAAAGAGATTACGAAGATGATGAATTTGGGTAGCATTACGGCCGGAAATGATTCACAGTGCACAGTATCGCCCAATGCTTTTGTTTTTGAAAATGTGGAAATAACAATTGAATATGACAAATGAAGATTTTGGTGCCAATGCCATCCATTGATGGGTTCACGGATTTTATTTTCTTACCTATGAAAATATATTTATTATTGGAATAGATTTTAATACTAGAAATCGCATGCAGGGAGTGCAATGTGAACTTCGAATGGTGTGAGTTATTTGATTTAGAGGGATACATTAATTACTTTATAGTTGATGCGGTTTTCAAAATTTTGGTAGGAAATCGTGTTATTGTTGCAAGGTATTTTAGACTACATTGATTGCATAGAGGCTTATCCTTATGATAATCATTGCACTCTATAACAAAATTGAACAAAATTTACTCCTTGGTTGTCAAGCTACAAGGAAATGTTACATGTGTGGCATTTAACAGCTACAACCGCTATATCTTCATAGTCAAAGGTTGTAAAAAAAGACCCACAAGTTCCTAAACATATCCTCTACGGGAACAATTGCGATATTTGGTCTTTAATACATATCAATATTTGTTCTCCTTCTTTCTGTGATATTGATAGAAACTCAGATAAAATATTTAGAACCTTGTTAATATAATTTGTGAGTGAGTCACTTAGTTGGAGAAGCTTGATATGTTAAGGATCTATGTGATTGATATAGTTGTACATCTGGATATAATATGTATTTTTTATTAATTAATGATCTAATTTTTATTAATTAATGATCTGTATGGTGTTGGACTATCAGTACATCCCCTTTCATTTAGTTATGGAATGTGATGTCCTAAAAACTGTCTGTAGTCACACCCCTCTTTGCTCTACTCTAACATACCTTGCCATAAGGGATGATTGAATAGATGTGAGGATGTTGTAGAGGACAAATGAATCATTATGTAAGATGAAACAATTGCTCATGCATGTACCTTTGTCTTCTTTGCATACACCTATATGGATGTTGTTAGGGACATTCTTGGTTTGTTTTGTTTTTATTTTCATCTTAAATTCAAAGTTTTTTAAAAAAAATATTTGGTGCAAGTTATTTCGAATGGAGATGATCGGTGAAAATATTATATATGAAATATTGAATGGCAGTGTAGTATAGCTAGAGGAGTAGATTTTGTTTACTAATTTAAGATGAGAATTCAAATTTTGTTGTTGATTCTTTAAAATAAGAGTCTAGTTTGTACTTTGTGGTATAAATTTTCAACATAAGAATCAAATTTTTGTTTTGAATATGAGATAAAAATATATGACTTGTTCTTATAATCTAAGATCAAATACTAGACAATAGAGCTAGCTTCAAATTTGTAATCAGTAAAATTTCTATGAATGAAATATTTAATGTGAGTGTAGTTGAATTAGGGGTGTAGATTTTGTTTACTAATTTGAAATGAGAAATTTTTTTTTTTTGTTTATTCTTTGAAATAAGAATTCAGTTTGTGCTATCACTTTTTCTAGATAAGAATCAAGATTCTATTTTGAATAGGAGATAAAAAATATGACATGGCCTAGCTATTTTCTCTAGAAACGAATAAACGAAGAACATTCAGTGTCAGATTCATTTAATTCTTTTGCATATTTATTTGGATTTTACAAAAGCAAGCGTATATAAGCAGAAATAGACCTATATGGATGCAGTCAGGGCCATTCTTGGTTTGTTTTATCTTTATCAGCTTAAATTCAAAGTTTTATTTTCAAGGTGGGTGTTGGTTATCATTCACATAATTGAGTAGAGATTGCAAGACCTCTACATGTGTTGTAAGCGAAGCGATGTAAATCTCTAACTGATGTGATATAATGATATATTAACCCCTTTGTTGTCTCCAAATGAGAAGATGACCACAACATGACATAACTCCATTCAATTAAATTATTTTTACATGGGTATAACAAGTATTGGAAAATTACACGGGGTGGAATTCGAACCCTAGACAACACCCATCGTTGGATATATTTGAGAGAGCTCCAAGCAACCCTCCAAAAGGTAAGGTACTTGCCTCTAAGGATGTGTGTGGTCAACATACTCAATAGTAGATAGCATAAACCAACGCTAGATCTAGATTGATCCATACATTAAGGCTTTCACAAAATATAAACCAAAGGAAAATGGCCTAAGTTTATTATATGTTTCCTATCAAATACCCCCCTTTTTCATCATTGTCAATCCAATAGTTAGTTTTTTAACAAAATAACTTGGACATGTGAAATCCCAAATGCAATACACATTAAATACTCCTCTTCAACTACAAGGGCTAAGGATATGCCCTAAAATTGGAAGCTACCCAACGGAAAATTGAGTTAAGCCAGAGACCGAAAAATAGTTTTAATTCCATAATAATTCTGATAAAAAAAAGTACCACCCCTGTAAACCTTTTCAGATAATACTATGTGACTTGATAAGCATGAAGAGAGGTCAAAATTCTTGCCCAAAATACATAACAACAATAAAAAAGTAGCCCTTTCCTTGCCATTTACAACAAACACAAGCAAACAGAGGCCAAAAAGGAACAAAATGCCCAAAATCCAATTTTCCCCTTCAAAATGAAATTCGGGCACACTTCCGAGTGGACTAAATTAATATGAAAAAAATTGGGTTGTTAAAGGAAAAACTGGTTATTATTTACATGAAAATCGGTTCATCCATTGAGAAAAGCAGACCCCGGGATAGACATTATTTTATCCTTTAAAAAAAATTTAAACTCTTTTAAATATTATATGGCTAGATTAGAACTAACAAAGATAACAAACAACAACATATGCATTAATGAAATGAAAACGTTAATCAAAGCACCAAATTGATATCGATGCCTCAACTTGCCAAATTTTTCACTATCACCCAAGTCAAAGGTGTCCCTACTGGTTAGAGTGTCATGGGAAAGATGATTTGGAAAGATGGTGTATCATTCAATAATTTCTACTTGCCCAAACAAAAATTTCAAACAATGCAAGGAAAACATTTTTGATTTAGGTGACATCTCCCAATAAAGATAAAAAGGTCTAGGCCAATACACATTACAAATAGTTTTACGTCTGTATCTTTAATACTGACATGAATGTGAAATGTGTAAACTAAATTTGAACAAGTTGTGGGGTTTTACAGAGTAAGTATTATCTTGAAAACAATTTAACGGAAGCATTGCCCATAAGTTTCCACATTTACAAAGAATTCCATCACACTAAAGACTAAACCTGACTACCAAATGTGATCCATGGTTTTCAACTTCTGGCCAGCGCCTTGAGAAATCCACAACCCATGGATTGAAACTATACATGCTGGAAACTGATAAAGAAGAAAACCAATGCTGTTGTATTATGTCTATTAAACATTGGAACCATTACGTAGTTGGCTTTCATTGCAGATAATAGTCCTACCACTGAGGCTTTCTACAAGAGCAATTTTTGCCTAAATGCCCAAATCTGAACACAGAAAACAAACTCATTTTTTTGTGTAATGTGCACTAAACATTGTCACCATCACTTGCATGGCTTTCCAAAGCACACTAAAATGAAAATAGATTTCTTTATGCATACTTTTTGTTTTTTTAAATTGGCCCAAACCTTTCAAATGAATAAGCACACCCCAATTTCCTCTTTATGCATTAAAAGAAAATTTCTTATGGAATCTTTTGGCATACCTGATATCAGGCTAGATGAAATTGGCAGCAGAATCTAAGTCCTAGTCTGTATCCGTCATCAGGCCGATCAAGAGCTTGTTGAACTCATGCCACTCCCTGGATGCCTCCTAGACAGTCCTAACGAAAATTTCAATGCTCAGATAGAGATAAAATTCCTCTTGTAACTTCTTCTCCAGTTTAAGATTGATTGCATTCACTTTTTTTATCTCCTCCTTGATCAAGTCCACTTCAGAGTCATTGCTCTGAATATCAGATTCCATCCGGTTCAGCATCATTTCATAGGTTCTAAGCATGCACTATCTTTCATGCACATGTGCCTCCAGCTGGGTATCATGACTTGTTTAATGTTTTGAGAGCTTCTGAAGCTATGGAATAACTCCCCTATCTGCAGTCTCTATGTTGTTAACATCAAGGGGTGTATGTGCAGTCTGTAGCTGCATGTATGCAGCCTTAAATGCAGAAATATTAGCGAAGAGATTCGAAACCATGACCTCCAGCGAATCATCCGGTGATCGACCAGGGTTTGAATCCCCATCAAGGAACATAACATAACCGTTTTCACCCTTTTCAACATTTTCAGTGTTTTCGCCCTTCATATGGTTTTTGGTTATGTTTTTCCCAATCTAACACTCACCATTGTATAACTATTGCCACTTCCTATCTACCCATAAGTGAAAATACGTACATTGTGCCCATCCGAGGCGGATCTGAGAATTGGCTCCACTTCTGTGAACACATCAATTTCTGGGATTTTCTCCCCTCTGCGTGTAGTTCGTAGAGAAAACGAATCCCAAACGGATGAAAAACGTCGGGAATAGACGAAATTTTCAGCCATGGGAATGCATCGTCAAAAAATTGGGTTACTGCTGCCAGTGCGTATTTCAACTTTGACAGTTCTTTCTCATGCGACAGAACACATGAATGCTGCCTGCACAATCATCCATCGGCGCAAGACATGCAGGATGCCTGTCAGTAATCGTGAGGAAAGACCATGCAAATTAAAAACACAAAAAATATAAAAAACATCAAAACGTTTGTTTAACCATCAAATTTAAGATCATGACGTGAACGGCCGGATAGGCCTTTTCCATAGGAGAAATGTATTCTCCGTAATTAATTGTAAAAGAAAGTTACATAGTGGGGGTGACAGGAAATGCGTGGTCCTACAAAACGTCACGAGGGTAACAAAAGTATGTTACATGGGTAAACACAAAATACCAAAAAGAATTAACAAAAATACACCTAAAAGATAATTAGATATTACAAGAATAAAACAAACAACAGATATTTTAGAACTTTCCTTTTTTAAAATTTAATTTAATTTAATTTTATATTTATTGAATACGTTATATATCAGTAATGTTTAACATTACATTGATAAATGGAAATAATTTAGGTGAGTTTTAATTTAAATTGTAGAAAAGTACTCAAATCACACTCACTTCTTACAATCCAAATTCCCTTATATTTAATGGTGAAAATACATTTTGGGCAAAGAGAGTTTTAAATTTAATTAATTAAATATGATTAATTTTTGTTTCTTTAAAATTAACAATTGTTTTTTGTTATGTTGAGAGGTATTCTCCAATGATAATATTGAGTTTCATTTGAAAGAAAAACTTATGTCGACATTATTTTATATATACACACTTTAATTTGTAAAAGTAATACATTTGTATTATCTAACTCAACTTTTGAAAATTAAAATAAATAAATAAAATGTATTTTTCATTGCTATACTTTTAAATAATATGTGTTTGTAAATTACTTTTGATTTAAGTGTATATAAATAATTCCTTATACATCAAATTATAGTTGTTTATTTACCTTTAATTTCTTACATTTGTATTATATTTATTTACCTTTGATTTATTACATTTATATTACATTTATTTACCTTTTTATCTATCTATTCACCTCTTAAATAATATGCAAAATTTAAGATACAAAAATATTAAATTTATTATTTTACATTTTCAATTATATATATTATATGGGTGAATTAATTTTGATTTAAGTGTATATAAATAATTATTTATTTAAAAGGTAAATAGATAGAAAAAAAGATATATATTCCACTTAATGCAACTCTACATAGGATTTTCATACAAAACTACAAAATAATTGTATTAGACTGAAAAATGAAAAAGTGGGTGAGTAAATGTAGAGTGGCAAATGACCATATACTCTCTTAGGAAAATATTTTAGATGCTGAGCGAAATCACATCATTGAAATTCTATTTTTTTACGTATATATCAAGAATGTTTATTTGTAGTGAATACTATGGACCAAGTGATGGGTTCATTATTTGACTCATTATATAATATGTGTGTTTATTGATTTGTCTTTAAAACATGATTAATTAAGTGCATGGGGATGCTTTACATAGCTTTTTCCTAGTGAAGTTAATGCATTTCTCTTGATTATGTTCATGCAAACCGTTGATTGTGTAACTTCCTACTAACCACCTTTTTGAGTGAATTATGGTGGCATGTGCAGGATGATGATGGAAATTTACTGCCGATGTGTGGAGTTGTGATCAAGGAACCAAGTCTACTACCATCATGCATAGTGGAGGACTTTTTCCAACCATTCCAACCAGCCTATAGACATGGAGCATGTTTTTAGCGTTTCCATAGTATTTAGTAGGGTTGTTGATGGATAAGTCTAATGCCTATAACTATGGCATGATGTATAACTATTTAAGTCTATATAGATAGATCCTTGAAGAACAATTAGTTAGTGAGTCAATATTAGTACTTTTGCAAATATAGTTCTATCTAGTTTTTACAGTTTACTGAGAATGCTCAAGAACTTATTTTGAATTAATACAATAGATGTTGTTTTGAGCAATCTATGGTGTTAAGTTGAACTCCGTCCCAAGAGAGAGAAAGGGCCCACTCGACCATGGAAATTGGAGGATTTCCATGCTTTACGTTTGATTGTAATTTCTAGTAAGTTAAAGTCTAGATTATTTGATTTGAATAATGGTTTGAAGTTTAAATGGTTACTTGAATTCAGTTACATTCCTCACTTTGATATATTTCATTATTGTTATTTCAATTCAGTCTGAGCATGTTATTTCATTCCCGCTATTTCAATTTAGCATTTCAATTCAAGTTGAGTGTGTCATTTCAATTATGTTACTTTACTTTGGTGTGTGTACTTCAATTTTAGATAAAGAATTTCTTTTTGCAACATTTTTATTACAACAATGTCATTTCAGTAGCTTAGTATTACATTTCCGTAGATTATCAGAGAACTAAAGGAAAGCATAACAAAAAACCCCCAAAAAGGAATCAACAAAATAACTGAACACATAGGGCTTCATTGCATACAACCTAGGACACAACCTTGGTTCTATAATGACATTGGCAGCAGAATCTGTTAGTTAAATGACTAGAGAATACAACGACCCATAATTTTTAGCACCATTGTCAGGGACACCATAAACACAACACACTATTTTACCCATCTTACATGTTATGGGTGTTAATTTAGCTAATATATGCAATCAATAGGAGTCCCAAGCCTTGTTTACACAACCAATATTGATGCACAAGCCATGGGATGCTCAAGGGAGATTTATACTTCACAATATTAAAAGAATATCTTCAAATAGAGCACTTGTAGAGAACACTGAAAGTGGCACTGAATCTAATACAATTCCTATGAGCTTTTCTGAACATTTTGCATCATTCAATTTAGAACCAGAACAACCTTCAAAAATGGGAGACAATGGTAATATTGAAAGACTCATGGGTATAACTTTTACCTATCCCATTTTCCTAGATGAAGATGAGGATACACCCATGAAAAATATCTCTCCATCCATCCTCCCTATCTTTCGAGGAATGACTACAGAAGACCCATACTGGTTCCTATTTGAATTCAAAGTTCTTTACGAGACATGTGACTATCAAACAAACAATCAAAAACTCAAAATTTTTCCTTCCACCTTCAAAGAATCTGCTATGAGGTGGTTTATGGGATTATCCCCTAACTCCATTCACATATGGGAAAATATGGAAACAATATTTTTGGGCAAATATCAAGACTACTATAGGGGAAGAGATAAGAAAGAGGAGTTCTTCTAGATAAAGAAAAAGGAAGATGAAAATCTAGAAGATTATCTCGATAGATTTCTCTTTCTCCATCGTAGGAGTGGTTATGAGTTACATGCAAATATCACTAAGACAAATTTCCATAAAGGACTTGATGTGGAAACCAAGGATTCCCTCCATCTTATGGGAGGAGGTGATGTGTACAAACATAACATGGCAAATAACTGAGTTATGTAGAAGTTATTCTAGAACAAGAGGAGGTATAATGAAGAGAAAAACATCCAAGACTGCCCTAGGTACCTTAGAACTTCTCAAGGAAAAGGATAACATGAAAACATACATCTTGTCGCAATTGACATCAACCAATGATGGTCTAAAAGCCAAGGCTAATGTTGCTGTTATCCAAATAACTCTCTTAGTTAACTGAATAACTTATATTTTCATCTTGACTCTAGTGTTTCACATTTTAGGTTGCATGAACTCAAGATTGTTCTTTTGGCACCTTGGCATAGTTACAGTTCCCCGTGTTCCCTTGCGTGCCTTCCTACTCCCTTTGCATTCCTCTCTCCTTCCATTTTACCTTGTGTACCTTCCTCTTGTGCTCCCGCTTCTCGCCTATCTTGTCATGCATTTCTTGTGCGCACCTCTACAGACTTACCTTCCAATCAAGTAAGTCCCTAACATTCCTCTTGCACGCTTACCCAGACTCAGTTCTTTCACATGTCCTCTTTTTTTCTTCCTTTGTGTGCCTTCCTTTAATTGAATGCTCACGTCTTGTTTCATACTGGCCTTTTGCAAGTATTTATGCCTTCCTCCTACGTGCACACCTCCCCTCTGTCCCCCTTTTGCATGCTTGCTTCTCGCTCCCGCGCCTTGCACCTTCTTTTGCACCCGTTTGTGCCAAGTCATCTTCTATCAGAATTGAGTGTGCCATGCGTAACCAATCAAAGCGTGCCAATAGGGCACCGAATTTGGACAACCAATCAGTGCATGACATGTGGTAGAAAAGACAACAAATGAATAGTTGGCCATCATTCAGCTAACCTGCGTGTGCCACATGTCTTGCGTGCATCGATGGCTCTGAAATCTTCTGATAGTCGTATCTTATGCTATAGAGCTTAGATCGGCATGTGCCTAGACTTGTTAGAGAACTGCTGACACAAGCTATATGTTGGAATTTTCAAATTCAAATATAGGTGAGCTTTATTAGAAAAAATAAGGAAACATCTCTGAACTCATCAATGCACACATCCAATCAACCTCAACTACCAGATTTCATTAGATCTTGCCTTCTTCCTTCTTCCACACACCAAAAAAACATGGAGACGTGCATCTGACAGCCTTGTAGGAAGATTTGTAGGCATTTATCGGTGGTTATTGGTGGTTGAAAATTTGAATATGAGTTTCCCTCCTTTTCTCCTTCTCTTCTCTCCTTCTTATTCTATAAATAGCAGAGTTCTGCTTTGTAAAAATATCTCTTCTCATTGTAACAACACCATGCCAAAAAGGTGGCTGACCTCCCATGGGTCTCAGACCTTGGCGTGGTCTCTACAATGTTTTCTTGCCTCCTGTCTTGAATGTAAATGTTTGTGTGTCCCTTAAGTAATAAAATTGTGTTTTGTGGAACTCTTGTCTTCCCTTTCTCATTTTCATTGCATCTCACTTCTCTATTTGTATTTTTTGGCATGTTGTGCGTACTCTTGTGCTTGCATTCACCATGTTCATGTGTTGTGCACACTGGAAGGCCAAGCCCATGTGTTGATTTGTGGCACGTGCCATTTGCCCTCTTCTCCCGCACCCTCTTTGTTTCCTTCACCACCCATGGAGAGAGATCGACCCTTTCCTTCTAGCACTATCACCTTCCTTAGCTTAGGATTTACCCTTTCTGCACATCCTTCTATCCTTGGTCCCTTGGTATGTTTAGTCTAGGATTTGCTTTCATCATTAGGAGTAGCAGTAACGTTAGAGGTAGGTAGAGGGATGTACCACTCTTTCCCAAATGCCGCGTAGAGCCTGTCATACCATTTCTCCACCCTTTGCTTTACGTTGTCTATCATGGCCCCTTTACATAAATACTTGCTGATTCTTTTAGCTGGTGATTTATTCTCCATGGGGTATTCCCATACTTTTTCCTTCGGTCCGTCTGGTACTCCAATTTCCATGAATAACAATGATAGTAGAACAACCTTAAAGCAGATCTTCCCTCCTATGCGTGCTTCCTCGACTATTTGTTCTGCAATGTTGTAGATTTCCCCTTTTGACATCTTATGTGCCACGTGTAACCACATAGTATTTACTTGTGACCATTGCTCCTAATCATTCAACTTTGTAACAAGGTGTAATGCTTCTTGCACAACCAGACAGTTCTTCAATTTGTCTATATCCATACCGTGCAGACCCTTCAGGTACCCCAAATCCTGTCTAGTCTTTAAAATTATGGCTTTATCTATGAGATAACTTTTTATGTCCTCTCCTATGGCCTTCAAACCTGTAACTGATGAGATAAGTGCAGATGAGATTCTAACTCTGCATCCTGCAAATTAGAAGAAGTCATCATGCACTCTACTCATGAGCAACTGATATAAGGGCTCATACTTCCTGAAATATGGAAGCTCATATAATTGGTAGACCCCAATTCTCTTCAGAAGCTTCTCACCTACATCATCATAAAATGACATGTCATCCGCCATGCGCTTGTTCATCGTAGCAGTGAGCAAGGAATCAAGCTCCTTATTGTTCTCTAAATTCGTGTGATTGTATTCACTTACTTTGCTCTTTTTGTATGGGTGATTCCCATTCTTGACCGACAATGAATCCTTCTAGATATTGCAATTCTAAAAAATCACTTTCAGGTGCCATCTCTTCCTCCTCAACAACCACCTTTTTTTTCCTTTTGTTGTTGCTGCAGATGCCTTCTTAGGTGTCATTTTTACCTTGCAAACGTATCCTATTTAACTTTATAACAAACCCTAGCTCAATTCAATCATGCCCTCGGTGGAAAATTCATGTCCTAACTCCTTTATGTCTCCCTATTTCTCTCGAACCCTTCACCATTGGGGACGTAAGCTTCTTTTCACACAGATTTGGTTGTCACGATTGGTTTCACACCCTTCACACCTTAACCTAATCACTCGGATCTTTGTGATTGGCTCTTTCCTCAAATACTCTTAGTCAAAATGGTAAAAATGAATCTGTATTCCATCTTTATATATATATTTTCAAATTTTGATGCATTTATTTCTCCTTCAGCTACCAAATATCCCCTCATTCATTGTCTAAATTTTTTCATTTCACGTGGTACATCTTTGTGCCCTAGCTATAACTTTGTAGCATGACTTCCTACCCTTTGGTCATAGAATTCTCTTCAACACACGCCCTTATGCCTGAGTACCTCATCATTGTACCTTCTCTTGGTAGTTATCATGGCCCCCGCTTACCTCACATTATATTGTTCTTTCATTCATCTCCATCCTTGGTCACTTTTGAGAAGCAATCATCTTTTGACTTAAATATAACCACCCCACATGGATAAATATAACCACCCCACATGAAAGGTATGTGTAGTCCTCTGCACATAGATAATCTTAACATAATAATTAGCTTCATGTGCACAAGTGCTCTTATTACATAAAAACAACAACTAAATTGACAAAGCATAGCGAAAATGAAGGAAATACATTAAGGAAATACATAATTGGAAAACTAATCTAAATGGAAATACAACCTTATTACAAACACCAAGAAGACTTATTTATAGTAGGGCTTCAACCTACTCCCGTTAAAGTAATCGGGTAGCTGTGTTCCATCAAGTGCTTCTAAGTGGAAAGCACCTGATTCAAGTATATAAGTGATGACATACGGCCCCAACCAATGTACTTTGAGATTTCCTGGATGGCGCAAGAACTTTGAGTCATAAATAAGTACCATTTGTCTAATCTCAAAATTCTTATCCCTTATGTTTCTGTCATGCCATGCCTTCTACCTAGCCTTTTCCTACTTCTAACTCCATTATGCTATGGCTCGTCACTCATCCAGTTGAATCATGTTTTCAATTCGCTCTTCTAAAGCTTGTTCATCAACTAGACCTCTAGGGTGTGTAATACGCAGAGAAGGTAACATACATTCTATAGGGAGAATGAATTCTCTGCCAAACACCAACGGAAATGGTGTGGCTTTTTTCAATCTCTTGTAAGTTCTTCTATATGCCCAAATAATAGCTGACACTTTGTCATCCCAATCCTTTCTTCTAGCATCACAAAATTTTGTCAAAGTCTAGCTCAAAATCTTGTTAAAATCCTTATCAGTTCCATTTCCCTAAGGATGGTAGGGTGTAGTTTTATGGTGTGAAACCATAAACTCATCTAATAGGATCCTGATTGTCTCATTCAAAAAGTGTGTACCCCTATCACTTGTCAAGCTTGAAGGACATCCATATCTTGTAAGAGCATTCTCCCATAGAAACGTAGCGGCTGTAGCTACTGTATAGTCCTTCGTAGGTGCTTCTTCTACCCACAATGTGAGATAATCTATGCAAGTAATGATTATAGTGTGATCCAATCCTACGCATGGCTGGAAAAATAGGTCCTATAAAGTCAATGGCCCATTTATTGAATGGTTTGGCACTAGTAATTGGTCTCAAAGGCATCTCATCTCTTTGCCTTGGGTTTTCCTAGGCACTGAGAATGATCACATGCCTTATAATATTCTTTACAGTCCCTTATACAATGTCTCCCACCATAATCCAGTAAGTAGGATCTTCGGGGAAGTCGCATCACTTGTATAATGGCCTCCTGCAATACCAACATGGGCTTCTTCTATGATATCCTTACACTCATGCTCTAATACACAATGGCGTAATACTTCATCTCTACCTAGCTGATGTGCAGTCCTTTGTAGGTGTTGCTGCGTATAGCAAGCTACTTCTTTTCTAATGCTTTCATTCCTTCTGGTGTCATACATGTTTATAGAAAGACAACTATGTCTTCTAATTCCATGGGCATGCATTGTAACCTATATAAACTATGCATTTGGCATGGTTTCTTCAAGTGTCTGTGCATCCTCTCCTGAATTGATTCTAGATAAATGGTCTAGTCCAGAATTACTTTTCCCTAGCTTCAACACAACTGTGAAGTCAAACTCTTTAAATAGGAGCACCCATCTACATATGCACCCCTGTAATATGGGGCTTGTTTATCAAGTACTTCAATGCCATGTGATTTGTGTAAAACACAAATGGTGTTGCTAACAAGTACTGTCGAAACTTGTGTAATGTATAGATCATTGAAAAATCTTCACACTTTATAGTTTTATAATTCCATTCAACAGGAGTCAGCTTCCTACTAGCAAAATATATTGGATGATATACAATACCTTTACCAGGTTGATCTAACACAACACCAATGGCCATGCCAGAAGTGTCCACATGCATATGAAATGGTTTATCCCATGAGGGAAAGTGAAAAATGGGCGCGGGTAGTAAGTTTCTCTTTTAATAACTCAAATGTGTGCTACTTTAGTTCTCCCCAATAAAATGTACATTTCCCCTTCAGTAAATCTTCCAAGGGTGCAAAATTTTTGGCATACCATTTGATGAATTTTCTATAATATCCTATATGACCTAAAAATCTGTGCACCTCACTTTGACTGGTAGGCACTTCCAGGCCTAAAATGACTATAACCTTAGCCGGATCAACTAGAAAACCTTCCTTGTAGATTATATGTCCTAACAGTATCCCAAATGGCATAGTAAATATGCATTTCTTGATGTTCAAAGAGATAATCAATTGTCTACACCATTCAAACATCAAGCACAGATTGTCACAATGATCTTTCATAAGCCCATATACTATCCAATCATCTAGGTAGACCTATAAGAAGTTGTGAATAAAATGTTTGAATTCCTAAAAAACTATGCACAAGAATACAAAAGGCAAAATTTTCAATCCAAAAGGCATCACAGTATAGGAAAAAACTACCCCATTCAATAGTAAATGTTGTCTTCTTTCTTGATCCTCTTGAGCAATTCCTAACCTGATGATACCTGGAAAACCCATCTGTGAAGGAATATATTTTGCGCCCTGTAACTCCTAGTATTTCCTTAGTGAATGACATAGGGAATGGATTTGTGATGCATGAAAAATTCAGCTCCCTGTAGTCCAAACATATTCTAATTTTTCCATCCTTCTTGATAATGATCACCATTGGGCTAACCCATTCTGAATCATCAAGGGGCTTGATAATTCTAGATTTCAACATTTTATCAATTTCTTCTTTTACCTTTTCACGCAAAAATAGGATTCATTCTGTAAGGTATCTTTCTAACTGGCCATGCACCATCCTTAAGTTTTATCTTAATTTCCCCAAGTGATTCATGCACACCTTTAACTTTATGATACTCTTGAGGGAATAAGTTCTGATAATCCCTGAGTAACTCAATGATATTTGCTACCTCTGAGTATGACTAGTAGTGTCCCAATTATGGCCTGCTTAGGCTCATCCTCCGAACATATATTCACCTTCTTTTTCTTCATGGGTTCGTGATAGGCACGTGTATCCTTGTCTTCAATATCTAACACCTCGCACACCCCCTTATGAATGTTCAATATCCAGGTTCCCAACTTCCTCATCATCCACGATGTAAACCATATTTCCTTTCTCTTTCTCAAGGAAAGCGCATTCAAGTAGTATGGAGTCCATTTCTTCTTCCTTTTCAAATTGTGCTCCAGAATTTACCTCACTAAGTAATTCTTGAATATTCTTTTCTACTTTTGCACTATCTCCCATAGTTAAGCGCTTGACAAATTTTAATGCCTCTTCTATGGGAGGTTTAGTCGAGAAGTAGTCGAAGGTTTGGATCATTCCTGGAGTCAAATATTACTTGTTTCTAGTCTCTCGATGTAGTTATGCATATACATACTAGGCACGTGCACATCCTTGTAGCGTAGAATACAATCTATACACCCATAGTGAAGGTCGGTAATGCTTCCTATCCTGTCATCTAGAGTCTCTCACACTGGTGAATGTGATGTTGAACAGGTTGATCACCATGATAAGTGTAGATCTACGTAGGTGCATTGTTCCTTACAAACCTACTAGACAAAACAACTCCAATCTCTTCCTAGTTTATAAGATTATCTCCATGGGACTACCCACCAGTGTGATGATGTCCCATGTAAGGTATATACTAGCATATATCTTCTCTTAATTTGATCTGTCCACTGTGTTTCCCTGGCGTTCAAAAATGCAAGAAGATTTTCTACCCCTGTATACCAAGGTAATGTGCTACCTATCCATCGAATCGAATGAATTCCATTCTTGCGTGTAACCATGATTTTCACCTCACACCCTACTAATTCATATGTACCATGAGCCTAATTTTCACAAACAATACTCATAGTATCACTAATAAAATGAGAATCCTCCCACTATAGGATGCCTTCTTTTGATGGCTCGTTGACCTCAGGGTACTGAATAACATGCGTACATAAATTATGTTTAAGTCCTCCTCACTTAGAGGCTCAACATATGGTGTAGACTTCCCATCTATCAAAGGTATCACAACCCTTTCCTCCTTGTTTTCAAATCTGATATACCCCTTATTGAATCTCAAGTTAGCATTATTCGTATAACACCAAGGATTTCCAAGCAGGCCTGGAAAAGTGTTTGCTTCTACAAATGCTAATACCTCAAAATCCCTAGTGAACTTGGCCCCTTGTATAGTTATAGATACATATTTCAAAACTCATATGAGAGTGGCCTTAGTCCGGTTTTCCATAAATAACACATTAGATAATGGCTATAATGGAGGCCTCCCCATTTGTACCCATGCATCTAATCTAAGCACATTTACTTCCACACCTATATCAATCAATATGTTTCTCAATAGCCACCCATCCACAATAGCATTCAGAGTAATTTATTTTTCATATTCAACGCTATCAGGAAGAAGATTTGCATGCATAATATTCTGTCTAGTCTCAAGAGTTACGTGTGGAGTGTTCCCTTTTAACCAACTTCCTAATAGTGGAATAATGTTCTCCTGGAGAAACATTTTGCACACCTCTCATAGATCATCGATATCAGTTTGGACTGTCTCTGATGTTTTCTTCTGCTCCTTTAGGTACCGTATCTCACCCTGAAGATTCCTTAGCACTTCTATGGTATCCTAGTAAACATCCTTCTGATGAGCAGGATCTGGGGTACCTTACATGCAAAACCTCCTCCTTCATGATTGTAGGCTTTTGGTGCAATGCCTCTCTTACACGCACCACTTCAGTGCATGTAATAATCTTCATTGTTAATGCCTCAAGTCCTTCTGCTATCTTGGGCATCCACTAATCTTCTACCATGTGCTAGATTCTAACAATCATGGTGCCTTTGTTTTCTCACTTATACTGCTTACTCAGATGCTCATATAAGTCTGGGAACTCTTTATAGATATGGTTCTTTCTACAGAAATACCATGTAATATTCTGAGGAAATTTTTGCCTATAGTGGTCAGGAGATCCACATATATAACATGTTCCACAAGGGAACTCGCCTCTTCCTCCACCATGGTCTCATCCTCTATATCCACCATGATATCCACATCCCCTTCCACGACCTAATTCAAAACACCCCTCATTCTTGTCATAGTGTGTTTGATTATGATCCCATTCCTGGTGCTAATTTTTACCCTTAGAATTATCTGTTATACTTGTCTGTCGTACCCCAATGTCTATAGAATCCTGGATCTGACCAATCAACCGAAAATCCTCAGTATCATGGGTTGTGGACCTATAAATATTGCAAAAGTAAGATATATTCTTCCTTATCACGCGCTGTAACAAAGGAAAGTGACTAGCATCATAATTCAAATGGTAGATCTCACAGTCCAACAGTAATGAGTGTACAGATCTATGAGGGAAACTATCCTTGGTGAGACCTTCCACTTCACAATCTATACACCAAATTCTGAGAGCGTTTCATGGGTTGAATTTGCTGATAGATTCTCTAAATAATTTTCCATAGCTACAATATATGCCTCTAAGAAAGGAATAACACCAGTATCAATGCTCCCAACTACCTCAGCACACAAAGCTGCTTCCAGTGCTTCGCACAAATCAATGTATATCTTATGTGACAGTTCCCTTCTAAATGGTGTAATAAATCCTCCAAAGAACCATTGTGCATGCTGGATAGCATGAATATCATAAGATAACTTAGATAGAAGTTTCTTAAAATGAGCATCATACTCACGTACACTCTTAGTAGTTCATTGCTTGATATCCTTGAGCGCACTTATACTCTTCTGCTCAAACTCAGGGATATGGAACTCTTTTAAGAAAGCATCCCTTAATGTTGCATAATCCACACAAGTTTGATTAGGGTAAAAATTCCTATACCAACTATGTACATGTCCCTGTAATGTAGTAGCGAATTTACTTGCCTTATGCTCAGCAGCCGTAATCCCTTTAGCACACCACAATATTTCACACATATGCACATGTTTGGAAACATCCTCTATACCTCTATATTCTAGGAGATGAAGAGACATCTCCATATATATATATATTCTGTGGTTGTTGCGGACCTTGACCACTTGATCCAGAACCTCCTATGTTCCCTCTACCTCTAGAACCACCAGATCCACTGGAAATAGAACCACCTATACCTCCTAATCCTCCACCTATAGCTGGAATAGGACCTGTAGATGTACTCCTCATGTGCTCTAACAATGGTACTATACTGAACCCCTATAATCTGTAATGTAGTTCTATTTTCAGAGGTGAATCCAACATTCTACGTGATCACATTTTGTGTAGATGATGTGCCTAATAATGTTCCTCTAAATAATATTGAATATGTATGTCCTACCATTGATGTACTTGATCCCTGACTTACTCCTACTCTCCTACTTCCCAAGTTAGCTTACTGATTACTTGTCGTACTAGATACTGAAAAACCAAGTGCAAGGGCTAGGTCACCAAGTGGATTAAGATGCGTGCACATGGTCTAGGTAGTCTCTATTGGCGCACTTCTATGTGAGGCCAAGGGGGAATCTCTATCATGATTTTCAAGATGGGGGAGTTCTTGATGTTCTGGCTCTATGTCTTCTACGTGAGCTGTAAATCATTCATGAGCCATCTATCTCCTCAATGCCATACTTTCTGCAATGGAATGTTACTTCTCTATCTCCCTCTCGTGTGCCTCATTATACTTAAGCTGCCTTTCCTCTCTATTCCTCTCTGACACTAGGTCTGCCATCTCTCACCAAACATGTTCCTACCCTTGCGCATGTTGAATTTTAGCTATCCATCGATTTACTCTCCAAGTTCAAAGTTACCATCAAGATATTGATGGCCACTAGAATACCTTGTAAATATGCTCCTCTTAGATACCATAAAAATTGAAATTCAACTACCTTTGGGAAAGAGTACATTGAAATTGAATATTCCATAATATAACTGTTTAGAACACCATGAAACCACATATCAATAGTGTGAGTCTAGATCAAATCAGCATCATAAAGGGCCTGAAATTATTCCTGTGTCTAGACAAGTGCGCGATACCTCTAGTTCCACTGAGATGCATAGGTAGTAAGCCACTCGTATAGTTCTATTCGAAAGATAGTGAAAAATATCTCATATAAGCTGGCATACAGATTTTGTTCTACCCAAATGTGTGTGTTAAACTCAGATCCACTGCTGAACCACTGTGTATATTCTTCCTCCAGATTGTGCATCCATTCCTCAATACTTGCTAGAGTTAACTGGTACGTCTTCATCATGAACCATCCTAAAAACAACTAAAAAAGAGGTCCCGATAATGGAACCAATGATGCATCCTAGAATTTACCAGATAACACCCTAATCATACTGACACATCACTCAACCTTGACTGAGCACTCACCCAAAGTACGTAAAGGTAATAAGTCCCTCTTTAGGGTTAATGTAGCAGGATGTTAGCATGATGAAGGAAGAAACATATATATTCATAACTAATCCATCATTCCAAAATGCATGCTACCCTTAGATCTATGAAATAACAAGTTTAAACAATAATCATGATTAAATCAATAACATACACTACTCAATTACACATAGAATGACACTTAGATTCAGCTAATATCTTTCATCTATTAATAAATACAGAATCTCCTTACAGTAATGTCAATCTATACCATTACACGTATGGATCTGATACAATAATTCAGTCATATGTGTATATCTCTATACCTCCATAGATCCATCACTCTCTCTTCTACTATATACATAACATCATATATATAGGGTGGGGACTTTCCCTTCACCACTTATCTATTCTAGAAATAGGACGCATGCTATTGATAGCCACACAATGTTTACAGGAATAGCCACACATGCAAGTGTGTTATCTATAGACCTTTTGTAGTTTAATTGAAGTGTCAATCCTATTCTTAGCTCTTCTCCATGCAAAATGCTTTGATCCAATCCTCCAAAGATAGAAAATGCATGGCGCACACATCTCTGCATCGTTGGTGTATTCCACACGCCATCTTCTAAAAATAGGTCTTCATACTCAGAATCAACTAAGTCCTAAAATCTGAACTTGCCTTCTATGCTTGTCCTTCCTGTCCCTCCGCACCCTTGATCCTGGCCTTCTATCTCGCACAGACTCCTTGTGTGATCTTTGTCAAGTATTATTTGATCAAAATTACCATTATAGTATGAATCTCTTATTGGCCAAATGCACCATGCCCCACATCAAGTAGCTAGTAGTAAAGTCAAAGGCCCTTCAAAAAACCCTCAGTGTGTAGTGACCACTCAAAGGAGCCATGTAGTGGTCTAAGGAGCTTCTCCATCCTCCTTAAATCCACCACCACAAGCTCAGTACAACATTAGAAAACAACTTGAGAAGACCCTTGCAAAAATATTTAGTATGGATCTTCTCAAAACATTCTCTATACACAGACATATCCTTTATCACACCCTTTAATAAATGCATAGAACATATCCCAAAAGACATCGATCCCACACAATTATAAGTCCTTATCACTCATCTTTACCCTCATCCAACTTTTCCTCTCACCTTCACTCAGAAGTACTTGCCACTTCACATCTTGACACATAATCTTTGTCTATACATTGAGGTGCATATCAAACACACTCACGTAAAAAGAGTACTAGTAGATAATGGATCTAGAGTTAACTTTTGTACCCTATCTCTCATCCAATGATTAGGGTATAATGAATTAGATCTAAGACAAGATATAATAACTATTAAAGCATATAATAATATTGAACAAAAATCTATGGGCACTTTATATCTTCCTATCAATATAGGGCCTTTCATGATCCCCACCCTAGTACATGTCATGGACATTCAGTTCCCATATAATCTATTACTTGGTCGACCATGGATCTATGTAATACATGTTATACTATCTACACTACATCAATGTCTCAAATTTGAGCATGTCGTCATAGAGGTCACTATCCATGGTGACCCTCAACCCTTCCTATATTTCTAAGCACTCGAAAAACAAGGTTATTGGGAACCATATTATCCTATCAGTGAAACTGTGCCATCCCAATATTCATCTCCATTAAAATCCAATTCCTCATACATATCACCTGACAAAATTTCATCCACATCACATAAAACCTCATCATCATATGCCCCTCTCTTACCCACTCCATTCGTATCCACTTACATCTTACCCACTCCAACTATATCCACTCCTCTTTTACCTACTCCACCACTCAAGCTAAAATCAACAAAGTGTAGAGAATATCTAACTTTCAGCATTGAAAAAATACCACTATCACATAAATAATTAGCAGGCCCAACACGTGTCAAGTAAAAAGGAAAAAATATTCATGGGGTTCTTCCACTTTTATTTATTTTGGGTATCTTGCTGATGAATACCTCAAACCATCTAACACCACATGAATCATTAATGAATTTATACCATCTTACTACTCAAACAAAAAAAATTCAATCCTTAAGCAGATGATGACTCACATGGATTACTTTGGACTAGGACTAGGTTGCTATGAACAAGGCATCCCCAAACCTTCACTATCATCCCCAACCTTGATGGCAGTAGACTAGGGTATCAACCACCTGGTGAGGGTATCCAAGATGACCATGGTGACACAACCAAAATACATGAGGAGGCCATAGATACCATTGAAACAAGTTCCATTTATATCCAATACGAATATCTCGTCACCACTTATCTCTTCTAGGACACCATTGTATTAGTTATCAATGTCACTCTCACTTACTAGTAACTTATCCAATGGGACCAAAAATATGAACATATCTCTCTTGATACATTTTAAAATGACAAGGTTATTCTTGATTCCATGGGAACCCAAGTTAATGTACTCATCAGAAACCATAACAAAGGTTTCCAAATATGTCTAAATGTTGATACCTACTTTGGAAAATATGGGTCTACCCTCTTCATTTAATCCCAATCTAATATCCCTCATCCTAACTCCTCTTTCCATCTCGATGAGGAGGACAACCTTGCAGAATTATTCCAAGATCCCCAAAATCCTCAGGGTCTAGCTATGGATCATATTCTTCTAGCTCCTAAAACACTATAGGATAGCTCAACATCATTAATTGAGGAAACCATTTACATTAACATCAGAACTAAAGAATACCCCAAGATTCTAAAACTGGTGGAATCCTTATCAATAAAACAATAAGCCACATTTACAACACTTCTAAGGGAATTCTCAGATGTATTCACATGTTCCTATGTGGATATTATTGGTCTTTATCCATTTCTAGCAGTTTATAATATTGTGGTACGTAAAGATGAAAATATAGTTAAGAAAAAAATATGCAAGATGCATCCAAAGGTTGCCTTGCTTATTAAAGAAGAATTACAGAAGCTACTTTACATCAGTTTCATTTGGCCCATAAAATATTTTGATTGGATCTCCAACATTATCCCTGTAGGAAAACAGACTGGGGGCATCCGTATTTCTACAGACTTTCGTGACATCAACAAGGTTTTCCTGAAAGATGATTTTCCCTTACCAAATATAGACATGATTATAGACTCTACAGTTGGGAATGAAATGTTATCTCTAATGGATGTTTCTTTGAATATAATCAAATCAAAATATCCAAAGAATATCAACATAAGACTTCCTTCACCATGCCATGGGGCACATTTATTTACCAAGTCATGCCATTTGGCATTAAATTTTTTGGAGCTACTTACCAACATGTCATGACTGTTATATTCAATGATATGATGCACGACATCATTAAATATTATGTCAATGATATCCTAGGAAATTCCAAGAATAGAGAAGAACATCCCATGGTTCTTCACAAATAAAATTTTTGGCTTAACCCCAAGAAATGTGTTTTTGGTGTTACATTTGGAAAGTTAGTCGGTTTTAATGTCTCATGACATGGAATCAAAATTAACCTAGACAAAGTTAAATTTTTGGTTGAAATGCCTCTACCTACAAATAAAACAACTAAGAATCCTACATGGTAACATCCAATCCATCATAAGATTCATAGCACAACTCACTGATAAGTTCCATCCATTTCATGATTTTCCCAAAAAATGAACAATATTCCATTAGAATGAAGAATGCCAAGCCTCCTTTGAAAAACTCAAGGAATATCTAATACATCCTCTGGTCCTAGTGGCTCCTAATCTAAGAATATCTCTCCTCCTATACATTTCAGCCACTCAGTATGCCTTGGGAGCTCTCTTAGTGCAACATGATGACCATAAAAAAGAACATGACATTTATTATCTCAGCCGAGCACTAGTTGCCTATGAGCTCAATTACTCTCATATGGAAAAAGAATGTCTAGCCATTTTATTTTCTTCTCAAAATATGTGACCTTATATGTTTAATACTATTTTCAAGCTCGTAGCCAATGTAGATCCACTCAAATATCTACTCTACAAACTATCTTTAACATGAGATATGGTTGAATGGATCACGTTCTTGAGTGATTTAAACATTGAATATGTTAATCAAAAGGCCATCAAATGATAGGTCTTGGAAGATCAATTAGAAAAATCTCTAGTTTTTGATTCCATGCCACTAAATACATGGTTTCCAAATGAATTTATATTCACTAGTGAAGAAACAAACACAAACACATTATACTTTAATGGATCTTTTACACATCACGGCTTAGGATAAGGCGTTCTCTTTATTACACCCCAAATAGATATGATCCCCAAGGCCTTTTGGATCATAATTCCTTGCACCAAAAATATAGCTAAATACGAGGCACTAATAGTTGGCTTGAGAATGTCCATCCAATGGATTATAAAAAATCTCAATGTATTTGGTGACTCACAACTAATCATTAAAGAGGTCAATGGTGAATATTCCACCAAGACGATAAACTAGTTCCTTACAAAATAATGGTGGACATTTTTAAGACTTAATTCTAGCACATCTAGATCAAGCAGGTCCCCTAAGCAAGAAACAAATCAACAAATACAATGGAAACTATTGGTTATCTACTTGACATGCCCTCAGATACCCCTAATTCACAGTTCTTAGTTGAAAAAAATTATAGTGCCATCTTATGACGTCCCAAAATCTGAGATTGTTGGTTTTAATTCCCCATGGTACCATGACATCTACATCTATCTCCATGACCAAACCCTTCCACCTAACCTCCCCCACAACCATAGTAAATCCTTTATCCAACAAACTTCCCACTTCACCATCCTTGGTGACACCCTGTTATGTTTGTGGAGCCTATTTTCATGTTAGAGTGTGGTACACCTTCTATGTGTTACACTCGGGTATTTTTACGGCGGTCCCGCTCGCGGGTGAGTGGGACTGGGGGGTTCGGGGTGGTGAAGCCCCCCCGATGGAAGGGGGTTTGGGGGAAAATCCCCCAAAGAAAATTTTCATGGGTGGTTTATTAACCCCTGGGTAATGGGTAACTGTTATGGGCTGTTTTTTGGGCCCATGGTTTTTCGGTACCCATTGTTTTGTAAAACCACCTCTTCGGCTACCCATAGGTTTATGGGATAGTTTTGTTTTTTCCCATTGTTTGATACCCATGGTTTTGTAAAATTGCTTAAGTATTTGTCTATTTATATGGTCTTATGCATATGATAGATATAGAAGCAAATGTATTGCAGATGTGTTTTGAATTCGGGTGTGAATTCTGTAGAGTTTGTTGAGCATAGCTCCAAATGGATCTGGGTATTGTATTGAGAGAGTGGAGGCTTGTAATAAAATCTGAGCAAGTGATTCTTGGTGGATGTAGCCCAAATTGGGTGAACCACGTTAAATCTTGTCTCTCTGTGTTGTGTTATTTATTCTACACTTTTATTTGAGATCTGTAATATTTTTTGCATATTAGTTTCTACTGTTGCGATTCTGTAAGGGATTATTCCGCATATTTTATCTCTTATTTCCTAACAATTGGTATCAGAGCCTGGTTTGGTTTGCTGAAGTGTTGAATCACAGGGAAAGTTTTATCTTGAGTGGAGCTATGGCAGATGATGGAAGATCTAGGGTTGATAAATTCAACGGGCAGAATTTCAGTCTTTGGAAGATGCAGATGGAAGATTACCTTTATCAAAAGGATCTTTATACTCCGTTGTCTGAGAAGGTGAAAAAACCCTCGAGTATGATAGATGCGGAATGGGATTTGTTGGATCGGAAGGCACTTGGAATAATCTGAGCTATGTCTTGCATCTTCGGTATTATTTAATGTTTCAAAGGAAAAGACTACAAAAGATCTAATGGATGCATTAGGGAAGTTGTATGAAAAACCCTCTGCCTCTAACAAGATATTTTTAATGAAAAAGTTGTTTAATATGAAGATGTCTGAGAATAGTTCAGTAGCAGATCATTTAAATGATTTTAATATGGTTGTGAATATGCTAGCTTCGGTTACAATAGAATTTGATGAAGAAGTTAGGGCTTTATTAATTCTGTGCTCTTTACCTGAAAGTTGGAATAGCCTGGTAATGGCGGTAAGCAACTCGGTTCCAGCTAACTCGAAGTTGAAGTTTGAGGATGTTGTAGGGGTGATTCTAAGCGAGGAAATGCGAAGAAAAAGCTTTGGGGAATCTTCTACTTTAGGGAATGCTTTGACAGTGGAAACTAGAGGGAGACAGAAGAATAGAGGAAACCATGGAAAATCAAAAGATCGGGCAAGGTCAAAATCCAAGAGCAAGATTGTATGTTGGAATTTGTGGAAAGTCTAGGCATGCAAAGAAGGATTGTTGGGAGCTTCGGGACAAGAAGAAACAACAGGAAGAAAACAAGGAGGCAAATGTGGCATCGGGTAATGTATGTCAGGATGCTTTGATTCTTTCTTTGCATAATATTACTGAATCTTGGGTTTTAGATTCAGGGGCTTCTTTTCATGCTACTCCACATAGGCATTATTTTGTTGATTATGTTCAAGGGGATTTTGGGCATGTTTTTCTTGGTGATGATGAGCCTTGCAAGTATAGTTGGAAAAGGTTCTATTCAGGTTAAGATGCAGAATGGGAATACATGGCTATTGAAGGATGTCAGACATGTGCCTACATTAAGGAGAAATTTGATATCGGTGGGGCAATTGGGAAGTGATGGTTGTACTATGATATTTACAGCTAACTCTTGGAAGGTTACCAAGGGTGCTCTTGTGGTGGCAAGAGGTAAGAAGGTTGGAACCTTGTATTTAACCACTGATAGTACTAATGATTGTAATCTTGTGGCTTCAGATGTAGATACAACATTATGGCACTATAGGCTCGGTCATATGAGCCATAAGGGCATGAACATCATAAAGAAGAATTTTCCTGGATATACAGAAACAAGTTTGGATTTCTGTGAGAACTGCATATATGGGAAACAAAAGTGAGTAAGGTTTCTCAAGGTTGGACCTATGAAGAAAGAGAGTAAGTTAGAGTTGGTACATTCTGATGTGTGGGGGCCGGCTCAGGTATCATCTCTTGGGGGTTCAAGTTATTATGTTACTTTTATTGATGATGCAACAAGGAAAGTTTGGGTTTATTGTATTAGAAACAAATCTGATGTATTTGACACTTTTGTTAAATGGAAAGCCTTGGTAGAGAATGAAACAGGTCTTAAGCTAAAATGTCTCAGGTCAGATAATGGAGGGGAGTATTGCAGCAATGAATTTAATGATTACTGTTCTAAGAATGGAATCCACAGGAAAAAGACGGTTCCAGGAACTCCATAGTAGAATGGGGTATCAAAAAAGATGAACAAAACAATAATGGAATGTGCTAGGAGCATGAGGTTACATGTAGGACTGCCTCTTTCTTTTTGGGAAGAAGCGGTGAGCACAACTATGTACTTGATAAATAGAGGACCCTCAAGTGCCTTGGATGGAGGCATACCTGAGGAGGCATGGTATGGTAAGAAAGTTGATTATTCATTTCTTAGAGTCTTTTGGATGTGAGGTGTTTGTTCATATAGACAAGGATGATAGGACCAAGCTAGAGGCTAAATCAGAAAAATGTACTTTCATTGGTTATGGTGGTGATGACTTTGGATTTAAATGTTGGAGTATTAAGGAAAAGAAAATCATTCGGTCTAGGGATGTGGTCTTTAATGAGAAAGTCATGTATAAGCAAAAAGTTGTAGGAAAACAGGGAAGAATCCAAGAAAGAATATGCAGTGGTAGAGGATCTTCCAGATGGGAAAGTGACCCATGAATCAGTTCAGGAACCTACTCAACAGGAACCCCAAACTCCTACAGTGAGGAGGTCTTCTAGGGTAAGAAAAGAACCTGAATGTTTTTCTCCTTCTCTTTATTATTTATTACTCACTGATAGTGGAGAGCCAGAGAGCTTTGATGAAGCAATGCAGGTAGATGCCAGTAAGAAGTGGGAGCAAGCCATGGATGAGGAGCATAAGTCTCTCATGGAGAACCAGACTTGGGATTTGGTGAAGCTACCGGAAGGAAAAAGAGCATTGCAGAACAAGTGGGTGTACAGAGTTAAAGACAAAGAAGGAGGAAAGAAAAGATATAAGGCCCGGTTGGTGGTCAAGGGGTTTGCACAGAAACAAGGTATAGATTTTGATGAGATATTTTCTCCTGTAGTAAAAATGACTTCTATTAGAACTGTTCTTGGAATAGTGGCAGCAGAAGACTTACACTTAGAACAGTTAGATGTAAAGACTGCATTTCTCCATGGTGATTTGGAGGAGGAACTATATATGCAGCAACCAGAGGGCTATGAGGTCAAAGGTAAAGAGGAGATGGTGTGTAAACTGAAGAAGAGCTTGTATGGCTTGAAACAAGCTCCACGTCAATGGTATAAGAATTTTGATAGCTTCATGATGGAGCAAGGTTATATTAGATGTCATTCTGACCATTGCGTGTATACAAAGAAATTTGAGGATGGAAGTTATATTATCCTGTGTTTGTATGTTGATGACATGTTGGTTGCAGGTAAAAACATGCAGGAAATAAAAGTACTCAAGAAATAGCTAAGTGAATCCTTTGATATGAAGGATTTGGGGGCAGCCAGAAAAATCCTTGGTATGAGGATAACTCGGGATAGGAAGGAATGGAAGTTGAATTTATCTTAGGAAGAGTACATTAAGAAGGTATTGGACAGGTTTAACATGCAGGATGCTAAACCGGTTGGGACTCCTTTGGCAGGCCATTTTAAGTTATCAAAGGAGCAGTGTCCCAAGATAGAGCAGGAAAGAAACCAGATGTCCAAGGTACCTTACTCATCAGCAGTTGGCAGTTTGATGTATGCTATGGTGTGCACTAGGCCTGATATTGCCCATGCAGTGGGAGCTGTGAGTAGATTTATGAGTGATCCAGGTAAAGAGCATTAACAAGTAGTAAAGTGGATCCTTCGGTATTTGAGAGGGACCATGGGGACAGTTTTGTGCTACAGTGGATCAGACACCACTTTATGTGGTTATGTAGATTCAGACATGGCTGGAGATGTAGATAGTAGGAGGAGCACGACAGGTTATATTTATACTATAGGTGGGACAGCAGTGAGCTAGATTTCACGACTACAGAAGCTGGTGGCTTTGTCAACCATGGAGGCTGAGTATGTTGCTGCCATAGAGGCAAGCAAAGAGATGATTTGGTTACAACAATTGCTTGAGGAGTTGGGGCATAAGCAGGAGGAATGTAAGCTGCATAGTGATAGTCAAAGTGCTATACACCTAGCTAAGAACTCTACTTTCCACTCCAGGATGAAGCATATACAGTTGAGATATCACTTCATCAGGAAAACTTTGGAGGAAGATAAGTTGAAGTTGGAGAAGATTCATACCAGTCAGAATCCTACAGACATGATGACCAAGGTGGTCACAAGGGATAAACTAAAGCTATGTTCAGCTTTGGTTGGCCTTCGTAGATGACAGTGAAGGGTTGAGAAGCTTTCTCAGTGGAAATCAGTCTCCAAGTGGGAGATTGTTATGTTTGTGGAGCCTATTTTCATGTTAGAGTGTGGTACACCTTCTATGTGTTACACTTGGGTATTTTTACGGGTGGTCCCAGCTCGCCGGTGAGCGGGCCAGGGGGGTTCAGGGGTGAAGCCCCTAGAAGCAAATTTTCATGGGTGGTTTATTAACCCATGGGTAATGGGTAACTGTTATGGGCTGTTTTTGGGCCCATGGTTTTTCGATACCCATTGTTTTGTAAAACTACCTCTTCGGCTACCCATAGGTTTATGGGACAGTTTTGTTTTTTCCCATTGTTTGATACCCACGGTTTTGTAAAACTGCTTAAGCAGTTGTCTATTTATATGGTCTTATGCATATGATAGAAATACAAGCAAATGTATTGCAGATGTGTTTTGAATTCGGGTGTGAATTCTGTAGAGTTTGTTGAGCATAGCTCCAAACGGATCTGGGTATTGTATTGAGAGAGTGGAGGCTTGTAATAAAATCTGAGCAAGTGATTCTTGGTGGACGTAGCCCAAATTGGGTGAACCACGTTAAATCTTGTCTCTCTGTGTTGTGTTATTTATTCTACACTTTTATTTGAGATCTGTAATATTTTCTGCATATTATTTTCTACTGTTGCGATTCTGTAAGGGATTATTCTACATATTTTATCCCTTATTTCCTAACACACCTCATTTTTCAATAGAGTCCTTGAATGAAACTATTCAAGATGATACCTGGATTTCCAAGATAACAATAAGGATCACTTAAGGACCAGTTCATGATGGATTTTTAAGATGCTTAATCCAAGTGGTGTGGTACTCACTAAAATCAAGGATGAGAATATGGCTAGGACTAATTTTCTATGTTGAGATATTCAATGTTTGTACAAGAGTAAAACTTTGAAAATGTTAGAATAAATGCCAACTTCATCCAGTGCATCATGGAAGAGATGGTCGCAACCTATAGCTACTCAGATAGCCCTTCTCCACCTTTTCCAAATAGGAAGAAGTCAAATATCAAGAGGAAGAAGTAGTTCAATATAGAGTTGAAGTGTTTGATCCAGATCTATTCACATATTTGTCTCCTTGTCAAGTGGAAAGATGTACTTCATGTTTGGAATGGGGACAAAGTTATCCCAATATATGTTACCAGAAGAACTCAATGTAACAGTTGTCATCCTTAATCACATGATTTTCCTGTATGGTATTCCATCTGATCTAATTACATAACAATGGAATAGTCTTTAAGTATTTTGGTAGAAGTCCATTATTTTTAGTTGACGCATAACCACATCAATTTGAGGGATGATTCAAGGGCCCACTCTTACCTGGGGAGGTAATGGATGATATTATAGCATTTTTTTAGACGTTATAACACATCCTTATTGAAAAATTTTCAGTCAAGTTTGTTCGAAATCTCACAAATGTGTATATTTCTTTTTCTTATGAGCCTTTGTTACATCCATCTACACCCCCCATTTTTTTTATCGTCATTTGTTATCTTTTGGTTTTGTTATTCATCTTTAATTTGTTAGATTAGATTTAATTTTAGTTCCCTTTATGTTTAGTTCTCTAGATTAAATTTCATTTTAGTTATGATGAATACTTTTTTATGCATTTTCAATTCTAGAGAAAATAATTGAAATATCATTATTTTCTGTAGCTCCTTTTTCAGATAGTCGTGGACACCACCTCAAATTTTGACAAAAATTACCTCCCTAGATGACTATAAATAGTGAGGACTACAATGACCCATGAATCATTAATTTGGTGTACCTATTTCTCAAGGATAAATTTCATTAGGGGTAATAGTAATGCCTACCATGTTAAGATTAGTGATAATAATTTAAACCAAATTGAGCTCGGACCTCACATCTTCATCGAAATATTTTTCCATAACTGCTTTAAAAGACCTTGTAGTGAAAACAAGATTAGTGATAATAAGTTTCATGAGTTTCCATTTAGAAATATTATACATCCATCAACTGCTTCTAAAAGACCTTGTACGTGCCCACAACCCACAGATAAAAAATAAGTAAAAATAAAAATACTTTGGAGTAATGTGTGAACATACCAAATTCTGGATGCAAATTTGGCAACTTACCATGGAGAATTTTGGTTTAGCAGTCCTATGGTAAGTAGTAGTTTCAATTTTTTACTAGTTCCCTCCAAACTTAGTTAACATGATTGGGCTTAGTGAGATAATCCCTTCATTCCTACTCATAGTTTTCATTCCTATCTACATCCTATGATCCTAAATCTAGACATATTCTGATAGTGATAGCAAAGTAACATTTCAATCTATTTGAGTGAATGTAACATGAATCTATTACTAAATCCTAGTTACGGTTAGATTTTAGACAGTCACATTTATTTCAAACTGCAGAATTAAGTAGAATCATAAACGCCCCACCCACCACCCCCAACAAAAAAAAAAGTTTTATGCAGCATATTATAGGGGAAGATATACTTATTCATGTCAATGGAGTATTGAATAAACATAAAGACCTATCATGTTGTATAACAAAAGATCAGTAAGCCTTCAGAATATACGATTGAAAGAATCTATGCAGAGGAAGAAACTAAAAAATCCTTACCAAGTTATTTTGTTATTGTTATCGCCAAATCACTGCACCCTCTGAATGGCCAGGATGTGAATAGGACGTTTGGTGTGATTGGGACACATGGGATCACCTCTCAAGTTGTGGGACTTGGGCTCAAGGTGAACCTCCGGAGAAGGCCGGCTTCCTCTTCCTAAACTAAGTGTTGTACTACTCCTAGTGTAACAAAAATGATTATCTAGTCCTACGCTAACATTTTCATGGGGTTTTAGGGAAAGAGATTTACAGAAATGAAACTATACTAGGGATGGTGATGCACCAAATAAAGGGTGTCTTCAGACTCAGGAAGGGTTAATTTGAAGAGGGTGTGTGCACCACAGGTCAACTTCACCTACTGCAACTTAGAGAGGGTACAGGATACCACAAACTAAGAGACACGCGTTCCCTTTGTTAAACTTTATCAGACCGAGAAATATACCAGTTTCCCAGTGAAGAAGGATGAACTCAAGAAGGGTGAACAGACACCACAACTCAACTGCATGCAATACTCCACCACTCGATAAGCACAGAACTCCAAGAACCTACAATAGAAACTTAAACTTGCACAGTGTACCTGCAAGTACGAGAAAGGCACAAAGAAGCATAGAAGGATGAAAGGACCGAGATTAGTCACAAAACACACACTTTTATTGCTTCAATAACATGCACAATGCATCATACATTCAGAAGAGGCAATAGTTGCCATTACAGTCTTGAAGAGGAGGCTTGAAAGTTCTCTCAACACACAAGAACAACTTGTAGAAGAGAGAGGATTCTTGAAAAGTATACACTCGCCTGAGATATCTAACTGTCCAACTTGTCTGAACTGTTGGAACCCTTTGAAATGAGCTTCCAACTTACATTTATAGAAGAATATGTGAGAAAGAAGAGGAAATGGTCATAATTGCATTCCTAAAATGAAGGCCCATGATGTATTTATTGCAGTTAGTTGAACTACCTGAGAAGGTTCCATCATGGGTCATTAATTGCCTGATGACCTAGTCTTCTCAATTAATTAAAAGAATATTTAAATAAAATATTTAAATAATAATAATAAATATTATTATTAAAATATTTAAATAAAAATATTAATTTAATTAACATAATGTTGGGACCCCCCGTTGACCCGTTTGACTTGAAGAGGAGGGGGGTCCATGTGGATAGAGTCTGCACAAATCTCAACTCGGTGAGCTTCGAATCCTCTAACTCGGTGTTGCAATTGATTTTTGAACCCCGCACTAACTCTTTCCTCGTCTTGGAAATCGGGCTCCATTGAGTCCTTCGAATGGTGAGCTATCAAACTTGATTCTTATCATTTTGCTAAAATGCATGTAGATCCTGTGAACCTGGCCTGATGCAAATTAAGACTCGCCTCACGAATGCCACTGAGCTACGGTCTTGCTTCAAACTCCAAATCGAGCCATTCTGAATTACCAAGCCACCTATATGCATTTGAACATGAAGCTTTAAGCTCGAAATTGAAAGCCTCTACAAATACATTAAACTTCGAACACCCGCAAATGAGCTTATTCTTTATCTCGACTTGGTACCAATGTTTCCACAATATGAAAAGTTTGACTCTAAATCATACTTAGTGGATTTGATCCATAATACATTGGTTGTACCCACAGAGGTTAAAAAATTCAATGAATTTAAATTATTTCACTCCTGCATGTTGCGCCATTTAGAAATGATTTTCGAGCTATGAAAATTGTTAGGGATCATGTTACGTGGCCCTGTCAACACTCAATCGATTGATTTCTCTGTGATAGCTCTAGCTTGACAGATAGAGTTATTTCTTCTTGTTTTGGACCACATATTCACATGCATTCCACGTTCAAACTCCATGAAACAACACCACGAGCTCTTCAACTGATTCGACCTGAGCTTTGTTTTGCATAGCAACCCGAGCACCCGGTTGGCTCAAACTCACTTGAATGTCATGCTTTAACCCAACATTTCTAAAAAGAATGGTTTTACCACAATGCTCACGGTTCTTCCTTATCATATAACACTTGTAGTAAGAATGTTTTAGCTTGGCCATAATAAGCACAATTTGTACCTTCCAAACGATGAGAAAAATGCCATTATCAACAAAGACCTAATGCTGCCATGATGATGACCCAGGCTTCATGCCCGTAACATGTCGATAGACACCCTTGAGACTGATTCTTGGACAAAGAGCCCTTCGGTATTTTGGCAGTGCACTCTGCAATCTAGGCTCCAATCAACAATTATGCCACTATTGGGATCTTAGTATGGAATGGGTAGCTGTGAGCTACACAATATACTCATTTTTCTAGAAACTAAAAAGATCCTTTATGTTACAATCTGCAACACGTAAAATAAGCCCTTCAAAAAAAATACATTGAACAACTGGGGCAGCCAAGAGGACCTTGGAAAAAATGTACAGTAACAACCATATGAATTCTTCCTTAGTCGTGGATCAAAGCTGATAGAAATGAGCTAGATAAAAACAGCTTGAAACTACAGTATAATCGTCCATAGATTGTTAAAACAAGTTTCTCTGAACCTGGTAAAAGAATACTGTTATTGTCTGATTGGACGTACATAATGGAAGGGTATAAATATTGCGTACTGCCCACAGAGTTTCTCAAAGAGACCATTTACACTGACAAAGGATGGCATGGAAAACGGCTCGACCAGGTATTTCAGAGTTGACCTTCACATTCAATTCGTTTCTAGGAGAAAAATGCTGAGCAATATGAATCGTTTCATTCTGCACTGTTTCAAACCTTCATCTCCTGGTTCGGGAAAATTTTATGAAGCCTTAAATGGCGTGACTCCAATCCATTGTACACGGCAGTGAATATTTGTTTCCTGCAGTGCTTGCTGGAAGCGTTGAAAAAAGACTTCTACTGTACTGCACGTGCCTGCTGCCTGTGGTTGATCTGTCTCGCGACCAGAATGCTAGATTCAGAACTGGTAAGCAGGATGAGGTAAAGGCCTCGTGGCAGCCTATCTCATATGTCATACTTGAAACTTTGGACATCTATTTGTTGCTCGGTGACAACCAGTATCAATGCTATCGTAGGAACACCTGTGTCTTCTATAACTGCGATTATGGTATTCCATGAGCGTAACGTGCAGGTCAATAGTTGAAGATATGTCCGAGTTTACCTGGATATGCTAGGTGTGACTCGCAGAAAGACTCGGACCACTCCAAGCTGCCGGGGTTTTGCACAAAGACTCATACATGGCCATGCAGCCACTCTGATGTTTGATTCCATCATCAAATCTCCACGCTTGGACAGTTCAACCGGATTTCTCCTATTTACGCGGAGTGAACATCATGGTTTTCCATCTTAAAATTTCCACTTGGCGGTGCTGCTCCCGAATCTCCCCCGCGTGGAATTTCGGTCATGGTTTGCCAAACCAATATCTCCACGCCTGGCATAATAGCTCCAAATCTCCCCGTAACGGCTTGGCCAAATTAATCCACGGGCCCCGGCCTCAGCTTTGCCGCGCAAACTTCAATCTCCGCAATTTAGTGCGTGGGAAATCTTGGCTCACCATTCGCGGGATTTTCAGTGCAAAAACAACTGTAGCTTGTAGCCTTCATATTGTCTTCACTTGGCAATTTGACCCGATTTCTCCACTATTCCCACCAGCGCGCGGGATCTTTTCAACTCCAGAGCTTGACATCACGTCATTTCCCTTGCCACGGAAATCAAAACTTGATGTTCTGGTTTATTGTTCTCTTGCCATGATCGTGCCTTTCTCGATCAACTTGAGGAAATTTGAATTGGCTATACGCAGCAGCTACAGGGTAGAGAAGTAAACTTTATCTCAGAAATCAATGGCCTCCAGAGAGAGTTAATTGTGACAGCTGCCACAGGGTGATCCCAAGGAACCGTTGGTGTTGATCCTGATGTTCTGGTTGCATGCGACCACAGCCGTGATCAGTTGTTGTAAAATCTTGCCGCTGTAGTAGAAGAACGAGATAAAGTTTTAGTTGAGTTGTCTCGCCTTTTCATTTTTGGAAATTCTCTTCCATGGAAGAAGCTCGACCAAATCTTGAGGCAGCTATTGTCTCCGTCGAGTCATTAAAACTGAATTCATATTCCAACAAGGAAGCATCAATCTCTCCATGTTGAATTAAACCAAGTCGAGCTCGTCATTTCTCTGCCTCAATGAGCCAACCATCGAAACATCCTCCGCTCCTATCGAGACTCTTTTATGACAAGCCAAAGTTGGACAACCGAACTTACATTTCCTACTCATGAACTCGTCTAAGGCTTGTGATCTGAGTTATGACCGAGTTAGGACAAGGCACGAACTCCTCTGATGACTCGTCTCTTTATTCCTGATTTGACACTGTTTTAGCTCGACCGAGCGAGATAAGCTTATCGAACTCCTCGATGGCTCGCATTCTTGGAAAAAATGAGCGATCTCACCTGATGACCAGAAGTGGGTCCCTGGGACCAATGTCGTGATTTGATAGTAATAAGGCCCTGTTTTCCAATTTTTCCATGTGCGTAAAATTGGATAACATTTTTGGCGACCTCTCGGGGATGATTTCCTGCTAAGCATGATTCCAGTAGCCTTAAGTCATCCATTGGGCATGGAGTCTATGTTGGAATCCTGAAAGTAGTATGATTTTCTTTGACACATCCCGAAATCTCCTTGAACATTGCTGATATCCTAGACCTCCCTGGAATGCTAAGCATGAAGTATACTGAATCTATTGAATGCTTGACATCCATGGAACACTGCAAAATTTTGAATGAAGCAGATTTTGAAACTCTTATGGAAACCTTGAACCTTCTTCTCCTTGACACCTTCCAATGATGAAACAATGTGCAGAACAACACAAAACACAACAACAAGGAAAGCAAAACAACAACACACAACAATGTGCATAAGCACTTGGAGGAAAACACCTAATTTAACTGTACAGGGGGTGGAACGCTTCTCAAAAACAAGCTTTGAGATGTATCCCATTCACATGAATGGGAAGTTCTTCTCCATTGAGCCTAGATAGACGAAATGAATTTGCCTCTTTACAACTTGTGATGATGTATGGCCCACTCCAGAGAGCGTCAAACTTGGCATGCTTTCCTGGTTTGGCCCTATCTTCATCCCATTTGAGAACTAAATCTCCCTCTTGAAAATTCCTGTCAGACGCCTTCTTGTCAAAAGATTTCTTAACTTGAGCCTGATGCTGCTCCAAAGTTTTCATAGCCTTGTCTCGTACTTCCTCTAACTCCATGAGTTCAGCAAACCTTACTGTCAGAGGATCACTCTCTATAACTTCAAGTTGATGAGCTAACTCCAAAGAAGGTAACTCCAATGAGAGTGGGAGTTTTTCCTCTCTTCCATATACAAGAACGAAAGGAGAATTTCTGATGGCCCTTTTAGGTGTGATTCGATCTGCCCATAAGGCAGTCTTAAGCTGTGTATGCCAAGTCCTCTTGTTAGTCTCCATTGTGCGCTTAATAATCCTTATGAGGTTTTTGTTGCTAGACTCAGCCAATCCGTTTCCTTGAGGATAGTAATTGGATGAAGTTTTGAGGTATACCCCATTTTTAACAGCCCATTCGCTCAATTTCATACCAAGAAAAGCCAGCGCATTGTCTGAAATGACTGTAAACGGAACACCGAACCTCGTCATTATACCTTCCAAAAAATCTAGAACTACCTTTTCATTGCTCTCTTTTAATGCTACCGCCTCTGTCCATCGAGTAAAATAGTCTGTTGCGGTAAGGACCCACTTATGTCCGTCACTAGATGGAGGATTAATCATTCCGATGAAGTCCAACCCCCATTGAACAAAGGGTTGATCCACTTGAATTGGATGCAATGGAAGAGCTGCCAGCTTCTGCTTACCTGTGAAAAAGGCACATTCTTTGCATTTCCTTACCCAAAGATGGGCATCCTTGAATAAATCTGGCCAATAGTAGCCAGCTCGCATGATCTTGGTAGCTGTTGTTCGTGCGGAATAATGTCCTCCAGATAGGCCATTATGAAATTCTTCTAGTATCTTACTTACCTGTTCTGGTCCTATGCACCGAAGGAGAATGTCGTTCAAATCTTTTCGAAAGAGAACGCTATCTACCAAAACATATGGGATAGATTGAAGATGGAAAGTTCGTCTTTGGTTTTTATCCATGTTTGTCGGGTATGCTCCTGAGAAGATGAAATTCTTCATTTTGGATAACCAGTCAGCTTGATCAACATCCTCATCAGTATTTAGGAGTGTCACGTCCTCATTACCTTTTGATTCCATGTCTGCAGCAAGTTGCTGACATAAACCCTTACCTCTGACAAGTTTAGTGACTTTGATATGCACGTCATACTCCATTACCTTTGTGATCCATCCAGCATGCTTTTCGTTCATTTCTTTGTTCAGCAAAAACTCCTTGACACCTAGATGAGACACCATCAGATGAATCTTGTTGTTGGACAACATGTGCTTGAATTTCTTCAAAGCTCGAATAACTGCAAAGACTTGCTTTTCAATGAATGAGTATTTGAACTCGTAGTCTTTGAGGGATTGACTGAAGAAAGTGATTGGTTGCTCCATCAGGTTGTTGTTTTGTTGGGTGAGGATCCCTGAAATGCTCTCTTGACCTGCAAAAGCATAAAGGATAAAATCTTTGTCAAACCTGGGGTTCACAAGCGTGGGAGCTTGAGAAATGGCTGTTTTGATGGCTTCAAAGCTTTCTCATCCTTCCTTTTTCCATGAGAATGGCATGTTTTTCTTTAGCATGGCTGTCAGTGGTTTAGCCAATGTCGCGAATTGAGGGATGAATCTCCGCACGAAATTTATGGTTCCCAGAAAACTCTGGAGGCCCTTCTTGTGACTTGGGAGAGATAAGGACATAATTGAATGAATCCTGGCTGGATCGATTGATAATCCTTCTGCTGAAACCACATGCCCCAAAAATTTTCCCTCGTGCACTGCGAAAATACATTTCTTGGGGTTAAGTGAAACCCCAAATTCCCTACACCTTTGGAAAACTTTCCTTAGATGCGTGATGTGATCTTCTGCATGCTTAGAGTATACAGTTATATCATCAAGGTAAACTAAAATAATATCGTTGATTAGTCCCTTAAATGCCATGTCCATGGCTCTTTGGAAAGTAGCCCCGGCATTGGACAATCCGAATGGCATTTTATTGTAGGCATACGTGCCCCACTTGGTAGTGAAAGCCATTTTGAATTGGTCGGATTCTTGGACTAGGATTTGATTGTAACCTGAATATCCATCGAGCAAAGAAAATCTTTGAGCTCCTGCCACCATTTGAAGGATCTGCTCCATCGATGGAAGAGGATAATGGTCTTTTAATGATGCACGATTCAAATCCCTGAAATCTACGCATAACCGGATCTCTCCGTTCTTCTTCCTCACGGGTACCAAATTGGCTACCCATGAGGAATGCTTGATGGGAAAAATTATACAGGCCTCGATGAGCTTGGTTAGCTCCTTTCTCATTAGTGGCTCAATTTTGGGATTAATTGGTCTCTGTTTCTGACGAACTGGCTTAGCATTAGGATCCAGTTCGATGGTATGTTGTGCTAGACCTGGATCAAAACCACGCAGATCTTTATAGCTCCATGCAAAGATGTCATGATACTCTTGACAAAGTTTGATGAAAGCTTCTTTCTCTTCAGAAGTACACACTTTTCTGATCTTGAGAAATTTTTCATTTGATACCTCAACTTCCTCAAAATACTCTTCTCTGACCACCATGTTAGGGCTTTGTCTTGTGGCTTGGTCATCTGAATTGAAAATGGATTCCAAAGTGACTAAACCTTTTGGTAACTTGTTGCTTTTCAATTGGATAATTTGCTCACCATATGACTCCTGCAACTTATCTTGATTTTTTGCAGCAAACTCCACCTCTTCTTGTAGGAAGAGGACAATTTGGTTGTCACTATCGAACACTTGCCAACTATTCACATTATCAGGGACTGCTGGTCGAACCACCATTTTAACAAATTGCTGCCCTTCTTTCATGATATCAACTGGTATGTTGTATTGTGAACCAATTGTAGCAAGCCTATCTGCATCTTGATTTTGACCTCTAGGAATTGCATGGATCCCAAAAGCTTCAAAATCTTCAATCAGGTCCCAGAATCGATTCTTATATGATCTTAAAAGATCATTTTTGGATGCACTACGTGCCGAAACTTGATGAACAACTAACTCACTATCTCCAAAAATAGTCAGGGCCTTGATTCCCTTCCTTTGGGCTAGCTGAATTCCTTGCACAAGAGCCTCGTATTCAGCAACATTGTTAGTGCAACTGAACTGCAACCGGAAAGATGAGAAGTACTTATCTCCCTCTGGAGAAATTAACATAACACCAGCACTGGATCCATTCTTACTTCTTGAGCCATCGAAGAACAATTGCCACAGTCCTTTAGAATCACTTGGTGTTTTGACAAGTTGTGGTATGATCGTATCTTCTTCATGGATACAGTAAGTACCTAATCCTGTTTCTTCCAAGACCAGCAAACCAGCTTCTTCTTCTGCCAATACATCAGCGTAGGGATCGTATTGATGATCTCTACTTACTTCATCTAGCAAAGTATCAGGAACTTCTTCAACAAGGGTGGTTGGTTCATGATCGGCATCTTCCTCTTCGGGATCGCCGATGGTGTAATTTCCATTTATGGGACTAGCAGTGTAGGGTTCTACATGATTATGGCAGATTGGTTCTACCCTTATAGTTACTTTGGTTCCGTATCGAGTCCTGATAATCATATGCGACCAATCGGCTGATAGGTAACCGCCCATCTTGGCAGTGAAATCCCGTGATAGGCAGATGGCAAAGAGGGGAGGGAGATCGATGACCGATATGTCTTGGGTGAATGACAAACTTGGGCATGCATGAATGGTAAGTTGAAGTCCTTTGATAACCCCAACAGTCTTAACAGCTGTGCCATCCAGTTGAACAACCCCTCTTGCAACTGGCACATATTGTATGCCTAGTACATCTGCAATTTGTTTCAGCATGACAGAGCTACTGGCACCAGAATCGATCATGCAATTATGTACTAGGTGGTCGCCAATGATCAGGGAAATGTAGAATGGTGGTGGTTTGTTTGCCGTAGGAATGATTTTCCCTTCCGGTTGACACAAATTTGTAGCATTTGTCACTCCATGGCTTGGTGATCTGCTAGTTGTACTAAAACTGTTCAGAGCTTCTCGCAACAGGTTTCTTTGGGAAGGGATCGAGAGTGCGTCCCACATGGTAACGCTCAGATTGGTTTTCTTCATTTGTTCTACTATGCTGAAAGGAATTGCTCCAACTTTGATGACACTTTTTTGGGCATTGGGGTCCTCCTTTGGAAAATGTTTGTTGGGTACCGTGATGCCTGGAGAACCATCTTTCCCTGCGGTGTGGCTAGCCGATGTTTCTGGTGATTTCTTTCCCGCATTTTTGTCAACTGCCATTTGAAACCCAGGTTGAGAAGTGGATGCTAGATCAGCTTCGAGAGGTTGAGGCTCCATTGCTCTCTTTTTGGAACGAGTGTTTGCTGCCACTGATGAAGAATCTATATTCAATCCGCAAAAATCTTCTTCTTGCCAGTTTAGCAACGTGGATTCTTTAGGTGCCTGCGGTTGATCTGTTGCTTCTTGCGTAGATGAATTGTTTGTTAACTCTGAAGGGGCAGATACACTTTGAACCATAAGGGCCTGGCTAAGAACCCCATTGGGACAAAGATTTTGATTGTGAGGTTGAGAGCAAGGATAACACCATTCGTAGTCTTGAACTAGATTATTTTGAATAGGTACTATAGCTCTAGATGAGCTAGCTGCAAGAGGGTTCTGAAAGTTCAAGGGCCTGACATTTGCAACTTGACTTGTAGTTTGATTTCGAGGCTGATTGTTTCCTTGAAAAGGAGGACGGTTAGCCTGATACTACTGATTTTGTGGCTGATACGGATGATTGTATTGAAATTGTTGCCTTTTGAGTGCAACGAGCTCATTTCCAAAATTTTGCAGTAGTGACTTGACTTCAAATAGGTCATTTGAAGAGGTAGAGGAAGATTGAGATGGTTGCTTGGAGTCTACTGGAATAGGAGCAATGATAGGCTGATGATTCGTAAGATCTGGAGAAAAGGGGCATTGGTGGTCGTGGAGCTATCTTTCCAGCCTGAATCAAAGAATTCTCTGCACTTATGGCAACTTCGTAAGCATCAGGAAGTGTAGTCCCTCCCATGGACTGGATCATAACTGCTACATCACTATTCAAGGCTCGTAAATAGTACAAGAATGCATTATGCGCAGAAGGCTTTACGAGCACCGGAATCCTATTCCAAGTTTTTGTGGAATCGGAAGTTGAAATCACTCATGTATTCTTGGGAAGCTCTCTTTATGGTAGTAAGTTGTTCCAAAAGTGATAGGTGATCACTTTTGTCTTCAAATTGTTTACATAAATTTTCTCCCAACTCGTCCCAAGTGGTTATAGTGCCAACACCTAACCCGCGAAACCATTGAAGTGCACTTTTCCCTTGAAAGAGGTAGCAAGAAGTCTAACTGCAACGTTATCTTCGGTGATATTATGTACTGCACAGATGTTGGATACATCAAAGATATGCTCCACTGGAGTAACGTGAGTTTCCCCAGTGTAGAAGGGTAAACTTTTGAGTGCCGCAATAGGTATCGGGTCACGTTGAGCCAACATGAGAGGACTGCTTGCATTGAAAGGGGGAAAAACTTGGTTCCTCGCCATAGCAACGAAAGGTTGATTGTTCCTGGGTGGAGGAAATCTTCCGTAAGGAGGAGTTGAATGACCCCTACTAGGTAAATCTGCAACTGGGGATGTGGAAATGCCTCTTCTGCTTCTCTTTGGAGGAGACAAGGAAAGTTCGATATGCTGATACTTTCCTTTCTTTGAAGAAGCTCTTGTCTGAATTCTTCGCATAAGTTACTGCACTGAGATTTGGAATCCAGAGATATAGAGTCGCCAGGTACTTTGACTTGTGTAAGTGAGAAGAGAAGTACCAACTCTGTCCCACCAGGTGTGCCAAAAAGTGTTGTGTGTGGTCGCACGGTGGCTTAAGATTTCTTGTTTGATAATGAGACACCTGAAAGATGGAACTCTAACTTCTGTGATGTCCCACCGGGCGTGCCAAAAACTCTAACTTAATATTTCCTGTTTGATAATGAGACACCTCTGAAAGATGGAACTCTAACTTCTGTGATGTCCCACCGGGCGTGCCAAAAACTGTTGTCGCCAAATCACTGCACCCCTCGAATGGCCAGGATGTGAATAGGACGTTCGGTGTGATTGGGACACATGGGATCACCTCTCAAGCTGTGGGACTTGGGCTCGAGGTGAACCTCCGGAGAAGGCCGGCTTCCTCTTCCTAAACTAAGTGTTGTACTACTCCTAGTGTAACAAAAATGATTATCTAGTCCTACGCTAACATTTTCATGGGGTTTTAGGGAAAGAGATTTACAGAAATGAAACTATACTAGGGATGGTGATGCACCGAATAAAGGGTGTCTTCAGATTCAGGAAGGGTTAATTTGAAGAGGGTGTGTGCACCACAGGTCAACTTCACCTACTGCAACTTAGAGAGGGTACAGGATACCACAGACTAAGAGACACGCGTTCCCTTTGTTAAACTTTATCAGACCGAGAAATATACCAGTTTCCCAGTGAAGAAGGATGAACTCAAGAAGGGTGAACAGACACCACAACTCAACTGCATGCAATACCCTCCACCACTCGATAAGCACAAAACTCTAAGAACCTGCAATAGAAACTTAAACTTGCACAGTGTACCTGCAAGTACGAGAAAGGCACAAAGAAGCACAGAAGGATGAAAGGACCGAGATTAGTGACAAAACACACACTTTTATTGCTTCAATAACATGCACAATGCATCATACATTCAGAAGAGGCAATAGTTGCCATTACAGTCTTGAAGAGGAGGCTTGAAATTTCTCTCAACACACAAGAACAACTTGCAGAAGAGAGAGGACCCTTCAAAAGTATACACTCGCCTGAGATATCTAACGGTCCAACTTGTCTGAACTGTTGGAACCCTTTGAAATGAGCTTCCAACTTACATTTATAGAAGAATATGTGAGAAAGAAGAGGAAATGGTCATAATTGCATTCCTAAAATGAAGGCCCATGATGTATTTATTGAAGTTAGTGAACTACCTGAGAAGGTTCCATCATGGGTCATTAATTGCCTGATGACCTAGTCTTCTCAATTAATTAAAAGAATATTCAAATAAAATATTTAAATAATAATAATAAATATTATTATTAAAATATTTAAATAAAAATATTAATTTAATTAACATAATGTTGGGACCCCCCCCGTTGACCCGTTTGACTTGAAGAGGAGGGGGGTCCATGTGGATAGAGTCTGCACAATCTCAACTCGGTGAGCTTCGAATCCTCTAACTCGGTGTTGCACTCGATTTTTGACCCCGCACTAACTCTTTCCTCATCTTGGCAATTGGGCTCTTTTGCATTGAGTCCTTCGAATGGTGAGCTATCAAACTTGATTCTTATCATTTTGCTAAAATGTACGTAGATCCTGTGAACCTGACCCGATGCAAATTAAGACTCGCCTCACGAATGCCACTGATACGGTCTTGCTTCAAACTCCAAATTGAGCCATTCTGAATTACCAAGCCACCTATATGCATTGTGAACATGAAGCTTTAAGCCCGAAATTGGAAGCCTCTACAAATACATTAAACTTCAACACCCGCGAGCTTATTCTTTATCTCGACTTGGTACCAATGTTTCCACAATATGAAAAGTTTGACTCTAAATCATACTTAGTGGATTTGATCCATAATACATTGGTTGTACCCACAGAGGTTAAACAATTCAATGAATTTAAATTATTCCACTCCTGCATGTTGCGCCATTTAGAAATGATTTTCGAGCTATGAAAATTGTTAGGGATCACGTTACGTGGCCCTGTCAACACTCAATCGATTGATTTCTCTATGATAGCTCTAGCTTGACAGATAGAATTATTTCTTCTTATTTTGGACCACATATTCACATGCATTCCACGTTCAAAATCCATGAAACAACACCACGAACTCTTCAACTGATTCGACCTAGCTTTGTTTTGCATATCAACCCGAGCACCCGGTTGGCTCAAACTCACTTGAATGTCGTGCTTAACCCAACATTTCTAAAAAGACTGGTTTTACCACAATGTTCAGGGTTCTTCCTTAACATATAACACTTGCAGTAAGAATGTTTTAGCTTGGCCATAATAAGCACAATTGTACCTTCCAAATGATGAGAAAATGCCATTATCAACAAAGACCTAATGCTGCCATGATGATGACCCAGGCTTATGCCCGTAACATGTCGATAGACACCCTTGAGACTGATTTTTGGCCAAAGAGCCCTTCGGTATTTTGGCAGTGCACTCTGCAATCTAGGCTCCAATCAACAATTATGCCACTATTGGGGTCTTAGTATGGAATGGGTAGCTGCGAGCTACAAAATATACTCATTTTTTTAGAAACTAAAAAGATCCTTTATGTTACAATCTGCAACACGTAAAATAAGCCCTTCAAAAAATACATTGAACAACTGGGGCAGCAAAGAGGACATTGGAAAAAATGTACAGTAACAACCATATGAATTCTTCCTTAGTCGTGGATCAAAGCTAATAGAAATAAAGCTAGATAAAAGTAGCTTGAAACTGCAGTATAATCGTCCATTTGTTAAAACAAGTTTCTCTGAACCTGGTAAAAGAATACTGTTATTGTCTGATTGGACATACATAATAGAAGGGTATAAATATTGCATACTGCCCATAGAGTTTCTCAAAGAGACCATTTACGAGTAACAAGGATGCAACATGCAAAATGGCCGACCAGGTATTTCAGAGTTGACCTTCACATTTAATTCGTTTCTAGGAGAAGGAATGCTGAGCAATATGAATCGTTTCATTCTGCACCGTTTTAAACCTTCATCTCCTGGTTCGGGAAATTTTTATGAAGCCTTGAACAACGTGACTCCAATCCATCGTACACGGTAGTGAATGTTTGTTTCCTATAGTTGTTTGAAGTGCTAAAAACGGATTCTACTGTACTACAACATGCCTGTTGCCTGTGGTTGATCTGTCTCACGACCAGAATGTTATGCATGGTAAGTAGAATGTGTAGATCCTCCTTCACCCATCTCTGTGTCATACTCGACTTTGGCCAGGCTAGATAACCATGTCCAATCCTGATTAAACACTTCAACTACCTCATTCCCACGTTCTCTGACTTACCTTCCGTGTGACTCACCCAAAGACTCGGACCACTCCAAACTGCGCGGGGTTTTGTTTACATGGCCCATGCGGAAGTCTCATGATGGATTGCCATCGTCAATTCTCCACGCTTTGGCAGTTCAACCAGATTTCTCCCCCACGCGGAGTGAACAACATGGGTTTCCATCTTAAAATTTTCACTTAGCGGTGCTACTCCAAATCTCCCCCGCGTGGAATTTTGGTCATGGTTTGCCAAACCAATATCTCCACACCTAGCATAATAGCTCCAAATCTCCCCGTAACGGCTTGGCCAAATTAATCCACGGGCATGGGACTCAGCTTTGCCGCGCAATCTTGGCAAGATAGTGAAATGTTTCCCATTTGCGGGATTTTCATGATGGATAGCCTTCATATTGTCTTCACTTGGCAATTTGACCCGATTTCTCCACTATTCCCACCAGCGCACGGGATCTTTTCAACGGCTTGACATCACGTCATTTCCCTTACGCAGAAATATTGTTCTCTTGCCATGATCATGCCTTCACTTGGCAATTTGAATTGGCTATACGCAGCAGCTACAGGGTAGAGAAGTAAGACTTTATCTCAGAAATTAATCACCTCCAGAGAGATTTAATTGTGACAGGCTGCCACAGGGTGATCCCAAGGAACCGTTGGTGTTGATCCTGATGTTCTGGTTGCATGCAACCACAGCCGTGATCAGTTGTTGTAAAATATTGCCACTGTAGTAGAAGAATGAGATAAAGTTTTAGTTGATTTTTCTCGCCTTTTCATTTTTGGAAATTCGCTTCCATGGAAGAAGCTCGACCAAATCTTGAGGCAACGATTGTCTCCAGTCGAGTCATTAAAACTGAATTCATATTCCAACAAGGAAGCATCAATCTCTTCATGTTGAATTAAACCAAATCAAGCTCGTCATTTATCTGCCTCAATGAGCCAACCATCGAAACATCCTCCGCTCCTATCGAGACTCTTTTATGACAAGCCAAAGCTGGACAACCGAACTTACATTTCCTACTCATGAACTCGTCTAAGGCTTGTGATCTGAGTTATGACCGAGTTAGGACAAGGCACGAACTTCTCTGATGACTCGTCTCTTTATTCCCGATTTGACACTGTTTTAGCTCGACCGAGCGAGATAAGCTTATCGAACTCCTCGATGGCTCGCATTCTTGGATAAAATGAGTGATCTCACCTGATGACCAGAATTGGGTCCCTAGGACCAATGTCGTGATTTGATAGTAATAAGGCCTTGTTTTCCAATTTTTCCATGTGCGTAAAATTGGATAACAGTCAATATATGTAAAATTCAAATTCCATTTTAAATTTACTCTACTAAATCCATCACATTTACCATATGTAAATAAATCATCACATTATCCACATAAACAAATAAAATACCACAAAACTACTATACACAATAGTATTTCTCATAGTAAACCATGACATCCATCCATCTAAACATCAAACTTCACCATACAAACCATCATCATAAATAAACATTATCACATCTAATCATCTAAAAATACATAAAAATATAACAAACACCATCATCATCATATCCATATCCCATTATCATCATATTGTTATCTAACATTATCAAATCATTTCACATCACCTAAAATAAATCACATCCACCTAGCCTACATACAAAAATAACTATCCATCATAAACACATATCACTAATAACATCATCAATAAATGATTATCAGAAACATCATCAACCACATCATTTATACATCAATAAAATGAATTATCATCAAAATTCCATCACCTCATATATATCAATTCTTCTAATGTATCAAAAATCACATATATAAGAAATTTAAAAAAATACAAGGTGTAACGCCACCATCATCATAAAAATAAAAATAAAGTAAATCATCATCTCATCTAAGACATCATCACCATTTACCATCATCATATATAATAAAAAATATCATCTCATCAAAAACATCATCATAAATAACATGATACACAATAATTATAAACATGCCCTCATGTCAAAACCATCTAATATATCAAGCATCATGCACCATCTTCACCGTAATATATATGTCTCATCATTTAACTAGCCATAACAAAGGTCTAAAAAACTAATATGATCATCACATCATCATAAAAGTTACATCTAGACTCAAAAATCATAACATCAACTCATGTCATCATCAATATCATCAAAATCATCATTATCAATACAAAATGATAAAATAGTACATCATAATAACTCATCATGATCATTGAATACCTCATAAAAAAAAAATACATCATGTATCATAAATAAATATACATAAAAAATGTGACCATAATGGTCATCATCAAATGTCTGATAAAATACACATATGATACAATATGTCTAATAGCCTCCATCAACCACATATGTACACCTACAAAAATGATGCACATCACTACACTAAGCTATCAGTATCATCACCTGCCCCATATGGTCTCAGATGTAATACACTAGAAATACTCCTTGAGGCCATCGACTGTGTCGATCTCCTCTCAGTTAGGTACTCTACATAACATCGCACCTCTGGTAGCTCATGGGCCACAATGCCCTCATATTACTGCATCTCCTCCACCATGGATTGATACTAACACAATGACATTGTGCTAGGGGGTGTCATCCATCCTTCTCCCTAAGAAGTACTAGGGGTTCCTTCTGTCCTACTCCCTGTGAAGCACCCTTTGTATTTCTCACCTCCGCTATTATATCCAATGGTTTATATCTATCTCTATAAGAATCACGTTAATGGTGATACCTATATCAATGTCGTAAGGCCCAATTCTACTTCTGACGTATCACCTCTAACTCTTCCCAAAGGTAGGCTATCTTAGTAGCTTCTCCCCCATCCCCATCCACATCCCCTCTCTACTACTATCACAAGACATCAATGACATGTTGTATCCTATCTTGTTGCCCCTCTAGGCATGTTATATCTACTAGTTATCCTCTCCTCCTATGCCATCATATAACTCACTAGGACTGAAACATGTCCCCTATCTATCTCAACTGCCTCAAGTGAGCTACACCTATACCCCTCAACTCTGCTATCTCACACTACCCATACACCGAGCCTCTGACCTCCAATCTATCATAATCCGATCATGTAACTTAACGACATGTATCAGAGCTAACCCCAATTCACTTTCTGACCCTAAGTACCATGTACCTGTAACACCCATCCTAGATGGTCCTGCTATATCCACCTCTGGTGGCATGATTGTCTGTAACAGCCCCATAGAATCATCCACCTCCATCACATCCACCTCATGTACTGTCTAGGAATCTGGACCCGATGCATCCTGTTACTAGGTGAATGAGTGGTCATTGGCTGCTCAGACTAGAAGGACCACCCAATATAATAATAAGTGGTTCCCATTGTAACTCCTCCTCTACCTATCCTTGTGGTCTATGTACCACTAATTCCTGCCCTTGTGGAATCCCCCTATATACTTGTCGATGCCAATGAACAAAATATCATCCCGCCTAGCGTCCATGTCAATTTGGTCATCTTGATCCCCTGCCACCACTCATCATATCCATGTATTGTCCCTGGATCTGCTATGGATCATAAGGGTACCCATGGGATAACCTGTACATCATCAAAATAGACCCTAGTTCACATCCTGGAGAATCATGACACCCCAATCCTTGAAATCCCATGTGGTACATGTGAAAACACATGATAGATTGTAGGAATGTCCTGAATAATGCCAAACTACCTCAACATGTGATCTAGCTGATATTACTCTATCATGTATGGATGTCCCCCTAGTAAGTAATATGGTGTCTGGATCCTACTCAACTAAACTTGTCTCCCTCCCTCAACTTATATTGTCGATATGGCCACCATGTAATATCTCCTACCTACAACTCATCTATCCTCCGCCTATACCAATCCATCTCCCCTAGATGTTCTCTCATGCCCATGTGTATGTTCCATCCATATACTGAAGGCTCCCCATCCTGTCATTGTTACCAAATTCTGATTGACCTACCCACAACTATATGGTCATAACTCCAAATCTGCAGTAGGATGCCTACTCCAATATGTACTGCATCTTCAATAAGCCACTCTATGTAAATCATGATATAAACGTGCCAATACCAAAATAGCCCATGCAAATAATGTCTTAGACTGCCACATCATGTGTACCACATTTGCAAACCCAATACTAAAATAACGGCCTCCACCATCTGGCGATAAAATACAATTGATCAAGGAACATAGTAAGTATCGAAACCCACTCCTATGCACTGTCCTCTAAAATAAACTCCTAAATATATTTGCAACCCTCTGGGGGGTGCATCCTCTACATCTGTCAACAACCTCAACAATTCTCTAGGCCTCCCTCTATGCCATAACCACTCACTCCCCCTCCATGTGAAGCTGATATATATGGTAGACATCCTCTAGTGTCACCATCATCTCTCATATAGGTACCTTGAAAGTACTCATCTTTGAGTTTCATTTCTCTGCCAACATTGACAATAAACCTCAATCCACTTGCATAAGTGACATCCTCGTTACATGTAATAGTACTAGCATGTGCAATAGTGAAGCCTCATTCTCCTCCGCCTCCTCACCAAATCCCCCTAATAATGACCTCAAGGAGGTTGAACATTGATGCCTTTCCTGTATAACACCTAAAACATCCTTCACACATCAAACAACATTTATTAACCCCTACCCATCATTCCATCATCTTCCTAAACAAACCCTAACTCCCAACACTATAACATAGTCTCACCACTTCATAAACATATGTGCCATTTTATGACATAGGTGTTATTATATACAAAAAAACATTTCATACAATAGTGCCATTTTTAAACATAAGCGCCATTTTAGAACATAAGCACCATTCTCTTTTCCTCGCCTGGTGTATAGTGCATTCATTATGCTTCATCTCTTCCGCCCTTAACATATGCACTACTATTTTCTGACACAGGCGCCAATTCAAAGGCTCAAATTCACACCCCCTCTCAAGAGCCAAGTGCCAAAACATACACCTATCTAGATGCATAGGCACCAAAGTTTGACCTACCCTCCCACCATGATGCAAAGGCATCATGATTTGCACATAAGCACCAATTCGTGCGCATAGGCACCACTTTATACTCCCCTAGCACCTAAAATTATCCTAAAAACCTAAAAAATCCTCAAAAACATGAAAAACTAAAAACATTAAAAAATCACAGGGTACCTACCCCAGGTCCATTAGTTGTCGATCATTGGTAACTCCTCACTCTATTCACTCGGTGATCCATGTAATCTTCGCGTAGGCCATGATGCTCTCTCAAGGGCTCTAGTTATCTACTATGTGTGGTGAAAATGAATCGTCACGAGGTCCTCGAAGCCCTTTTATACCCACTCATGATGCCCTAGAATATTCTAGGAGCCCGTTCGCCCACCTCGTTTCCCGTTTTTCCTCCCATTTCTTCCTACCCTTACCAATTTTCTCCATCTATCACCTAAATAAATAAAAAAATCCAAAAATAGAAAATTTATAAGAAAACAAAAATTATAAAAAATCTAAAAAATAAAATTTAAAAAATATTAAAAAATCCAAAAAATAAAAAATTTATAAAAAATCCAAAAAATAAAAAAATTATAAAAAATCCAAAAAATCAAAAAATTATAAAAAAAATCCATAAAATAAAAAATATGTAAAAATCCAAAAAATAAAAAAATTATAAAAAATCCAAAAAATTATGAAATTACAAAAAATAATAAAAAATCTAAAAAATTATAAAAAATCCAAAAATTATTCAAAAAAAATCCAAAAAATCCATAAAAAAAATATAATAAAAACCCAAAAAATCCAAAAAATAAAAAAACAAATTATGAAATCATAAAAAATCGAAAAAAATTTTTTTATAAAAAATCCAAAATTTCAAAAAAAAAAAAATCCAAAAAATCCAAAAAAAAATAAAAAATAATAAAAAAAATCCAAAATTATAAAAAATCCAAATAATTATAAAAAAATCCAAAAATTATAAAAAAATGAAAAAAAATATAAATGCAGTCTAAAATTCCAATAAAAACAACCATGTACAAGTTTAAAAATCTAGAAATCTAAATGCAGTGTGTGTTTGCTCTTGTGTTATCTTTACATTTTGGCTGATGATATGAGGCCTCTTTTGTTTCTTTTTATTTTGCACAGTCCAATGATATGAGGACCCTCTTTTTTTAGTATGTCCAATGATATGAGGACAAACATTCGGTAATTTAAGCATCAGGGTCTTTATACCTTGTTGCACCTTGCTCTATGCCACATTGCTCTACCTGTTAATGATGATCACAAGTGGGTACTTTATGGAAGCACACCCCCTTCTATCATCATCTTTGAATCCCTATCATATTCATCACTCAACTAACTATCCAATCCTTCTTATCACTTTATCCAATCAATACTTTATTAATCAAATCCAAGGCCCACATATACCATTCTAACCCCTCGGTTGGGGCATCTTCCAATAACCTCTTATCAATCAATAAAATATTATTTCTCATTGCTTCATCAACCATCTTATCATCCAAATTTTATCCCTCTCATATTAAAATAATATATCACCTTCCAATCTAGCATCCTATGATCAATCTACACTCCTTTGATTGGGGCATCCTATATTTAAAAAATCCTCAGAAAACCTAACCCTCTGATAGGGGCATCTTCTAATCCTATATCTTCACCCTAGTATGGGGCATCCTTTATTCCAAAATATAATAACTCCTAATCCTTCAATCTCTTACTCTTATTCCTCTGAATCCTCACTTCTCTAAACCTCTAATCCAATATCTCAAATCTTCTAATCCTTTGAATCCTCTTATCTCTAATTTTTTCCTCTGAGTCCTCAATCCTCTAATCCAATTCTTTATATCTAATAATCCTCTAAATCATCCAATATTCTTACTCCTTACTCCTAATCCTCTACATCCTCAAATCTTCTCATCCTCTAATTGTCACTCATCTGCTAACTTGGGCCTTTCATCTTTTTGAGAAGTCACCTGAATCATTTCCTCTTCACCAGACCCTCTCGAGGGGGAATCACCCTCACTATCTATCCCATCATCTCTCTTTCTTTGAATGATCATTGCTACAGAACAACCATTCAAAGAGGGGAAAAATGTATACATGTAAAATTTCGACATGTTCATTTAGCAAATAACATACTTGTTATACATTATTAATCCCCCATCACTAACCATATAATAATTAATCATTAGATTAATTATTATTATCCCTATCATCATACCTCAATTATTCTCATTATTCACCCAATAATCCCATCTCATCCTTAATCATATTAATTTATCATTAATATCTTATTATCCCATTAAGTAATCCCTATTTTCAATTTCTAAGAATTAAAAATTCCTACTCACCTACCCACCTACCCTACACCTATCTTATACCTATCTTCTCCATCTAATCATAATTAATCTACTCCTAATCCTAAGCTAACCAAATCCTCTAAAGCTAGAGGATTCTATTTCTATAAGCCTCTCCAAATTTCCATCCTTCACATTTAAAAATTTAAATTATATTTCCCTCCCTCCATTGAATTTTGAATTCAATGGAGGCTTCTTCCAATTTCTAGAATTTTCCAATTCTAGATCTTTCTACTCTCTCATGTAATAACCATTGATCTTCCATCTACATGGAAAGATATCAACCCTCGATTCTTCCTTCCTCTATCTATAAATAGGAGTGCCACCCTCCATGCCAACCAACTTATAAAATTACAACTAAGTGCTGCCAAAATATTTCTAAGAAATCTCTCAATTCATCAAGCATTCCATCAAGTAAAATCATCATTCAACAAGGGGAGGTGTTGTCTAACTCATCCCAGAAATATGAAGGAATAGAACAATTATCTTGAGCACATCCAAAGCAACAAGGGAAGAGCATTGGAGATTTTAGGTAAGTGTAGGTATAACACTCTTTCTCCCTTTTTATCATACTAAATTAGAGGTAGATAATAGGTGTGTTAGATTAGGAACTAGTTTAGTTTAGTTCTTAGTTTGCATTTACAATTAACACCATTTTTTGTCTATAATATTAATCACATAGATGGATCTAAATAAATCACTATCTTTATTACAATAATAAAATAAAATATAAAAAATGAGTTTTTTACAAGTAAATACAACATAGTCTATTAAGACTAGTTGATAATCATTAATCAATATGAATTATATCAATACATCAAATCATTTTGTCAATAGTGTCAAGACATGTAGACAATAAATTAGGACTTTGGAAATTGAAACATTCCTAGAAGCAACCCGTTCATAAGTGTCCTCAAAATATATTGAATTGATATCATGTTTAGAGGATGTGTTTGGATCCATTGGATCAATCAAAATTTTACTTTATCCTCTACTTTCTAGGATAATTCCATAATGTAAGTGTTCTCTCATAAGGAAACGTTTCCACAAAATAACTGGATACATATAATCTCAGACAAATTTCTAAATTTCTATCTAATATGTTACAAAATTTTGATTTTACGAAAGGATAATATAACTGACTACCCTCTCATCTTCAATAGATCCCAGGATCATAGTTTGACACAGTTCATATAGTTGAAAATACTCGCTTGAATCGTACAGTAAAATACTGCTTGAATAAAACTTATTCCAAAATCTTCTAATGGAACCATTTTCATTTGGCTCATCTAGAAAAAGAAATTTCTCTAGCATAGTCATGGAAAATTTTTGTGACTGAGAACTTAGTAACTTCTTTTGAAAAATACCTTCCACAATAACATTGTTTATCTCTTCATGCTTATAAATATGTTTCTATTCATGTATTTTATAAATATAGTATTGATGGACGTTTCAATAACGCCTCTAGCTATATTCCAAAATAGTGGATTGACAACTCCAATTGCTTCAAGTAATTTATCTTTTTAAAATCATTCATGGATCTTCGTATATAAAGATCGAGAAATATTTTTCAATTTATTTCGCATGTCAAATAATATTGTTTCATATAAATTGTGTGTTACTATTACTTTTTCCAAATTTGACCGAGCCAAATCTTCTCTTCTCTGGAAAGTGTGAAGTGGTATCTATTTCCCATGAGTTTTTATACATATATGATCATGTATATTAAATTTTAAGTAGCAAATTGGATTCTTAAGCTTTATTAATGTATACCAGATTTCAAAATCAGGTCCCCGAAAACATTCATCTGAAAAATATAAACTATCTAGACTCATGCACACATGTTTTCTCAGTCATATGAAGTCTATTATGTAGATGCAATGCTCTTGTGAATGCTTCATCAAAACATTTAGCTCATTCAACATTGGAAAAACACAACATAATGTAAGTAAAGTTTCAATATTTGTTAGACAATACAACAAATCTATTATCTTTATCTACTTTCCTGCAATATTTGTACATAAAACCTGTCAATTAATGATATTCTTCAAATATTCTACAAGAAATATCATACATCCACATCCCAAACATTTGCATCCAAATTCAAGTTTAACTATTCCAAAGAAAATACATCCCCTATCATATCAATTGAATCCTATGCAGACGTCCTTCAACACTTATTACAAGTTTCTACCATCATGCTTCCTCATTGTTAAGGAATTTTCCCCAAATAGTAAGAAGCCGTCACAATGATTCCCACCTCATTTGTGCCTACTATCGTACCCTGCATCATGACATTGAATTTTTTCAGATGATGTAGAGATCATTTATGGCCCCCTGCATTCAGACCATCATCCATGATCTCATTGATAGAGACACCCTTTTCGAGGATTGTCCCTCTCCATCTACCATTTTATCCACAACTAATCCAATTCATATTTCTACATCCTCGTTTATCAAAGTTGCTAAGTCTCCTCATCCATCCTCCAATAACATCTTTCCTTCACATATTATTCCTCATATAGAGGGTCCTCCCTTATTCATCAACATTGTTCTCCTATGATCCCCAGTCATCTACCCAATCCAAATCTAAAGTTATCATCAACATCCAATCTCTTTCAAAATCCTCTATCTCATATACATTTATAGGGGAGCGTCCTTGACCCTAGTTATTTATCCTCTATCATCCTCTTCCTCATCCACACATCTTATCCCCATGGATCCCTTGGGTCTAGGGTCTATCGTTTGGATTCCCTTGATGGTAAACCGATAAAACAACCTCTTAATGCATTGCACTTGTGACCATAGCTATTGTTAGCATACCTACCAATGAGCACTAGTTATATCCTTAGATCATTCCTCAATCATAAATGCTATGTACCTTGGGATATGATAATATAATATATATGCATTTGATGGAGATGCCGACATATGGCACACATCCCCTTAGTTATATGTATGGGTTCACATGGGATATAATATTATAATGTATATGGGTTGATGGAGATGCCAACATGTGGAACACATCCCCTTAGTTAGCTATATGGGCTCACATAGGAATTAATTATATTGGGTAATGGGTTGGCCTACATTGGGATTAGGTGTTACCCATCCTCTTTAAAGGATGTGAGTCCTTCATTATGAGCGGGTCAAGGATGTATCAGTTGAGTCTTCTACTTGGTAGAGGTATATTGGAGGTGTCCCCCTCGATGTGGATTCCCATCTTGAGAGATTGTGGAGTTACTCCTTCCTTAAGGAGCATTGTATGGTAGTTGCCCTACCTCTAAGGGTATTATTGAATATATTACATATTAGAGAATCTTGGCCCCCCATATCATCAATGGAATGAATGTTGTTATCAATAGGATCATCTTGTAAAATATTAGTTTTTGCATGTATTTGAGAAGTGTATTACATATAAACCTCTTATCTAAATATAATGATTTGGAATTATGTGGTCTAATCTAATACCCTAAATTCCTAGATCAAAGACCTTAAATATGGGCAATACCATAAAGGCTTTGTACTATAGAATTTTCCACTATGGAAGGTATAGTAATAAAGTTTTGTAAACTAGTAGATAGTACATACCTATATTTTCTTAGATCCTGACACAATATTCATTTTTTATGAGTGGCCAAAATAGCCAAATAACATCTTGTTACTCTTTTCTGAACTAGCATTAACCTTCTTACCCTGTTTTACAAAATTCATGGATGATGTATCATATACTGAGTTAGTGAAAGATGGCTATTTAGGGATTGAAGGTACAATTTTTCAGGTGGAAAAATAGGAAAGGAAAAAGAAAGGAAGAATAGGATGCTCCTAGGATGGGTTACTTATGGGACAAATATTGACTGATCCCTCAAAGGGGTTAGATGAATAGATTAGATAAAGGTTAGATGGATTAAGGTTGGACAAATTAAAGTTGACATATTTTGGATCCTGCCATTAAAAGAAAAATTCAACGGATCCAAAGGCAAAAGAAAATTAGATGCCCTCAAAGGATGGCTACTCTATTGTATCATAATGACAAAGGCTTCCCACATTATCAATGTTGGATGGAAGTCATAGACATCCAAAAAAGGTTGGACATCGATGCAATGTCATTATACCTTACAGATATGTATAGTATTGCATACTTCAGTGAATATGAGCTGGGGCAACTTTGATTCAAAATGTTGGTGAAATACACGTCATAAGTTAATTTATATGTGTACATAGTAGGTTTATGACCCATACAAATGACCATATTAGCTGAAATTTTTGGTGTAAAATGGTTGGTAGTCGAGTGTTGAATATCACCATTTTCAATGGCTACAAAAACCCTAATATTCTTGAGTTTATGAAAATTCTCCACTAAACTTTTCCCTATGTATTTTAGATATGGGTAGACACTAGGATTTATCTGCACTATGTGTAGATCTTTACCCAGTAGATCCTTGTGAAAAAAATAAATTCAAATATATGTCAGATGATAAATATGTTTATTTGAAGGAAAACATTAATCACAAATTATAGTTTAGATTTTATTATCTTAACATCTATGAACACTATCTCTAATGCATGAATTTTTGGTTTGGTAACTCTAGTTAAGGAATCTCTGTTGCAGTTTGTGAATCCTACTTGGGAGGTGGACACCCCTCTAAAGGATCAAGTTCGTTATCATGCAACTCCTTATCTGATTTTAAAGTGAATAGAAGAGGATAAATATCCCCACAATAGGTCAACATGACTCATTAATCATTCATCCTTTCTCATCAAATTTTATCCACCCATCACTTATCCCCAATCACCAAGATAATCTCACGAGTCCTATCCCCTTATACCACTTGGCGCAAACATCACCCTTAGTATCATTCCTATCTTTTCATCTCCTATATTTGTCCATCAACTTCCTGCACTTACCCAAGTACACAGTTGTTCCATGTTAGCACTTAATTATATCACGCCATTTAAATACTTGTACTGTAAAGTTAATATCAAAATAAAATATTACTCATAAAACTACATTTTAATTCTCACACACCAGCCAATATAATAGTGTTGAGTATATGATGTCACAATAGAAAAACAAGAGTACGTCAAAATTAATTTTCATATGGTACTATGATCCCATCCTGAACATAAAAGGAATGATAACCAGATCGTACCAAGCCAAGAACACAGATGTTAATCAAACACCATGATCAATAAGATGAAAGCAATTCTCCAGAATAACTTTACATAAAACCTTTGCAAACAAATGAGCAGTAATATCATATATTATTATGGAACTCAATGAAATACAATGAGAATGGGCCTTGCTTATATAGGCAAGGAATAACAATCTAAGAACCAGATCAAGGTCGTAGATCAAGCCATAAATCATGGAAAGAACTAGTCAAGTCCATAGATTTATGAGAGAACTAGACATCAAGGATCTAGTCAATACCATAGATCTAGGAAAGAACTAGTCAATACCATAGATCAAGGAAAGAACTATACCTAACAACTAGATAATATCTCCTAATATCTAAATAAATAAAAATAAATATCCACACACATAAGTGGGTGAGGATAAATACAATAAAGGTAAATAAATTACCTAGGTGAACATGAGCTAAGGTAAATACCTACTCTAACACCACCCCTCAAGTGAAGCTAGGGGCCAAAATAGAAGTGGCATGTCCACAGTATGAGTCCCAGGTAACTAGGCCTGATGAGGTACTCATGTACAATATATCCATGAAGAAATCTCGAACCAAAAGAAGGAAAGAATCCTGCTATAAGGAAAGAGAAAGAAGAAGAAGAAGGAAGATGTTCTCACGAACACCCCCAAGAACAACTTCTGAAACCCCAAGCATTCCACGCAACTCAAGGTAGCGAGGTGATGCAAAAGGCTTCGTAAAGATGTCTGCAACCTGTTGTTGAGTCAGAATGTACTCCAAGCAAATAACTCCATCCTGAATGTGTTGCCGAATGAAGTGGATGTGTATCTCAATATGCTTGGTCCGCTGGTGCTCAACTGGGTTGTGAGAAATGTGAATTTCACTTTGGTTGTCACACCAAAGTACAGTCGGTGAATCCTGTGGGAATCCAAACTCTGTCAATAACTGGAGAAGCCAAAGAATCTGCTGACTCGCTGTAACTGCTGCCCTGTACTCTACCTCTGAAGATGAAAGTGCAATAGCCTGTTGCTTTTTGCATGCCCAAGCAACTGGAGAAGAACCAAGACAAAAAAGATAGCCAGAAGTGGAATGCCTGTCATCAATAGAACCTACCCAATCTGAATCTGTATACCCAACCAACTGAGTAGAACCCCTAGTGTAGTGTAGGCCAAAGTGGGAAGTGCCATACAAATAGCGCAAAATCCTTTTAGCAGCTTGTCAGTGACTACTATGAGGAGAATGTGCAAACTGAGATACAAGCCCTACTGCAAATGAAATATCAGGGCGAGTATGGGTCAAGTACATGAGACTCCCAACCAACTACCTATACAATGTAGGATCACAAAGTGGTGTGGTACATGTGGAAGTAAGAGTAACTCCAGACTGAAAAGGAGATGGACTTGGCTTGCAATCAGCCATATCAAAGCACCTAAGAAGATCATGGGTGTACTTTTTCTGACTCAAATGAATCCCTGAATCTGTCTGAGAAATCTGTAAACCAAGGAAATAATGCAATAGCCCAAGATCTGTCATGTCAAACTGTGTAGAAAGAGCCCTCTGAATAGTCTGAATGTGGGAAGAAGAGCTACCAGTAAGTAACAGATCATCAACATACAAGACAAGTATCACAATATCCTCACCAACATGTTGGAGATACACTGTATGATCAGAAGTGGCAATGAACAAAACTAGTAGATAGAAGAAAATAATCCATCTTCTCATACCAAGCCCGAGGGGCTTGTTTGAGACCGTAGAGAGACCTTTAGAGCCGAAAAACAAGAGAAGAATCCTGACCAAATACAGCCGGCTACTCCATGTATATTTCCTCTTGTAGATCTCCATGTAAGAAGGCACTCTTCACATCCATCTGGTATACGGGCCACCCCTGTGATGCAGCAATAGAGCAAGTACAAGGCGTACAGAATCCATCTTGGCAACGGGTGCAAAAGTCTCAGAGTAATCAATACCTTCAACTTGTGAAAAACCCTTTGCAACAAGACGAGCCTTATACTTGTCAATGGACCCATCAGCTGCATATTTGGTTCGGTATACCCAATTACACCTAACCATCTTTCTTCCTTTAGGAAGAGATACCAAATCCCAAGTATGATTCTTCATCAAAGAAGAATACTCAGCTACCATCTGCATCATCCCACTCCTGTATCCCATGAGCCTTTGAAAAAGACTGTGGATCCTCAGAAACTTCCTGACACAAAAGTTCAGAACCTTGTAGAATGTGTGTGATGATGCCTAGTGGGTGGAAGATCCTCTATGAAAGGTGCTTGCCTCAGAAACTGTAGTACGAGCCCACTTAGGCATAGTGACAACATTAGTGGGAATAGGATCCTCAAAGGCATCTATAACATCCTCATCAATCTCCTCAAAGAAAGGATCCTCAAGATGAGATGAAGAAGAAGGAATGGAAGAAGATAATGAATCATGAGGAGTGAAACGCTCATCAAACTAAACATGTGTTCGAAAAAGAACATCATGTGTATCAGGATCTAAAAGATGATAAGCTCTCATGTCCTCACAATACCCTACAAAGATCAAGGGTTTACTCTTCTTATCCAAAGCTTTCCTTTTCTTCTTTGGCACAAAGGCCCAAGCATGGCTCCTAAAGACTCGAAAAAATGAGACATCTGGCTTAGTGTTGGACCAAGCTTCCTCTGGAGTCAAATGCTCAAGTGCTCTGTGTGGTGTGCGATTCTAAATATAGTTAGCACAATTAACTGCTTCTGCCCAATAGATAGGAGGTATATCTCTAGAATGCATCATACAGTTAGCCATTTCCTTCAAAGTTCTATTCTTCCTTTCTGCTAAGCCATTCTGTTGTGGAGTATGAGGAACAAAATGCTGGTGAATAATGCCTTGAGTTTCCAAAAATTTAGAAAACTCATTGTTGAAGTACTCCCCCCCATTATCAGTGTGAAGGTTCTTTATGCAACTAGAAGATTGTTTCTCGACCAAAGCCTTGAAGACTTTGAAGTGTGAAAAAACATCACTTTTGTACTTGAGAAAATAAACTCAAGTACACCTTGAGAAATTATCAATAAATGTAAGTGCATACTTAGCTCCATTGAAAGATGGGGTAGGAAAAACCATCAAGTCACTATGCACAAGCTCAAGTGGTGAAGAAGCTCTCTTAGACAAATTCTTAGGAAAATGATCTTGGTGTTGTTTCCCTAATGCACAACCATGACAAACTCCATCAAGACAAGAAACTCTAGGAAGACCATCTACCATACCATGAGTGCTCAACTCCTTCAAATATCTGTAATTGAGATGTCCAAATCTTTCATGCCAAAGCTTACTTTCTGAATCTGAATGAGAAACCAATCCTATCCCTATAGAAGAAGTGTCATCAAAACCTTCAAAGTGATATAGTCTTGAACTATGATCAACAATACCCTGAGCAACAAGTGAATAAGGCTCCTGTTGGTACCCAAATTGATTCTCCTTCAAAGTCTGAGCAGCATCATAGGTTTATCAGGAATCTTAGAGACAAATAGATCATGATGAGTCATTTTGTAGCCGGGGATGGGATCTAACTAGCCCTTAGTCACTCAGATGTGGAGAAATGGATAGCACCCTCAAGAGGATTTGATCTATCCTCACTATTTTAGGTTGTGCCTTTCAACCAAGGTAAGAGAACCCTTTTGTAGCCTGTTGTTTATGGAGGAGATGGAGATATCCTTCCTAATGAAGTTGTTAAGGAGACCTTGAAGAAAATATGATCAATGCAACAAAATCTAACTCTCACGAGTTGTCACTCTAGATAGTGGAGATATTCTCTAGGCAAGGTTCAGGCTACTAAAGACATTTGGAATCCTGATTGTTTCTGCATGTTTTGGTAGTAAAATTTATGCATTTGTATACACACATGACAAACAAGGGGTAGTATGGGTAGGATTAGTTGTTTTTAAATAAATTTTGGTGGGAGGTGAGACAGAATGAACTTGATTTGCCAAATCTCTGAGAACTCTTACAAAATGGAAATTCTAGACAACAGAATACTTCAGAATAGCTAAAATGTTCCTTTAACCAGAATATGTACTTCAATGGAGGCCCAGATTAGCACTTTTTCACACAATATATGAGATTCTAACATGAAGGCTTGAGTTAGAAGACCCAATAAAACATCAAAACCTAAGATTAATCATGCCTGAGGTACACCCAGAGGCTTACAAACAATCTCTATCAACAAATGAAAGAAAAGTGATTTTAAATCGTTTATTTCACCCCCAAATGAAAGCTCTTCTGAGAAATGAGATTGCAGATGCCACTAAACTATCACAAGGATTGAGACCTATGTGATTAAGATAGATTTTGATACAAGATTGCAACAGGAAACAAGGAAAACTATTTGCAGACATTCAGAAGTAAAACAAACACATTTTGCATAAGATCCACATAGAATAACATGAGTTTGATTAAATTTATCAGCAGGGGAAAGTTTCTAGAACAATCTCAGAGCTTTTCAATGGTTGTACACTTGCAACCACCTTGACACGATCAAACTTAATACAAAAGAGATATACAGGCTTCTCAGATGGCTTCTCAAAAGACAGGCTTTGTCAAATTTTCCTCTTGGGAATTTTCTTCGACCTCTAACACTCTAACCTCCAACCATTTGCACATGAAAAATTTGTGCCATTTATAACATTTACAACAGAGCCCCTTCTTCCCAAAAAGACAAAAATATTTAATGTACCAGTGCTCACCATGATCTCGATTGTGATTCCCAGAATCAGATCTGTAAAAAGTTGTCAGGTGCTCATGGGGTAGATCTCTTCAAAAATCTCAGCATTCAACTCCTTCATCTGGTAGAACACTCCTCCTTCAACTCACCAACCACTTCACCCCTAATCTGTCAAATCTGGTTCCTTGCATGCTTGGGAGAAGAAAAATAGAAAATCAGATCGAGCCTGATAGTCAGACCATTTTAATGGTGAAAGATGTCTCCAGATCTCTCCCACCAAACTTAGATATCAAAATTAACTCCCCTCTCTATTTGGCATGTAGGAAATACCAAGAAATCATGAAGACTCGCACTTCTAGGCATGTTTCAGTAAAAATGGGGGGAAAATTAGATTCAGACTCACAGTTTTCGTTGATCTTTACTTTGAATTTGGGCCATCCACGTGGAAGATTCAACTTTAAAACAGGCCCGGGGGCTTCCTTTGACTTTTTAAAACCTTTTGGAAAAATGGAAAAAAATTCCATTTTGCTCCACACCTCCACCCTTGGGAAATGAGCTTGACACGTGTCCTAAGGTGGGTCCCAGTGGAACCGCGGCCAAATTCTACCATTTTACCTCCTTTTTGGAAAAGGGAAAATTTTTCAAGTTTTCCCCGCAACTTCACCCTTGAAAAATGGGATTGACACGTGTCCCAATGTGGGTCCTAGCAGAACTGCACTTCCCTTTTTCACTTTTAACTCTTTTCTCCCAGGGGAATTTTTTTCCAAATTTCCCCCAAGAGTCTCGCACCTCTGCCATTGACTAGAGCAAGCTTTGAATTTTCCTTTATCGGGCTTGTGGGCCATTTTGATGTTTTAATCTTTTGAATATCAAGGGGAAAAAAATCCAAGTTACCCCCGATGGTCCTACTTCCCCACCCCTTTGAATTTTCAAACTACCACGTGTCACTCATACGACACATCTTGAGAAGATCCCTAAAAGTTGAGACTTTAAATGAGTGCGGGCTCACCACGTGTCCTCCTATGGGGTCAAAGTAAGACTTTTTCCATGCCACTTAAAATTTTCTCCAATCAGAGCTTGGCGGGGCTGAGGGGCAGGTTCAAATATTTTTTCCAAAGTAGCCAAAAATAACAAGTTCAAAAACAGACCTGGTTCCTCATGCCCCATCCAATTAGAAGAAGCCACGTAAGCACCAAAAGAACCAATCAGATTTGAGCGGGGCTACAGGACCAAATTTTCCTTTTTGCCAAAAAATCAAAAAGTGATAAGTTAAAGCATTTGAAACCACCATCCCCTAACCAACCAAAAGAAGCCACGTGACCTTCTGAACGCTGAGGAAAAAATTTGATAGGAAAAAGACACCTGTCAGACCATCAAAATATAGAAAATCACCATTCATTGGTGCCTAGAACCCAATTTTTTGCTAAGGATGAAAATTCTTTTGAAACAAAAACAAGTGAATCATGATGTTCTGAGCATCTTTTTAACCATGGATTTGGATTTTCAAAGGCATTCAAATATAGATTAACCATTCATTTGAGCTTCCATGGTCAAGGAAAAATAGGAAAAAAGAAGAGCCTGTGATTTTGAAGAAATTAGGGAAAAAACAGGGAAGACTCAGAGACTTTTCAAGGAGGGACATGACAATGTGATTTTGAAAACAAATCAAAGCATCTCAAATGGAAATAGAAGCTTTCATAAAACCCACATCGAGAGATAGAAAATTTCACAATACGCAGATCAAAGGAAAATAATGACAAATGGGGTGAGAAACATCTGAGCACCAACATCAGCTCCGACTCGGGGATGGGCACTCCCTGTGAGTGCCACAAGAACAATGGTAGACCAAGTTCCAAAAATATCCATTGGGTAAAGGAGTCAACTTGCAGAGTAGAGAAACAGAGCCATCTCTCAAAAATGAACAGAGAAACCTAGCAAAAACAGGTCACCAAGGACTAGAGCAAGCGAAAACACAAAAGATAGGAAACAAACAACAAACTATACACTGTAAAAAGGATTTTTACCCTGATTCTAGGGAATCAATCCAAGAAATGCTTCAAATTCTTGCCATTAATAGGAAATTCAGTAATTCACCATCCAAATCCTTCAAGAAGAAGGTATGTTCACCAATCCTGATATCAATGGAGTAAGGGCCCATCCATAATGAGTCAAATTTTCCATGCTTGCCCTTATCTTCATGCCTGCTATCCCATAGCAACACAAGATCTCCAACATTGAAAGCTCTAGGAGTGACCTTCTTGTCAAATAACTTCTTCAGCTTTTCTCTGAACTTTACATGCCTCTGGTGGGATGCCCTCCTTTCTTCATCAAGTTCAACAATCTGGTTAATGCGAGCATCATAAGGACTTACTTCTTGATCCTCCAGTTGTTGAATGAACTGATATGAGGATAATTACATATGCAGGGGCAGCAGATCCTGAGTTCCATACACCAACTCAAATGGACTCTTTCCAGTGGCTCTTTTAACAGTGATTCTATCAACCCAAACAACAAACTTCAACTGTTCACCCCATTTTCTCTTGTTCAGCTCCAAGGTTCTTCTGATAATCTTCAACAAGTTCTTATTACTGAACTCAACTTGTCCATTTCCTTGGGGGTTGTAATTAGATGCATATGTCAAGTTGATCCCATATTCTTTACACATTGCCACCAAAGGTTTAGCTCTGAAGCTCATGGCATTATCAGCTACAATCTTGACTAGCACCCCAAACCTGCAGATGATGTTGTTTAGCACAAATTCCATGACAACTTGGTGTGTTTCCTTCTTGGTGGGGATTTCCTCCACCCATTTAGTAAAGTAATCAGTGGCTACAAGAATCCACTTATGGCCAACACTTGAAGGGTCTGAAATCTCACCAATGAAATCCATTCCCCATTGCTTGAATGGGGCTTCAATTGATACAGGCTGTAAAGGAAGGGAGCCTGAAGCTTTCAGTCTTCTAGAGAAGTGCTGGTAACTCTCACATCTTCTAACCAACAAGGTTGTATCCTTGAAAAGAGTTGGCCACCAATAACCATCCCTCAAGATCTTGTGTGCTGTGACTCTTGTAGCAAAATGCCCCCCACAAACTCCTCCATGGAGATCAACAATTATCTTGGGGGATTCTTCTTCAGTAATGCACCTTAAGAGGACTCCCTCTGGATTCTTCCAAGCTAGCCCATAATTAGTAATGACATATTTCTAGGAAGCCAACTTAAGGGCTCTTTTCTGGTTCTTACTTAAATACTCAGGGCAGTTCAGATGTCTGAGATAAAAAATTACATCTTTGTACCACTCAGAATTCATCAATGTTTATCAAAAACATCTACCCTACCTTCTTCTACCTCATTTACCTCAATAGTTTACAAGTTGCTCTCAGCCATAAGCTTAGCCAGGCCCAAACCTCTCACCAGCCTTGTGGTTTGGATATCCATGTCATATTCTTGCAACTTGTTCACCCACCTGCACCTTTTGCTTGAGACTTCCATCTCTGATAAGATGTCCTTGACCATGGTGTGGGGAACATAAGCAACAATTTTAGAACTTAGAATATAAGGCCTGAAAACCTTTGTTTCTTTTACTAAGGAAAATGCTTGCTTCTCCATAATAGTGTACTTTAGCTCAGCCCCCTGTAATGCCTTACTGAAAAAGGCAATTGGCCTTTCAGCCCCTTCATCATCCTTCTACAGTAGGATAGAAGCAATAGTGTTCTTTGAAGCAAAAGAGAACAATTTGAAAGGAATTCTTATAATTAGGAGCTGCTAGAACAGGTGCATGCTTTAGTGCCTCTTTAATCCCATTGAAAGCTTGGATGGAAGCCTCCTCCCATTTGATGGCCTGGTCCTTTTTTAGCATGGAAGTGATTGGAATGGTCAACTCAGCAAAGTTTGATATGAATCTCCTGATGAAGTTTATCTTCCCAAAGAAAGACTGAATCCCTTTCTTGGTCCTTGGAATTGGGACCTTGCTGATGGCCTCTACCCTTTCTAGATCAATCATCACCCCTTCTTGTGACACAATGTGGCCAAGCAATTTTTCCTTCTGCACTCCAAAATGGCACTTCTTTGGATTGAGTGAGATGCCATATTCCCTACATCTTATCAACATCTTCTCCAAGTGCAGCAGGTGATCACTTCTCTTCCTGGAAAATACAGTTACATCATCTTGATAAACTACAATAAACTCATTGATGTAACCAACAAAAGCAACATCCATTGCTCTTTGAAAGGTGGCACCAACATTCATCAAACCAAAGGGCATCCTAACATATACATAGGTCCCCCAAGGAGTAGTAAAGGTTATTCTTGATCCTTTCTTATTCCTTCACCACAACTTGGTTATAACCAGAGAAACCATCTAGGGTAAAGAGTAATTTAGAACCAGTCACTAACTGCAACATGTTTTCCATATTTGGTAAAGGATAATTATCCTTCATAGATGCTCTGTTCAAGTTTCTGAAATCCACACACAGCCTGATGTCACCATTCTTCTTTCTTACTGGTACTAGGTTTACAACCCAAGAAGAATATCTTGTGGGTTGAATAATCCCTCCATCTCTTAGCTTCTTCAGTTCTTCTTGCATTTTGAGGGATAAGAGTGGATTGATGGGCCTTTGTTTCTACCTGAATGGATTTACATTAGACTCCAAGGGAATCTCATGTTGAAACAGGTCCTCTCTGTATGATTTTAGTTCAGAATAGGTCCAAGCCATGCAATCCTGATACTTTTTCAACAATTGGATGTAGGACTGCTTCTCCTCCTTGCTGAGATTGCTTCCTAACCAAATTTTCCTTGGCTTCTCCTTTGTGCCAAGGTCATGCTCCTCAATATCCCTCAAGGTTGTCATGCATCTATTAATAATGTGATCAGCATTATCAAAATTGGACTCAAGAGCAACCAGCCCTCTAGGAATGGTATTAGTCTTTAGCTGGATGATGCCCTTGCCAAACAAGGTTTCCTTCCCCTCTGTTGCACATACCATTGGCTCCCAATCAATAATTTGATCAAAAAATTCTCCCTTTTTCTGTAGAAATCTTCTGATCTGAGCATCATCATCAAATACCTGCCAGTGTTTAATGTTGTCAGGGATAGAGGGTCTTGTCAACACTTCCACATCATATTCACAATATGGGGACACTGCACAATTGTCAAAATGAGACCCCAACACCACAAGTTTTTCTTCCAAGTCATTGAACTTCCTATCATGATGCACAATGTTGAATGAATCAAACATCTCAATGAAATCCCAAACTACATGCTTGTACTGTTTCATTCGTTGATTCTTTGTGGCATATAGTTTTCTGACTTGTTTTACTATTAATTTTGAGTCTCCTTTGACAATGATGTCCTTGACACCATATTTCCAAGCAATTCTTAAACCCAACAACAGTGCCTCATACTCAACAATGTTGTTAGTGCACTCAAAATTGAATTTGAAGGAAAAAAAATTTTTTCCTGACCTGGAGAAAGCAGAACAACACCAGCACCATTCCCAAACTTGGAGTAAGCTCCATCACAAAATAGAGTCCAAGGAGAGCCCATGTCTGTTCAAGACACTTGCATTCTTCAATCTTGTGCTCCTTTCCATCAGCAAATCCTACAAAGTTATCAGCATCAACACTTGTGTACAATACTTCATAAGATGCATTGTTGGGATCCTCAATAAGGTGCAACATCTTCTTTTCCCCATACAACTTGACAAGGCTGCCCTCAATTGGAATGGTAGCATAGGAAATTTCCATTTGGAAACTCCCACCAACACTTGCAGCCCAATTTCTAGACAATAGCATGCCCCACTTGGCTGGGCAATCAACAATGACAACATTAAGTTTTAAATTTCTGCCTGGATAGGCTACAAGTTGTACCACCAGACCCTTCACGTGTCCTACCACTGGCACCTCTCTGAATCCATAGTAGTATACTTCCCATATGTTGTTATTACCTTGATGTCCAGCTCATTCATGACTTCCAGAGGCATGACATTACATGACAACCTTGAGTCAAACATATAGTTGTGTAACAATATATCCTTAATGATCAGAGTGGTGAAGAATGGATCCACATTCAGTTGAGAATTTACTAATGATGTCCCCAAATAAACCTCAGGTGGTTCATCTAGCTCTTCTGATGCTATTGGTGCTTCTGGTTCTTCAATGACTGGTGGGGTCTCCACAATGTTTATGTTTCTACCTAGGGAATTCTTCTCCTCTTTCAGTCGAAAGTACTCAAATGCTCTCTTCTTGTGCTCAAGGATCCTAAGCAACTCAACAATTAGAACTAAGATCTTGATTTGACTCAAGGCTTGGGCAATATCATAAGGGACAAACTTTGGCAAGGCAGCATTGGAAGGAAATTTGACATAATCACTAGGTGGTACAATATTTTTGACAGCTTGGGCATGAAGAGGGGTGTGATTTTTGTTTGGAACTGCAGGGCTTTTGGCAGGTGCATCTTTCTTAGGAGCCTCTTTAGGAATGTTTGAAAGTAAGGGAGATTTTGGCTTGGCCTAAGGCCCTGTCCCTTTGATAGCCTTACTTCTTATGTTATATTCCTTCTCTTGAGCAACAATGACATTCATCAGTAACTGTCTATCTTCCTCGGATGGGATTCCTCCATCATACTTCTTTATCATTAAATCCCTTAAATATTCAAATTCATTGTTGGGAAATTCAAAATCTTGTATAATATCTAATTCTAAAGTATGAGAGGGGGAAGAATAGGTACCCTATGAATGTAGTCCCAAAAAGTGGCAGTAGTCTAGGCAATTATCACCTTAGTTGAGGTTTCCCCTTGTTGTGATCTCATGGAACAACCCATCATGTAAACATCATCATCATTATCATCATCATCTTCTTATTCTTTCTGATCTTCTTCACAAGGAGCATGGGGCATGAAACATCTGTCACACCAATCAATGACATATGTCTCCTCCATAACAACAACTCTAGTAGCCAAAGGATCAGGTACCATTCTATTTTCCTCTTGGGACTACCTATTTCCAAATCCAATAGGTCCCTTACCTCTATCATCAGATCTTTGGTGATTTGTGAACCTGTCTTGGCCTTGTTGCTTGTGTTGACCTTGTGAGCTCTACCCAATTCCCTTCTCAGCCTGGGCTATAGTTTGTAGGAAATTTCTTTGACAACCCCTGCCAAAGTCTTCACAACTTCTTCCAAATCTGCAGCCTTGCTTGTTTGGGGTTTTTCTGGGTTAACCAACTTCACACCATCCCTCTTAGGAGGCTTTCCAATTGCCTTGATATTGTTTTCAATTTGCAAAGCCATAGTGAAGGCCTGCCTCAAATTAGCAGGGTTTTTGTCCCTCAAGTAGTAAGCAACCTTTTTATCAAATGCATGTGAATATTTGATCAAACATGATTCATCACATGGCCTTATCCTAATAGGAAATATTCTCAAGGTATTATTAAACCTTGTGTTGAAATCATGTACTGAACTCATTAGGATTATTTTTGATGTTTTCAAATTCTGTTAAAAGAAACCTAGGGTCAGTTCTATCACCATACTGTAATCTAAATGCATTGCTCATCTCTGTCCAAGAATCAATTGAATTATCTATCAAAGCTTTATACCAGTCCCTGGCATCCTCTTCCAAAGTATGTATAAATAGTTTGATATATACATCTTCATGTTCAATATCAAAGTCTTCCATCATATTGATAAAAAGCTTTAGATGTTGATGACAAGTTATAGTGTTGTTTCCTTGGAACTTTGGCAGTCTGTTCCTTAGTTCTTGAGGAACTCCATTTGGATAGCTAGACATCCCTACAAAATTTATAGGTCCAAGGGTATCTACTAAAAAATGGAGCTCTAGGTGGGGGAAAGGCCATGTTGTTTTGAGGAGGTGACCTTAGAGGGGTGACAAATTGATAAGGGGAAAAGGGTATTTGAAACACATGGGTATAAATTTCAAACTAGATATCCCCTAAAGGCCTAGTTTCTTAGAAATCCCTATCAACTTCTAAAAAGATAGGGGCAATATGAGAAGAAAACTTTTTAAAATCAAATGAAGGCCCCATCTCCAGTTGAAGAATTTAATTCCACAAAGAGGCTCCCTGATTCAAAAGCACTTGAATTGTAATCTTCAATAATAGGCTAGCCACTTTCATCATTGGAGATCCCCTTTATTTTCTGTTGATTCCCCACAGATCTTTAGGATTTTCTTCCTTTTGATTTTACTTTCCCTAGCTCTAGAAACAATATCAACACATCCATGCAACAAACTACCCACCTCATGTAATTTCATCTGTTTTCAATGTCCCAACCTTTTTTGGCTTTGGAATGAGGTCCAAACAGATCTTGTTCTTTACTTCAAAAATTGTTAATCACATAAATTGTATTATGCCTATCCACCTCTTCTTTTGTCCTTATGGTTTCAATGTGAGCCTTCTGCCATCATTCTCAATTCTATGATTGTTTTCTCTTCCATCATGCATACCCTTTTTATCACACTACTACAATCTATTTAACAACACATGACATACATCCACATGCATTATATCACAAATTAATTCCTTCTTGCAAAGCCCTAATCTAGAAATTCACTACATTCTTTTTTCTCTACCACCTAATGTCCCTTAAGCAACCAAGACACCCCGTATGGATTGTGATCCACTAATATTTTCTACCTAAACTTTACTACCATCTTATTAACTACTTAGTTACTATACTACAGCTATCAATAACCATCTGACAACACTTACCTCTAGCTTTGCATATAGCAAGGAAAAGATTTTTCTTTACATTGGTTCATCTGCTTCTTTGGCTAGTTTTATCAACGCTTTTTTCAACAACAAAGCTTCACTGCACTTTGGTTCTTTTGTTTGTATTGGACATCCAACACTCTCCTTATCTGCAAAGCAACTTGATTGCTTTCCCTCAACCCTCCTACTGTTGTTCTAAAATTCTTTAGGACATCCCTATACTTTATGTTGAGCGTATTCTCCACACTCAAAACACTTTCCCAAGAATCCTCTACCTCTTCCTGTAACAGAGTATCCTTCCTATATATGATTACCCTCTTCCCCTTTGTGTTTGATTTTGACTTTGAAAAGAACTGGCTTCTCCCTCATGAGTAGGCTACCCCTACTGTTGCTTGCTTGTCCTCGTCCTCTTGAGAACCTTTCTCTAGAGGTATATTGTTGCCTTCTAGTCAAATTTTCTTCCGACTTAACTGCACATCGATTGGCCTCTTCTACTAACTTCAACAGAAACATTTCAATTTAATCTTAAATTGAAATACAAAGCCCATTAACATACCTTGATGTATTTTCTTAATCGACTTTATCATGAGTGACTCTAATTGTGAGTTTATAAAACTCCTCTACGTATCCAAGAAATAATCCATTCGACAAATCCTTAGAAATAATATTAGCATATGCATGCAACAAACTACTTAGCTTGTGTAATTTCATTCGTCTTCATTGTCCCAACCTTTGTGCGCTTTGGAATGAAGTCCGAACACATCTCGTTCTTTACTTCAAAAATTATTAATCATATAAACTTTACGATGTGTATCCACCTCTTCTTCTTTGTCCTTTAATGGTTTCCATGTGAACCTTCTACCATCATTCTCAATTCTATAAGTATTTTCTCTTCCATTATACACATATTTTTTATAATACTACTCTATTCAATAACACATCACTTACATCCACATGCATTATATCACACATTAATTCCTCTTTGTAAAAGCCGTAATCTAGAAATTCACTTTATACTGGTTTTTCTTTACCACCTATTGTCTCTTAAGCAACTGAGACAACTTGTATTGATTGTAATCTATTAATTTTTTCAACGCAAGCTTTCCAACCATCTAATCATCAACTGAGTTACCATTTTACTGCTATCAATAACCATCTTACAAAACTTACCTCTAGCTTTGCATATAGTCTGGAAAAGATTTTTTCTTTTTATTGGTTCATCTACTTCTTTGGCTAGTTTTATCTATATGCTCTTATCACCACACTTTGTTCTTCTGTTTGTATTGGAGATCCAACACTCTCCTTAGCTATAAGAGGAACTTGATTGCTTTCCTCAACCCTCATACCGTTGTTTTGAAATGCTTTAGGGCATCCCTATGCTTTATGTCAAGCGTATTCTCCACACTCAAAACACTTTGTCAAGAATCCTCTACCTCTTCCTATAACAGAGTATCCCTGTCTCTAGAAGAATACCCTCTTCCGCTTTGGTTTTTGATTCTGACTTTGAAAGGAATTGGATTCTCCCTCCTGAGTAGGTTGTACCCTACCACTACTCGCTTGTCCTCGTCCTCTTGAGAACCTTCCTCTAGAGGTATATTGCTTCCTTCTAGTCAACTTTTCTTCCTACTTCACTGCACATGGATAAGCCTCTTCTACTATCGCTAATGGAAACATTTCAATTTCATCTTAAATTGAAAGATAAAGCCTATTAACATACCTTGACATCTTTTCTTGATTGACTTTAGCATGAGTGACTCTAATTGTGAGTCTATAAAACTCCTCCGTGTATTATTTCACATTCATCTCTTTTCGCCTCAAATTGTGTATCTTCTTGAATAAGCTCAATTGATAATCCCAAGGCAAGAAATTTTCTTTTAGCTTTGCAACCATTTGGTCCCATGTTTTGATCTTGGTTTTCCCATTTCTTTGTCTCTCCAACTACATATAATCCCACTGTAATGATGGATGGCCTTTTAGCTTCATATAAACAAACTTCAAATTCTTTGAATCCTCTACGGACTCATAATGAAAGTACTTCTCAAAATCTATGATCCAATCAATAAGATCCTCAAGGCTGAAGCTTCCATTAGAGCTTGGAGCATATGCCTCCGGTTTGCTTCATAGCGTTGTCATTGCTCTATGAAATCTTTCCTTTTGGGCATCTCTCGCTTCTCTTTCTTGAAAGTTTGGGGTTTCTCCTTCGCCATCACTTTCATCAACCGTTGCTTCTCTCATTTGTACATTTACCATTGCATCCAATCTCACTTGGATTGTTCCACACATCATTACTAGGTTTGTAATTTTAGGTGTTCTCGGTGCCCTTCATTTTTCTCTGGCAAGAGGTACTAATATGTATCCCATATCCTCACATCTAGAAAGATTTTCTTTCACAACCTACATATGATTCGATAAAAGCCTTACACACTCAACCCATCAGGCAATCATTTCTTGATACTAATTGATGTAGGCATAAATGATGGGGCCAAGTTAAAGACTGCTAAACTCCCCAACTTAGGACTCATAACTTGTACTTAAAGGATAGACACAGATGAAATGCATACTTTTGGAACCAATACACTCTTTATTGATATTCAACAATATTGCAAAGATGTACAAACACAAAGCACACACTCCCCACCCCTATAGAATACGAAGAGTCACTCTTAAGTCAAATGACTAATCACAATTTATTAGCATCACACTTGCAAGGCCTTGGCTCCACCTTCATCCATGTATGAGCTAATCTCTTCGAACTCTCTCTATTATGTGCATGTGGTGAAATTTAGAATTCTACGTGTTATTTTTATTCTTCATATCTTGCAATTGAAATTGTTGGTTTCAATAGATTGACGCAGCCACCATTTGCTCAAATTGGTGGTTTGCATCCGTTGCTCTGTGCTAAGCTACGGTTTTTCCATTGTCCCCAAAAGAGGTCACTTAACATTTGGGAAATGGTTTGAAATCATTTTATTCTCTCTAATCATTAGCTTTGATATCATTACGACATATGGTGGTGCTTCTAAATTGTGATGAGCTTCCTTCACACTCACAATATTCCCTGTAGTTCAGTCTAACATGTCTCATGAACACAAATACACACACACATGCTTGCTTAAACCACGTCCATGTTTGTGGTTGATGCAATATTCCTCATGAACCCAGATTAAACCGCATCAATATGTATATTTAACATAGTTAAATGTAATGATTATTTGTGTTGCAATTTTGTTATAATCCATTTATCTATATTACACTTACAAGATTTGAGAAAGCATTTCAAAATTAAAATTTTAACATATTAACATGTTAGAATCTTATGTAAAGACATCATTCCAACACAAAGCATGACACCATATTTTCCATTTTAAAATTTAATTAGTTATGTATTTTAATGCAATTTTAGTGTTAATTTCATTATTATAAGAGAGGAATGAGCAAGTGCAATGATTAACTATATGTTTACTATTATGAGTTTATTTTATTTTATTTTATCTCCAACACAATTTATATATTTATTTTCTAATGACTCAGTAACGAGTCTTGTAAGTGTAATAGTGCTAGTCATGTATTACTACCATCAATTTTTATTTTTAAAATTAATAATTTGGTATATTATTATCATTAATGATGATTATAATGATATAGGCTAAATGTTTATACCTAAAAACAAATAGTGGCCCCTTTAAAAATATTTATACCTTATAGCAAGTAAGGGATCAAAAAATTATATTGTAAAATAAGGAATATGACAAAGAATCAAATAATTATTTGTTGGAGCCGCATTGAATCTCAAGTTGCAGTGATTTTGGCAGTTTGAAAAGGGAAAAAAATATCTTATAACCTTTGTACTTGTTCAAATTTCCATGAACTCATGTGCAATGCTCTCTCCTTTGAAAAAAATATATTTCCTAATCAGGGTGAAAACTATTCACAAGAAATCTACACTTTGCAAGTTGCAGATGGATCTCACACAAGTGGAGCTTGCTAGATTGGAGTCAAGTGATGATAACTAAATCTTTACACTATTAGCAATGACTCTTAGACAAAGTGTTTCCATTTCATTGCTCGTGCACCACCCTTTCATAATTGAAATAGAAAACATTTTTCTCATATTGTCAAAATGACATAGAGGGAATGAAACATATTATAGTTATTAACCAAGGTTATAATATGGAGTGTAGTTTAAATGTGGGTTCTCTAACGAGAGAAGGTTATTTTCTTTACCATCAATACTAAAGAGACCGATAACCAGATCGTACCAAGCCAAAAATTCATATGCTAATCAAACACCGATCAATAAGATAAAATTAATTTGTCACAATAACTTTAATAAAACCTTTGCAAACAAATGCACAATATTATCATATATTATTATGGAACTCTATGAAATACAATGAGAATGCACCTTGTTTATATATGCAATGAATAATAATCTAAGAACCAATCAAGGTTGTAGATCAAGCCATAAATCATGGAAATAACTAGTCATTAAAGAACTAGTCAAGTCCATAGATTTATGAGAGAACTAGACATCAAAGATCTAGTCAATACCATAGATCTAGGAAAGAACTAGTCAATACCATAGATCAAGAAAATAACTATACCTAACAACTAGATAATATCTCCTAATATCTAAATAAATAAAAAGAAATATCCACACACATAAGTGGGTGAGGATAAATACAATAAAACTAAATAAATTACCTAGGTGAACATGGGCTAAGGTAAATACCTACTCTAACAAAACAAAATATGTGTTATCCTTAAAATTCATCTTCTCCAAATAACCTAATACCACTTATAGTGGAATGGCATGGCCCTATGCAATCACCTTAGATAGATGTAATATGTTGGAAGAAATGATGCATATTATCCAAAACAATTGCGTTGACCTTTGGAGATGATATCAAATGTGCATGAATGTATAACTTGCTAGATATCTGACTATTTCATCTATCAGGATCATGTGTACCATGTCTATGAAGGAATTTTCTGACATGGTCAAAATATATAATTTAGGTCTCGCGAGAAATTCTTCCAAGATCCTTTATTTCCCCCAAATGGGAAATTTAAATAAAAAATGCAACAACTTCCTAAAAGCTATCTTAGAAAGTTTTTGGCCTATCCACAATTTGTCTCACATAACCAATAGGAGGAGCTACTTCCTATCAATATGCAATCCTATCACAAATGCATCCATGCCCCTACCTGAAATAATCAGGGACATATAAATAGATCACCTTTAGGTTTAGGTGAATTGTCGACACTAAAATTTTCCTCCGTAATTTCTATTTCATTAATGTATGTATTAGGAATAGGATGTTGTTAAGTATAATTAGTAGTAGCATCCGATAGAAGATAACGGCGCTGCCAGTACGCCGCCGCCAATAATGTATAGTACGGTAATAGTCAAAAGTACAATAGGAATGTTGTGGTAAAAAGTAAATATTTTTCGTAAGTGGTCCGGTAATGTTAAAATGTCAAAGTTGGGGTAAGTAGAGAAGTAGGGTCTACATGATTAGGAATTAGAAATATTATATTGGTAATAAGGACAAGGAGTGAGGTCATAAATATTTTGTGTATTTTATTTGTAAAAAGTCTAAAAATGTGGAACCCATGTGAAATGATAAGGTTTATCTTATCTTAAAAGATAAGCTTACATGTACAGATAAGAGTTAAGGTATGGAATATGATTCATCAGAGTGGATTTCTTATCCTGTCTTAGAGATAAGATGGATAAGCCTGGAAGTTCTATAAATAAAGAGGCCACCCCCCCATCATTTAGCATAGAAGGAAGTAGTGAGAAATATTGTATGAAGTGTGTAAAGGAAGCCATCAGTTTAAAAGTGTGTTGAAGAAGCCATTAAGAGGTGTAATTGTAAAGTTTCTCCCATAGTCTTGGTGAAAGGCAAGTGAAGTCAATAACACTTGAAGTACCTCATGGGTGAGATTGTAACAATTTCATGTTAATATTATAATTTACTCCGATATTTCAGATTTATCATCATTCCTTCTTATCATAGTCTATGGTATTCTTGTGTTATGTTTGTTGTTGTGTTTTCCAGATTACATCCACCAAACTAAAGGCTGTGCATTAGTAAATAATCATAGCACGAGGAGTTCCCGGTGAAGAATTATCATAGTCCCGGATTGGTGATGACAGTTTGGTTCCGTTGCCGGGACCATTCCTCGTTGGTGAATTTTCTGGAGAGATATTCCCACTTAGTCAAAAATCATTTGGAGGGTAACCTTGTTTTTACTGTGCATAGTAGTTACCATGGTAAAGTCATTTTTGCCATGAATAGTATTTACCACAGTAAAGTCACTTTTTACCGTGAATAGTATTTACCACAGTAAAGTCACTTTTTACCGTGAATAGTATTTACCGCAGTAACTTCACTTTTTACTGTGAATAGTGTTTACCACAGTAAAGTCAGTTTTTACCGTAGTAAGTCAAGTTTTACCATAGTTTACCGTGGTCATTTCTATTTTCTATTATAGTGATTTTAATTATTTGTGCACATAAGTCTTGTTGATTGTACTTTTGGGTTGGTATTTCACTGTGGTTACTTTTGAAAATGGGGAAGATTCCTGTTTTTTCAGCCCAATCTAATGAAGATGCTTCCTCTTTCATTCAAGAGTTTAAACGATCTTGTATTTGTAATGGCCTTATAAGAAGGGAACAATGGACTGAATTTTTTCCTACCTTTTTGGATGGTTCAGCCCTTAGGTGGTTTGAAACACTAGGTGATAATGTGAAAAACTCATGGGATTTATTAACTGAAAGTTTTCTTGAAGAATTTGGTGAACAACAGAGATATGCAGATCTCATGATCGATATCACAAAGCTAACCCAAGGAGAGAAGGAGAAGATAAGGGATTATCATGCTCGTGTTCTAGAGCTAAGGAGGAAGCTTGACACCCAGATCCGGAAGGAAGGATTAGCGGATGGGTTGATGAATGGTGTGGATAATCTCCTATGTAAGCACTTCATTCTTGGGATGAAGCCAGAGATCAGACAACGAGTGAAGTATGACCGCCCAGCTACCATTGAACAAGCAAAGGAGATTGCAAGAAGGCAAGAAGAAAGCATGGAAGAGGAGCCCAAAGAAATTGTTGCTAAAGTAGAGCCTACACCAGCACCTTTGGTCCAGAATCCACAACCACTCTCGGTGAGCACAAATCTTTCTCCTAGTACATCTACTGAGTATGAAGATCTGCTCAAGAAGATGGGTCAATTAACTATTAATCTTCTCCAAGGAAAAGAATTTAGTTCTCAGGGAGGAGATAGAGGTCCAAAAAGAAATATTTTTGAAGTTGTATGTTATGGTTGTTATAAAAAGGGTCATTATAAGTATAATTGTCCAGATAGAGCTTCTACATTTGGTAAAGGAGATAATGATAAAGAAAAAGCACCTGTGAATTCCTTTGATGTAGTAGATAAGAGCATAAATAATGAAGTAGATGTGTTTGTAACAAAAAGAAAGAAAGAAAAAGATAATCAAGATGGAAATGATCCTAAGAAGATGAAAGGAGAAACTAGTAAGAAACATAGGAGAAGAAAGTTGGGTGTGCAGGATTTTCTGATTTCACAGGGGCAAGGACCATACTCCATCTTGGAAGATCTGTCCAAAAGGCCCGCAAATATTACATATGGTCAACTCTTGGCTATGTCTTCTGAGAAGAGGCGGGAGCTGCGAAGTGGACTCAATGCTTGACAAAGGAAGGAGGTTGAGGTCCCTGTTTTGGAGGCAGAGGCGGATCCCTATGCTCTACAAGCTGAGGTATTATGTAATGGTATTTCAATTCATGATGTCTTAGTTGATGGAGGTGCTACAGTTAATGTAATGACCGAGTCTGTAATGAATATGTTGGGTTTAAAAATTGATCGCCCTTCAACACTTCTATTAAGGTCATTAAATAAGGGAAAAACTAAACCAGAAGGTGTAGTTTCAAATGTGGCAATATTTGTTATGGGTGTTGTATGTGTGGTAGACTTTCAGGTGATGAAAAATGGTACTGTTGCGTACCCAATGTTACTGGGAAGACCATGGCTAAGGAGAGTTCATGCAAGAAACTACTGGAATGAAGGCTTCATGACACTTGGACGTGGTAGAGAGAGGGTGAAGATAAATGTGATCCCTCGGCATCATAAGGTAGAACCTGTGGATTCAAGTGATGAAACTGATGATTGGACATCCTCTGATTACTCTAGTACCAGTGAAGTGGACACTGAAGATGAAGAAAGTGAGGTTGATGTTTCAGTCATGGATATCCTTCCAGTCACACCGACTCATGACCCCATAAAATGATCTGAAGAAGAAGTTGATGATCGTCTCCAACAAATAAAGATTGGTGATGCTGTGATGGAGAATGAGAAGGAATCCTACCTTCAGCTCTTTCAAAGGTACATACAACATATTCACTTTTGATTACAAGGAACTCCATCAAGTAAGTTGGGTAGAACATTCTATTGAGCTGGTAGATGGTGCTAAGCCTATAAAGCAAATGCCATATAGAATGAATCCTAATTTTTCCAAGACTGTAAAAGAAGAAATAGATAAGTTGCTTGATGCAGGATTCATATTTGCTGTGGAGAATTCAGAATGGGTTTCTCCCATTGTGATCTCAATAAAAAAGAATGGGAAGCTACGCATTTGTGTTGATTACATGAAGCTCAATAAGGCAACAAAGAAGGATCATTACCCTCTTCCATTCTCAGATCAGATCTTGGACGAAGTAGCTGGCCAGGAGTGTTATAGTTTTGCTGATGGATATAGCGGATACAACCAAGTCCGTATAGCGGAGAAAGATCAGTTGAAGACCACGTTCACCACTCCTTGGGGAACGTTTGTTTATAGAGTTATGCCTTTTGGGTTGTGTAATGCTCTGGCAACGTTCCAGCGCTTGATGAATAGGGTGTTTGAACCCTACATTGGGAACTTCATCAGAGTATTTCTGGATGATTTTTTGCATCTATGGGAGCAATATGGACCACCTGCACCAGATGGAGACAACATTTCAAAGGTTAGATGAAGCACAAGCCTCACTAAACCCTACAAAGTGTGTCTTTGGATGTTCTAAAGGCGTTTTGTTAGGGCATGTTGTATCCAGAGATGGTATTGGTACTGATCCTGATAAAGTTTCAAAAATCAAAGATTTACCATTTCCTATGAATAGAAGTAAGTTGAGATCATTTTTAGGCCATGTGGGTTACTATAGAAGGTTCATCAAGAATTTCTCAAAGATTACACAGCCACTAACCCAGTTCTTGAAGAAGGATGTTACTTATGAACTAGGAAATAAGGCACATGAAGCTTTTGGACAACTGAAGGAAGCCCTAGTGTCTTCACTTGTTTTAAAGAATCCAGATTGGAGCAAGCCATTCATTGTGTATACTGATGCCTCAGATGCAGCACTAGGAAGTACTTTGAGCCAAAAGGATGAAAATGGGAATGAACATCCAATTTACTTTGGGAGCAGACAAATGAGCAGTGCTGAGGTAAATTATACTGTAACTGAAAAAAGAGGCTCTAGCTATCATTTTTGCTGTAAAGAAGTTTAGAAATTACTTGCTAGGGCAGAAATTTATAGTTGTAACAGATCATCAGGCTCTAAAATATATTGTCAATAAGCCTAACCCATCAAGGAGGATAGCAAGATGGATAATTTTGCTACAAGAATTTGAATTTGATATTATAGATAGGCCAGGAAAGAAGCATGTCAATGCAGATGCACTCTCTCGAGCCTATGATGGTTTAGGATCATCTTGTGATGATGATGATTTCCTCGATGCAACATTGTTATCCCTTGACACAATCCCTAGTGAATACATAGATATTTGGAATTATCTGAATGAATTCAAGTTTCCTGATGGTGCCAATGCAAAGACTAAGAGAAAGATTACTCAAGCCAGTCGTCCATATTCTATTCTATGCATGGAGTATTATTTCGAATAGGACCTGATGGACAGTACAAGAGGGCAGTTGGACGTGATCAAGGGAAGGAGCTGCTAGAAGAATTCCACAATGGTACATGTGGAGGGCACTTCTCTGGACAACTTACAGCAAGAAGGATCTTGGATGCAGGTTATCACTGGCCCCACTCTTTTAAAAGATTGCTATAATTATTGTAAGACATGTGATATTTGTCAAACACATGGTAACCGTAAGACTTCATCAGCTCCATTATGCCCTATTCTTCCACTTGGTCCCTTTGAAAAGTGGGGAATAGACATTGTAGGTCCACTTCCAACTACCTCACACCAAAATAAGTATATTGTAGTTGCCACAGATTATTTAACCAAGTGGGTTGAAGCTAGGCCATTGAAAATAACTTCCATGGATGAAGTGGCAAGGTTCATATATGAACGCATTATCACCAGATTTGGTTGTCCATTAGAAATTGTAACAGATCAAGGAAGCCACTTCATTAATGAGGTGGTAGAAGCCCTAGTCAATAAGTTTTCTATTAAGCACAGGAAGGCAACAACATACAAGCCAAGCACAAATGGACAGGTGGAATGAACAAATTTTGTGTTGTGTCAAATTCTAGCAAAAGATGCAGCCTTGCAGGTACATAAATGGGATAAAAGGATTCATGCAGCATTGTGGGCATATAGGGCAACATCAAAGTCAGCAACAAGATACTCCCCATTTCAGTTGGCTTATGACATTGATCCAGTTCTTCCTATTGAGTTTGATATTCCCACGGTCAGAGTTATGGAAAATGAAAGGATGGATGAAAGTGATTCAGTAAAAGAAAGGTTGGTACATCTTCATTTGCTAGAGGAAATGAGGGAAATAGCTAAGGATACAAGCTATAAGAAGAAAATGAAGCAGAAGGAATACTTTGATCAAAAGATCCGTTGGTCTCCATTTCATGTGAATGACTTGGTTCTAGTATATGATTCCAGATACAAAAAAGAAGACAGAGAAATTTTTTCCAAAATGGATGGGGCCCTACAAAATAGTAGTTGTGCATGAAAATGGTACGTACCGACTAGAGGAATTGGATGGCACTCCCATTACGAAATGGGTCAACCATGACAAGTTGAATATTTTCCAAGCACCATAATAGTCTACTCCGAGGACGGAGTAGAAGCTAGGAAGGGGGAAGATGTCGACACTAAAATTTTCCTCCGTAATTTCTATTTCATTAATGTATGTATTAGGAATAGGATGTTGTTAAGTATAATTAGTAGTAGCGTCCGATAGAAGATAACGACACTGCCAGTACGATGCCGCCAATAATGTATAGTACGGTAATAGTCAAAAGTACAATAGGAATGTTGTGGTAAAAAGTAAATATTTGTCGTAAGTGGTCCAGTAATGTTAAAATGTCAAAGTTGGGGTAAGTAGAGAAGTAGGGTCTACATGATTAGGAATTAGAAATATTATATTGGTAATAAGGACAAGGAGTGAGATCATAAATATTTTGTGTATTTTATTTGTAAAAAGTCTAAAAATGTGGAACCCATGTGAAATGATAAGGTTTATCTTATCTTAAAAGATAAGCTTACATGTACAGATAAGAGTTAAGGTATGGAATATGATTCGTCAGAGTGGATTTCTTATCCTATCTTAGAGATAAGATGGATAAGCCTGGAAGTTCTATAAATAAAGAGGCCACCCCCCCCCTCATTTAGCATAGAAGGAAGTAGTGAGAAATATTGTATGAAGTGTGTAAAGGAAGCCATCAGTTTAAAGGTGTGTTGAAGAAGCCATTAAGAGGTGTAATTGTAAAGTTTCTCCCATAGTCTTGGTGAAAGGAAAGTGAAGTCAATAACACTTGAAGTACCTCATGGGTGAGATTGTAACAATTTCATGTTAATATTATAATTTACTCTGATATTTCAGATTTATCATCATTGCTTCTTATCAGAGTCTATGGTATTCTTGTGTTATGTTTGTTGTTGTGTTTCCAGATTACATCCACCAAACTAAAGGCTGTGCATTAGTAAATAATCATAGCACGAGGAGTTCCCGGTGAAGAATTATCATAGTGCCAGATTGGTGATGACAGAATCCCAAAATATAGCTTGATAATGAATGGGAAAGGTAACTGGTCATTGTTAGGAAATTTTATTTCATAGGCCAAAAATATAGGATAAAATCAAAGGCAGAAATAGGTGACATGTACATTTGTTTACATAATATCCCTTGATTTTTCATTTTCCCTACATAGCTCATCCAACACAAGCTCTTAACAACTTCCTTATTTGTAAATCTAGCTATTATTTCATTATATTACTTAAAACTACATTTTAATTTTCACACACCCAAAATGGATTAATGTTGAACATACGATGTCATAATAGCTATGGTACTATGAGCCTGATCCTGAATAGAAGATGTGATGCCCCTTAGTAGTAATCTACTCTAAATAACCTAATATCCCTTATAATGGGAATCACCTTAGATAGATGTACTATGTTGGCATACATGATGCATTCTAGCTGAACACAATTGTATAAAATCCCGCAATTGTGTTGACCTTAGCAAGTGATATCAAATGCGCATGAATGTATTAACTTGCTACATGTCTAACTATTGGCTCTATCAGGATCACGTGTACCCTGTATATTAAGGATGTATATGAAATAGTCAAAAGATATAATTTGGGTCTCGCAAGTAATGCTCTAAAGAGCCTCTATTACCCCCTTATGAGAACTTTAAATAAAAAGTGCAACAAAATTCAGAAAGCTATCCTAGAGGACTTCGTGGTCTATCCACAAGTTATCTCCCGTCAACAATACGAGGATATCTTTCTTGTTGATATGCAGGCCTTTCACTAATGTTTCCACACCCCTACCTGAAATAATGAGGGATATCTAAATAGTTAACCTTTACGTTTAGGTGAATCTCAACATATAACATGATAATGAAGTATAAAGGTAATTGGTAATTTTTTAGGAAATTTTCTTTTAGAGGCCACAAATATAGGATAAATCAAAGGCATAAATAGGTGACATGTACATTTATTTACGAAATATCCCTTGATTTATCATTTTTCTACATTATTCGTCCAACACAAGCTCTTAATGACTTCCTTATTTGGAAGTCTATTTATCATTTCATTATATTATTTAAAACTACATTTTAATTTTCACACACCAGAATAGAATAGTGTTGAACATACGATGTCACAATATAAACAAAAAGAGGTCCAACTGTAACAATTATGGTACTATGATCCCGATCTTGAACAGAAGATGTGTTTCCCTTAGGAGTCTTCTGCTCAAAATAACCTAATACCCCCTTATAGTGGAATGGCGTGGCCCTATGCAATAATCTTAGATAGATGTATAATATGTTTGAATACATAATACATGCTAGATGATGTAACTACGTAACCTCTGCAACTGCTTTAACCTTAGCAGGTGATATCAAATGTGCGTGAATGTATAACTCGATACATGTCTAAATTTTACTTCTGTCAGGATCATGTGTACTATGTCTATGAAGGAATTTCTTGACATGGTCAAAAGATATAATTTGGGTCTCACGAGAAATTCTCCCAGGAGCCTCTATTGCTTCTTTCTGGGAACTTTAAATAAAAAGTGCAAAAAACATCCTGTAGGCTAACCTAGAAAGGTTGTGGCCTATCCACAAGTTGTCTCATGTTAATAATGCGAGGATCTACTTCATATTAATATACAGGTCTATCACTAATACGTCCACACCTCTACCCAAAATAATCAGGGATATCTGAATAGTTCACCTTTAGGTTTAGGTGAATCTCAACCTATAACATGATAATGAAGTGAAAAGGTAACTGGTTATTGTTAGGAAATTTTCTTTAAGAGGCCACAAATATAGGATAAATCAAAGGCAAAAAATAGGTGACATGTACATTTGTTTACGTAATATCCCTTGATTTTTCATTTTCCTACATAGATCATCCAACACAAAATCTTAACAACTTCCTTATTTGGAAGTCTAGCTATCATTTCATTATATTATTTAAAACTACATTTTAATTTTCACATGCCAGAATAAAATAGTGTTGAATATACGGTGTCATATTAGAAGCAACAGGAGGAACTGCAATATATATGGTAATATGATCCCAATCTTGAACAGAATATGTGTTGCCCTTAGTAGTCATCTACTCCAAATAACCTAATACCCCTTATAGTGGAATTTCATGGCCTTATGCAATCACCTTAGATGTAATATGTTGGAAGACATGATGCATATCAGATGGTGTAACTGTGTTGACCTTAACAGGTGATATCAAATGTGCATGAATGTATAACTCGATACATGTTTGAATTTTACTTCTACTACGATCATGTGTAATATATCTATGAAATATAATTTGGATCTCTCAAGAAATTATCCCAGGAGCCTTTGTTTCCCCCTTATGGGAACTTTAAATAAAAATTACAACAACATCTTGAAAGATAGCCTAAAAAGGTCATGGCCTATCCATAAGTTGTCTCACGTCAACAATAGGAGGAGCTACTTTCTATCGATATACAAGTTTGTCACTAATGCATACACTCCCCTACCCAAAATAATCAAGGATATCTAAATAGTTCACCTTTAGGTTTAGGTGAATCTCAACATATAGCATAATAATGTAGTATAAAGGTAACTATTCATTGTTAGGAAACTTTCTTTTAAAGGCCACAAATATAGGATAAATTAAACGCAAAAATAGGTGACATGTAAATTTTTTTATGTAATATACTTTGATTTTTCATTTTCCTACATAGCTCATACAACACAAGCTCTTAACGAATTCCTTATTTGGAAGTCTATTTATCATTTCATTATATTACTTAAAACTAAATTTTGATTTTCACTCACCAAAATATAATAGCATAAACATACAGTGTCACAATAGAAGTAACAGGAGGTCCAACTGTAACATCTATGGTACTATGATCATGATGATGAACAGAAGATGTGTTTCCCTTAGTATTCATCTATTCCAAATAAACTAATACCCCTTATAGTGGAATGTCATGGGCCTATGTAATCACCTTATATAGATGTCATATGTTGGAAGACATGATACATGCTAGATGACACAACTGCGTAACATCCACAACTGCATTGACCTTAATAGGTGATGTCAAATGTCCATGAATGTATAACTCACTACATGTATGATTGTTGCTTCTATCAGGATCATGTGTATCGTGTCTATGAAGGAATTTTATGACACTGTCAAAAGATATAATTGGGGTCTCGCTAGCAATTCTTCCAAGAGCCTCTATTTTCCCCTTATGGGGACTTTAAATAAAAAGTGCAACAACATCCTGAAAGCTAGCCTAGAAAGGTCATGGCCTATCCACAAGTGTTCTCATGTTAACAATGGGAGGATCTCCTTCTTGTCGATATACAGGCCTGCCACTAATGCATCCACACCCCTACCCAAAATAATCAGGGATATCTAAATGCTTCACCTTTAGTTTTAGGTGAATCTCAACATATAACATGATAATGAAGTATAAAGGTAACTAGTCATTGTTAGGAAATTTTCTCCAAGAAGCCACAAATATAGGATAAATCAAAGGTAGTAATCGGTGACATATACATTTTTTATGTAATATCCCTTGATTTTTTCATTTTCCTACATAGCTCATCTAACACAAGCTCTTAATGACTTCTTTATTTGGGGTCTAGCTATCATTTCATTATACACCACATTTCTTGTCACACTAGATTTGAGTTCATCAATAAAAAAATTAGTGACTCAAGCTAGAAGGGGTTGAATGTTTTTTAGGTTTAATTGTATCTTTCAAAGGTCTTTTAATGTTTTCACAGTGCACTTTGTAGTGGACAATTGTAATCGGTTGTTAAATAATATATGAGAGTTTGGCAATCTCTAATTTAGTTCTCTCTTGCAAATGTATGGAATAACTTATCATAACTATAAAAAATTAAATTAAAACTTAATTTAGAATACAATTTTGGATAACATACACCCATTACTACTTCAATTTCCTTTTTAAAATATTATTGTAAAAAAAAAAGTTGAAAACCTGCCCCTATTTTTAAAATTTTGAAAAAAAAAAAAAAAATTAAAAGAAATAAAAAACAAATAAATACTTGTTTTTGAGTAGTTTGATGGTGGTTCAGGTGAGCAAGAATTCGATTCAAGGCTCTGGAGGAGGGAGAAGTGGCATATTTTGAGCCACCACCAATATATATATATATATATATATAGAGGGGGTTCACTTGGAGGGGGTTCATGGAAACCCTGTTTAGCTAGCTACTTGCTACACACAAGTAAGATTAATTAGAACTCTCCCCTTCACCATTGTATTTATAGTGGTCACCAACTCTATCTATCTAATTAAATCTCATTAAATTACTATTCTCACTTTAATTGATCAAGTTTAGTATTAAATATTAGAGGAGGATTTAAAAATAAAATTTAGAGATAAAAATATAGTTCTCTCTAATTTTTTATGTCCCTACAAACCCCACTTTTTGTAGTGGTCCCTCATCAATGATAAAAATAATAAATGTCATTTATATTTCAGCAAACCTCTAAATATTATTGGCACGTCCTAGCCTTTATTGTTAATTGCATAAATTTTCATTTTTTCTCTTCGTGTTTGACCTTTAGCTTGGAAAAATAATAAATAGGTTGATACTTAATCCATGATACCGAGTGGACCATTTAGCATAGACATTCAAAGTACATGACACTTTACAAAAAACCAATCCACATCTAAACATTAATCTGACACACAATTACATAAACATGTGTGTCTATGGGAATTTCTTGGGATTCGTGAGTTGGGATAATCCATGATGCTGAGTGGGCCATTTAGCATAGACAACCAAAGTACATGACACTTTAGATAAAACCAATCCACTTCTAAATATTAATATGATACACAATTTCAGAAACACATGTCTGTTGTAACTAGGGAATTGATTGGGACTCTAAGAGTTGGCACAAAGTGACACAAGTCACTATTTTGGTTGGATACAAATTTACAACATCAGTAACACGTAAAATTGTAAAAATAATAAATAGTTTTATAATTCAAGATATTAGTTTGACCATTTAGCATAGAAAACCAAATTATATGACACGTTAGATAAAACCAATCCACGTCTAAACATTAATCTGACACACAATTGATAATCCATGCTTTCAGGTGGACCTTTTAGTATAGACAACCAAAGTACTTGATACTTGAGAAGAGACATCAAAAGTAAATAGTTTGATAATCCCCAATTTCGGGTAGACTATTTAACATAGACAACCAAAGTACATGACACTTTAGACAAAACCAATCCACGTCTAAACAACCAAAGTACACAACACTTTATAAAAAACCAAGCCACGTCTAAAAAGCCAAAGTACATGACACTTTAGACAAAACCAATCCACGTCTAAACAAACAAAGTACACGAAACTTTAGAAAAAACCAATCCACGTCTAAATAGCCAAAGTACATGACACTTTAGACAAAACCAATCCACTTCTAAACAACCAAAGTAAAAATAATAAATAGTTTGATAATCCACGATCTCGTTTCGGACCATTTAGCATAGAAAACCAAAGTACTTGACACTTTAGACAAAACCAATCCGTGTCTAAACATTAATCCAGCACATAATTGACAATCCACACTTCCGGTGGACCATTTAAGATAGACAACCAAAGTACATGACACTTTAGCATAGGCATCCAAAGTAAATAGTTTGATAATCCACGATGTTGGGTGGGCCATCTAGCATAGACCTCCAAAATACATGACACTTTAGATAAAACCAATCCGCGTCTAAATAACTGTATTACATGACACTTTATACATAGCCAATCTATGTCTAAACAACCAAAGTACAAACAATAAATAGTTCGATAATCCACGATGCCCAGTGGACCATTAGCATAGAGACACTTTAAACAAAACCAATCCACGTCTAAACATTAATCTGACACACAATTTTGATAATCCACACTTCTGGGTGGACCATTTAGCATAGACAACCAAAGTACTTGACACTTTAGCATAGACATCCAAAGTAAATAGTTTGATAATGCATGATGTTGGGTGGACCATTTAGCATAGACATCTAAAGTACATGAGACTTTATATAAAAACAATCCATGTCTAAACATTAATCCGATACACAATTAATATTCCCTCTTCAATCTATCCCACACTCTTTAAAGCAAAAAAAATCAAGTTTAGTATAAAATATTAAAGGAGGATTTAAAAGAAAATTTAGAAATCAAAATATATTTCTCTCTAATTATTTATGTCCCTACTTATTCCACTTGTTGTAGTAGTTTCACATCAATGATCACAAAAATAACCCTCGTTTATATTTAAGCCAACCTCCAAATATTGTTAGCGGGTCCTATCCTTTATTTCTAATTGAATAAATTTTCATTCTTTCTCTTCGTGTTCTACCATTGTCTTGGAAAAATAATAAATAGTTTTATACTTAATCCATGATGTTAGGTGGATCATTTAGCATAGAAAACCAAAGTACATGATACTTAAGAACAAACTAATCCATGTCTAAACATTAATCCGATACACAATTATAGAACCGTGTGTCCATGGCAATTGCTTGCATGTCATGAGTCAAGATAATCCACGATGCCAAGTGAACCACTTAGAATAGACAACCAAAGTACATGAAACTTTATACAAAATCAATCCACGTCTGAACATTAATCCAACACACAATTGTAGAAATGTCTGTTGTAAGCAGGGAATTGATTGGGACTGTGGGAGTTAGCAAAAAGTGGCACAAGTTGTTATTTTGGTGTGCTACAAGTTTACAATATTAGTAAGATGTAAACTTGTAAAAATAATAAATAGTTTGATAATTCACAATGTCAAGTGGACCATTTAGCATAGACAACCAAAGTACATGAAACTTTAGACAAAACTAATCCATGATTAAACATTACTCTGACACACAATTGATAATCCACGCTTCCGGGTGGACAATTTAATAGAGATAGCCAAAGTAAATAGTTTGATAATCCACGATGGTAGGTGGACCCATTACATGACAATTTAGACAAAACAAATCTACGCCTAAATAACCAAAGTACATGAGACTTTATAAAAAACCAAACCATGTTTAAATAACCAAAGTACATGGAAATTTAAAGAAAACCAATCCATGTCCAAACAACCAAAGTACATGACACTTTAGACAAAACCAATCCATGTCTAATCAGCCAAAGTAAAAAATAATAAATAGTTTGATAATCCATGATGTCGGATGGACTGTTTAGCATAGAAAACCAAAGTACATGACACTTTAGACAAAACCAATCCACGTCTAAACATTACTCCGACACATAATTGGTGATCCATGCTTCCGGATGGACCATTTAGCATAGACAACCAAAGTACATACCACTTTAGCACATACAACCAAAGTAAATAGTTTGATAATCCACGATGCCAAGTGGACCATTTAGCATAGACAACCAAAGTATCTGACACTTTATATAAAACCAATCCATTTCTAGAAATTAATTCGACACACAATTGATATTCCCATTTCAATCTATCCACTTCTAAATAGCCAAAGTACTTGATACTTTAGACAAAACCAATCCACGTATAAACAACCAAAGTACATGACACTTTAGACAAAACCAATCCATGTCTAAAAATACAAAGTAAAAATAATAAATAATAAACCAATCCACATCAATGATCATAAAAATAACTGTCATTTATATTTCAGCCAACCTTCAAATATTGTTGGCGGGTCCTATCCTTTATTACTTATTACATAAATTTCCATTGTTTCTCTTAGTGTTCTATCTTTTTCTTTGAAAAATAATAAATAGTTTAATACTTAATCCATGATGCCGAGTGGACCATTTAGCATATACAACCAAAGTAAATGAAACTTTAGATAAAACCAATCCACATCTAAACATTAATCTGAAACACAATTGCAGAAACGTGTATCTGTTGTAACCAAGGAATTCCTTGGGGCTTTGGGAGTGGACACAAATTGGCACAAGTCGTTGTTTTGGTTGGCTACAATTCTACAATAATAGTAACATGTAAATTTGGAAAAATAATAAATAGTTTTATAATCCACAATGTCAGGCAGACCATTTAGCATAGACAACCAAAGTACATGACACTTTAAACAAAACCAATCCACATCTAAACATTAATGAGACACATAAATACATAAACATGTGTATGTTATAACTAGGGAATTCCTTGGGACTCTAGGAGTCGGCACAAAGTGGAGCAAGTCATTATTTTGGTTGGTTACAAGTGTACAACATTAGTAACACATAAACATGGAAATATAATAAATAGTTTGATAATCCACAATTCTGGGTGGACCATTTCGCATAGACAACCAAAGTACATGACAATTTAAAAAAAAACCAATCCATGTCTAAGTATTAATAAGACACACAATTGTAGAAACGTGTGTCCATTGTAACTAGGAAATTGCTTGAGACTTTTGGAGTCGGTACAAATTATTATTTTGGTTTGCTACAAGTTTACAACATCAGTGACTCGTAAACTTAGAAAATAATAAATGGTTTGATAATCCATGATGTCGGCTGGACCATTTAGCGTAGACAACCAAAGTACATGAAACTTTAGATAAAACCAATCCATGTATAAGTATTAATTTGACACACAATTGCAAAAACGTGTGTCCCTTGTAACCAGATAATTTCTTGTAACTTTGTGAGTCAGAACATACTAACACAAGTTGTTATTTTGGTTGGATACAAGTTTACAACATCAATAACACGTACTCCTATAAAACATTCTTCTGATTTTTGTACATGTGTGAGTACGGATGGGAGATATGGAAGAGAATGACGTTATTTTTATTGCATTTAATTTCTTAATGGATTCCCAAGGTCGGCCGGATCCCACCACCCATACGTTTCTTTTTCCTTTCCGTTATCTTGGGATATTGTTGGATGTTCTCAGCCGTTCTCCCTAACTATCACGCACGTTTGCAAATGACATCATATTTATATTTTGCTAGACTTTTCCTCAAATATACACTGCAGGGCATTGGTTGGGTATGCCGATTGACTTTTTGGAGGTCGCGTGTTCAATACACCGCTAACTTACGTGATGGTTAGGCTCCGCCGTTGTCAGCGATTTCACCATAACTAAGATTGTGGGTTGTTTGTTCATATTTCAACACTATTCTTGTGACATGATGCAAAGATAATTTGAAATTCCAGGCTTGCTAACAATACAATACAACTGTTTACATTATTACCTTTGCTATTTGACTGTACTAGTCAAACATTCCATTCGGAAGACTGTGGAGTACGGAAACACTTATTATGCATATTTTTTCCCCATTCTTACAGCTCAAACCTGGAAATTTGAGTTATCATGTCTGTCATTGTAACATCAAAAAAATTTCACGTCTTAACACTTTCCGGTGGTTATGAATTCCAAATTTTATATACAATTTTTTTTTGTAAATTGTAACTCCATTTAGCAACTTCTCATCAGAGCCAGCGGACCGAAGAGAAATCAAGCCAGAGAAATTAATGGAGGAAAACTACATTTAATTTACAAATGGCAGTTGAACAAAAGAGTCATGTACTAGAGAAATCTCTCTCCCACGAGTTTGAGTGCTATGAATTGAGAAAGAGAGTGATAATTCACTTAATATAGATTTTTTTTTAGTACATTGTTGATAGGAAGTGAAGGATTTATTTACTGGATGAACATAAACTGCTAAAATTAGTTTCTAGGGGAAGGTATTACTGGGACCAACAGGATAAAAATGTCCAATTCTCTACTCAATATTTTTTATTTTACCTTTTTCAAGAATTTATAATATAATACACTTGTTACCCATGAAATCTAATATAAATTTATTTTCCTATTGAACATTCATGGAATTCAATTTTAATTTTTTTCTCTTTTACCTAACATACTTAATTTATATTTGTGCTTCTGGTACTATTGCACATTTAGTGAACTTATTTTTTTATTTTTGTTACCAATTTGTAATATGTACAAGGTATTACCCACGGAATTTAATTTAAATTTGATTTTCTGGTACTGTTGCACATTCATGGAAGTTAATTTATTATTTTCTGTTATTAATCCTTGATATTTCGATCTTTTGCAAAGGTGCGAGATTGGTGTTTCGTCCCATAATATAAATATGAGTTCTACCCATTAGAAATTCGTCCCCTCCTGGTTTCAACAATTTATATCTTATAAAAAATGAAACTTTAAATAATATCGGGCTCCATGTAGCATAGACAACCAAAGTACGTGACACTTTAGACAAAACCAATTCATGTCTAAACATTAATCTGACACACAATTGATAATCCAAGCTTCCGGGTGGACCAACTATCATAGATAAAAAAATTACATGACACTCTATTATAGACAACCAAATAAAATAGTTTGATAATCCACGATGTCGGATAAACCATTTAGCATAGACAACCAAAGTACATGAAACTTTAGACAAAACCAATCAACGTCTAAACATTAATCTGACACAATTAATATTCCCACTTCAATCTATCCATGTCTGAACAACCAAATTATAAGACACTTTAGACACAACCAATCCACATCTAAACAACCAAAGTACATGACATTTTAGAAAAAACCAATGCACGTCTTAAAAACCAAAGTAAAAATAATAAATAGTTTGATAATTCACGATGCCAAGTGGACCATTTAGCATATACAATCAAAGTACATAACACTCTAGACAAAAGTAATCCATGTCTAAACATTAATTCAACACAAAATTGATAATCCACGATGCCGAGTGGACCATTTAGTATAGACAGCCAAAGTACATGACACTTTAGACAAAAATCAGTCCACATCTAAACATTAATTTGACACACAATTGATATTCCCGTTTCAATCTATCCCACACTCAAAGCGATAACAAATAAATTTTAATATAAAATATTAAAGGAGGATTTAAAAAATAAAATTTAGAGATGAAAATATAGTTCTCTCTAATTTTTATGTCCCTACATACCCCACTTGTTCTAGTGGTTGGACATCAATGATCACTAAAATAACCATTGTTTATATTTCACCTAACCTCCAAATATTATTGGTGGGTCATATCCTTTATTGTTAATTACATAAATTCCATTGTTTCTCTTCGTGTTCTACCTTTGTATTGGAAAAATAATAAATAGTTAGATATTTAATCCATGATGATGAGTGGACCATTTAGTATAGACAACCAAAGTACATGACACTTTAGAAAAAACCAATCCATGTTTACACACTAATTTGACACACAATTGCAGAAACGTGTGTCCATTGTAACCAGGGAATTTTTTGGCACTATGGGCATCGACCCAAAGTGGTACAAGTTGTTATTTTGGTTGGCTACAAGTATACAACATCAGTAACATGTAAACTTGGAAAAAATTAAATAGTTTAATAATCCACGCTTCCGCGTGGACCATTTAGCATAGACAACCAAAGTACATGACACTTTAGACAAATTTAATCCACGTCTAAACATTAATATGACACACAATTAATATTCCCTCTTTAATCCAATATCCCACACTCCTTAAAGCAATAAAAAATCAAGTTTACTATAAAATATTAGAGAAGGATTTAAAAATAACATATAGAGATGAAAATAGAATTCTCTCTAATTTTTTATGTCCATACATACCCCAATTGTTGTAGTGGTCACACATCAATGATCACAAAAATAATTGTTGTTTATATTTCAACCAACCTCCAAATATTATTAGCGGGCCCTATCCTTTATTGCTAATTGCATAAATTTCCATTGTTTCTCTTCGTGTTCTACCTTTGTCTTGGAAAAATAATAAATAGTTTGATACTTAATCCATGATGACGGGTGAACCATTTATAATAGACAACCAAAGTACATGACACTTTATACAAAACCAATCCACGTATAAACATTAATGTGACACACAATTGCAGAAATGCCTGTCTATTGTAACCAGGAAATTGCTTGGGACTCTATGAGTCATCACAAAGTGACACAAGTCATTATTTTGGTTAGCTACAAATTTACAAAATTAATAACATGTAAACTTAGAAAAATAATAAATAGTTTGTATCTTAATCCATGATGCTGCAGGGACCATTTAACATAGATAACCAAATTACATGATAATTTAGAAAAAACCAATCCACGTCTAAACATTAATCTGACAGACAATTACATAAACGTGTGTCCATTGAAACCAGGGAATTGCATGGGACTTTGGGAGTTGACACAAAGTGGCAGAAGTCATTATTTTTGTTGGCTAGAAGTTTACAACATCAGTAACACGTACTACTATAAAAACATTCTTCTGAGTTTTGTATGTGCACTAGTACGAATGGGAGATATGGAGGAGAATGATGTGTAATTTTTGCATCATCTGATTTCTTAATGGCCATACATTTCCTTTTCCTTTCCGTCGTCCTGTGATATGGCCATAGGATGCTGTCCGCCATTTTATCGTAACTAAGATTGTGGGTTGTTGGTTCAAATTTCAACACTATCCTTGTGACATGATGCAGATATAATTTGAAATTCCAGGCCTTCTAATGATACAATACAACAATTTACATCATTACCTTCGCTGTCCAACTGTACTAGTCACATATTCCATTCAGAATACCGTGGTGGAGAGAAACACTTATGATGCATACTTTTATCCCCTTAACTCAACTCAGGCCTAGAAATTCAAGTTATCATGTTTGCCATTGTGACATCAAAATTTGTTCATGACTTAGCTCTTTTCAGTGGATGTGAATTCCAAATTTTATACACAATTTTTTAATAAATTGTAACAACATTTACCAACTTCTCATCGGAGAGCCATCGAACCCAAGAGAAGACACGCCAGAGAAATTATTGGAGGACAACTACAAGCCAATGGAGAATTCTATGAGATTGCAGAATGAGGATAACATGGAAAAAACAACACCTGAAGAGAGAGTATCCTAAGTACACAACACACCTATCATCTCTCTGAAGATGATCCAAACGTCGTCTCCACATGTCCATGGAGAAATTATGTGACTCTACACCTGCCCCGATGGAAGTTCCGGTTAGATACAAGAACCAGATTTTAAGTGTTATGGATTTTTCCTTCATGTGGGAAAGATCTTATCAAATGTAAGTGTATTTAATGGTTGTTTTGTGTTGAATAATGGAAGAAATTCACGAAATATAGATCCATTTTTTAAGGATTATAAAAAAAATGTTGAGGCTTTCCAAGGAGCTAAGAACGATGTAGCTCTGATTTGGGGTCAATGTTTTAATATACAAACAACAGTTGAACAAAAGATTCATGTACTGGAGCAATCGTTCTCCCCTAGTGAGAAGGAGAGTGTTAATTCTGAGTAGATAGAAAATGAAGGATTTATTTACTGGATGATAAAATGCTACAATTATTTTTTGCGGAAGGTAATTGGGACCAATGGGATAAAAATGTCCAATTATCTACTCAATATTCTTTGTTATTCCTTTTTCAAGAATTTATAATATAATACACTTGTTACCGATGTAATCTAATATAAATTTTGTTTCTTTTGAACATTCAAGGACTTCAATTTTAATTTTTTTCTCTCCTACCTATCTTACATATTTAATTTAAATTTGAGCTTCTGGTACTGTTGCACATTTAGGGAACTTAATTTTTTGTTTCTGCTACCAATTTGTAATATGTGTAAGGTGTTATCCATGGAATTTAATTTAATTTTTTTTTCCGGTACTATTGCAAATTCATGGAAGTTAATTTATTATTTTCTGTTATTAATCCATAATATATCCTCGAGCTTTTCCAAAGGTGTGAGACTAGTTTTCCATGCTATAATATAAATATGGATTCCACCCATTAGGAATGCATCCCCTCCTAGTTTCAACGATTTACATTTTATCGAACATATCAATTCGTCTGGGCTCCAATGTCATTGTAATAACCCAAATTTAGAGTAGGATAATATCAGGGGCAATGAGAATGAGGATATTATTGAAAAATTCTAGCTTTCAGATGTTCCCATTAATGGGTAGATTTTTTTTCTCTACACTGGTTATTTTGCTTGCAGGCAGGTAGAGTGATTCTTAGAAAAACATACCCTAAAACTTAAAGAATATCTTGTTGAGCGTGGGTGAGAAAGATAGCTCAAGAAGAATATCTTTCAATTATACTTTGATGGATGGTCATACCCTCTTGTAGATATTTAACCCTCTTGTAGAGATTAAAAATTTTCATATGCTAGAAGACGGTTTCAAAGATAAGTTTTACACTAAACAATTGAATTCTTTTTAAAACATTTAATAATATTCTAATAATTCTATTTTATAGTATAAGAATCCCATAAGGACACATTTAATTGAAGAATAAGAGTATGTCTATCAAACATGTTATATCACTCCATAAAAATTTCAAGTGCAAATTGAATTGGGGCCTAAAAAAATATTACTTATGCTTGCTAGGTGGTATGCCTTTAACCTATTGCTTGTATTAGGATATGAGTAGCTGACTTGTGTCTTACCATATCATTTTATTATTTCATTTATACTTTCTCCTACTTAGTGGTTCGGCCTTGGTGATGGCCATACCATATGAATAATATATAAAGGGGATTATAGGCAGTAGTTTATCATCATTTGAGCATTTGAGTCTTATTGTATGGTTTGGAGGTTTCCCCCTCGAAGTGGCGAAGCTATTCTAATTAAATATTGAGATAATTTATTTGAAATATTGTGTTCTTTGGTGTTCTATTTCTTATCATACTCTAAATTATACAAGTAATTTCATTACAAGTGGTATCAGAGCTACGATCCGGGCCAAAATTAGGCTAAAAACCCTAATTTTTTTCTTTATGCTATATCTTGCAAACCAGAGCTAATTTGTCATATATTTTGTTACCAAAGTTGTGAATCATTCCAAGTAAGTTTCCCTAAAAAATTTAGACTTTTTAAATTTATTTTGTAAAAGTTATTGCAAATTTAGGGTTTTTCATAAAATCATTCCCTAGGCTACAAATTGTGGATTATTTCCAAGTTATTTACATTTTCAAAAATATCTCAAAAACATATTAGTAGTATCTTTTTTGTGTTTTTTACTATTTAGCCAAATTTTTATCGAAACCCTAAACTTTAGGTTTCGACATCATGGTGGGCCCTTCCAAAAGATCCAAAAATAATTTTGTCACTCCAAGTAAAATCCCAAATAAAGATGGGGTAGTGATTAAAGAGTTGGAGTCAGAAGGGGTAAATACAGATTCCTCAACACTAGGTTTTACCTCATTTGACCATAAGGTGAGTTAAATCGAGTATGATCTATGAAATCTACAATCTAAGATGACATGTAAAGGAGACATAGACCAAATCAATCAATGGTTAGATGATATCATGAAACATATAAAGGGTAAAAATTCTGTCCAAAATCAGTCCCAAATCAACCAAGGATGATCTTCGGTTCAGAATAATGGGAAAAATAACCAACAAAATCCAACTTATTCACAACCACGAAACATGATGTTGAAAGTGGAGATGCGCAAATTTTATGGGAAGGATCCACTTACTTGGATAAATCAAATGGAGAACTTCTTTGCGTTACATCAAACCCCATTAGGAAAAAAGGTGATCTTGGCATCCTTATAGCTTGAACCAAACCAATTTGTTTGGTATCAATGGTTATGTGCTCAGAGGAAGAATCATGGTCTTAATGTCACTTGGACAGTTTTTACTGAGGAGTTGCAATTGCACTATAGTTTCAGTGTTTCATATAACTACTTTAGCAAATTGGAAAAGTTACAAAAAATAGGATCAGTCAAAGATTATGTGCATTAATTCTAGAACCTATCCTTAAGGGTGGAGAATATTACAGAAGGGAATCTAAATGACCTATTTCTTGGTGGTCTTAAGGACCAAATTGAGCATGAGGTACATATGTTTAATCCACTCAAGCTTTCTGATTCTATTATCATGGAATGTAGAGTAGAGGAAAATTTTATTTGCAGTAGGATGCATCCTTTCACTAACACCAGAGATCGTAGTTACTCTTGCCCATCATTTTCTCGGCCAATTAAACTGACTCCTCAACAAATGGAAGAAAAAAGAGAAAAAATATTATGTTTTAATTGTGACACAAAATATGGAATGGGACACAAATGTGCTAAGAATATTTTTTTCTATATTGAAGGAGGAAATCATGATGAAAATGAAGCTGAAATTATAGGAGAGGCTAAGGAACAAGTAGAAGATGAATTAGAGGATCACTAACCTACAATTTATTGCCATGCATTGTCAGATGTTATTAATCCTCAAGCACTCAAGGTTATTGACTATCTCAAAAAAAAAGGTGACGGTGTTTATTTACTCAGGGAGTACTCATAGCTTCATAAATAGTAAGTTATTTTCCCACCTCAATTGTTTTATTTACGCATATCCAGAAATTCAAGTTATGATTACAAATGGTGGGAAAGTCAAGTACATAGGAAAGTTTCATAGTATCAAAATTCTCATGGGATACTACGTGTTAGACTTGCCTATGTTTGTTATTTCTATGGGTGGGGTAGATATTGTTTTGGGTGTCTAATGGCTCACAACCTTGGGTACTATAGAGATGAATTTCCAAGAATTGTTCATGTGATTTCATTCATAAGGAACGAAAATATAATTAAAAGAGATAGTTGCTAAGTCTCCATAGATTATCAGCTCTCATCAGATGCAGAAGGTTCTTAGAAAAGGATTAGATGAATTTGTGACAAAGTTATTTTTTGTAGAGTTACAAAATACAGAGTCTTTAATGCCACCTGATCTTCAAAATATTGTTGATTCTCACTCATCTATTTTTGAGGAAATTCCAAAGGGAATACCACTAGTTAGGGATCATGATCATGTCATTCAGTTGATTCTAGGGAGTACAAAACCTAACATCAAACCATATAGATACCCATATTCCTAGAAAAGTGAGATAGAGAAAATGGTGTAGGAAATGTTGAAGGCAAACATCTTTAGGCATAGCCAGAGCACATATTCTTCACCAGTGGTCATGGTACGTAAAAAGGATGAAACATGGAGAATGTCTTCAGATTATCAGGAACTCAACAAGTACACCATCAAAGCTAAGTTTCCTATTCTAGTAATTGATGAATTGCATGGTGTAATTTATTTCACAAAATTAGATCTTCGTTTAGTGTACCATCAAATTATAATAAAAAAGGAAGATGTTCATAAAATGGCTTTCAAGACTCATAAGTTTCATTATGAATTTTTGGTAATGCCCTTTTGTCTTACAAACTCTCCCTCAACATTTCAAAGCCTTATGAACACTATTTTTAGGCCATTTTAAAGGAAATTTGTATTATTTTTCTTTAATGACATATTGATTTACAGTAAGACATGGGAAGAACACTTGCAACATGTAGATAAAGTGTTAGAAGTTTTGGAGAAACATAAGCTCTATGAAAATTCATCCAAATGTTATTTTGGTGTACAAAAGGTAGAGTACTTAGGTCATATTAAATCCCATGAAGGTGTAAAATTTGATCCTCAAAAGATCAAAGATATGGTGGAATGGCTTAGGCCCAAAACTCTTTAAAATATCTGAGGGTTCCTAGGACTAACAAGGTACTATAGAAGATTTGTGAGGGGATATGGTAGAATTTTAGCTCCCCTCACTACATTTCTAAATAAGGGTGCCTTTCATTAGATATATGTGGCCACTAAATTCTTTGAGTAGTGGAAGGAAGCCATGTGCACCACCCCAGTTTTGGCTACTCCTGACTTCTCAAAAACCTTCATTTTTGAGTATGATGCTTCAAAATCAAGATTGGGAGTAGTTCTAATGCAGGAAGGAAAACCAATTGTATTTGAGAGTCACCAGTTCTATAACACTTGCTAAAATGACCACTCGAGACCCAAGAATAACCTGGGTTTAAATAGAAAAATTATGGAATAATTTTTTTTCCTTTGAAAAGTGTGATCACTACCAGGCTTTAAGCAACAATTGTCATAGCAAAGATTCAAAGTCACTTATAATTAATAAATAAAAATTTCCCGTTATAACAAATATTAAATCCACATCACAAAATTAATGAGTGTAATTAATCCAATATAGTTAAATTTCTCTTAGGTGTTAATTTAATAAATAATTAAATTAACACTGTATTTAAATGTTCCTTAATTAATTTTAGAGGGTCAAAGGGGCCAAAACAATTAAATGCCCAATGTATTTAATTTTACTAGGTCTAAACAATAACCAAGGTCCTATTTACATGGGTTAGAAAAAAAAACATTCTCTTATCCCCTAGTGTGACCCTTCAAAAAGGTCAACCCATGCTCTAGAGTTACTCATGTAAGTTAAAAAGGGGTAATTTCCCACTTACCCACTCTCAGAATCATCTTTGCACTTCAACCTGATTTTTCACATATTTAATGCACTTAAGGTTTCCAGAAAACATTTCCATTAGATAGGAAATTTCTTCCCCTTTCCAATGATATAAAGAAGTCCTCCTAACTCTTCATATTTCTTAAGTTACAGCTGGCAAACCTAGGGAGGAAATTTTTCCCAAAGGCGGGGCCTGCGGGCCTGGGGAAGAAAATTTTCCCAAAGGCAGGCCGGCAGGGAGACTTAAAAATTTTCGCTCTTTTTCAAAAAGGTATAGTTTGAAGGTGTGGGCCTACGAACCCGCGAAAGTATATTTTTTTTTTTCAAAAGTGAAGGATGCGGGGCTGCAGAGGAACTTGTGAATTTTACATTCTTGCAAAAAGTACCCTAAGTAATTTTTGGGCCCGTGGATCCAATTTGTAATTTTATTTTTTTTGACAATTAGTTTTTTTTAAACCAACCGAAGTAAAAAACTTCATAAGGCCATAACTTTCAACTGGAAGCTCGGATTTGGGCAAATGAAGACTTTTTTGAAAGGGATGGAACTCCACTTTGCATGGGAAACTTCAAAATTCATTTTCATCAAACTTAGATGGGTGAATTTTTAAGAAAACGTCTTTCCTGCCATAAAAATATGAACTAAACATTTTCAACTGCTAGAATTGGTCTAATTCACTATTCTTTCTCCTTCAACACCCCAACCAGGCATGGAGAAACGTAATTGAAAGATTTATAATGGATTGCAAGGATTAATTGATTAGTGTTGAGATTTCAATACGAATTTATTTTATTTTTTGTGAAATGGCATTATTATGCCTCTTGCCTGATTATTGGAGTTCTGAATAAATTACTAGGTAAATGCAGTTGTTTTATTAAGTTATTTATTCATCCTTAGTTCATTCCAAGGTTTCATTTTGTCTTTCAAGTTGCAGAGTACTATGTATATTTTCTAATATTTATTTGCAAGATTTACAAAGAATCTAAATGGAAAAATATAAGCCCGAATTGATCTACTTTTCGTTATCATCCTTTAGATATTTAAGTTCATTCCATTCCAATTTTACAATGTTTAAATTTACTTCAATCCATGCGTGAAAACCCAAAATACATTTTTCCTTTCAAAACATGAATTTCAAATGAAACAAAGAATGTAATATTTCTTCATACATTTAAAAAAAAATAAAAAAATTCAAATAGATATTTCACAATATATTTCAAACACAGATTTCAAATGAAAACCATACCATTTGTGGTAATTAAAACAACTTCTATTGAGCTCCAATAATTATTTTACAACTTCCTTTTTTGTTCATCAAATACAACTTACAGAATATACATCTCTCACATTCAAATGTAGGTTCCATTTCCAAAACAGGGAAACTTTCCTTCACAAATAATGTTATAATGCCATACACTTGAAGTGGGAAATTTCACAATAAGGAACCCAAGGAGAAACAACAAAATTTGTCTTCATCCTCAGCTCTGGAACATCAACAAGAAGATCCACCATATATCTTTTGATCTCAACAAAAAAATGAGGAGAGGCAATGCTCTCCACCTAACCAAAAATTCCAATGAAAATGAGAAGCCATCCTCCTCATTGGCCCCTGAGCCCCAATCACAAAGTAATAAGAAATGTATTTCAACTCATGGCAACAAACTAGCTTCCACAACACAAAAATAGTTTACACAAATAGAACATAGTCCAAATACATACTGCGGTTTACAACCACAGGAAGAACAACAACCAATACTCATGCTTCATCATACACTAGCCAAAGGAGCAAGACCTATGGGGGAATCTGCTTATACCTCCCAATGGGGAAATGGGTGCCCACCTTAAAATATCTCTCTCTCTCTCTCTCTCTCTCTCTATATATATATATATATATATATATATATATATATATCATTTCAAAACCCCTACTTGCCCTTATGCCTCCCCAAGTACCCCTTATACCTCCCATTCTCTTATGCATCCCCACACTCTTATGGCACCCCATAACGAGTAAAGAAATGCAAGCTATTTATTTTACAAGGTGGAACCCAATCCCAAACTCCCTCCACAATAACACATATACCTCCCCAAAACTTGTATTCCTCCCCACAAGAGATCCACATAGTCTTCTCCTACACCATACCTAGGCAATTTAACCAACCAGCCAACAACATACCAAAATATTCAAGCATTCACATATACATAAATAAAAGGATAACATTATAAAGATCCAAGATCCTACCTCTCCCTGGTAGAGTTAGCTCCAAAGGTTCGACAACAAGATTTTTCCAATCCAAATAGTCCAAAAGCTCCAACAATCCACAAGCATTCAACAAAATCTCTAACTCTCTTCCAAATTACAAGAACTCTAAACCAAAAGAAGTAACCAAAAATGAAGTCACCAAATGAAGTAACCCCCTCTAGTCAACCCAAAACAACAAAAGAATTTGAATAAATAGAAAAGGGAGGGAAGACGATGAGATGACTCCATGTAGGATGCCACATCACTCATCCTCCACTCCACTTCACAAGTCAACTTCAAACTCCGAATCACAATTAAAAAGGTGGGTGAATAAATGACATTTTCCTTTACACACACAATTCAATACCACACCCCTAGGAACAAAATTAATTTCATGCAAGAAGGTGCAAAAAAAGACTTACAACTTGCCTTCTAAAATACATAATAAGGCCTAGTTTTGACTCCCCAACTCATAGGTAAGGTTGGTGTAACAATTTAAGAGGTGTGAGACAAGTTTAACACTCAAAATTACTTACACATTACTTACAAAACATAATTAATTACAAAACATAATCCAAGAGCCATCAGATCTAATAAATGCATTCTTTTGACCCATTTTAATTTATTTAACAACATGATTTCACACTAATTTAGACACAAATAAAAAAATAATAAAGGGGAAAATACATCACTAAAATCCACATACTAAATTTAAACAAAGGAACTAAGTAAAATAATACACATATCCCCTTGGTCACATTCAAAGGTGATTCCCCCCATGGGGACCCCTAACACCAATTCAAACACACACACACACACACACACATAACAAATACACGTTGTCATGGTAACCCTTCTTGAATTCATTTAGGATTCTAATGTGGTTGGTCTCCAATCCCTTGATGTTTGTTGTGACATGCTTACATGCAAAACAAAAATACCTCATTTGGCCTTGTGGCCACATCAAATCATCCAAAATAAATATAGAATATAATTCAAAAATCATCTATATATGAATCAAAACATCCTCTAGGAAAGTAATGATATCATTTACAATTTCATCAATAATAATATGATCATAATATTAGTTCAATTATTTAGGTCTACTCAATATGACAAATTTTCACATGTTCGAAACACACAAACATAACCATGACAAGCATTGTATCAACATCAATATAAAATGTCTCTAATAATCCACATGCATCATATATGAATCAAATCAACCACAGTCCTGAAAGGAACGATAAGAGGATTGTTCCAAGACGCGATCTCAGATGATAATATCACACCACATTAGATTTGCAAAACAAAAGAGCTAAAATACCATATATGGAAATCCATCATAATCCATAATGCTCAATACATTACAATAGAATGACTTGAATTATTTAATAAGGAAGATGTACATATAGGAGGAGGGAAGTGCAACTAATATCTAAATCAGTGGTGAAAAACTCCCACTAACTGATACTGGTAGTTAAGTTAACTCCAAAAGACTAGTAAGCTAACTCCACATAACTGAGAAGATAACTCAACACAACTAGTAAGCTAACTCCACACAACTAGTACACCTACGCAAGCCAACCCAACAAGTGTAGGGATAACACAAGTCATTTTATTGTAATGTATTGAGCATTATGGATTATGATGGATTTCCATATATGGTATTTTAGCTCTTTTGTTTTACAAATCTAATGTGGTGTGATATTATCATCTGAGATCGTGGCTTGGAAAAATCCTCCTATCATTCCTTTCATGGTGTTGAGAATGGGATAAAAAAAGGTGGGTCCTAGAAACAAGGCTTAATGAGGTACCCATGTACAATAACTGGGAAAATTGGACACCGCAAGGTACCAAAAATCAGTAATAACAAAGTAGAGAGGGAAAAATCCTGCTGCAAGATATCCTCAGAATCTTGGCTCCAAAAAATCATACAATGCTGAAGAAGTGTGGTGCGCACTGTGGTCTGAATCCACTACTCGATCATATCACTCAAAAACAACTGACACTGGGCTTCACCATAATAGCTCCATGCAAGGAGACTATCAATGGAGTGATATCGAAAGTGAAAAACAAACACCAAACATAATTTGATCAACTGCTACAAATAGGTGTACCACGATCCAAGAACAACCAAGGCAACAAGGTGGACATGAGATCCAAATAAATAGGAGTGTCATGATCCAAGGAAAGCCAAGGTAACAAGGAAAGGACACAAAACTCAAAGAAGTAGTATCAACACCACAAGAGAGACTGCCAACATGCCAAAAAAAAGTGTCAAAAATACAGATCCAAAATATCTCAACAAATAAGAGATATATAAATGTATACACCCATAGATACAAGAATGCAATACCCAAAATTTTAGGATGTCGGGCTCAACCGAAATTATGTCTACAAGTGATCATAACACCCTCTCAAATTTGGCACTTTATAATTGAGTGCATGTAAATATTACAATGAGTAACAATACCTTTTATATTTGAAATATGTGTATAAAAAATGACACCAATGCGTAGATCTCGAAAAAATACACAATTTCAAAAAAAAGATCACCTTAATCCAAGCTACAGATCATAAGTTATGAGCTCTAGAAGGTTTTGCTATTAAAATAATATTATAATGTTGATCTTTTTTAAAAGGTACACATGACACCCAAATGTCCAAAGGGTAAAAGAGTGCATCCTTTTATCCATTAGATATAAGTGTGTACCTTTCAGATGCATTCTTTTACCCTTTGGATATTTCAGTGTTGGATGCAATCTTTTATCCACTGGACGTAGATATGTACCCTCTGGATGCATTCTTTTATCCATTGGATATAAGTGTGTACCTTTCAGATGCATTCTTTACCCTCTGGATATTTCTATTTTGGATGCAGAATTTTATCCACTGGACGCAGATTAGTACCCTCTGGGTGCATTCTTTTATCCATTAGATATTGGCGTGTACCCTCTGGACGCTCTGATACCATGAAAGGAATGATAGGAGGATTATTCCAAGATGCAATCTCCTATGATAATAGCACACCACTTTTTTTTTGCAAATCTAATGTGGTGTGCTATTATCATCTGAGATTGTGGCTTGGAACAATCTTCTTATCGTTCCTTTCAAGTCCATGATCTCTAATGTCTGACATCATACCAACTTGAAAGCTATAATAATGTCCATAAGTATAGTTGATAGTATCATAATCAATAACAAAAGATGTCGAAGGGAAGTGGGCACTACAAATTCAAAGGACAAAATCTTCTCAAACCTCTCTATGAGAAATAAATGATGGCTATTCTTCATGCGGTCAAGAAATGGAGGCCCTATCTAATGGGTAGACACTTGAAGGTGAAAACTAATCATGATAGTCTCAAATAATTTTTGGAGTAAACGTTATCATACAAGGAACAACAAAATTAGGTTAAAAAATGTTGGCTTATGATTTATAAATAATATACAAAAAGGGTAAAGAAAATGTAATAGACGATGCATTGTATAGAAGGGATACATCCATAGAAACATTACTATTTGCAATTTCCATGTTGAATTCCGATTAGGTAGATTAGAAAAGATTAGAATGGGATTAGGAAAAGGATACACAATCTACAATATAGAATATCAAGCAAGGCTCTATAACATCTAACCAATCTGAGTGGAAAGGTAATGCCCTATGGTACAAGGGCATGTTATACTTGCACAAAGATTCTAAGTTGAAGCATAAGATTCTTGTTGAGCTCCATGCATCACCTGTTGGAGGACACTCTAGGTTTTTGAAGACATATCATATAATAAAAAGAGAATTCTTTTGGGAAAGACTCAAGGGTGATGTAAAAAAATTTGTATCAAAGTGTTTGGTATGCTAACAAAATAAAGGTGAAACCATTAAGACACAAGATCTATTGCAACCATTACTAATTCCTAACCAAATATGGGAGGAGGTCTCCATGGATTTCATTACAAGATTGCCTTGTTCAAATGGTAAGAATTTAATTTTGGTGATTGTGGACAGGCTTACAAAATATTCCCATTTTTATGCCTTGTCACATGCATTTGCAGCTAATACAGTCACAGTTATTTATTTTGAGACAGTTCAAAAGATACATGGAACCCCAAATATGATTGCAAGTGATCGTGATCCTATTTTCACGAGTAATTTTTTGGAAAGAACTATTTACATGTTTGGGTACTCAACTATCTCACATTTCATCTTACCATCCTCAAACTGATGTCAACAAATTCTTAGAGGGATATCTACGTTGTTTTCTATCAGATAAGCATGAATGTTGAGTTAAATGGCTACCACTTACAGAATGGTAGTATAACACATATTTTCATACCTCTTCTCAAATGACCCCATTTTTAGTGTTATATGGCTACCATCCACCATCTATCACTTCTTCCTTGAGGGAAAAAAACTAAGTTTAGAGATGTTGAGGAAGGCATGCAGTATCAACAACATGTTTTGGTAGGTTTGAAGGAGGAATTTTGCATTGGCACAAAACATGATGAAACAATAATTAGATCAACACTGTTAGTGAATAAAATTTTGAAATTTGTGATTGGGTTTTTGTATGCCTACAACCTTACAATAATATGTCCCTGAAGCAACAGAAAAAGGAAAAAAACACTTTCTCCTAAATATTATGGTCCTTATCAGGTTCTACAAAAAATTAGAAGTGTTGCTTATAAAATAGAGTTTCCCCAATTGTTTCACTGAATTATTGTGTGATAAAAAAAATAAGGTACAAGATCAAGAGGAATACCTGTGATTATGTATATGGTAGGTTGATTGCATGCATTACTAATTTTATCTAAGTTGATCATGCATAACTCATTTTTGTCTAGGAAGGACTACCTGTAGATACAAAACAAGACCACAAAATGATATTGAATAGCAAGATTCAGAGGACTTCCTAGCAAGGCTAGATCCGGGAAGCGTGATGCTTCCTTAAATGGTTGTCAATCCTCTATTTATTATCAAATTAATAAAATTAAATATGAGAAATGATGGACCTATTGCTAACACTTTGATTTAGGTATCTCAAAACGTAATCAACATACTAGATTTTATACAAAGGGTTGAAATATAAACTAATATAACTTTAAAAAAAGGTATGTTTCTAGTTGGGACATGTCACAGGGGTGTTAGGTAAGGGTCACGAAGGTATTTGGTAAGTTCTAGGTGGAATTTGGGTGATGTTAGAGGAATTTTGGTGAAGGTTAGTAGAAAACACAGTGGACCGACGTTAGTCTGGTGATCGATTCCGGTAAAGCGAGGAGACCGACGATGGTTAAGACGACCAACATCAATAGGGGGTAATATGGTGGTAATTAAATAAAAGTATTTTTGGACGTCTTTGTGATTGTACATAGAATGAAGGGAGAATGGTTGGGTTTGTAATAATTCCAAGAAGAATCAAGAATTCATAGAGGTCAGGTACGGAGAGCTAGAAGGTCGTGGTTGGTTGGATGGGTAGATTAGTAAGAAGGTGGGGATAGAGGAATGCAAGAAGGAATAAGATGTAATAAAAAAAGGTAATGAACCTACACTTTAAGCAAGTACAAAATGATGAAAATCAAGAATACTTGCATTTTTAGGTCTAGTAGGTGAAGGAAGGTAGTTGTTAATCCGTGAAGAAATTTTGTAGTTAGTGTTATGACAATACTTCTTGGAATGTTCCCTGGAATATTCTAATGCCTTGGGATGAGGTGCAGGTGATTGCTTTGACCTTTGGTTGAGTATATCCCATTGTTTGGGTGCTGAAAATTCTCTAATTTGTGCTTGAATGTAATAGAACTCTCTAGACTAAAAATGACGAACCCGGGTAAATAGTTGTGAAAGTGTATATAAGGTAACTAATGATGGTTAAGGTGGCTGATGTCAGTTGATAGATAATCAGTGTCGGTTAGGGTGGGAAAGTCTAGGGTTACCAAAAATATGCAGATCTTAACCATTTTTAGTGTGATTATGATTGAGTTCTCTTAGGGAAGTGGAGTTCATGTGAGAGAAGGTAGGAAGGTCAAAGAATAAGTCCAATTAGGTTTTAGGATGAAGTCTTAGTTACTTAGGTCAAGTGGTGACTTAGCATTGAGAGTGATGACTCAGTGTTGAGAGTGATGACTTAGTCACTGTGAGTTAAATGCCCATAGAATGGGTCCAGGGTGAGGTGTCTAGGTGATGTGTAAATTAACTTAATTAAAGTAATGAAATTAATTAATAATGTGAGGATGAACATTAATTCAATTGTAAGTAATTAAATTACTATGAATGTGCTATAAAGTGGTCAGGGTTTGGTGAACACGTTACATTAATTTATTGAATGGGACCAAGTGGAGTGTGACCTAAATTTGGTGTTTACATTCTACCCTTTTTTATCATGTATCTTGCATTGGTAAGTGATGCTGACAAAAACAAGAAGTCGGTGTCCTAGGTGTGTGTAGAGATTTAGGTTGCGAAAAGTATGGATGAAAGTGATCCCCCTTAAACTAGGAACTGATGAGGTGTTAAGAAGAGTTAGTGAGTGGTTTGATAAATGGCTAATTGATGAAAATGAGTGTAGGTTGGTGGTAGGTAAGAGTATGGTCATTTTGGGTAATGGGTAATGGTCATATTAGGTAATGGGTAATGGAAATCGAATGCATGCACATGTATAGATTGTAATATGGTACTAGGTGGAAGAGCTTACAAAATCTACGTTGTCAAAAGGGTGATAAATTTATCCAAATGAGGTTGAAGTGATTCAGGTAACCAATGTATAGGATATGGTCCTGAAGCACAACAAGGTCCGGTGTAGGAACGGGTACTAGGTTTTGTTCCAGGGAACCAAAGGTATCTTCGGGATAAATATCACATCATTAGGCAAGGTAAGGTCATTAGGCTAAACAACACGCGTAACAATATCGCAAGGTATAACAAGTATACAAATTTAAATGTCACAAATATAAATTCAAGTCAGGGCATAGGTAATGTTGAGGTATATGTAACTATCATGTCCCTAAACGTAGTTAAGGAAAGGTATAGGTAATGTAGGATTGCGGGTAAGGTGGAATAGGTGTTGGTAAGGTCAAAATTTGTAGGATCAAAAATTGTTTTTAGGAAAAATGGGGCATGTTGTGGGTCAAATGGTTATATCAGGTGACCAATTGTGGTTTAAGATTAATCGACATCAGTTGGATAGGACACATCATGACCGATGTCGGTCATGTCAATTTGGGGTTAAAAAGGGAAAAATTTACTTTTTACAGATTCATTTTGACATTACCACCTTTTGAAAATGATAGAGGATAAGTTGAGGAGTTGAAAATGACAGTACGAGATGGCTAGCTGAGTTGGCGAGCCACGTAGCAGGTGATTGGCATTAGATTCACGGGTCCACAAGATCTATTTAAATTATTCGATTGGTTTGGATGTGAAGAGTTGATTTTGGCATGATAGAGGCAGGAGAGGGATCAGGTGGAGCACCGACGCAACAGCTAGATGTATCACCACAGAGATGACACAGAGTAGAGGTAGGAGATGATATCAATCCCTCATTTGGTTGAAAATAGTTTTGTTGTAATCGTTTTTGGTTAAAAATTTGGGTGAAATTTTAATTTGTTCAATTATGGATAAAAATGAAGGAAATGAGGGGTGGGAAGGTCAAACGTAGGTTAAATATTGTTGGGAATGAAGCTAGGATAGGTTTGGGTGGTTTAGAGTAGGTGTTTAGGTCATTTTTTATATTTTGGAGAATAGGGGATGGGTTTTTTAGTTTTGATGCCGCAAAAAAGACTGACATTGGTGATGGATTGGCTGACATCGGTTAGCTTTAGATGGCATTGGTCAAGGTCTGGGTGACTGATTTTGGTCAAAGAGGACCGATGATGGTTACAGTGACTGATGTCCTTCACGATTAAGGGTAAATGGGTAAAATAAGGGCTAGGTAGGAAAGTAAAATAGGTGAGGAAGGGGTAGGTGAAGATGTATGTAAAGGAAAAAGAGTAAAATATTATTTTGGCGATGTGGGATAGGTAAGTAGGTGAAAAGAACTAAGATAATGGGTAAAGATGATAAGGGACAGTAGTCTTATAGGTTAATTAGGTAAAGGGGGTAGGCATTATTGATGTGGTTAGGTAGTGTGTGGTGGGTAATAAGTGATTTGAGTTAGTCAAGTCTTGACAATGTTGTGTTGGATGATGCAGGCGAGAGATCAGCTGAGGATGAGGGACAGAGTAATACCTCTACTGGTAAAGATGTGACCTAGTGTGATTGCGGAGGAGTGGAAGCACATGACCGATGTTAGAATTAGTACGATTTGAAACTATAGGCATATATCCTGGGATCATAGTTTGATGGTCACTCTCATCGATAGATGGGATTCTGCGACCAATACCTTTCACTTACCAACAGGTGAGATGGATCTCACCTTAAAGGATGTATATAGGATCCTGTGGCTTCCTATTACTGGGGAGCCACTATATTCCATTTCATCAGAGGCATCGGTGGAGCCGATAGTGGTGGTATTTGCTGAGGTGATGAGTGAGTTGAGGTATCAAAATGTGAGTCTCACTTATGGAGATATGTATGCAGCCTACCCACAGTAGACTAGGCTATCGGTGTTGATGATGATGGCAGTGGGATGTTTTTCATTTTCAGATTCTGAGGGTGGTAAGTTTCCACAAGCACTAATGGGGGTGTTATAGGGTATGATCGAGGAGTGGATATGCTTTTCTTAGGCACCAACCTTCCTAGTTCAGTTGTATAGGGAGCTATGGGCCTATGGGAGATTGAGGAGATTTGGTATGTGTTATACTTATTTATAACATTGTTGGGAATATGAGCACATCATGTGTGTACACCCAATTTGTTTACCATGATAGGATTGGTTGGGGTTGGCTTGCTCATTGTTGGTTTCAGAAAATGGGTACCAGTCAGTGGACAGCCAAGGGTGGTGAGGGACACATATGATGTGTCATACTACAAGCAACGATTGGAGGGCCTCTTGGAAGTTGATATTGTGTGGAGGCCATATTTGGACTATCCATCATATAGAGGCATGGTTAAGGAGTTAGAGGAGTTGCAGCTATTGAGATGGATATAGGGGCGATATGCTGGGGAACATGAGATGATAGTTGTGGATAGGGTTAGATGGTAGTTTGGATCAGTAGATGTTCCCCAATCTTTCCTACAATACTGTAGAGATGATTTGGAGAGACCCACATCTCCACCACCTCCTAGTGTTCCTACAGGGAAAGAGGAACATGTACGAGATAGATGGATTGATGACATGGGAGTCATTGATGGATATAAATAGTGGTGGGTAGCACAGCTATGGGTGGCACCACTGAGGACAGGGAAACTAGATTTATCTACTGTTATAGTGTAAAGGGATACATTACAAGGTCAGGTGGCCACCCTACAAGCACAGGTTACAAGTTTGCAAGGATAGTTGATAGGGTCAGAGGCACAGGTAGCCACTTTACTGGCTCAAGTGGTGGCCCTCCAGGCCTAGGTAGCATAGGGGCAGGCACCTGCATAGGGTGGATATGGGGATGGCAGATAGGTGGCCGCCTTATAAGAACATGTGGCTGGTTTACAGGGCTAGTTGGCCATGGTACATGAACAATTTTTTTCCTTACAGGACCAGGTTACAGCATAGGTACCCCCATAGGTTTAGGGGTAGGGTATCATATTATAGGAACCTTCACTAGGACAAAGTCCCATGGTACAGGCAGGAGGGAAAGCATCAGGATAGAGGTCAAGGCTATTATTAATAGAGTAGAGTTCATAGGGTGTAGTGAGAACTATGACACCACATCAGATGATGTGGATGGCGTGATTCAAGGATGCCCTGAATGAGGCTTGCTACTATCAGGATCATTTGAAAAATTTCAGTATAGATGTTCCCTCATATGCTGAGTATAGAGCCCAGTAGGCAGCTAGTGAGTAGACGAGATCCATGACTCACAGTTCTGATAGCATAGGGGTTCTTTGACCTCAGAGACAGGGCCATGGTGAGGTTACGAGTGCTTAGATACTGGGCCTAGCAGAGAGCCAAGATGAGGAGACATGTGAGACTGGAAAGGAGGCTATCAAGTGGGGATATGATTAATCACTATATGTAACATTGTATGATCATTGTGATTTTTAAAATATACATCGGCGTGCATGTTGAATATGTCAGATTGTATATGAGATTTTTTTAGATACTGGTATTTATTTGTATCTATGTATATATCTATTGATACAAATACTATCCCATTTATATAGTTGATGATGTTTATTGGATGGATGATATACTTGGCTTTAATTTACATTTATATTGTGTATTGATGGAAACAAGGTGAATTTAGGCATGATTTGAGTCGAGGTCATCTAGTCACGGTTGAGTTTAGCTCATTTAGACATGATGGAGTTAGGTATAGGCATGATGGAGTCAAGGTCATTTAGGCATTATGGAGTTAGGTTTAGGCATGGTGGATTCGAGGTATAGGCATAGTTTGGTCATGGTTTTGCATTTGATTTAATTTCTAGGTTATTGGTAGTATGGAAAATAAATGATGATGTATATGTATGTTGTGATGTAAACTATCAAGTATTTGATATCATGGAAATGTGAAATGATTGATGTTTGATATGGTGATGTGATAAAATGGTAGGTATGTATGTTTTTATGATTGTTTAATTTCCTAGTTTTGTGTAAAATGGAAACTCACTAAGGTAGAATGTGAATATAAAAGGGGGAAAATAGGTTAGGGGAAAGAGTTTCCAAGCTAACCTCAAAAGGCCCCATGCCCTCAGAGTGCTACCTCCATAGCCTCGACGAAAAGGGGCCTTAGGCCGATGTCATTCTCACATAAAATAGGGAAGAATATGATGAGGTAGAGGACATTGGTTGATAGGTTTTAGGCATGATTGAGTCTAGGTCATTTAGGCATGGTTGATTTAGGTCATTTAGGTATGGTTGGGTTTAGTTCATTTAGGCATGGTCAAGTTTAGGTTGAATAGGCATGGTTGAGTTTAGGTCAGTTAGGCATGATTGAATTTAGGTCAAATAGACATGGGTGATTTGAGGTTGATTATGGTGAAAGGATGAAATTCCTAGAATGCAGGTGTCAAAGGGTCTGGTCCTGTGTAGGAGGATCAAAGAAGTAACACAAGAAAGGTGAATGGTAAGAGGAGACAAAAGAGCCGCCTAATTGATAAGAACCATTATGATTCTATCATACCAAATAATGGCATGTATGAAAATAATACCCTAAAGGCGTTGTATGGTTGAATCTTCTAAGGGTGAAGAAGGTCACATGATCATGAAATGTCAAATTTGTGGCACGTCCCTTGAGTAGGCATAGAATATTAGAAAGGAAAGAAAGTGAGGTGAAAGAAGGTTGTTTTTAGCGTAACTTGGTGTGAAACAACATGCCTCTTTGGCAAGAGACCCAAGATCTATATAGGTAAGTCCATGATGAAAGAAGTCATCTTTTTCATTTTTTCTTTTGTTTTTATAGACTAATCGATACAGGAAGTCTATATGGGATGAGTAGAGTATCTCCTCGAGGTCTTCATGAAGCCAATTGATGTGGGAATATTTAGAATATTTTTATTTTATTTTATTTTTATAGGAATAGTCTTCTTTTTGTTATAGACCATGTGTTTTTTTAGGGCTAGCTTTTTATAGTTGTCTTTCGAGGGAGCAGTCTATTTATAGCAGCGATATAGAGCGATTAGATGTCCTTTTTGAGGGAGTCATATTTTTTTATAGAATTTCGACTCAAGGAGTTTGAAATTTGAAAATCCCGTATATTAATTTGGAATTGTTGTTTTTTGGACTTTTAGGTCAAGGAAAAGACTATAGAGAAGTATAGGCTTCTTTTATGAAGACAAAAGCATAATACACACAGAGGTTAAGCTATGAATTAGAAAGGTTTTAAGTGAATAAATGACCATGGGATTCCATCCTGAAAAGGGAAGAAAAAGTATCTATGAGAATCATTCCATGAGTAGAGTCCGTGGTGCTCATATTTAAGATAAGGCTGAAAAAGTGACGGGTAATCGTATGAGTCTTGTTTAGTCGTTGATCCTTAAAATAGGTAAGTGGAAGGTGAATGGTGCTCAAGGGACAAGAAGTTTAATAGACATAAGATGATTTAGGACTTGATTCAATAATAGAATGGTCAAAGATGGAAGGCATTGAGGGGATCAGGTTTGGGTTTACCTTTGAGTGAAGATAAATGATAAACACCTAATCCATAGGTAGTGAGTAAACAATATAGGGTCCAAGAAAATTAGGAGCAAATTTTCCCTGTTTACTTTTCTACTGCTTTTGTTACATGTTGATTTTCCTTTAGGACGAGGTCACCAACCTTAGAAGGTTCATTCTGTAGACACATTTATTCTAGGCACATTTGATACATTTTTAGTAGATTTGGAGGTGATCAAGAGATCATTGAGACAATGTTCATCTACTAACTCAAGTTGTGCTAAATGGTCCTGAAAAAAATCATCATCGTTGTTTGAGTGAGATACGAAGAGATGGTATTTGGACTTTGAAAGGAAAGAAAACCTTTGTACCATAGACCAAAGAGAAAGGCGTGGAAATAGTTGAGGTATAAATACTAGTGTGATAGGCCCATAAGGTAAAAGGAATATGTGTGTGCCGATCCTTTCCAATATCGTCAACCATTTTCATAATAATTTTGTTTAAGGTTTTGTTGGTTGATTCCACTTGGCCATTTTTTTTAGGATGTGTTATCAGCTAATTTTGACTTCACAAAATTAGTAAACGTGAATTTTTTTAAAAAAAATAATAATAATAGAAAGAGCCGTATTATTCTTGCAACAACGGTGGTCCAGAGACTTAGACTTGGCACCTTCCTAGTGTCTTGGTTTTCTTTTCACTCTCTGTGTTTTAAAAAAAGAAGAAAAGAATTAATAATGGGTGAACTTTCTAATAAGTTAGCACTAAAATATGCATACCAAGGATTAATTCCAACATCGTCTTTAAATTCAACATATGACAATATTTTGGATACCAATATGGATCATGTACATATGATTTAGTTCTATGATAGGGTAAGACGACAAGGGGGGACTATTTTCTCAAAAAGGCTTTATCGTTGCGGTTTACCTCAAGTGGCAGCATTTCCCGTTGCCATACAATGCCCTGAATTTATCCTATCTTGTGCTCAACATTATGATCCTGGGCGTCGGGGAATTTTTAATGACAAAAATGAATTTTTTCTACTCAATTCTCCAAATCATATGGAATATTTGTTAAGAGTGCCACTCCATGAAGAAAATGTTGACATCACATAAGAATCGACACAATAGTTTTGGGATGAAAATCCTTTGAGATGGTCAAAGATGGTTGATGGAAAAATTGGTTAATCAAACCAAAGAATCACACTTCAAGAATTCCCAAAGAGTTGTTTCGGTTAGAGTTTCATGAAGAAATAAGGGATATGATTACTCTCCTCAATAGGGTTTTTGGTCTTCCTTCAGCCAAAAAATTTCATCCTTGGATGTACAATTTCATTTGTATCATTCTTGATGAAAATATGTTCATTGATTGGGAAAGTATCGTTAGAAATACTCTCCATAAGAAATTGATTGAGGTAAGGATGACAGGTCACTTTTACATAACTTCATATTTGATTTATGTTGTAGTGAGAAGGAGGATATTTTAAGGGTTAACAACTAGAGGTACAATGGGTCCTAGCAAGAATAGTGTTTTTCACTTTTACCCACAGCTGGAGTTCAAGAACGGTTCTCACCATTTCTGGAGGGTTAATGATGCTTTCTTATTCTATATAATCTGGTCACTAAGAAGAAACCCGAAGGAAATATTTTTAGAAGATGCCAAGGTGGTGATAAAACAATGGGGAACTTATTTTATTCACTTTCCCTCTTATTCCTATATACAAGTTGATGGATTTTTGGGAGCTTCTTACAGACTTCCTAAATATGTTAGCGAAAAAATAGCATTGATGTAACTTTCACGTTAGCTTTTCAAAATCCATTGTCTATTGGTGGACAAACACAAAGAAGGCATTCATTTCCCAATTTAGATTGGGGAATACAAATGTCCAAATTCCCATAGTGCAAAACTTATGGAAAAAGAATTTTCTCTCATAACTATACATCCTTTCACAAGTAGGGCTGAATTTGATATTAAAGGATCCTTGGAAAAATCCCTAGGGACAAGATATAAGAACAAGGCAAACATAGAAGACTATTGGATGGAATGTGCAGATGACAAGAAGGTAAGATGACCTGACAATTTTCTCATCTCACACTAGCTCATATAGAGAATTACGGATTGAGGGATCCTCCCTTAACCCTTGCCAATAGTGTAATTAATCTTATGGATCCTGCCTATGATCAGATAGTTTTCACTCCGCTCCCCTGTTTTGATTGGAATAGAGGAGATGAAACTTCTCTAGATGGTATAAAACAACCTTTCTTAAAAAGGACTATGAAGTGGTATGAGAATTAGATAGCCAATCCTCTCCGATTTCAAGCACATATGTCAAAAATATAGAGGTTTTCATTGAAAGGAGGAGTGACACAGAAAAAGGTGGTGAAAAATTATTCACACCAGTCCCCGCCAACATCATCACATGCATCTCATAGGAAAAGCCGGTGGTGACCCAAACCTCGTCTCTAATAAAGAAGTAGTGTCTCAAGGATCGGTAAAGAGTGTGCATCTTCAAGAAGGAAAAGAATGTGTTTCTAGTATTTATACCCCAAACTCATCTATTCACATCACTGAGAGTTCCAATAGACATACCAAATATCTAGAGCAAATCATACACCAGAATCCAAGAAAATCCCAGTAGTGCAGATTTATAATTCTTTCGGGAACATCTAGGTGTTAAGGATATTCCACAAGAACATGAGGATAATAAAGAATGTGTTGCAAATGCTACTTCACCAAGGATTGAGGCCACAGAACCACTGTCTACTGGTTTTAGTCATGAAAAAGGCAAAGAGGATTTTTCTTCCAGTTCTTGACATTTTTGTGTCAAATTAATGAATGAAACATCGATCTAGGTTGACTATAAAATAAAATAGAGAAATAGATTGGTCAAAGTGGTCAACATTGATTTGGAGTCTCTTTCTACCCTCTCTAATAAATTTGTGCCCAAAAATCCTATGGTCTTCTCCAGAGTAATGATTGATTGTTAGCGGAGATAAGTTTGCAGAAATTACAGTTCCTAATACTGAGAAGGATCGTGGGGACACGACAGTCACCGATTATGAAGTATCCAAGATACCCCTTGGTAAGACCACTATTGAAAGCGATGTTGCTATGAAAAAATATTAAATGAATAGTGTGCTTAAAAGGGTTGGAGAGATACAAATCTCAAAATTCCCAAGTCAAGGAAGAAAATAATCAGTTGATTTCATATGTTTAGCATTTGATTAGCCCAATTGAGTCTTCTTTTCCTGTTCTAGTAATGATGGCTATCTCGGATCAAGAAATTTTCAATCAATCAAAATATGTGATCACTCTAGGACACACTCTAAGGTCATGGGTTTCTAAGATAGAAAGTGGTGGGTCGAAAACAATTACTGGAGTGATAAAAATATTTGAGAATATTTATGCCTACCTCGATCCAGTGTTTCCATTCAAGGAGTGACTCATTTTAGAATTAATCACATTGGATCAGATTTTTCCAACTCTTCAGGATCTTTCCCACATGGAATATAGTTTCTTAGCTTCAGAGGGGATACTTGAGTTCGATCATCACATGACATGAATTATATGGTTAAATCATGCTAAGTCCAGGAAAATGATCCCAGAAGATCTGGTAATTCAGTTTGATGGTTTATGCAACGAAGTCTATACCGTACTCTCTTCCATTCAGGTATTCATCAAAGAGATTCTGTGCACCTTCATCAATGAACGCAACCAAAGGAATTCAATACAATAACTGGTGGAGCAGTTTACAAAATTGATACATGAAATGTATACTCCTATTGATGTTTTTTCCACTTCTTCTATGGATCAATGTTTCATAATCAAACATCTTTGCGAAGAAATCCCATCTAAATTTGCAGACCTGCATACCATACCAAGTAAGGTTCTTGAAATGCAGGTACTCTGTGAGGTTGGTCTTCTCCCGAGTTGTTTTCTAGAAGAAGAGAAGATGCATCAGACACTACAAAATCTCAATTCTTATGAAATGGACAAGAATCAGGATCCTTGTTTTGCCAATGACATAGTAGGATGATTTCCTATATTTTCTCATGGATGGGAGTCCATTTCTCATACGATTGATATAGGCGGACCCCAGCCCTAATGGATAAGGAATTGGTTTTTGGAAAATGTTTTGAAAGTGGTATTTTAAATGATGTTATTGTTGAATTCACATTTGAAGAAACTTATGAGTTTTCTATGTATATTTTTTTTAATAAATTTGGTTGAAAAATTCAAAGGTCACTTAATTTCCCTATTTAATGCACATTTAAAACCCTAACTACCTTGTAACCAATTTTTTTGTTATAAAAGGAAGTCAGGGGCTCATTTGTAAAGGGACTTTGAGAGAGGAGAAGAAAATACTTTTGTGTGTAAGCTTGTTTCAGAAATAAATTGTTGATCAAAGAATACTTGGAAAAGATCACAAAAGGAGTCCGCGTGGGATAGAGGGCTAGGATTGAAGGCACAAAAGGACAAGAAGGACCAACGCACGGAAGGAAAGTTCAGATTTCGGGACTCAGCAAATTTTGGTTATGAGGATTTATTTTTGGAAGATGGCGTGTAGAACACATCAACGATGCAGAGATGTGTGCGCCATGCACTATCCATATTTAGAAGAGTGGCTCAAAGCGTCTATGCATGGAGACAAGCTAAGAATAGAATGAACACTTCCGTTAAATATAAGAGGACTATAGATATCACACTTGCATGTGTGGCTATAATTATAAATGGCATATGGCTAATAATAGCATGCAACCTATTTCTGTAGTAGTTAAGAAGTGAAGGGAAAGACCCCACCCTATATATATGATGATTAGGTGCATAGTGAGAGAGATCTGGATGTGTGAGGAAAAGATATATAGATATGTATGTATGATTCTGAATATGTGTATCATATTCATATGCCCCTTAAGATGAATTGATAGTACTATAAGGAGCTTCTATACTTATTAACAGATGGAGGATATTGGCCAAATCTAAGTTTTATTCTATGTAATTGAGTAGTGCATGTTAGTGTTTCAATCATGATTAATTTTTAAGATTGTTCTTTCATAGATCTGTGGGTATCATGCACTTTATAATGATGGATTAGTCATGAGTCTTTATGGTTCTTTCTTCATCACGTGTCATCCTATTACAGCAACCCTAAAGAGGAATCTGGTACCTTTGTGCACTTTGGGTGAGCACTCAGTCTTGGGAAGTATCTAACTGAAAAACTAAGCATAAAATCTAGGTCACCAGGTGGATTAAGATGCGCGCTTACGACCCAAGTAACAGATTCCTCACCCAACAAGTAACCATATGGGATCTCTATCATGCTTTCCAAGATGGGTTTTTTAGTATCTAGTATAACAAGTAACCAACAAGCTAACTTGGGAAGTAGGAGAGCAGGAGTAAGTTAGGAATCAAGTACATCAATGGTAGGATAGAAAAATTCAATGTTATATGAAGGAGCATTCTTAGGCGCATCATATGCCCAGAATGTAAGCGCGTAAAATACTGGACTCACCTCTAGAAGTGGAACTGCTTCACAGACTGTAGGGGTTCTGTATAGTACTACTATTGGAACACTGGGGAGTACATCTATAGGCCCTATTCCAACTACATGTGGTAGATCAGGAGCTATAGGTGGTTCTAGTTCCAGTGGATTTGGTGGTTTTGGAGGTAGAGGGAACACATGAGGTTCCGGGTCAAGTGGTCAAGGTCTGCAGTAACCAAAAAATATCGATATGGAGATGTCCCTTCATCTCCCAACATATAGAGGTATAGAGGACACTGCCGAACATGTGCATATGTGTGAAATCTTGTGGCACATTAAAGGGATTACAGCTGTTGAGTAAAAGGCAAGTCAATTTTCTACTACATTACAGGGGTGCACGCACAACTAGTATAGGACATTTGACCCTGATCAAACTTACATGGATTATGCAGCACTAAGGGATTCTTTCTTAAAAGAGTTCCATATTCCTGAGTTTGAGCAGAAGAGTTTAAGTGCGCTCAAAGATATCAAGCAAGGCACTACTGAGATTGTACGTGAGTATGATGCTCATTTTAAGGAACTTTTATCTAAGTTATCTTATGATATCCATTCTAGCCAGCATGCACAATGGTTCATTAGAGGATTGATTACACCTTTTAGGAGGGTGTTGTCACATAAGACATACATGGATCTGTGCGAATCACTAGAAGTAGCCTTTCACACTGAGGCAGTTGGGAGCATTAACACTGGAGTAGGTCCATTCCTAGAAGCATAGATTACAACTATGGCTAAGCAGTTATAAAAGCTGTCAGCAAATTCAGCCCATGAAATGTGCTCAGGAATTTGGTGTACATAATTATGATGTGGAAGGTCACACCAAGGATAGTTGTCCTCACAGATCTATACGTTCATTATTGCTAGAATGTGAAATTTTCCATTTGAATCATGATGCTAGCCACTTCCCTTTGTTATAGCATGTGATAAGGAAGAATGTATCCTTCTTTTGCAAGATTTACAGGTCCATGACCCATGATACTGAGGATTTTCGGTTGATTGGTCAGATCCAGGATGCCATTGACATTGGAGTACAATAGATAGGTATAACAGATAATTCTAAGGGTAGGAATGAGCACTAGGATCGGGATCATACTCAAACGTGCTATGACAGGAATGAGGGGCGTTTTGAAGGGGGTCGTGGAAGGGGACGTGGATATCATGGTGGATATGGAAGATACAGCCGTGGTGGAGGAAGAGGAGAGTTCCCTCGTGGAACATGTTATACGTGTGGATCCTCAGATCACTATAGGCATGAATGTCCTCAGAATAATGCATGTTCTTTCTACGGGAAGAACCATAGCTGTGAAGAGTTCCTGAACTTATATGAGCATCTGAATAATCAACATAAGCAAAAAAACAAAGGCACTGGGATGGTTAGAAACTAGCATGCGGTAGAAGATCAATGGATGCCCAAGATAACAGAAGGACCTGAGGCATTGATAGTAAAGATCACTACATGTGCTGAAGTAGCACACGCGTGAGAGGAATTACACCAAAAGCCTATGATTACCAAGGAGGAGGTTTTACATGCGAGATACCCAAATCCTGCTCATCAGAAGGAAGTTACTAGGATACCATGGAAGTGCTAAGGAATCTTCAGGGTGAGATACAATACCTAAAGGAGCAAAAGAAAGCATCAGAGACAGTCCAAACCAGTATCGATGATCTGTAGGAGGTGTGCAAGGTGTTACACTAGGAGAACATTATTTTACTATTGGGAAGTTGGTTGAAAGGGAACACTCTGCGCACAATTCTTTAGACCAGATGAAAAATTATGCATACAAATATTCCCCCTAATAGCATTGATTATGAAAAAGAAATTACTATGAATGTTGTTGTGGATGGGTGGTTGTTGAGCAATATATTGATTGATACAGGCGCGTAAATAAATGTGTTGACATTAGATGCTTGGGTACAAATGGGGAGGCCTCCATTACAGCCATCATCTAATGTGTTATTTATGGCAAACCGAACTAAGGCCACTCCCATAGAAGTGTTGAAGGATGCATCTATAACTATACAAGGGGCCAAGTTTACTGGGGATTTTGAGGTGTTAGCACTTGTAGAAGAAGACAATTTTCTAGCCTTGCTTGGATGCCTGTGGTGTTATGCAAATAATGCTAACTTGAGATTCAATAAGGGATACATCAAATTTGAAAACAAGGAAGAAAGGGTTGTGATACCCTTGACAGATGGGAATTCTACACCCTATGTTGAGCCTCTAAGTGAGGAGGATTTGAACAAAGTCTATGTACGCGCTATTCAGGACCCAAAGGTCAGTGAGCCATCACAAGAAGGCATTCTACAGTGGGAAGATTCTCATTCTATTAGTGATACTACGATTATTGATTATGAAAATTGGGCTCATGGTACATATGAACTGGTAGGGCATGAGGTGAGAAGTGTAGTTACGTGCACAAATAGATCTCGCTCAATTCGACGGATTGGTAGCACAGTATCTTGGTATGTAGGGACAGAAGATATTTTTTCCTTTCTGAAGGCTATGGAAATGCAATGGGCAAATCCATTTGTAAGGAGATATATGCTAGTATATACACTACACGGGACAATAGTGCACTGGTGGATAGTCCACTGAGATAACCTTATACACTGGGAAGAGATTGGAATAGCTTTATCTACCATATTTATAAGGAACAATGCACCTACGCAAAGCCATAATTATCATGGTAATCAACCTATTCAGCAGTGTGAGAGACTCTAGATAGCGGGAAAGGAAGCATACCCACCATCACTTTGGGTGCATTAATTGTATTCCACACTCCAAAGATGCGCACGTGCTTGGTATGTATATGCAGAACTACATAGAGAAACTGGGAACTAGAAAGAGTTGGTCGTAGGTATGATCCAGAAATTTGACTACTTTTCAACTCAACCTCTTGTAGTAGAGGAATTAAAATTTATCAAGTTCTTAACTATGGAAGATAGTGCAAAAGCAGAAGAGCATATTCAATAATTATACGGTGAGAGAAATTTCGGTACATTTTTTGAAAAGGAAGAATAAATGGACTCCAAAATACTTGAGCGCGCTTTCCTTGAGAGAGAAAAAGGAAATATGGTTTACATCGTGGATGATGAGGAAGTTGAAAACTTGGGTATTGAGAATTCACATGGGGTGCATGAGGTCTTGGAGAGTGTAGATAAGGATATGCGCGCCTAGCATGAACCCATGAAGACAAAAAAGGTGAATATAGGTTCGGATGCTGAGCCTAAGGAGGCCATAATTGGGGATTTCTTGTTAGACTCGGAGGTAGCAAAGATCATCAAGTTACTCAGGGATTATCAGGACTTAATCCCTAGAGGATATCATGAACTTAAAGGCATACATGAAACACTTGGGTAAATGAACATAAAACTTAAGGATGGTGCATGGCTAGTTAGAAAGAGACCTTACATAATGAATCCTAATTTATGCAAAAAGGTAAAGAAAGAAATTGATAAAATGTTGAAATATGGAATTATTAAGCCCCTTGATGAGTTAGAATGGGTTAGCCCAATGGTAATCAATATCAAGAAGGATAGACATATTAGGATATGTGTGGACTACAGGGAGCTGAATGCTGCATGTGTTACAGATCATTTCCCTACGTCATTCACTAAGGAAATACTACAAGGATTTGCAGGGTGCAAAATATATTCTTTCACAGATGGATTTTTTGGGTATCATCAGGTTAGGATCGCTCAGGAGGATCAAGAAAAGATAACATTTACAACTGAATGGGGCAATTTTCCCTATACTATGATGCCTTTTGGGTTTAAGAACGTGCCTGTTGTATTCTCGTGAATAGTTGTTCAGGCATTCAAATATTTTATTCACAACTTCTTACAAGTATACCTAGATGATTGGACAGTATATGGGCTTGTGAAAGACCATTGTGACAATATTAACTTAATGTTTGAACGATACAAACAATTGAGTATCTCTTTGAATATCAAGAAGTGTATATTTGCTACGCCATTTGGGATATTGTTAGGACATATCATCTACAAGGAATGTTTGTTAGTTGATCTAGCCAAGGTTGCAGTCATTTCAAGCCTAGAAGCACCTACTAGTCAAAGTTAGGTGCATAGATTCTTAGGTCATACAAGGTATTATAGAAAGTTTATAAAAGGGTATGCCAGAATTGCAGCAACCTTGGAAGAACTAATGAAGGGGAAAGGTACATATTTTTGGGGAGAACCGTAGTAACGCACATTTGAGATATTAAAAGAGAGACTTACTACCACGCCCATTTTGTGCTTTCCATTATGGGAGAAGCCATTTCATGTGCATGTGGACACTTTTGGTATGGCCATTGGCGTTGTATTAGCTCACCCTGGCAAAGGTATTCTTGATTATCCAATTTTTTTTACTAGTAGGAAGTTAACTCCTGCTGAATGGAATTATACAACTATAGAGCGCGAAGCTTTTTCAATGATTTATGCATTTTACAAGTTTCGACAGTACATGTTAGCAACACCATTTGTGTTTTATATAGATCACATGGCATTAAATTACTTGGTAAATAATCCAGTTTTACAGGGGTGCATTTACAAATGGGTGCTCCTATTTCAATAATTTAACTTCACAATTGTGGTAAAGCTAGGGAAAAGAAACTCTGGACCAGACCATTTATCTAGAATCAATACAAGAGAGGAGGCACATAAAATTGAAGAAACACTACCAGATGCACAGTTATATAGGTTACAACCCATGCGCACAGAATTAGAAGACATTGTTGTCTTTCTACGAATAGGTATGGCACCACAAGTAATGAAATCATTAGAAAATAAGCATCTTGCTATATGTGCGGCACTGTTTATGTTGATCAGTGGTGATCTTTACAAGTTAGACAGAGATGAAGTATTACGCTATTGTTTGTTAGAGCATGAGTGCAAGGATATCATGGAAGAAGCCCATGTTGGTATTACAAGAGGCCATTAAGCAGGTGATGCGACTTCCTGGAAGATCCTACTTGTTGTATTATGGTGGGAGACATTGTATAAAGATTTTAAAGACTATTGCAAGGCATGTGATCATTTCTAATGCCTACTAAAACTAGGACAAAGAGATGAGATGCATTTGAGACCAATTACTAGTTTTGAACCATTTGAGAAATGGGCTATTGATTTTGTAGGACCTATTTTTCCAGCCGTGCGCAGGACTAGATCGTGCTATATCATTACTTGTATAGATTATCTCACATGGTGGGCAGAAGCAGCACCTAAAAAGGACTATACGGCAGCTACAATAGCTAGGTTCATATGGGAGAATGTTCTTACATGATATGGATGTCCTTTAAGCTTGACAAGTGATAGAGGTACACACTTTTTTAATGAGACAATCAGGATCCTATTAGATGAGTTTATGGTTGCACACCATAAAACTACACCTTATCATCCTCAGGTAAATGGAATTGTTGAGGCTTTCAACAAAAGTTTGGGCCACACTTTGACAAAAATATGTGATTTTGGATGAAAATATTGGGATGACAAGGTGTCAGTTGTGCTTTGGGCATATAGAACAACTTACAAGAGATTGAACAAAGCCACACCATTTCAATTGGTGTTTGGTAGGGAAGTTGTTCTTCCTATAGAATTTATGTTACCTTCTTTACACATTGCACGTGCTGGAGGTCTAGCTGATGGACAAGATTTAGAAGAATAGATTGAAAAGATGATTCAAATGGATGAGTGCCAAGCCATAGCACGGTGGAGTTAGAAGTAGGAAAAGGCCAGTCAGAAAGCATGGCATGACAAAAACATAAGAGATAAGAAGTTTGAGATTGGACAAATGGTTCTTCTTTATGACCCAAAGTTATTGAGCCATCCAGGAAAGCTCAAAGTACACTGGTTAGGGTTGTATGTTATAACTTCTATACTTGAATCAGATGCATGCTAATTAGAAGCACTTGATGAAACACGACTACCTGGTTACTTTAATGGGAGTAGGTTGAAGCCCTATTATAAATAAGTCTTCTTGGTGTTTGTAATAGGACAGTGTTGCCATTTAGTCTAGGTTTTCAATTCAGTATTGAATTAAATGTATTTCTCTTATTGTCGCTATGCTTTGTCAATTTAGTTGTTGTTTGTTTAATAAGCGTGCTTACGTGCATGAAGCTAGTTACTGTATGAAGAATGTTTATGCATAGAGGACTGCACATACCTTTAGTGTGGGGTGGTTGTCGTTATTTAAGAAAAGGACTGAGGGCAAGGAAAATTTTAGTGGTGAATATTCGTAATATGGCAAATATTCCATTTTTGAAAATTTTGAAAAGGTGGATTTTTTTACACGGGTCAGTGAACTGTTCGCCTAAAAATTACACTTTAATTTTTTTTAGGGGTCGGCTTCGCCTACCCTTGAAAAATATCCCCTATATAAACCTAGATTATTCGCCAGGTAGAACACTTCTACTTCACATTTTTCAACAATATGATATATCCCGTATTATAAACGCGCGACAAGGAGGGTTTGCAGACAAGGAGATACTGCAGATATTGACGCATAGTAGATGCATGACAAAGAGTTTGTTGACGAGTGACATGTATATTTTTTTGATGCGCAAGAAGAGGGTAGAGGCTGCAGATGCGTGATCGGATATTTGTTGTCGCGTGTCAAAAAAATGCAATGACGTGCATCACTAGTTCTCAATGACGCACGTCAACAACTGTGTTGACGCGCGTCAAAGAGGTCTAGTGATGCGCGTCACTGAGGTCTAGTGACGTGCGTCACTGAGGGTGCTGTCTGACCTTGACGGATAGTTGACGCGTGACAAGGAGGTACAATAGATATTGACGCATAGCAGACGCATGACAAAGAGTTTGTTGATGCGCGACACGGAGATTTTTTGATGAGAAAGCAGAGGGCGGAGGCTGCGTCTCAGCATCCTCAGTGACGCACATCACTAGACCTCTTTGACGCACGTCAACAAGGTTTTTGACGAGTGTCACTGAGGTCTAGTGACGTGCGTCATTGCATTTTTTTGACGCGTGACAGCAAAATCTCCCATCGCACATCTGTAGCCTTCTGTCGTAGCACTTGACAATCAGGCGAAATTTTTTCATACAACCCCCAAAAAATTCACCTTCCCGTGAAACCGGTTCTGGGGATATTCGCCAAGTATTCTCCACCTCCGATTTCCAAGAGGTCTCTTAAAATGAACCCTAACTGAGGGACTTGAAAGGTGAAAGAAATAAGCTGCTACAAGTGTGCTTTAAAGAGGATTACATCTCAAAAGGTGACCAAGGATGAAGATGGATGAAGGAAAAATATAATGTGAGGTAAGCGGAGGCCATGATAGCTACTAAGAGAAGGTGCAGTGGTGAGGTACTCGGGTGCAGGAGTGCACACTGAAGAGAATTCTATGACCAGAAGGCAAGAAGGCACACTAGAAGGTTATAGCTGGGCATGAAGATGTACTACACAAAACGAATGGATTTGGTCAATGAATGAAGGGATATTTGGTAGGTGAGGAGCAATAAATGCATCAAAATTTTAAAAATTTATATAAGGAAGGGATGTGGATTCATTTTTACCGTTGCCACTAAGAATATTTGAGAGAAAAGCCAAGTACAAATATCCGAGCGATTGATTTAAGGTGTAAAGGGTGTGAAATCAAGCGTGGAAACCAGATATGTGCTTTAAGAAGCTTGCGTCCCTAGTGGTGAAGGGTTTGAGTGAAGTAGGGAGACAGAAAAGAGTTAGGTTATAAGGTTTCCACCTAGGTAAGATTTGGATCAAGCTAGGGTTTGATTCATAGAGTTGTAGAGGTGAAGAGGAGACATTTACAAGGTAAAAATGGCACCAAAGAAGGCATCTACATCAGCAACAAAATAAAAGAATAAGGTGGTCGTTGAGGAAGAAGAGATGGTGCCCGAAAGTCATTTTTTCAGAGATGCAGTACCCAGGAGTTATTATTGGCCAAGAATGGGATTCACCCATTAGAAAAATTAAAGTGAGTGAATATAATCATAGGATGTCAGAGAACAAGAAGGAGCTCGACTCCTTACTCATGGTTAGAACCAAAAAATACATGGCAAATGACATGCCAGTATATGATGATGCAGGTGAAAATATCTTGAAGAAAATTGGGGTATATCAGTTGTATGAGCTACCATATTTCAGGAAGTATGAGACCTTGTACCAGTGGCTCATGAGCAGGGTTCACGAAGACCGCTTCTACTTTACAAGACGTAGAGTTAGAATTTTGTCTGCGCTTGTTTCATCAGTGACAGGTCTGAAGGCCGCAGGAGAGGATATAAAGAGTGACCTCAAAGATAAGGCTGCAATTTTAAAGACCAAACAAGAGTTGGGATACCTGAAGGGTCTGTATGGAATGGACATCAATAAATTTAAGAATTTTCCAATTGTACAAGCTGTAACACACCTAGTTACCAAGTTGAATGATCAGGAGTGGTGGTTACAGGTAAACACCATGTTCTTGTATGTGGCGTGGAAGATGTCGAAAGGGACAATATACAACATTGTCAGCTATATTGCAAAGAAAATAATTGAAGAAGAATGCACATGAGGGAAGATCAGGTTTGGGGTTGTTCTCCTATCACTGGTCTTCATGGAAATCAGAGTACTAGATGGACCAAAAGATAAAATATGGGAATACCCCATGGAGAACAAGTCCCAAGCTGAAAGATTTAGCAAATATCTATGCAAGGGGAATATGACATATGAGGTGAAATAAAGGGTGGAGAAGTGGTATGACAGGCTCCACGTGGCATTTGGGAAAGATTGGCGCATACCAAAGAACCTACCAGCAGTGGTAGGAAAACAAGTTTAGTTTTATGTATACTAGCATTTCTATATCGTGCGCTTTCTAATGAAGGATGAAACTTGGAGCCCTTGGTGCAAGTTACCTTACGCCTTCACTGCAAGGTATTTTCAGGAATATGTTCATAGGTTTACTGACACACACAGATTAAAATTCAATGCAAACAAGGTAGACTGTGACTACCATACATTACGTAAGAAGTATGTATACCCTGGTAGGAGTGCCTACATAGAGAGAACCATTTCTGAAGTTCTGAACATCAAGCCAATAAGCCTAGCTATAGCAGATTTGGGGGTAGTGTTGGTATATCTCCAGTTGAAGCTAAAGATGGAGAACAAAAAATATTTGGAAGGTGAGTTTGCACTTCCAGCACCACCAAAAGGGAAGCATACAATGGAGAATGTCCCAACACCTAAGCCCTCAGAGAAAATTGAAGTGCAGGATGAGGAGGAAGAGCACGAAGATAGTGGCGGCTTGGAGCATAGGGGTAGGAAACATCTTACAAGTCAGAGAGAAGTTGAGTGCACCATTACACTGCCCCAACCACAAGAGGGGGATGCAGAGGAATTGAATGCGATCTAAGGGGAGCACATGTTTAAAAGGATATTAAATAGAACAAGGACCCAGGGTATTACCCCAACCTCTATGTGCAGATTATCCCAATTCTCCCTGCAAAAGGAAGTGACCGTGCAGAGAAGGAGGAAGCTGAAGCTGAGTGAGGAGGTGAAAGAATTTGAAGAGAGTGCACCTACATCTCCTACATCCTATGAGCACACAGAAGAAAAGTGTGAGGCATCAAAGGAGAAGGATGGAGAAGAGAGAAGACCATAGGAGACAGCTGTAGAAGATACACAGGACATGGAGAAGCAAGCTCCAAATTTGGAGGCTAGAGTTCCTAACCAGTAGAGGTCTAGAAGGGTGAGTGGAGAGAACATTCCACCAGCCATGGGGTATGCAGAGGACATAAGAAAGATTGTCTGCACCCACTTCCAAAGCACAATAGTGCAGAAGGATCTATTTGGTTGGGAGTTGATGGATGAAGATATGGCAACCGTGTAAACATGAAAGCAACTATCCTAGTCGATGCACACCCACATGGAGGAGCCTAATTTCAATGTATGTGAAGAGTCATGCATGTCAAGGTGATTGAAGAAGGCACCCTAGGCTAGACACATGATGGTAAATTCTATTGTCATGTCAGACGAGCAGGTCAGTAATGCACTGGTAAAAGTTTTAGCGGAGGGGGCCAGAAGGAACATGGATAAAATTTCCAAAATCAAGGCACTATGTGAGGAGCTAAAGATGAAGGACATGGAGATAGCACAATTAACATGGGAAAGGGACTTTTCACAAAATAAGAATGAAGTATTCATAAGCATTGCAGAGGAGATTGGGGACAATGTGATCAAAATAAGGCCACACTTGGAACCAAAGGTACCACAAACATTTCCTTCAGTGATACACTATGTGGGGAAGTTGGTGGACTTGGTGCTCAAAGATGAAACTCTACGTGTGCAAGCACCGGAACAATCAGAAGGATGCAGAATAGGAAAAAGCATCTATGATGAGGAAAATCACATCGTATGAAGGGTTGTTACAGGCATTATAAGAAGTCTTGAAGAAAGTAGATCAAGCTTTAAATATATGCACAGCTCCAGAGGCGCTCATCAACATTAAGACCTTTGAAGAGAACAATGAGGTACAGAAGGCCATGAAAGATGATACCTTGGGCCGTGCAAAAAGGTTGTCAATGGTTAAACACAAGTGTGAGGCCCTGACAGCTACACAAGAGCCACAAAAAACTCAGCTGGAAGAGCTTGGAAAGATGATTACAGAGAAAATGGACCTTTTCTAAGGAAGGATGACATCCATGTCTAGTGTTGTGTTGGTTCTGCAAAACGAGAAAGGGGAAATTGCATGAGATGAGTTGGAATCCATAGCTATGGACATCCCAGAGAAAGCGGGACATGCACTCACTGAATGGTAGGATTTGGAGGCTGCAATAAAAGAGGAGTATCCAGAGCTAATACTACAAATTGATATTGAGGATGTTCCTTAAATAACCTTGTATGAATTCTTTATTCTTCCACATTATTCATTCTTATTCGTTCCTTCGAATTTTGGAGATAACCATTGTCGGGATGATAATGAGATTAGTGTGGGGTAATGTTGATCAAAGAATACTTGGAAAAGATCACACAAGGAGTTCACACGGGATAAAATGCCAAGATCAAAGGTGCAGAAGGACAGGATGGACCCATGCATGAAAGGCAAGTTTAGATTTCAAAACTTAGCTGATTTTGGGTATGAGGATCTATTTTTGGAAGATGGCATGTAGAACATATCAACGATGCAGAAATGTGCATGTCATGCACTGTTCATAGTTAGAAGAGTGGCTCAAAGCGTCTATGCATGGAGAGAAGCTAAGAATAGAATGGACACTTCAGTTAACTATAAGAGGACTATAGATAGCACACTTACATGTGTGGCTATAATTGTAAATGGCATATGGTTAATAATAGCATGTGACCTATTTCTGGAGTAGTTAAGTGGTGAAGGGAAAGACCCCACCCTATATATATGATGATTAGGTGCATAGTAAGAGAGATCTAGATGTGTGAGGAAAAGATATATAGATATGTATGTATGATTCTGAATATGTGTATTAGATTCATATGCACCTTAAGATGAATTGAGCACTCAATCTAGGCTGAGTGACGTGCCAGTGTGACTAGGGTGTTATCTTGCAAATTGTAGGCTGTATTAAAAAAAAATTGTTCTTTGTGAAGACATCTTAGAGTTAATGAAATACAAACTTTGTGTATTATTCATTTTCTCTTGTAACATTTGATGTTCTTATGTTTATTAGATGTTAGATGTTATATCTTGCATACAAATATTGTCTTGGATCTTATTTTCAACGTTACTAATATGTTATTCTAGTTCACAGTGATCAAGTTCTGATTATCTACTTACTCAAGTGTGTTCCCTTTTATTCATTCTCGTTTAGATAATTCAAACTCCATTTTATTTGTGTTATTTATTCATCTTTCTTCTTTGTGCAATATTAAGCTCTGTGTTTACCTAACTCTTGCATGTTCTTTCCATTCATTCAATTCCACTCCTTTTCTTTATTCCATTCCATCTCCCTCATTCACTTTTCTTTCCATTGATGTTCCAAAACACCCCCCACATACAATTTTGAATGTACAAATGTAAATACAGTATTGGTTTTCAATAAAGGCAGCCTCACCTTCATTAAGGAGGGACTTCATTCCCACATTGTTTCATGTCATTTGCATCCATGAAAATCCATGTGCTTACAGTTTTTGGTGACTCCACTGGGGATTCAGGAATTGTTAACCAGTGCTTGGTTAAATCTTTATGACTATCCCCTCTGCACAAGATCTAGTTCTTCAATCGAACCTTGTGCCTGATGAATATTTTCAAGGAGAAATTACTTCCAACATTCAAATAGTAGCTTGGGAAAGCCATGAAAGCTTGAAAAAGTTCATGGTAGTTGACGGATCCGTTGACAGAGAAATCTACGTTGAAGACCTTAGAAGAAGAGCACCCACACTTGTGGCCAGAAGACCTCCTGGACACGTGTCTATCATTGTTCACCGGTGCGGTCCTCTTCCACCAAGGTAATAATTTGTGTGACTATTATAGGTAACCCATCTATCTTGCAACTGAATCTTCTTTTTGTAGATACAAAAGAAGACATATCATCATATTTGAGGCAAGCTATATGGGAAAAGCGTACGAGAAATTATCATTATCATCTCGCCACATCAGTACTAGATAACGAAGAAGATCAAACCATGAGAGTTGTTATAGTTATTCAGACAAAAATAGCTCAAGAAAGAGAGCAAAGAGAAAAGGCTAGAGCTGATCAGAACATGCCAGTGATCCCTTCACAGTAAAATATTTCAAACTGGCAACAAAAAATTTTACGTGAGGAGAAAAATCTAAAGGTCGATCTGATCCCATTTTTTACTTTCAAGGAAAGTTTGGTTTCAATTTATCTCCTCTAAAGAAAAACACATCTCATAGATCTGCAAGCCTTGCATCAAGTCTTGAAAGAGAAAGCAAGGAAGGAATCACTACCAGTCAAGCACTTGTCCTTGCTCATGTTGTTTTTCCTTCTCATACCACTTTTCCCAAAATGACAGTCAGTGTACCATGGGGAAATTCCATAGGCCCATTGGCCTTACCAGCTCAACATGTCCTCCTAAGATAATCAAGGAAGATTATTCCCAAGTTTGACAGAGATGGGAAGATGTCACCAGATGACCATATTTCTCCCTTCTTCACTGCATGTGTTGTTTTTTTGGTAGCATATGAAGATGTTTCTATTCTCCTCTTTTTCGAAACATTGCATGATATTGTTGTAGATTGGTTTCATCATCTTCCAAATGGATGCATTAAAAATTAGAATGATATGAAAATTAAGTTTGAAGATCGATTCAAGATAGTAGAAGATGAACATTCTCTTCTTGCCCAATTATATCAGGTGAAGAAAGAGCCAACAAAACCCATGAGGAATTTTACGGCTAAGTTCAACAAAATGTTGAACAAAGTTCTTGTCGGCATTTGTTCAAACCTTGATGGGAAAAAATGTTTCTTTATTAATGCACAACAACCAAAAGTGTGCTATCAACTAAGAAGGGCTAGAGTGGCTACTTTAGAACTTGCTTAATACTTGGCTATAGAAATTGAGGATGATTTAATCATGACAAGAAAAATAAAGAAAACTTCCCTCAAGGGAAAGATTCAAGAAACCCCCAATGCTTCATAAGCTATACTCACTAAGTTGGCTAATGATGTGCTAGCTTTGAAAAAGCAAGTTGCTCAAAGTAGTAAACCTACTCCTTACAAAGACATCCCAAGAAAAGGCTACATTCTAAGAAAATCCTGGATTACGGGAGCTCTGATGAGGCTTGCTATTGAAGAAGCTCCCGCAACTAACTCAAAATTTGATGTCATTGAAGAAAGTGATGATGAAGTTGAATTCATCAAGGTTGATGAGGAAGAGCCAGATTATAGAACATCTGAACCTGAAGTTGAAGATCCTAAGGGAAAAAGTAATGATCATTTCTTCAAGTATTGTTCAAAAGAAAAAGATGAATACGTAGAAATTATAGAAGATATGAATAGTCAATCCTTTGTTGTCTTCACACGCTCTCAAAAAAAGGAGCATAATACCACTAACACAGGAGATAAAGAGGTTTCCAAGGAACTTCCCAAGGAATCTAAGACTAAAGAAACTTCCAAAGAATCCAAGACAAATGAGACTCTTAAATATTCTAAGGCGACTGAGGAAGAGGTCAAAATTGTGCCATCATCAACTTCGAAAGAACTAGTATCTAAGACATCAAGTACGGTTACTTTGCCCAAATTTGATATCATTGATCATATCAATAAAACAAAAATTTCCATGTCATAGGAAAAGTACTTGAAGTCCAATAAGGATCAACTTGAGAAATTGGTCCAGTTTATCAAAGGAAACTCTATTGTTCATTCCTCCAAAGGAATTCCAAAATATCCCAAAGATGGGAAAACTCAAAACATTATGGCAGCCACTATACCTTCAAATGAAAAGATTTAACCTTTCTTTGTGTCCTTTCTTATCAACAGATGTAAATTAAGTAATTACATTATAGATTCTAGAGCCTTAGATAATGTGATGCTTGCAAAAGTAGCACATGCACTTGGGTTGACTCCTATGAGAACATTCAGATCTTGTTACTCAATGGAGACGAGACAAGTTCCTTTGATCGAGCATATTATAGATGCTCAAATGGTTTTAGCCCAATTTCCTCATAAACGAGTTAAGATAACCATTCTAGTTGCTGACATTCCTGCTTCATATGGTATGTTGTTGAGAAGGAAATGTTGTAGAGATTTGGGTGGCGAGATTCAAATGGACTGGTCTCACACCTTGATTCCTATCAATTGAGAAATGAAGAAGCTAATGCCAGAGACTCAAGAAAAGTTCACAGTAACTAAAACTGAAGATCCTCATGCACAAATCCTGTTTCAAGGCTCAATTATGGGTAATTATATGATGAATACATAAGTTCATGCACTTGAGGTCACTTGCCAAGACTCTAATGAGATATGGAATCTTGAGTTTGATGGAAGTTGTTTCTCAGTGGGTTCTGGTGCAGGAGTGGTGTTCATATCTCCAAATGGTAAAATATTTCCTTTTTCCTACAAACTTTAATTTTCAAATAATAACAACACTACATAATACAAGGCATTAATCCTTGGCCTCCAAGTTACAGGGGAGAAAGGGATAAAAAATTTGGAAGTCTTTGGAGATGCAGGATTGATCGTGAAACAAGTAATAAATCATTTCTAAATAAAGAATGTTCATTTGAGACACTACAAAAATAAAGTGTGGGAAGCGATAGAAGCCTTCGATGCTTTTTCCATAAAATATTCCCCTTGCGAAAAAAATGACAAAGTATATTCTCTAGTAGTCTTAGTTTCATTAATGATTCCTCATTCAGAGTTTGATCAAGAAAAATACACCATCAAAATGATTTCTAGGCCAAGTGTTCCTGACAATACACAAAATTGGAAAGTATTCAATGATGATCAAAAAATTATTGCCTTCTCGGAAAAAAGGGAAAATTTTGAAAAGTTGTACTTTGAAGGAAGTGATTCTGCATTTTGCGAATCGATGACCTCACCCATTCAAGAAGGAGTTGAGAATGAAGATCCTGGTGATGGCATCATCCAACTCAAAGGAAATAAAATTCCAAAAGGATTGGTTTCACTTGAAGAAATTTTTGATAAACATGACAGGTTTATCAAAGAGAAAGAGTAGGCATGACCTACAAATTCTGCTGACTATGAGCAAGTTAACATTGGTACGAAGGGTAAACCTCACTTGGTCAACATCGGTAAGTGTTGCTCACTTGAGGAGCGCAAGAAATTCATAATCCTCCTTACCAAATATTTTGACGTCTTGGCTTACTCATATGAAGACTTGAATTCTTTCCAACCTAGGGAAATGGAGCATGCCATACCCTTGAAACCTGGTGCAATTCTATTCAGGTAGAAGAAAAGACAATATAATCCCAAGATTACAGGGATAATATATCATGAGGTTCAAAAGATGTTAGACACATGAATAGTTTTTCCTATTTGACTTTCAACTTGGATAGCTAATATTGTACCGGTTCACAAGAAAAATGGAGAAATTAGGATTTGCATGGATTTCCCCAATCTTAATCAAGCTTCCTTGAAAGATAATTATCCACTACCGGTCATGGACCATATTCTATAGGCAGTAATTAGATCGAAAATGCTATTCATGCTAGATGTTTTCTCTGATTATAATCAGATTAAAGTGGCTAGAGGAGACCACATATAAAACCACATTCACCACCCCCTGGGGTAAATTCACGTATAGAAGAATGCCTTTTGGTTTGATCAATTTCGGCGCTACTTTTCAAATGGCTATGGATATGGCATTCGCAGATTATAAAGACAAGATCATCGTGATATACCTAGATGACTTGACAGTGTTTTCAAAGAAATGAGAAGATCACCTAAGAGATTTAGAGAAAATATTGCAAAGGTGCTGACTTCATAAGATTTCTCTAAATCAAAAAAATTCTATGTTTGGAGTTACAGAAGGGAAACTCCTAAGTCATATTGTGTCTAAGGAGGGAACTAGAATCGATCCTAAGTGTGTCCAAGTGATCAAGAATCTTTCCTTGGCTACAAGTAATCCTAGAGTCCATTCATTATTTGGGAAAGTGAACATTTTGAGAAGGTTCATGCCAGATTTCACCGAGCTAACTAAAGAAATCACTAATATGATGAAAGGAAAAGAATCCTTCAAATGGTTGAAGGAAGGTAGAGAGGAATTTGAAAAACTCAAGGGTGCTATTGCAACAGCCCCTACATTGGTGTGTCCTGCTTTTAAAAAGGATTTCATAATCTATTGGTATGATTTGCCACACACAATCTTTGCCATCCTGACTCAACACAATCAATAAGGAGTCAAATATCCTATTACATTCATGAGCTCTGGATTCAAGAAACACGAACTTGATTACACTCCCCTTGAGAGACATGTGTACATGGTGGTGAGATCCTTGAAACATTACATGTACTATGTGTTGAATTTGCATACCAAAGTCTTAGTTCCAGACACTGCAGTTAAATCGATGTTGATAAAATAGGAACCATGATCTAAAAGAGGTAATTGGGTCTCCAAGATCTAGGAATAAGATTTGGATATCAAGCTTACCAGGTTGGTTTGAGGAAGAGGACTCTGCCAACTCATCATAGAGAATGAACCATGAGATGACTCTACAGAATAAATAGTTGAGGAAAGTTTATCACTGATATTTTTCATCAGTACCACAAACGAATGGTATTCTGATATAGCCTATTTTCTCACATACAGTGAGTGTCCATAGAATCTGACAGCTAAGAAAAAATGAGCTATCAAACTAAGAGCTGGTAGGTGTGTTATTTGGGACAACATGTTGTTCAAGAAAGGATTTGATGGCCTGTTTCTCATATGTGTTGATAAGGAACAACAACCTTGGTTGGTTGAAGATTTTCACAATCATGCATGTGGTGGTCATTTTTTTGGCCCAGTTACAGCTCATAAAATTTTGCAAGCACATTATTAGTGGCCCACTATTTTTCCGATGCTCAAAAATGTGTAGAAAAATGTGAAGCTTGTCGGTAATTTGTTGGAAGACTAAAATTAATAGCTTTGCCTTTGAAGCCAATTGTCATTGAATAGCCCTTTCAACAATGGGTTTTAGATTTCATCGAGGTTTTGAATCCTAATTCTAGTGCTGGTCATACTCACGTTCTCACTGCAACTGACTACTTCACAAAGTGGGTAGAAGCTATACCAGTGAAACAAACATCTACTACAGTAATCTGTGACTTCATCAAAGAAAATATATTGGTTCGTTATGGAATTCCACACAAGATCATGATGGATAATGCCTCAAATTTTTCTTCTGCAGAGATTTTATGTTTTTGTTATGGGTATGGGATATCTTTATCTCATTCGTCAGATTACTACCCTTGGGGAAATGGTCAAGCAAAATCTAGTAACAAAAACATCATTACTATCGTGTGCAAGTTAGTCAAATAAAATCAAATAACTTGGCACAAAAATTTATATGATGTATTGTGGGTTGACTACATAACTCCCAAAAGAACAATCATGATGTCACCATTCAAACTCTTGTATGGAACCGATGCTCAAATTCCCATTACATTGGAGTTACCAACATTACAATTGGCTCAGGAAATATATGATGAATGCTTCGTCAATACGTTAGATAAAATGACCATGTTCATAAACAAGATTGAAGAGCAGAGAAGTCAAGTGGAAAATAGGATCGTGGAACATCAATCTAAGGTAAAGAAATTGTTTGACAGGAAAACTAGAGAGAGACAATTTCAAATCAATGACTTAGTTCTTCTCTGGGACAAAAGACGTGAACCAAAAGGAAATCATGCGAAGTTTGATTCATTGTGGCTAGCCCCATTCAAGATCAGAAATTTCTATGGAGATAACACTTATTACTTGGAATATCCCGATGGAACTCATTTTCCTTTTCCCTACAACAGGTAATATCTCAAGAACTATAAAAATTAAAGATGGGTTGTCCCCTGTATGTACATAGGTAATTAATTTTTTGGTTTGTTTGTTTTCCCTATTTTTCAGTTTCCTCTCTTTGTCATCCCATTTTTATGCTCCATCATTTTTGGGATCATGTTCATTGAATATTTTTTTCTGGGTCCATTTCTGCGTTTGTAAAGTCCTTATCCCCATTTAGAACCAGTTGTTATCAGATAATTTTGATTTCACAAAATTAGTCAATGTGAAAATTTTAAAAATAATAATAATAATAATAGAAAGAGTCATATTATTCTTGCGACAACATTGGTCCAGAGACTTAGACCCAACACCATCCCAGTGTCTTGGTTTTCTTTTCACTCTCTTTTTTTAAAAAAGAAGAAAAGAATTCATAATGGGTGAACATTCTAATAAGTCAGTACTAAAATATGCATACCAAGGATGAGTTCCAGGATCGTCTTTAAATTCATCATAAGATAATATTTTGGATACCGATATGGGTCATGTAGATATGGTTCATTTCTGTGACATAGTAAGATAGGAAGGGGGGATAATTTTTTCAAAAAGAATTTATCGTTGTGGTTTACCTCAAGCGACAGCATTTCCCATTGCCATATAATCCCTTGAATTTTTCCTAGCTTGTGCTGAACATTATGATTCTGAGAATCGAGGAATTTTTAATGACAGAAATGAATCTTTTCTGCTCAATTCTCCAGATCAAATGGAATATTTGTTAAGAGTGCCACTCCATGAAGAAAATGTTGATATCACAAAATAATTGGCACAACAGTTTTGGGATGAAAATCCTTTGAGATGGTCGAAGATAGTTGATAAAAATTGCTTGGTCAAACCAAACAATCACACTTTAAGAATTCCCAAAGAGTTGTTTCGAGTAGATTTTCATGAAGAAATAAGGGATATGATTACTCTCCTTAACAGGGTTTTTGGTCTTCCTTCTACCAAAAATTTTCATCCTTGGATGTACAAGTTGATTTTTATCATTCTTGATGCAAAGATGTTCATTGATTGGGCAAGTATCGTCAGCAATACTCTCCATAAGCAATTGATTGAGGTAAGGATGACAGGTCATTTTTACCTGACTTCAAATTTGATTTATGTTGTAGTGAGAAGGAGGATATTTTTAGGGTTAACAACTAGAGGCACAATGGGTTTTGGCAAGAAAAGTGTTTTTCACTTTTACCCACGGCTAGAGTTCAAGAATGGTTCTCACCATTTCCAGAGGGTAAATGATGATTTCTTATTCTATATAATCTAGTCACTAAGAAGAAACCCAGAGGAAATATTTTTAGAAGATGCCAAGGCGGTGATAAAACAATGGGGAACTTGGTTTATCCACTTTCCCTCTTATTCCTATATACGAGTTGATGGATTTTTGGGAGCTCCTTACAAACTTCCTAAATATGTCAGTGACAAAATAGTGTTGATGTAAATTTCACGTTAGCTTTTCAAAATCCATTGTCTATTGGTGGAAAAATGCAAAGAAGGAATTCATTTCCCAATTCAGATTGGGGAATACAAATGTCCAAATTCACATAGTGCAAAATTCAATATTAAATAGATCCATGTCTAAAACAAGGGCAAGACATAAGCACAAGGCAAGTAGTACAAATGTCCAAATCCTCTCCCATTTCAGGCACATATGTCAAAAATACAGAGGTTGTCAGTGGAAGGAGAAGTAACACAAAAAAATTTTGTGCAAAATTCTTCACACCAGTCCCCACCAACATCATCACATGCATCTCAAAGGCAAAGCTGGTGGTTACCCAAACCTATCTCTAATAAAGAAGCAGTGTCTCAAGGATCGGAAAGAGTGTGCATCTTCAGGAAGGAAAATAATGTCCTTCTAGTATTTCTACCCCAAACTCATCTATTCACATCACTGAGAGTTATAATAGACCTACCAAATATCTAAATCATCAATGTCATACACCATAATTTAAGCAAATCCCAGTAGTGCAGATATCTAATTCTTCTGAACATCCAAGTGTTAAGGATATTCCACAAGAACATGAGGATAATCAAGAATTTGTTGCAGATGCTACTTCACCAAGGATTGAGGCCACATAACCATTGCCTACTGGTTTTAGTCATGAAAAAGGCAAAGAGGATTTTTCTTCCAGTTCTCGACATTTTTGTGTCAAATTAATGAATGAAACACTGAGCTAGGTTGAATCTGAAATAAAATAGAGAAAGAGATTGGTCAAAGTTTCCAACATCGATTTGGAGTCTCTTTCTGCCCTCTCCAATAAAGTTGTGAAAAAAAGCCTAATGTCTTCTCCAGAGTAATGATTGATGATAGCAGAGATAAGTTTGCAGAAATTGCAGTTTTTACTACTGAGAAGAATCGTGGGGAAATGAAAGTCACTGATTATGAAGTATCCAAGATAGCCCTTGGTAAGACCACTTTTGAAAGTGATGTTGCTATGGAAAAATATTTAATGAATAGTTTGCTTAAAAGGTTGGAGAGATACAAATCTCAAATTTCCCAACTCAACAAAGAAAAGAATACGTTGATTTCATATGTTCAACATTTGATCAACCCAATTGAGTCTTATTTTCCAATTCTAGAAATGATGGCTATCCCAGATCAAGAAATTATCAACCAATCAAAAGATGTGATCACTCTAGGACACACTCTAAGGTCATGGGTTTCTGAGATAGAAAGTGGTGGGTTGAAAATAATTGCTGAAGTGATAAAAATATCTAAGAATATTTATGCCTACCTTGATCGAGTGTTTCCATTCAAGGAGTGCCTCATGTAAGAATTAATCACAATGGATCATATTTTTCCAACTCTTCAGGATCTCGTCCACATGGAATCTACTTTCTTAGCTTCATAGGGGATACTTGAGTTCGATCATCGCATGACACAAATTCTATGGTTAAATCATTCTAAGTCCATGAAAATGATGCCAGAAGATTTGGTAATTCATTTTGATGGTTTGTGCAATGAAGCCTATACTGCACTCTCTTCCATTCACATCTTCATCGAAGATATTTCATGCACCTTCATCAACAAACACAACCAAAGGAATTCAATACAACACCTGGTAGAGCAGTTTATAAAATTGATACATGAAATGTATACTCCTATTGGTTTTTTTTCCATTTCTTCTATAGATCAATGTTTCAGAATCAAACATCTTTGTGAAGAAATCCAATCTAAAGTTGCAGACATGCATACCATATGGTAAGATTCTTCAAATGTAGATACTATGTGAGGTTTTTCTTCTCCTGAGTTGTTTTCCAGAAGAAGAGAAGATGCATCAGACACTGCAAAAGCTCAAGTCTTATGAAATGGAAAAGAATCAAGATCCTTATTTTTCCAACAAGATAGTACGATGATTTCCTATATTTTCTTGTGGATGGGAGAGTCCATTTCTCATACGATTTAGATAGGAGGACCCCAGCCCCAATGGATAAGGCACTAGTTTTTGGAAAAAAAAATTAAAGTGGTATTTTAAATGATGTTATTGTTGAATTCACGTTTGAAGAAACTTCTGAGTTTTCTATTTATATTTTTTTTAATAAAGTTGGTTGAAAAATTCAAAGGTCACTTAAGTGCCCTATTTAATGTGCATTTAAAACCCTAACTACCTTGTAACCAACTCTTTGGTTATAAAAGGAAGTCAGGGGCTCACTTGTAAAGGGACTTGGAGAGAGGAGAAGAAAATACTTTTGTGTGTAATCTTGTTTCAGAAAGAAACTTTGTGTTCTTTGTGAAGACATGTTAGAGTTAATGAAATACGAAATTTGTGTCTCATTCATTGTCTCTTGTAACATTTGATGTTATTATATTCATTAGATGTTAGATGTTATATCTTGCATTGAAATATTGTCTTGGATCTTATTGTCAACGCTACTAATATGTTGTTCTATTTCACAGTGATCAAGCTTTGATTATCTACTTGCTGAAGTCTGTTCCATTTTACTCATTCTCATTTAGGTAACTCAAACTTGTTTTATTTGTGTTATTTATTCATCTTTCTTCTTCATACAATATTAGGCTCTGTGTTTCCCTAAATCTTGAATGTTCTTTCAATTCATTCCATTCCACTCATTTCCTTCATTCCATTCCATCTCCCTCATTCACTTTTCTTTCCATTGATGTTCCAAAACACCCCCGACATACAATTTTGAATGTACAGATGTAAATACAGTTTTGGTTTTCAATAAAGGAAGCCTCACGTTCATTGAGGTGGAACTTCCTTCAAAAACTATTGCATGTCATTTGCATGCGTGTAAATCCACGTGCTTACAGTTTTTGGCGACTCCATTGGGGATTCAAGAATCGTTAACAGTGCTTGGTTAAATATTTATGACTATCCCCTCTGCAAAAGCTCTAGTTATTCAACCGAACCTTGTGCCAGATAAAGATTTTCAAGGATGCCAACCTTCAAATAGTAGCTTGGGAAAATCATGAAATCTTGCAGCAGTTCGTGGTATTTGATAGAGCCATTGACAAAGAAATCTACATCAAAGACCTTGGAAGAAGAGCACCCGCACTTATGGCCAGAAGACTTCCTAGACACATGTTGATTGTTGTTCACCGATGCGGTCCTCTTCCACCAAGGTAATAATTTATATGACTATTACAGGTAACCCACCTATCTTGCAACCAAATATTCTTTTTGTAGATATAAAAGAAGACATATCATCATATTTGAGGCAAGTTATTTGGGAAAAGGAGATGAGAAACTATCATTTTCATCTCGCCACATCATTAGTAGATAATGAAGAAGATCAATCCACAAGAGTTGCTATAGTTATTCAGGCACAAATAGCTCAATAAAGAAAGCAAAGAGAAAATGCTAGAGCCGATTAGAACATGCCAGTAATCCCTTCACAGTAAAAGATTTCAAACCGGCAGCAAAAAGGTTTACACGAGGAGAAAAAGATAAAGGTTGATCTAATTCCATTTTTTACTTTTAAGGAAAGTTTGGTTTCAAGTTATCTCCTCCAAAGAAGAACACACCTCATAGATCTACAAGCCTTACATGAAGTCATGAAAGAGAAAGCAAGGAAGGATTCATTACCAGTCAAGCAGTTTTCCTTGCTCACATTTTTTTTCCTTCTCATATGATTTTTCCCAAAATGGCAGTCAACATACCATGGGAAAATGCCATAGGCCCATTGGCCTTACTAGCTTGATAATGACCTCCCAAGAGGATCAAGGAAGATTCTTCCCAAGTTTGACAAAGATGGGAAGACGTCACCAGATGACCATATTTCTCCCTTCTTCACTGCATGTGCTATTTTGTCAGTAGAATATGAAGATGTTGCTATTTTCCTCTTCATCAAAACATTGCATAATATTGTTGTAGATTGGTTTCATCATCTGCTAAATGGATGCATTACAAATTGAAATGATATGAAAACTAAGTTTGAAGATCGATTCAAGATGAAAGAAGATTACTTCTTGCCAAATTAAAATAGGTGAAGAAAGAGCCAACAAAACCCATGAGGAATTTTGTAGCTAAGTTCAACAAAATGGTCAACAAAGTTCTTGCCAAGATTCGTCCAAACCCTAATGGGAAAAAATGTTTCTATATTAATGCACAACAACCAGAAGTGTTCTATCAGCTGAGAAGGGCTAGAGTGGCTACTTTGGAGCTTACTCAATCCTTGGCCGTAGAAATTGAGGATGACTTAATCATGGAAGAAAAAATTCAACAAAACTTCCCTCAAGAGAAAGATTCAAGAAACCCCCAATGCTTCATAAGCTATACTCACTAAGTTGGCTGATGATGTGCTGGCTTTGAAAAAGCAAGTTTCTCAAAGTAGCAAACCTACTCCTTACAAAGACATCCTAAGAAAAGGCTATGTTCCAAAAAAATCCTGGATCATGGGATCTCTGATGAGGCTTGCTATTGAAGCAGATCCCGCAACTAACTCAAAATGTGATGTAATTGAAGAAAGCGATGATGAAGTTGAAGTCGTCGAGGTTGATGAGGAAGAGCTAGATTTTGGAACATCTAAACTTGAAGTTGAAGATCTTGAGGGAGAAAGTAATAATCATTTCTTCGAGTATCATTCAGAAGAAGAAGACAAATACAAAGAAATTATAGAAGATATGAATAGTCAATCCTTCATTGTCTTCACACACTCTCAGAAAAAGGAGCAGAATACCACTAAGGTGGGAGATAAAGAGGTTTCCAAGGAACTTCCTAAAGAATCTAAGATTAAAGAAACTTCCAAATAATTCAAGGCAAATGAGACTCTTAAAGAGTCTAAGGAGACTAAGGTTTCCAAGGTCAAAACTATCTTAAAGAAAGGAGGGCCTTTGTCAAGTCAATCAATTGATAAATAAGCTATGAAGAAAGTTCCTTCTTTCACATCAGTATCAACCAAGTCTGAAGCAAAGGTCAAAAGTGTGTCATCATCAAGTTTGAAAGAACTAGTATCTGAGACATCAAGTACGGTTACTTTTCCCAAATTTGATATCATTGATCATATCAATAAAACAAAAATTTCCATGTCACAGGCAGAGTACTTGAAGTCCAATAAGGATCAACTCGAGAAATTGGTCCAGTTTATCAAAGGCCACTCTACTGTTCATTCCTCCAAAGGAATTCTAAAACCTCCGAAATATGGGAAATCTAAAAACATTGTGGCAGCCACTACACCTTCAAATGAAAAGATTGAACCTTTCTTTATGTCCTTTCTGATCAACATATGCAAATTAAGTAATTGCATTATAGATTCTGGAGCCTCGGATAATGTGATGCATGTAAAAGTAGCACATGCTCTTGGGTGGACTTGTACGAGAACATTTGGATCCTGTTACTCAATGGAGATGAGACAAGTTCCTCTGATTGGGCAGATTAAAGATGCTCAAATGGTTTTTAGCCTAATTTCCTCATAAACGAGTTAAGGTAACCATTCTAGTTGTTGACATTCCTGCTTCATATGGTATGTTGTTAAGCAGGAAATTTTGCAGAGATTTGGGTGGCGAGATTCAAATGGAACTGGTCTCACACCACGATTCCTATCAATAGGAGAAATGAAGAAGCTAATGCTAGAAGACTCAATAAAAGTTCACAGTGGCTAAACCCGAAGATCCTCATACACAAATCATGTTCCAAAGCTCAATTATGGGTAATTATATGATGACTACAAAATTTCATGCACCTGAGATCACATGCCAAGACTCTAATGAGATATGGACTCTTGAGTTCAATAGAATTTGTTGCTCAGTGGGTTCTGGTGATAGGAGTAGTGTTCATATCTCCAAATGGTAAAATATTTCCTTTTTCCTACAAACTTTAATTTTCAAATAATAATAAAACTACAGAATTATGAGGCATTAATCCTTGGCCTCCAAGTCTTGCAGGGGAGAAAGGGATAAAAAATTTGGAAGTTTTTGGAGATGCAGAATTGATCGTGAAACAAGTAAGAAATCAGTTCCAAGTAAAGAATGATCATTTGAGACACTATATTAACAATACTCAGTTTGGGACATGATAGAAACTTTTTCAGAATGATTTTTCCATAAAAGTTTCCCCTCTCGAAAAAAAAAGACAATGTAGATTCTCTAGCAGTCTCAACTTCGTTAATGATTCCTCATTCAAAGTTTGATCAAGAAAAATACACCATCGAAATGGATTTTTAGGCCAAGTGTTCCTAACAATGCACAAAATTGGCAAGTATTCAATGATGATCAACAAATTATTTTCTTCTTGGAAAAAAGGGATAATTTTGAACAATTTTACTTTGAAGTAAGTGATTCTACATTTCACGAATTGAACTCAATGTCACCCATTCAAGAAGGAGCATGAAAATGAAGATCCTGATGATGGCATCATTCAAGTAAAAGGAAATAAAATTCCAAAAGGATTGGTTTCACTTGAAGAAATTTTTGATAAACATGACAGGTTTATCAAAGAGAAAGAGTAGGTAGGACCTATGAATTTTGCTGACTATGAGCAAGTTAACATTTGTACCAAGGGTAAACCTCACCTGGTCAACATCGGTAAGTGTTGCTCACCTAAGGAGCACAAGAAATTCATAAGCCTCCTTATCAAATATTCTGATGTCTTGGATTACTCATATGAAGACTTGTAGTCTTTCCAACCTAGGGAAATGGAGTATGCCATACCCTTGAAACCTAGTGAAAAATTCTATTCAGGTAGAAGCCAAGACAGGTATAATCCCAAGATTGTAGGGACAATATTTCATGAGGGTTTAAAAGATGTTAGATGTAGGAAAAAAATTTCCTATTCGACATTTGACTTGGATAACTAATATTGTACCGGTTCGCAAAAAAAATGGAGAAGTTAAGATTTGCGTGGATTTCCACAATATTAATCAAGCTTCCTTGAAATATAATTATCCACTACCATTCATGGACCATATTCTATAGGTAGTAAATGGATTGGAAATGCTATCCATGCTAGATGGTTTCTTTGGTTATAATCAGATTCAAGTGGCTAGAGAAGACCAACATGAAACCATGTTCACTATCCCCTGGGGTACATTTGCATGTAGAAGAATGCCTTTTGGTTTGATCAATGTCGGTGCTACTTTTCAAAGGGATATGGATATGGCATTCACAGATTATAAAGACAAGATCATCATGATATATCTAGATGAATTGACAGTGTTCTCAAAGAAATGAGAAGATCAACTAAAATATTTAGAGAAAATATTGCAAAGGTGTAGACTTCATAAGATTTCTCTAAATCCAAAAAAAATTGTGTTCAGAGTTATGAAAGGAAAACTCCTAGGTCATATTGTGCCTAAGGAGGGAACTAGAATCGATCATGAGCATGTTTAAGCGATCAAGAATCTTTCCTTGCCTACAAGTAATCCTGGAGTCCATTCATTCTTTGCAAAGGTGAACTTTTTGAGAAGGTTCGTGCTAGATTTCATCGAGCTGACTAAAGAAATCACTGATATGATGAAAGGAAAATAATCCTTCAAATGATCGAAGGAAGGTAGAGAGGCATTTGAAAAAATCAAGGGTGCTATTGCAAAAGCCCCTACATTGGTGTGTCCTGATTTTAAAAAGGATTTCATAATCTATTACTATGCTTCACCACACACAATCTCTTCCATCCTGACTCAACACAATCAATAAGGAGTCGAATCTCCTATTGCATTCATGAGCTCTGGATTCAAGAAACATGAACTTAATTACACTCCCCTTGAGAGACATGCGTACGTGATGGTGAGAGCCTTGAAACATTTCAGGTACTGTGTTGAATTCACATACCAAAGTCTTAGTTCCAGAAACCGCAGTTAAATCAATGCTGACACAACATGAACCAAGATCTAAAAGAGTTAATTGGGTCTCCAAGATCTAGGAATATGATTCGGATATCAAGCCTACCAATTTGGTTTGAGGAAGAGGACTCTACCAACTCATCGCAGAGAATGAACCACAAGACAACTCTGCAGAAGAACCAGTTGAGGAAATTTTACCACTGGTAGATTTCATTAGTACCACAAACGAATGGTATTCTGATATAGCCTATTTTCTCACATATGGTGAGTGTTCAAAGAATCTAACATTAATGAAAAATGAGCTATCAAACTAAGAGTTGCCATGTATGTCATTTGGGAAAACATGTTGTTTAAGAAAGGATTTTATGACATGTTCCTCAGATTTGTTGATAAGGAACAACAACCCAAGTTGCTTGAATCTTTTCACAATCATGCATGTGGTGGTCATTTCTCTAGCCCAATTACAGCTCATAAAATTTTGCCGGAGCACATTATTACTAGCCCACTATGTTTTTTGATGCTCAGAAATGGGTAGCAAAATGTGAAGTTTGTCAGCAATTTGTTGGAAGAACAAAATTGACAACTTTGCCTTTGAAGCTAGTTATCATTGAAGATCTCTTTCAACAATGGGGTTTATATTTCATCGGGGTTTTGAATCCTAATTCTAGTGCTGGTCATACTCACACGCTCACTGCAACTGACTACTTCATAAAGTGGGTAGAAGTTATACTAGTGAAACAAAAATCTACTGCAATAATCTGTGACTTCATCAAAGAAAATATATTGGTTTGTTATGGAATTCCACACAAGATCATGACAGACAATGCCTCAATTTTTTCTTCTGTAGAGATTTTAGTTTTTTTTATGGGTATGAGATATATTTATCTCATTCGTCAGATTACTACCATTGGGGAAATGGTCAAGCAGAAATCAGTAACAAAAACATCATTACTATCGTGCGTAAGTTAGTTGAAGAAAATAAAAGATACTAGCACAAAAAGTTATATGATGCATTGTGGGCTAACTACACAACTCCCAAAATAGCAATCGAGATGTCTCCATCCCAACTCTTGTATGAAACCGATGCTCAAATTCCCATTACATTTGAGTTACCAGCATTACAATAGGCTCATGAAGTAGACGATGAATTCTTCGCCAATATGTTAGATAAAAGGATCATGTTCATAAGAAATCTTGAAGAGAAGAGAAGTCAAGTGGTAAAGAAATCGTTTGACAGGAAAAATAGAGAGAGATAATTTAAAATCAATGACTTATTTCTTCTCTGGGACAAAAGACGTGAACCAAAAGGAAATCAAGAGAAGTTTGATTCACTGTGGCTAGGCCCATTCAAGATCAGACATTTCTGTGGAGACAACACTTATTACTTGGCATATCCCGATGGAACTCATTTTCCTTTTCCCTACAATGGGAAATATCTCAAGCACTATCAAAATTGAAGATGAGTTGTCCCCTGTATGTACATAGGTAATTAGGATTTTGGTTTTTTGTTTTCCTTGTTTTTGGGTTTCCTCTCTTTGTCATCTCGTTTTTATGCTCCATCATTTTTGGGATCGTGTTCATTGAATATTTTGGTCTAGGTCCATTGTTGCATCCATAAATTCCTTTTCCCCAATAAGAGCTAGCTATTATCAGCTAATTTTGACTTCGGCAAAATTAGTAAACGTGAAAATTTCAAAAAAATAATAATAGAAAGAGTCATATTATTCTTGCAACAACAGTGGTCTGGAGACTTAGACCCGACACCATCCCAGTGTCTTGGTTTTCTTTTCACTCTTTGTGTTTTAAAAAAAAAATAAAAGAATTCATAATGGCTGAATGTTCTAATAAGTCGGCACTAAAATATGCATACCAAGGATTAGTTCCAACATCGTCTTTAAAGTCAGCATATGACAATATTTTGGATATTGATATGGGTCATGTAGATATGGTTCAATTATGTGACAGGGTAAGATGGGAAGGGGGACTATTTTCTCAAAAATGGCTTTATTGTTGCGGTTTACCCTCAAGCATAAACATTTCCCGTTGCCATACAAGGCCCTTAAATTGTCCTAGCTTGTGTTGAACATTATGATCCTGAGCGTCGGGGAATTTTTAATGATAGAAATGAATCTTTTCTGCTCAATTCTCCAGATCATATGGAAGATTTGTTAAGAGTCCCCACTTCATGAAGAAAATTTTGACATCACACAAGAATCAACACACTAGTTTTGGGATGAAAATTCTTTGAGATGGTCAAAGATGGTTACTAAAAAATTGGTTGGTAAAACCAAAGACTCACACTTCAAGAATTCCCAAAGAGTTGTTTTTGGGTAGAGTTTCATAAAGAAATAAGGGATATGATTACTCTCCTCAACAAGGTTTTTGGTCTTCCTTCTGCCAAAAATTTTCATCCTTGCATGTACAAGTTCATTTGTATCATTCTTGATGCAAATATGTTCATTGATTGGGCAAGTATCGTCAGCAATACTCTCCATAAGCAATTTATTGAGGTGAGGATGACAAGTCATTTTTACATGACTTCATATTTGATTTATGTTGTAGCGAGAAGGAGGATATTTTTAGGGTTAACAACTAGAGGTATAATGGGTCTTGGAAAGAATAGTGTTTTTCACTTTTACCCACAGTTGGAGTTCAAGAACAGTTCTCACCATTTCCGGAGGGTAAACGATGCTTTCTTATTCTATATAATCTGGTCACTAAGAAGAAACCCAGAGGAAATATTTTCAGAATATGCCAAGGCGGTGATAAAATAATGGGGAACTTGGTTTATCCACTTTCCCTCTTATTCCTATATACGAGTTGATAGTTTTTTGGTAGCTCCTTACAAACTTACTAAATATGTCAGTGACAAAATAGTGTTGATGTAACTTTCACGTCATATTTTCAAAATACATTGCTATTGGTGGACAAATGCAAAGAAGGCATTCGTTTCCCAATTTAGATTGGGGAATATAAATGTCCAAATTCCCATAGTGTAGAACTTATGGAAAAATAATTTTCTCTTATAACTATACATCCTTTAAAGGATCCATGGAAAAATCCCTAGGGGCAACATATAAGCACAAGGAAAACATAGACGACTATATAGTGGAATGTGTAGATGATAGGGAGGTAAGATAACGACAATTTTCTCGTCTCACACTCGCTCAGATAGAGAATTACGGATTGAGGGATCCTCCCTTAACCCTTGCCAATAGTGGAATTAATCTTATGGATCCTTCCTATGATCAGATAGTTTTCACTCTGCTCTCTGGTATTGATTGGAGTAGAGGAGATGAAACTTCTCTAGATGTTATAAACCAACCTATGTTAAAAAAGGGCTATGAAGTGGTATGAGAATCAGATAGCCAATCCTCTCCCATTTCAGGCACATATGTCAGAAATACAAAGGTTGTCAGGGAAAGGAGGAGTGACACAGAAAAAGGTGGTGAAAACTTCTTCACACCACTCCCAACCAACATCATCACATGCATCTCAAAGGCAAAGTTGGTGGTTACCCAAACCCATCTCTAATAAAGAAGTAGTGTCTCAAGTATCGGTAAAGAGTGTGCCTTTTTGGGAAGGAAAAGAACGTGTTTATGTTATTTCTACCCCAAACTCATCTATTCACTTCACTGAGAGTTCCAATAGACCTACCAAAGATCTAAATCATCAATGTCATACACCAGGATCCAAGCAAATCCCAGTAGTGTAGATATCTAATTCTTCTGAACATCCAGGTGTTAAGGATATTCCACAAGAACATGAGGATAATCAAGAATGTGTTACAGATGATACTTCACCAAGGATTGAGGCCACAGAACCACTACCTACTGGTTTTAGTCATGAAAAAGGAAAAGAGAATTTTTCTTCCAGTTCTCAACATTTTTGTGTCAAATTAATGAATGAAACACCGACCTGGGTTGACTTTGAAATAAAAAAAGAGAAAGAGATTGGTCAAAGTGGCCAATATTGATTTGGAGTCTCTTTTTGCCCTCTCCAATAAAGTTGTGCCTAAAAATCCTAAGGTCTTCTCTAGAGTAATGATTGATGATAATGGAGATAAGTTTGTAGAAATTATATTTCCTACAACTGAGAAGGATTGTGGGTACATTACAGTCAACCGATTATGAAGTATCTAAGATATCCCTTGGTAAGACCACTTTCAAAATAGATTTTGCTATGGAAAAATATTCAATGAATAGTTTTCTTAAAAGGTTGGAGAGATACAAATTTCAAATTTCCTAACTCAAGGAAGAAAAGAATCAGTTGATTTCATATGTTTCAACATTTGATCAACCTAATTGAGTCTTCTTTTCCTATTCCAGAAATGATGGCTATCCCGGATCAAGAAATTCTCAATCAATCAAAAGATGTGATCACTCTAGGACACACTCTAAGGTCATGGGTTCCTGAGATAGAAAGTGGTTGGTTGAAAACAATTTCTAAAATGATAAAAATATTTGAGAATATTTATGCCTACCTCGATCCAGTGTTTCCATTTAAGGAGTGCCTCATTTCAAAATTAATCACACTGGATTAGATTTTTCCAACTCTTTAAGATCTCACCCACATGGAATCTACTTTCTTAGCTTCATAGGGGATACTTGAGTTTGATCATCGCATGCCATGAATTATGTGGTTAAATCATGTTAATTCCATTAAAATGATCCCAGAAGATTTTGAATTCAATTTGACGATTTGTGCAACAAAGCCTATACTGCGCTCACTCTTCAATTTAGGTCTTCATCGAAGAGATTCTATGCACCTTCATCAATGAACACAACCAAAATAATTCAGTACAACACCTGGTGGATTAGTTTACAAAATTGATACATGAAATGTATACTCCTGTTGATGTTTTTCCACTTCTTCTATGGATCAATGTTTCATAATCAAACATCTTTGCGAAGAAATCCAATCTAAAGTTGCAGACCTACATACCATACCAAGTAAGATTCTTGAAATGCAGGTACTTGGTGAGGCTGGTCTTCTCCCGAGTTGTTTTCCAGAAGAAGAGAAGATGCATCAGACACTACAAAATATCAACTCTTATGAAAGGGCAAAGAATTAGGATCCTTGTTTTGCCAGCAACATAGTAGGATGATTTCCTATATTTTCTCATGGATGGGAGATCCCATTTTTCATACGATTGAGATAGGCAGACCCCACCCCCAATGGATAAGGCACATGGTTTTTGGCGAATGTTTTGAAAGTGGTATTTTAAATGATGTTATTGTCGAATTCACGTTTGAAGAAACTTATGAGTTTTCTATTTATAGTTTTATTTAATAAAGTTGGTTGAAAAATTCAAAGGTCACTTAAATTCCCTATTTAATGTGCATTTAAAACCCTAACTACCTTGTAACCAATTGTTTGGTTATAAAATTAAGTCAGGGGCTCATTTGTAAAGGGACTTTGAGAGAAGAGAAGACAATACTTTCGTGTGTAAGCTAGTTTTAGAAAGAAACTTCATGTTCTTTGTGAAGTTATTTTAGAGTTAATGAAATACGAACTTTTTGTCTCATTCATTGTCTCTTGTAACATTTGATGTTATTATATTCATTATATGTTAGATGTTATATCTTACATATAAATATTGTCTTAGATTTTATTGTCAATGCTACTAATATGTTTTTCTAGTTCACAGTGATCAAGCTCTGATTATCTATTTTCTCAAGTGTGTTCCCTTTTACTCATTCTCATTTAGCTAACTCAAACTCGGTTTTATTTTTGTTAGTTATTCATCTTTCTTCTTCATGTAATATTAGTCCTCTGTGTTTACCTAACTCTTGCATGTTCTTTCAATTCATTCCATTCCACTCCTTTCCTTCATTCCATTCCATCTCCCTCATTCACTTTTCTTTCCATTGATGTTTCAAAACACCCCCCACATACAATTTTGAATGTACAGATGTAATACAGTTTTGGTTTTCAATAAAGGTAGCCTCACCTTCATTAAGGAGGGAGTTCGTTCCCATATTTTTGAATGTCATTTTAATGCGTGAAAATCCATGTGCTAATAGGATGGTAAGGTGAGGAAAAACTAAGTTGAATGTTGAAGGAATCACAAAGTTTCCATAGGGTTTTTGTTTTTGAATTGTTTTCCATTATTAGTGATGAGGCGTTGAGGAACTACAAAGCGATAAATGATGTGATCATTGATGGATTCACAAAATTTTCTCAACTTTTTGAGACATGATATGCGTGGCTTCCACCCATTTAGTGTAATATTCGGTAGTGGTAATAATCCATTGATGACATTGGGAAGAATGAGGAATTGATCTCTCTGACTAGATCCAAACCCCATTGAGAGAAATGATAAAGGTCTCGTGCAACTTGTAAGGCATAACTAGGGGTGTGATGAATATTAGCATGTTGTTGATACTTCACACAATGCTTGACACAGTCACAACTATCATGGTTTAGGGTTTGGCCTGTAATAACCCAAACAAAGAATGTGTTTAGTGAAATCTAAACAACTGAAGTGACCCCCACAAATTCCGGCGTGAACTTCCTTGATGGTGTATGGGATTTCAAAACTTGTAAGGCATCGTAAGAGGATACCGTTAAAGCCACATTTATAAAGAATACCACCCATGATGACGTAGCGAGAGAAAATTTTGAGAAAGGTTCATTGTCTATTGTGAGTGAGATCTGGAGGAAGAACTGAAAGGGAAAGGTAATCAACAAAATGCTTATACCAAAGGTCACGTGGGTCAGTTTCAATGTTTCTTACAAAGTTAATGTCTTGAAAAAGATAAGAAGGTGATTACAACCTTTGTATGGTGACAAATATTTTTGAGATGGAGGGAAAAGCGGAGATTTGAGAAGCAAGACAGGCCATGGTATCTATGAATTTATTATTTGAATGCGGGGTAGTTTGAAGTTCATAAACAGTCAAAGGTAGTCAAAATTATGTCAAATTGATGTTTATACTCTTGAAGTATCTCATTATTACACTAGTATATACCATTAACTTGGTTCACAATGAGTTGAGAGTCGCCAAAGATATTAATTGATTTAACGTCTAAGGCTATGGAGACTTGAAGACCTAACATGAGTGCTTCATATTTGACGATATTGTTAGTACAATAAAAATATAATTTGAAAGATAATGGCATAGGCTCACCATCAAGAGGAATGAGGATAACTCTGGCACCACCTCCATGCCGACATTTGGAACCATCGAAGAATAAGGTCATCTAGTAAATGGTATCATCCAAAGAGAGGGTAGTGATGGATTCATCACGGAAATTAAAGTTAGAGGATTGATTTCCAGAGAGAGGTGCATCTGTAAGTTAGTCAGTGATGGTTTGTACTTTGACATATTTTAGATGGGTGAATTTTAGATCTAGGTCTACAAGAAGCATGAGCCAATGTGCGGCACAATGATTTTGGTAGGGCTTAGTGTACAATGTAATGTAAGGGGTCGGTATTGGTGACAATAAAGTTTTTTTGGTTGAGTAGGTACTGGTGAAGTTTAGTGGCGACAAAAACTAGGATAAGAAGAGTTTTTTGGCATGAGTATATCTAGTTTCATAGTATAAAAGTGTATGGCTTATATAATAAACCGCTTGTTTCCCTATGTTACTTGTCACGATGAGCGAGCATGGTACCCAATGAATGATCAGTACTAGAAATATAAAGGTAAAATGGTTGGTCATCCTTAGGGGGAATGAGAATAGGTGGTTGGAGGAGGTATTATTTTAAGGCGTCAAAGCTTTTGTGGCATTCATTATCCCATTTGAAGAAGAGATCCTTTTGGAAGAGATAATGAAAATGGATGGTAGCAGTCGAAAAGATGCGAAATAAAGTGACGAATAGATTGCAACTTACCTTGTAAACTATGAAGTTGATAAAGGTTAGTTGGTGGAGGAATTTCAAGAATAGCCTTGATTTTAGTGAGATCAAATTTAATGCCAGGTAAAGAAATAATAAAACCAAGGAACTTTCCGGAAAGAACAGGGAATACACACTTATTAGGTTGAAGGTGAACACATTACTTGATGAGATAGTCGAAGATGACCTTAAGGATTGTAAATGTGTTCGGCCTAATGTTTGGATTTGACAATAATATCATCAACGTAATCTTCCAATATGTGATGCATAATTTCATGTAAGATATAAGTCATAGACCACTTATATGTAGTACTAATATTTTTAAGGCCAAAGGGCATGACACAATAGCAAAAGTTCCCCCAAGGAGTGATGAAGGATTTTTTTTGTTGATCTTCCGAGGAAAGTAATATTTTGTTATAACCTAAGAAACTATCCATGAGTGATAACATCTCATGGTCGGTGGTGAGATCAACTAATTGGTCAATACTAGGTAATGGAAATTCATCTTTGGGGAAAGCTAGGTTAATGTCACAAAAATCCATGTAAATAAGGAGTCCCCCTATCACTTTTGTGATAGGAATGATGTTAGAGATCCATTCAAGATAATCAATTGGTAGGATGAAGGAAAATTGAAACAAGGCATTGAAGTTCTTCTTTGACAAGAAGAGTAATGTAAGGATGCATTTTCCGTAGCTTCTGTTTCATGGGTTTGGCCTCAGGAATAGTTACAATATTGTGGACCACAATGTTTGGGTCAATACTAGGCATATCAACATAGGTCCAAGCAAAATCATTTCTATGATCTTAGAGGAAAGAAGTAAAATCTTCTTATTTAGCCACATCTAAGGATTGGCCTATTTTTAGAATGTGCAAGTCATCCTGAGTGTGAATATTAATTTTGATCATTGGTTCAATTTTCAACATGGTTTGTGTCTCAAAAGGTAACGATCGGTGAATATAAGAATCTTCCGCACTAAGGTAGGTGAAAATAGACTCATCATCCTGACATTAAACGATGTTAATATAAGGTGTATCATCATCGATCATGTCAAGATACAGGAAGGGAAAAGAAGAGGGAGTCCTCCCCATCTTATTGATAGGTTAGAGGTCCCAGGGAAATGGTGTTCACGAAAAAAAAAATTTATTAGGAATGGATTCTAGATCCATAGACTTCTGTAGGTGATGGCATGGTGAAGTTGGTAAATGGGGTGGGTAAGGTTTATCATCCTCAATGAGTTTGAATCGGGCTTTCTTGGGAGATGGTTTCGACAAATCCAATACCACTGCAGTTTTTATGGTTATGATTAGTGCATGGAATGATAGTATGGAAGCCTTATTCATAAAGAAACCAAATCCAAATCCTTTCTAAGCACAATAGATGGAGGAAGGTGTGGGCAAAGTAGTGGTTGGTTGAGATATTGAAAGTAAGATGAAAATGGTTGAGTTTGGGAAGGTGGCTTGGGCAAGTAGGTATAAGTATCAAGTCCTCCATACATCAAGTTGGTGCAAACGTGGGGAGGAACATAAGGGAAAACCTCACCTATACAGTGATCATAGCGGGGATGTTAGTGAAGTTTACCATACTCTTGAGGAGTAAGGAATGTGTCAATGTTATAAAGATGAGTACTCCCCTAGAGTGAGGCATTGAAAAAACACCTTCTAAAGGAGCAATGGTTGATATGTGAGTAACAAGCATGGATGAAATGATTGGACAACTGGGAAGAAGAAGTATTAGTTGGTTGAGAAGTAGATGGGTTGGCTGATGGGTCAACATGTAGAAGTAGTGGAAATAGCAGTGGCAATAGAGGAGTTCGTTGTGGAGAGAGATAGCGGACAACATTGGTGGATGGGGCCATGGGTGAAGGGGAAGTGGTAGTGGTGGTAGATACCTTAACTGGTATACAGGAAATCATTGGGTCGATAAAACATGTTACATGATCTTGAAATGGTGAAGGGTCAGATGGAATGGTATAGTTGTTTCCTTCATGTTCAAATTTTAAATAATTTTGTAAGGTTGAAGGGAACACAACCCTTGACATGCAGATCTAAGGTTGGCCAAGTAGTATGTTGTACTGGAATTCCCCCTTTAAGATGTAGAATAATTTTGGAAGTGGTATGGGGGCCCACACGAATGTGGAGAATGATGGTGCCAAGGGTGGAAGTCATAGCATCATTGAATGAACACATCATAACTGGGTTATTATATATGAAATTAGTAGGGATGTGAATTTGGTTGTACACATGGGAAGAAATGATGTTGATATTGGCACTAGCATTGATCATAACACATGTGTCAACATGCTTATATTATCAATGTAGATGGAAATGAAGAGGGTGTGATCTAGATTATTTAATTGGAGAGGTACAATCTCGTCGTTAGAGAAACTGAGAGTGCCTACTTAATGAGTGGAAGAGGATACAAAAGAAGGGGATGAAGTGGTGAGAGAGGCCACATGGTGAGGGGTGATAATGGATGCCATAGGAGTAGGGTCACTAGGTAAAACCATAATAGATTATAGAACCTCGATGAGGGCCTATCGATGATACTCAGAGGTTTGTACAAGGTCATACAAAGACATTTTTTCATGAGACTGGTGTAATTGTTTAATCATTGTACAATGGGAAACCCCATCAGGTATGTGGGTCTAAAAATGGTGATTTTTGGTGCAGGTGTAGATGGGATATTTGGTAGAAGAGTAGCGGATGGGATGGTTGTTTTCTCCTTTCCTTTTTCCTTCTGGGATCGAGTGGTAATGTTAACCATATTAATCTGTGGTTAAAGAGCAAGTTAGTTTTGATAGGTGTAGTGACAAGACAGGAAAAAATATGGTGAGGGCATATACTGGTTTTGTGAAAAGAATGCAGCACATTGGCATTTTGGTGGATCTTTGGCTAGCTCTCTTATGCATACCATATTGATCTCAAATGTTGGAGGAGGATACAAGGGTTGTGGAGGGAGAGATGAAGGTCACGCAATAAGTAAGGGATGAGGATGTGTGGTGATAGGTGGAGGTGGAATAGGGTCCTCATCTAAAATATATTCATCGTCAAAGAAATTTGGGAGAACATAGTTGGAGAAGAACAATCTTAAGAGCCTTATAATTTTCCACATCATGCCCTGACACACAATGGTAACTATAAATTTTTGTATCGTCAAACCTTTATGGTTTAGGTTTGAGTCGGTCATAAGGTATAAGTGGTGGCAATGTGATGATAGAGGTTTGTAAAAGGTTAACTAAGATGTTAGCGTAAGACTTGCCAGTGGATCATAATGTGAAGTAAGTGTGGGTGTAGATGGAAGTGTCGGTGATTTTGGTGGGAGAGACACCACGGGATGTGGAACCGAAGATTGAGTCAGTTTGACCACCTGTTTGGTAGGTAGTATGGTTTTAGGTTTGGATTGCACCTTCTTGGGTAAAGGTGTAGTAGATGAACTAGCGGTTAAAGGTGTTGTAGGTTTAACTATTTAACTACCAATTTAGAGGGTAGTGGGTTTTTGGACTATGATTACACCTTTTTAGGTAAAGGTGAAGGAGAAGTGCATGATGTAGAAGGGAAGATAGAAGGCAGAAGAGGAAGGGTTAGCCAAGGTGATCATGGAGGTGCGGTGAAGGCTATGGGAAGAGGTAATGTGGAAGGTATTTATTGAAGAGAAGGAAATATCATAGGTAATGATGGGGATATTGGAAGTGGTGTAGGTATAGGCGGTAGAAAGGATGCAGGTGATGGTGAAGGTGTAAGCTATGTAGGTAATTTGGGTGTAATAGAGGATCATGATGAGGGGGTGGTTGTTGTGCTTTTGGTTTACCTTGGGTAGGAGGCTACTTGGCCAAGGTTGATGGGTGGGGTCCTAGGATAGATGGAAGGGGTGAAGGTGACATAGGGGTAGTGGGTGAAATAGGTGTATGCGGCCTAAAAGGTTGGGTATGCCTCTTAGGTGGGGGAATAGTATTTGCATTGTTTTGTGAGGATGTGGATAAATACAGCTTGACAGGAGGATGGAATAGGCTTGATGTTGGCATGACTCCCAATGTAGAAATGTGTTTGGACGCAGAGGAAGATATAGGTGTAGGTCAGGCTTTAGGCATTGGAAAAAGTTCAGTCAATGGTAAAGGTTTAGGTGTGGGTAAGGGTGATGAAGAAGATGTCACTGCAACTGGTATAGGTATGGTTGGTTTGGTTGTATGAAACACCTTTGGATAGATCATGGAAGTATCAACAGACAAAATTTACATCTGAGTTAAAAAAATATAGCTGAAGGAATCCCCAAAGCATGGAATTGTCAACATAATCCAAGCGGTCAGCTAAATGTGAAAACGGTATCATTGTAGGGGGGATAATGTTGATTTGGTAGTAATCCCTATAAATAATTTCTGTGAGATAGGGAAATGGTTGGCTTCAAAATTCATGTGTAAAAGAGCCGAGAGAAAATCAATAGGATCCTTGAAAGCCAATAGAGAATTGTCACCAATAGGAAGGGGTGCTTCTAATGGATCCCCTATAGATAAGGGAGATGACACGTAGGATGAGGTAGGTTCATATTTTAGTGAAGAGGAAGGTAAGCATGAATCTCCCATGGGTAGGAGAGTCAATATTTTGGATTTTTCATCAGGTTGAGAGGTGCATGGGGAAACTACGTTGGTAGATATAGCGGACTCCTCCATGGGTAAAGGGGAAGAGAAGGGAGATTCCTCTGTGGGTAAAGGAGCAAATTAAAAAAAGTCCCTCTGTGGATGAAAGAGCTCGTGCAAAAATCTTCTCGATAGATGGAATAGGAGGAAATTGAGGAAGAGCTGGTATGATGTCAAATACAACATGAACCTCACGAACGTTATTGTCATTGGTAAAAAGGTTCACTAGTTTGGTTAGATGACGGGGTGTGATTTGGGAATGACTTCTTGAAAATGTAATGGTTATGATTAGTCGGTGCATTAGGGTTATCCAATATGAGATCTCCACTATCTAACATTTCTTGGACAATATTTTTGAAATTTATACAATTACTGTTGCTATGACCTTTAACACGATGATATTTGCAATAATCATTTTATTTATACCATACAGACATGGGATGAGAGGGTTCAAAGCCAGTATGTGGTTTGATAGGTGGAAGAGTGATTTCTATGGATTTTAGAATTTTTTCTAAACCGAAGAATAGGTTTCTCCTATGGGAGTGTATTTTAGTTGCTCCCACTTGAACTGAAAATCCTGAATAGGAGAAAGATTGGAAGAAGACTTTGATTGGTTGGATGGGTGAGATGGGCGGGCTTTCAAAACTACCATGTGGGCTAATCATTTTGCTTTGGAGTAATTATTTTGAGGTTTAGAGGAAGAAGAGGTATTGTTTGATTTAAACGCAACATTCTTATTATGCAATTATATCTTCTTCTCTTCAATGACACGATTTTCAAGTTTTTGGGCCATGGTGAATGACTCCTCGAACGTGTAGAAGGTTTGAACTTGGAGGGTTGGCGAGATGTTCCTAGCACAAGCCCTGGTGAACAATTCTATTAACTCAGTTTGAGGTAGTTGGAATTTGATCTGGTTGATTAGGCTTCGCCAACGAGTAACAAAATCTGCAATAGATTCATCTTCGTATTGTCATGTTGAGTACAAGTCTGTCATGGTGATTTTTCTTGACGATATTGATAGAAAATTGGTCTAGGAAAGCTTGATCCATTTGGTTGAATGAATAAATGGAGTTCCTAGGTAGACCACTATACCAATCCAACGTAGTTCCCATTGAGGACATTGGGAATGTTCGTATGAGCAAAACATCAACATGATTGATCAGATAATACCAATGTTTACAAGAATGCAAGTGTTGTTGCATGTCTTCTTTGCTATTAAACCAGTTGAATTTGGGAATTTTCCAATGCGTATGGTATGGAAAAATGAGAATGGAAGGATGAATGGGATCATTACAAATTTCATCTTATGTTAGAGAGTTACGTCAGATGGAAACTGATGCTTCTAATGTTTACATCTTGTCCATCATCATTTTGATAAGATCGTTAGTAGGTTGTGATGATTGAGTACACCTTGTAGTATAAGGGGGTAGATGATGGAGGTATGATGCGGGTGACATCCCAGTATATGGTGGTGCTGAGTAAATAAATTATGAGGGAGGAATGGTTGCATGTGGAAATTATCCTGAATAGGTGATAGATGAAATAGGGGGTTGTTGGTGATAAGTGTTGATAGGTGGATTGGATGTAATGACTCTCTGAGTAATTGGAGGAAGAAACTGCGAAATGGAGAGGATGATTTTTTGGAAGGGAGTATGGGTTGTTGACACCATGGGTGGTTGAGATGCAATAGGTATATGAGAGATAATATGTGTAGATAGGCCTACACTCAGGGCTGTTGATGAAGGAATGGTTGACATCACCAGAGAAACTGACATCAAAGGTGCGACAGATGTTGTAGGTGTGACAGATATCAATGATTTAGGGTCAAGTTAGGACACCAAGGGTGGTAAGGTGGAAGAGAGTAAGGCCAAGCTAGTAGTAGTCGATGCAGAAGTGGGCATGAGGGTAGGAGGAATGAACACATGCATGTCATATACAAGTTTCCTTGATGAATCCTGACTGGATGAATGGGCTAAATAATATTATAAAGTGGTGAGGTTCTGGTCAATGAGTCATGCAAACTCCTCATCACCGGTACTGATGATAATAGGATGACTGAGATCCATATGTGATAAAATGGAAGGCGACGATGGGATAGGTGGGATCGACTGAAGGCTAACATGCAATACGAGGGTGTTGTCTTGGTTACAAGTCAAAACCATGTGAATTATAGAAGACCTAGTAATTTGATCTATGTAGATGACACATAAGAACAAATGGAATGGAGAAAATAGTTCTGGAAGGTGAAATCTAGTCATTGTTTTAATTGAAAAATCAAAACCCAGTGACCGACAATAGTTGGGTAACCGTTGTCAGTAACAGGGGGTAACTAATCATGGTTAGAGGACGGATATCACATACTGTGGAAAATCAAAATATTTGTAAATGTGGTAATAAATGATGAAAATGAAGTAAAATATTGATTTTGACAGTGACTTTAAAGACCCAGAGATATGGTGAAGTATCTAAGGAACCTCAGAAAGAACAGAAATGTGATGAGTGCTACTTTGGTTAAAATGACCAAAACAACAAGAAACTAATAACTGTCAATACAACAATGATGGTTAGATGAGTAAACCGATGACGGTCACAGGACTAACACCGGTCACTGTGAAACTTGTGAAAAGATGGAAAAAAGTTAATTTAGTAACTTAGATCCAATAAAAGACCAACCCAAAAACTTGAGTATGGTAATGATGGATCCTAACACACTCAGAAAGAGTCGGAATACACCAACTATGATTATGGAGTGTGAAGGGAAAGAAGAATGGAGAATATGACCTCACACCTCAAAACACAAATCAAGCAAAAACTAGCAAACATGAAATCCTATGTGGTGGATTTTATGTTCCAGCCTATGCCATTTATGACTGACTTGTGAATAGAGCAGATTTTTTGGTTTGATAAAGGTGTCCTATGAAAAGCCAACAACTAAGGATGGTTTCAGGTAAATTTTTGGTGAGGGAGGTCCTTTCTCTGAGATAATGAATGGACAGAGATACTAGTTTGGTGTCCACTCTCAATCCTCTGATTATGTGATCATTGACAGCTTCTTCTGGGTAGGATGTTGTTTAAGAAAATGAGTAATTTATTTTGTGTGGTTTGGTGTAAAGAAGATAGTAAGCGATATGATTCAATTTTTGTTAACAATCAGTTGGGCATGACTTCCAGTGTATAGGTTGCCCACAATTTTTAAATGAGCTAAAATTACAACACACATAAGTGATATGCAAGTATTTTAGACCCAAATCCATAATGGCATTCGATGAAAGCAATAATGAATAGGCAAGAGTATGTCTTTTAGTGATGTAATACGAAAATAAAAAGAATGGTTCATTTTAGTCCAAAATATGAGTGTCAATGAGACAAGTAGAAGAGATAGAATGTTCTAGAGGAGAAAATTTAATGTGAATTGCTTTCAAAAAGAAATAGACACATAATTTTTCACCTAGGAATGAACAATGGAAAAGAACCCCTGATGGGTCCCACAGAGCGCGCCAAAATGTCTCACCGAATTGTTGTGCGATAAAAAAGATAAGGTAAAAGATCAAGGAGAAATACCTATGATTATGAAGATGGTAGGCTGAGTGCGCATGTTACTGATTTTATCCATGTTGATCATGGAGAACTCATTTTTGTCTGGGAAGGACTACTTGTAGATACAAAACAAGACCACAAAATGATATTAAATAGCAAGAGTCAGAGGACTACCTAGCAAGGATAGATCTCGGAAGCGTGATGCTTCCTTGAATGCCTGTCAATCCTCTATTTTTATCAAATTAATGAAAGAAAATACAAGAAGTGAAGTTCCTATTGCTAACACTTTGATTTAGGTATCTCAAAACATTATCAACATACTAGATTTAAACAACGTATTGAAATATAAACTAATATACCATCAGGAAAGACATATTTTTGGTTGGGATAGGTCATTGGGGTGTTAGGTAAGGTCACATAGGTATCTGGTAAGGTCTGGGTGGAATTTAAGTGATGTTAGAGGTGGTTCGGTGAAGGTTAGTAGAAAACAAAATGACTGACGTAGGTCTGGTGACCGATGCCGGTAAAGCAGGGAGACCGATGATGGTTAAGGTGACTGGTGTCGGTAGGGGAAATTTAGTGGTAATTAAATAAAATTAGTTTTGGACTTCTCTGTGATTGCACAGAGAATGAAGGGAGAATGGTTGGGATCATAATAATGCGAAGAAGACTCAGGAATAGATAGAGATCAGGTACGAAGAGCCAAAAGGTCATGGGTGGTTGGATGGGTAGATTGGTAAGAAGGTGGGGATAGAGGAATGCAGGAATGAATACGATGTAATAACAAAAGGTAATAAACCTACACTTTTTAAGAAAGTATAGAATGAAGAAAATAAAGTATACTTACTTGCATTTTCAGGTCTGGTAGGTGAAGGAAGGCAATAGTTGATCCATGAAGAAATTTTGTAGTTAGTGTCACGAAAATACTTTCCAGAGTGTTCCTGTGAATATTCTAATGCCTCAGGATAAGCCTCAGGTGCTTGCTTGGGCCTGTGGTTGAGTATATCCCATCGCCTGGGTGTTGAGGACTATTTGATTCGTTCTTGAATGCAATATAACTTTCTAGACTGAAAATGACCAACCTGGGTAAAGAGTTGTGAAAGTGTATATAAGGTAACTGATGATGGTTAAGGTGACCGACGTCATTTGAGGGATAACCAGTGTTGGTTAGGGCGGGAAAATCTAGGTTTACCAAAAATAGGCAGATCTTTACCATTTTTGGTGTGATTCTGATTAAGTTTGCTTAGGGAAGTGGAGTTCGTGTGAGAGAAGGTAGGAAGGTCATAAAACAATTCCAATTAGGTTTTAGGAAAAAATCTCAATTAGTTAGGTCAAGTGGTGACTCAGCACTGAGAGTGATGACTCAATGCTGAGAGTGATGACTTGGTCACTGTGAGTTAAACGCCCCTTGAATGGGTCTAGGGTGAAGTGTCTAGGTGATGTGTAAATTAAATTAATTAAAGTAATTAAATTAATTAATAATGTGAGGATGAACATTAATTCAATTATAAGTAATTAAATTAATATAAATGCGGAATAAAGTGGTTAGGGTTAGGTGAGCACGTTACATTAATTGATTGAAAGGGACCAAGAGGAGTGTGATCCAAATTTGGTGTCTACACCAATCTTCACACATACACCTAGTATTCCATGTTTCATGCCTGAAGAAGGTTATTGGATAGAAATTTTTAGCCCAAACAGATCTACCAGAACTTTATGAGGAAGGAAGAATCATTTTGGAGCCCGAAAAGATTCTGCAAACACGCTACGAGGCGGGAGAACTAGAGACATTAAGGAATATTTGATCAAGTGGAAGAATTTGAGCATAGAGGATGCGACATGGGAGGATAAAGGTTTTCTTCATTGACATCCAGGATTATTTAATGTTGAGTACAATGATGGTTTGAAGGGGAAGGGCATGTTATGCTCTGAACCTATTGCTTGTATTAGGATATGAGTAGCCAACTTGTGGCTTACCATATCATTTCATTATGTCATTTATACTTTCTCATGCTTAGTGGGTCAACCTTGGTGATGGCCATAACATATGAATAATATATATATATATATATATATATATATATATATATATATATATATATATAGGAGATTGTGTTCTGTAGGTAGTAGATTATCATCATTTGAGCATTTGAGTCTTATTGTATGGTTTGGAGGTTGCCCAAATATGTAAATTTAAGAAAAAAGAATTTAATTTTTTTTAAAAAAAATCTCATTGACTAAAACTATTAGTGATAAAGGCGATAATTATTGACAAGCAAATTCCCTTACAAAAACCTCTCTGCCCATTACTTGCTAGGGAAACTCTTAGTGGAAATTTTTCATAAACTCGTGAATATTAGGGGTTTTAGAAATTGGAAATGGTGAATTTTCAGTAGTCATCTACCACCCAGTTCATCTATACTTTCAACTGACAAGTCATTTGTATGGGTCAATTTGCCTACTATTTACACTTGAAAATGAACTTATGCATGTATTTCACCACCCATTTCGAATCAAACTACACTCATATTTGGTGAGGTATAATACATAGCCTAGATGGTTATAAGGGGGGGTAACCCCCTTGCAAGTCACATTTTATAAGTATGTTTCTAGGGGAGATGACCCGCGTCTATTTTTGAAGAGATGACCAGCTAAGAGACGTCCATGCATAGAGATGTGCGTCTATACATGGATGAGACGACAATAAAAGATGAGTGTCCAATACTTCACCGTCCAACCCAATTTAGCTAATTCTACATAGACGACCATCCAACTCAGGCCATCATATGCTACATAGATGGCCGTCCAACCCAATCTGTATGATTCAACATGGAGGTCTGTCCAACTCGGGTCGTCTGATTCTACATAGACGGTCGTCCAACTCAGGTCGTCTGATGCTACATAGATGGTCGTCCAACCCAATTTGTTTGATTCTACATAGATGGTCATCTAACTTAGGCCATCTAATTCTACATAGACGGCCATCCAACTCGGGTCATCTGATGCTACATAGACAGACATTTAACAATAGTCCAACTTTACGAAAATACAGAAAACTTCGGCATGTCAAATCGCATTTTTTCGCAAATCATTTTTTGGGTTATTCGCCTTTTTTTGAAAGTCAATTTCAGAGATTTGCCACTCATTCTATAATAATTTCTTGGAGGGGGGTCGTAAAATGAACTCTATTACTTGTAAAAAAAAATTATATTTGATTAATGTATCTATAAATACAATTACTATTTCTTACTCTAGTTAAAAACGATCCATCTCTCTACTACCCTATTATTATAATAATAATAATAACAATAATAATAATTCTTTATTACCCTATAATAATAATAATAATCAACCAGAATGAATGCACTTACAAGAAATTAGTCGATTCCCATGGAATTGATCAAAAACTCAAATTTTAAAGATTGATTTACAAATTTCAACGTATAGGAAAATAAAGGGAATATTATAGGTAAAATCGAGGAGATTGTAAATGTTATGAGGGTATATATTCACCATTACAAGATGCGTGCATTTAAATCCTTTTATACAAATATTGGATGAGGCGACAAACTCTCTGGAAGGGAATAAGAAAAGATCATTTGAGAGTGCTTCTATAATAGTAATAATTATATAAAGCATTTCCACTATCCGTAACGCCAACCTAATCATGGTGGTTCATATTAATGGCCAGGAAAATAAATTTAGTGAATTTTATGATTTTCGCAATAGAGAACATCGAATATATTGCATAAACCATTTTGATGCAATTCCAACATGAAACATAGAATGTCGAACACAGACAATTGCATATAAAAATAAATGTTGTTTAGATCATTCAGTAGAATTTAAATTCTGTAATTCAAAGAGTTTGGTTTCACGTCTTAATATTACTGTTTTTTTTTTTTAAAATATTACCATTACGTTATTTTGATACAATAAAACACCATTTATGGGAGATTCTTTTTTCTAAAACATATTTATAATTAAAAGTGTTGGACTAAAGTTTCATATAATTACATAGATATAATCTAATAAAGATGATAAAAACATAATAAAAATGCAAGTTATGAATGGACAGTGTGGAACCTTGATTATTGCAGCAGCAGTCTGAATTTTTTATTTTTTATTTAATTAATTATTTGAAATTTAAATTCGGAATACTAATCGAAAAAAATTGTATAAAGAAAATGTTTATTGAAAAAATATATTAACTAAAAAACATATCAATATTTTTCTCTCCAAATATCATGTGAGAGCTATTGTTTGAAGAGGAAAAAAGAAATCCTACACTTAATATTATAGCTAGTTGAAGCACCAAACAAAAGAAAAGAATATATAAAAATATAAATTATAAATGAGTTGAAACACCAAACAAAAGAAATAACTTAGAATATATAAAAATTATAAATTATAATTAATTAAGAATACCAAAAAAAAAATACATCAATATTATCTTCTCCAAATATCATGTGGAAGTTATTGGTAGTATAGATGGTTGAAACACCAAACCAAAAAAATAAAAGAATATATATATAAATTATGATGATGACTACAAAAAACAACTTTAAAAAAAAAAATATTACTTTAAAAAATATAACAAATAATTAAAAACAAACATATTCTATGTCAACATTTGGATTCATTTACAATTGGATGGATTTAAAAGTTGATAAAATACGTTTATTTTAAAATGAAAATACCTTTTACACTAATATTAGTCTTTTTTTTAATTGAAATAAATCTCTTAAAATTAACAAATATAAATTTTAGTTCAAGGAAAATGTATTTAAAAATTAGGGGAAAAATGTGTGTTTTATAAGTGGTGTCTTATTAGATTAAATTTTGAAATTAAGTCATTTGAGATTCAATTAAGTAGTTTGGATCTAACTTATATCCATTCAAATTTGATGAGTAATTGTGGTTCATGAAATTTTATATTTCATATTTATGATTGATCTTTTTGTTGAGGTGCGTATGAGTGAAATATTAGGCCTTGCCCAAAAGTTACCTAGAATATTGTTGGCATGAGTTGTCTCTTTAATGCACTACTACTACACATACAAATATAAAAGACAATCATATATTTATTTTATTTTGTTAAATATTATTATATACTAGTGGTCGCTCCCTGTGGAGCAAGATTACGCCATAAGTGTGTAGAAGGTGGTATTTTTTGTTGTTTGGTTTGTGTGTATGTTTTTGTGGGAAGGTTTAGTTTCAGGAAGCTAAAACCCATTTCTAAAAACCTTTTTCTAAAGGCTTCCCCTGTAAACGATGAACTTCATAATTCAATGATTGATGGTCCCTGCAAGAAATGTCAAGTGAAGGCAAGTTTGAAATTGTTTCACGCAAATGGGGAAAAAGGGTATCATCCCAATTGTTTTCAGTTACACCATTTTCATCCACATCCTTTTCTAGAAGCGATGGATACAATTATCTGGGGGCCAAAAGTAACACATTACAAGCACAAGAACAATACTAAAAGATTCCAGGATACTTCTCTTGAATCAGAGTGCATAATTGAAGATGCAGTGGACCGTGTGAAGGTAAACATGTCTACTATTGTTTTTGCACACCGTCTTTACACAATTAAAGATGTTGATCTAGTAGTAGTGGTGAAGAATGGGAAAATTGCAGAACAAGGAAACACCTATTTAAGCAAGACAATCAACGGAGGCATATGATAATTAAAGAAGAAGCCAATGTGTTGCAATGTCACTGCGAGAAAGTTGGCATCAAGTAGAAAAAATCCTTGCCTATGTATAAATACTTCGAGCAGCCTAGATCCCATCAAGTTATTTGTAAGTTGCAACTGTTCAATATCAAGTTCTTTGTAAATTGTAAACTGTCCAATAACAAGCTATTTGTAACTAGCCAATATTGGTTGCATATAGCATTAAAAATGTAACCCACAAAATAGTAGCCTGTCTCCAAAGTTTGATTATATCTTTCATTTTTTGCATCACTTGATCAAACACGTCTTATGTAATATGAAGACTAATCTAATATGATCATTCAAGCATTTCTTTAGTTAAGCACCTATAATCTCATCTCAAAATTTCATGTTATACTATTTACAGGGCGTGGATGGTTCCATTTGTGATAAATACCCATCTCATAAATCTCATATTTATACTTGAATCCCATCTCATAAATTTAAAATCTTGACATCTTAACAAAATAAGCGTCCATGCTTTAGAAACAAAATTAAAATCTAAATAAAAGCATTTTGATATTCAAACTCATAAATATTGTTGTTGTATTTTCAAGATAATTCTGCAATGTAGGCATACAAGTATTATTACCCTTCTCTTAACCTTAAAATTTAATTGATACACGTAAATGGCAGTGCCATATACAATAAGGAAAAGACAATAATAATTGTGATAATATTGTTCCAGCTCCTCGAAAGGGAAGAATGATGTGATGAACAATATAACAAATGATATAGGAGATGTGTCAGCTGTGGAGATACATGATGTTACATTAGGTATAGTATTGTTTGTCCTTCCAGCATAGGCAATACCGTCAACAGACCAAGGGAGGATTCATACCATGCTAAACTCATTACACAACTTTTGTAGTCTTTTTTTCTTGTCTAATTTGGTTGAAAAGTACCATTTGCCTTTGAAGTTGTCTCGAAGCTTGAATTTGAAACAACAAACACTGTAAAAAAACAAATCACAACATCAGCTGGTTTAATCAATTAAGGGGATAATAAGAAAGGCTAATATCACTTGGATTTTTGCTAGCATCATAAACTGTGCAACTTAACTAAATTATCAAAAAATATATCATTTCACAAAGCTGAAGGTGTAAATTATGATTTCATGAAGATTCAAAATTGAATGTAATTATGACTTACCACTAAGATATATGTCCGACGTTGAGTTCAAATCTAAATCTTTTCATGAGAACATTGAGCAGGTCATATCCTCAGCATCACTCCACCCATATTTTTCCTCTCAAATTGAATAAAAATATGGGATTTTATTGGAAATTAAGATGTTTACACTGAATAATTTGTATTATAGTTTTAGTGTTGTAAGAAATGAGCAGTAATTTTATTTTATTTATCCATTCAGACTCTTTCATCTATTCCAATCACGTATATTGATGTGATTACTTAAAATGATATTGTATCGGTTGCCCTACAAGTTATGTAGAGTCTCTTCAAAATTAAATCTGAAGGATGTTAAGAAAACGAAGATGTATAGAACATAGTCTATTTATATAAAATGTTATTAGAGATTCCATTACTAAATCAATTAAATTTATGTTTTTCAGTTGATGCACACATTCTCATGTTACGAAATCTAAAATGCAGATCGCAGAAATGGCCATTGTATAGCGATCTTGGATCCATTAAGAGCTACTAAGATAACAAAGCAAAATGTTTATTTCCAATTAGTGGGGTAAAGAGTGATGTTTATTTAAATGTTTTTTTAATACCTTTAAGTAAACATCTACGTTGATATCATTCTTTTCAAATTTTAAAAAACTTTTAAATTATATATTCTTCTTAAAATTACTTCTATGTCCTTCTAACATCATTCATTCATCCATCCTAATCATGAGAAATGAAAATTATCCACAGAAACCAGTACTCTTTATATTGTTGTGATTATTGTATAATGATCTGATGTGTACCATATCCTACTCCTCTTACACTAAGGTGGGATGTTGTGAGTTATTACAGGCATTAAACATGTGATAAACAAGTGAAATTATCTTTAGTAGTAGAGTGGCTTATTAGTATTTAGTATTTATTAGCATGTGGTATACAACTAGGGCTGCAATGGATTACAAAGAAAGTATAATCTATTTTCTCAATTTCTTTTATCTATTTAGATAATTAAAAAAAAAAGATAGAACTACAAATGCATTGATACAAAGAGTCCATACAAGCACTTAATCTAATGAGCATGGAGAATGAATTAAAAATTGTGACAAACTAAACTGCCAAATACATAAACAGAGTATCTCTTACTCTATTTGTATCCAACTAAGATAACACCACCCCAAAATTAAGACCTCTGCTACTAATACTAATTGTAGTTCTTCCAAAAAATTTGGCAGTAAAGGATATCTTCTGCATTAAATGATAAAATACCCATAAAATATTATTATACAACATTTACATTATGGTTAAGCTGTATGCCTGAGTACATGTAATTGGTTTATGTCAGATATAGCCAGCACATAAATACCCAAAATTTTGCCCAATGGATGGTTTTTGGGGAATAGGTGAATTTGCTCATTTTGGATTATATTAAAGATTTTGATGATGCCATATTCGAATTACCAAGTCGCAATCTGTAATTTTTGCAGCACCTCTTTTATAGAGCAGAGTAAGAGCTTCTCTAAATGGACCTTTACTTGCTTCCAATTATGATAGACAAAGCTTTATGTATCTTTGAATTATGATTAATTTTGATTACATTGCTTTATCTGCCTATTCATTACGGTATCCTTGGAAAAGAGTAAAATTAAATTCGTGATAGGTAAGAGTGTGATAAGTCTTTTGATGTATTCATTTCTGTCAAATATTCGGGGATAGTGAATAGAAACCGTGGGTGACTTTTGGAAATAAGGTATGTGCTTATCTTCCCTCCTATGTCCTGTGATTTTTGGATATGGTCCTCCATTATTGGGAGTCATGGTTTCTTTCTGAGCTTACTATTTTGAATTAAGAAATAAATGTCTACCTATGCTTCCTTAATTGGCTGCTTGTAATCAACTGTGTATGAAAACAATTGATGAGAGAGATTTGATGAAAAGAAAAAAGGTTGAATTCCATACACATGAATAATAGTTACATGAGGGGAGTTAAAGATATCTTTGAATCCTTTGAAATGATGCATGAATTATATACTCGATCTTGTTTAAGCGTGAATTGATAACCTTGAAATAGAATCGGGGAGAGATGAGATTAAGTGGCATGATGGTTTTTGGTTTACCTTTGTTCTGTTTGTTGAATGGGGAAGAGAGTAGAATTTAAGGGTGAGACTTGAGAGAAGGGATTATGCTTTCCTCCTCTCCCTCTTGTGTCTAGTGAAATTTAGAGATGGTTCAGTGTCGGTAAAACTAATGGTTTAGTTCAGAGGATGTCTTTAGGTATTGTGTAGTTGGAAATTCATTTCTAGCTCGGCATTCTTTTAGTAATTGTTTGTATTCAAGATTACTTGAATGAAAATGATGAATATAAAGCCTCCTGCATCCATACTACATACAATGGTTGGGTTGATTCTTGTGAATATGTGTCTGGATCCCTTTTGAAGTTATAATGCCTTTAAAAAATGCAGATCTCAAAGAAGATTATACTTAAAAATAGAGTGGTATTGTGTAGCAGATTGGAAGAGAGAGATAAGGAGAGGACTGTATGGAAACAAGAGCTTTCAGAATGCATTTAGATTGGGCCTAGGATGAGGATTGAAGCAGGCTTAAGTTGGAAATTGGCAACAATTATATAGAAGATAAGTTCAATTAATGGATTTCAAGAGTAGGTGAAAACTTTCGTTTGTGCAGACAGAAGTGTCTAAACCGCTCTAGAGTTTTGCAAAGCTTTGACTTTGAGATGTGGATGATGTTTTAGCCTTGATGGAATGCCACAGTGTTTATATTTTTGATGTCTTTCTAAGAATATAATGTCACCTGGTGTTTACATCCCGCCCTAAAAAATAAATATATAATGTTCATTCCGGTGAGCCTGGTTATTTTTAGAGATTTGGATAGTAAAATAATTGTTTGTTGAGAAGGAATAGATTGAATCACTTGTCATGTAGAGGGTTAATTTATTCTATTTTTTTTAATCTTTTGTTACATAATGCTAGAAATAATGGTGTATTGTAGGAATTTGAACCCACCATGGATCTGGGCACGTATTGTAAAACATGGCTCGTAATTGAACAAAAATCTTGAGATCATTTTGGTGGGGCATGAGCAACAATGAAATCCCATTTTAGAATGCAGCTAGAGGTACAAAGATCTCAAACAGTGAGATCTACATGTGCTGGAAAACCAGGAAATCCACTCACACAACCCAAAAATAGGTTGGAAGCTCAAAACATTGAAAATATAGAACTGTAATGGCTCGACCACGAACAGAAGCAAAAGATACATAAATTTTTCAAAAGAAAAGTAGTGGCCATAGTTGAGAATAACCAAAAAATAGATTTTCTAGGCCATAATATCCAAAGTTTTTTCCCCTGTAGACAAAATGCCTTTGTGGGATGCAAGGCAAAGAACTACAATCATCAAAACGTTTTGATTTACCAAAAAAACTGTAGATGAAAAATGTAACAGATGAAAATAAATATTGTAGACAAAATACCTTAATGAAATGGTAGGTAAAGGATTGCAATCATTAAATTGTTGTGATATATGTTTAAAAATAAAATTGTAGATGGAAAGCCTGAACAGGATGTATTGTCAAAGACCGCAATGATTTGTTTTTTGGCCATTTCTCTGCAGAAGCGAGAGCATAGGAAATATTTCAGTGCAATGTAGTAGTTTTCCATTTGAACTGTGTTGATTGGTGTAGCCATTGTCAAATAAAAGACCTGGGATCAAACCCTGTGAAGCTAAGACCATAATAAATATATATAAACCATCAAGCTTATAAAAGCATTACAAGATAGTTTTGAGTATATTATTTCAGTTCCTCTGGCATACAAGATTGGGTCAATTTTAAGTTTAGAAACAACTAAAACTATGCTATCCACAAATATTGTTTGAGATATCAAGAAACAAAATAAAAGGAAAACTAAGCAAAATCAATTTACTTGCCTGGATGCGCTGGTTTCCAGAGCAATGGTGGTCCTCAACAATAGAGCTTAATTTGACGTCTATTAATGACGCCAAGGAGAACCCCACATTTACACAGTATAATCTGGGAAACACTAAATGCAATATAAATAGTCTGCACGAATTTACTCATAAATTTAAATGGAGCAGTATATGGACAATTGTATGTTACCAAAACCTAGCATTAATCAATAAACATAAGTTACAAAGGTAAACAAGAAACCACATAGTTTGGGGTATGTAAAATGGGGGTTTTGTTGTTATGGGGAGGGGGTGGATGTATAGAACTGTATGTAAAAATTTTCTCTTAGAATGTGGATGGTGTCTTCGCTGGCTAAGGATGATTGCTGCAGTGTAATCTGTGCTTGTTGTAGTTCTTGTTGGGTATGCAACATTGCAGAGATTGCGGTGTCATCTATAGTTGTGGCTTTCATGCACTATTGTTTGACACATTCAGATAGCAACTGTTGTATGTGAGTACAATTTTTATGTAATTCATGCTTACCACGGTGTCGAATGTGGTTGTCATGTTTAAAGTACCTGTAAAAGGGGGAGGGTATATAGTATGTTAGAAAGGTATTTTTATACAAGGTAAAAATAGCATGCAATAAAGATGGTATTTACAAGAATAACTAAATGAGATTAGGAAAAAATTATGAAAGAAGTAAAAGGGTCTTTAAGATTGAAGAGGAGAGAGGTTAATGCATATGATAACTTAAAACTCAGAAGTGTTACATATGTATGGAACGACATATTTTGATGTAAGTATTTGGGTTCCTGCTCTTATAGTAAGATGATTGGGTTGAAATCCCACATTGGTTTTTCTCCTGCTCATATAGTATTTCGATAATCACATAGTGGCAGCTGTATTTCTGACTCTTCTATCCTGCTAGATCGACCCATACCTTGGGTGTGTTGAAGGCAATGTAAGGTTTTTTGTGGACTGTTCTAAGCTGTTGTATAATACCAGGTTTTTAATGAATATTTTCTAATCAATTTCTATATTTTTGAACAAACAAAAGTACCATTTTGCAGCCATATTATTCATAGTTTTCTGAGTTGTATTTCAGTTCCTATGTGGCTCCTAAGAATCATATTTTCTCCATGACTATAATTAGTTTGTTTACAATAAATTTTAGAGTATTCTACATGGTTTGGGCATGTTATAGAGCGCTCAGTTTAATTTAAAGATTAACTTTGAAAAGTAACTTTTCATTTAACTTCCATGTTAGCTATTTGTGATAACTTTACTCCAGAATTATAGATGAAGTTGAATAGATTGTTGAATGTTTTGGAATGTGGAGATTCAATTGGATTATAAAGCATGTAAGCAATCATTAAGCACATTATAACATAGCATTTGATTTGAAACAAAACTTTATTTATAAACCACATTCAAGTAGTGTTTGTGTAGCATATATACAAGCCAAAAAACCAGACACCTTTACTTGTGCTGGTACTGAAAAGAGTAGATATGTACATGGTTTGAGGAGTAAACATAATTATGTTATGTAGAAGATGGAATGTTTTTTTAATGGGCTACTGTTTTCTGTAGGTTGTTGTTTCTAGGGCCCTTTTAGAAGGTAAGAAGTGAATACCTTATTTATCAGTTTTTGAAACATGTTGTTATAACCTTTTGCTTTCATTTTCTTTTGTGCATTTTGGGCAGCTACAATTGTTTGTTGTAGTGTTCATTGTGCCTCTTCAATTTTATTTTGTGTGGAGTACATCTTTGTAATGATAGCTTCATCCACTGTTGCATCCATTTGGTACTGGAAGTCCACATATGTGCACATAGTAGGGATTCTAGAAGATTGGCATCAGTGTTTGTGCAGGCAGCTAGTGTGTACAATTTATCTTCCATTTGAAAGTGACCTACAAGCAAAATTTGAGTGTTAGTTAGCAAATTTTGTAGTGCTTGTCATAGTATGAGGAATTTTATTTTAGGTAAGCGTAAAAAAGATAGTAATTAGATGTATGGAGCATAGTTATAGTTAATTTAAAAGAACAAGTTAAGGTTAGATGGAGTATTGTACCAACAATATAGCAAGTGAAATCCGTGGTGGATATGTGCTTACATTGGAACCAGAGGTATGATGTGTTGTAAGTATGCTTCTACTTTTAAGCGGAGTGCAACAAGATTTTCTTCTTGTAGGTGCTTGTAATGGGTGTATGAGAATGTTAGGAAAATGTGGAGGTCGATAAGGGCTCATACTCGGGATAAGGCTGTGAAGGTTAGGCCTTGTTGTTCTCTATGGCCAATGTTGATGCTAGCTTTATCAAGTGTTAGTCCTTGGGCTTTATGAATAGTTAGGGCCTATGCCATTTTTAAGGGTAGTCTGTCGGTGGTTGCTTCTTGTAATAAGTGGGACTAGTATGTACATAGGATGCACTGGGTCCCAGGCTGGGCCTGTATAGCTTGGGAAGTCGACTATGACATACAAACGTAAGTTGGGTGGCGTGGTTGCTTGTTTGTATAACATAGTAACAACGTGTCCTTGTGCACCATTTACAAGGCCACTTTGTACCCACATATTTGTTGTCAACATTGTCTTGTTCACCTTCACAGAGCAGTAGGTTAGCATCTAATTGTGTGCTACTGCTTTACCCTGCATCGCTTTTTCATAAATGTTTAGCTGTAGCTATAGAAATTGGTGTGTTGAGGGCTCACATTCTATATTTATTATACACAATAACTAATGTGTTTGTAGCATAAAGGTGTGTTGCGGTTTCGAATGTTGCTTGTTCTATAGGGATGATATTTTTAGGAGTCTACGACATTAGTAGATTCCATTACTGCTCTGTAGCAAGGGTGTTTCTTACATTTAGTAGTAGATTATGGAAGTTGTGGTTTGCAGGGGTGGCTCGTTGTTGGTGGAAGTTAACTGTAAGCATGACTGTATTCCTAAAAAGTGACCATAAGATATACACGTAGGTACCTGGAACATACAAGGGAGTATCTTTAATTGGAGGTAACTGGGCAAGGTCTCCAACCAGAATAATAGAACGCCCTCCGAAAACTTTGCATCTACAGGAAGGAAATGCTTCCTGTAGGTTGCTACTTATGTTGGATAGTAGTTTTGGGTCAATAAAAATCATTTCATCGATTAGTATATACTCCACATCTACCATAGTTTGTTGGAATGTAGCGAGGGTTTGGCCTCAAAGAGGAGAAACTTCAGCTATAGGTATGTGTAGGCTAGTGTGTATTGTTGTGCTAGAAATGTTGAATGTTGCTAGTCCTGTTGGAGCTAGGAGGAGTAAGCGGTTGGTATGGAGGTTGCTACGTGAGTGGAGCACCCTTGAAATTTCCTAGATCAAATACAGAGACGTCCCTACCCTGTGCATTTCTAGCTGCCACAACTGACGAAACCCATCCTTCAGTTCTTCATTGGACAACAATACTTTGATGCACTCTTATCCTTGGCTCACGCAGAGAGGGAACATGACAAAAATCGCCATGGTTTTACTTCTGCTGCTGCCCCCAAACTCGCCCATTCCCAAAAACATAAGACAAACCCTAACTGAATGTTTTTGAGATTTTTTTTCACCTTGCCTCCATTTTGTTTTATTTTATATTAAATTATATATGTATATTTTTATTGAATTAAGTGACATATAAGCTTATGTGTTTCCCTACATTTTCTTATTGGGTCTATGACATATATTTATTTATTTTTTAATTTTCCTTTTACAATTATATTTAATAATCTTCCTTTACATACAATAAACAACACAGTGACAAATAAGAATCTCCTTTCATCCCAGAGGCATTTGAAACCATTTTCAGGTATGCATACATATCCAAATCTTCTCATTAAAATAGGTATACATAAAAAAAAACAATACGAGAGGAGACTCGTTCGGCCAAGGTAGAACTAGTGGTAGGAGTTCGAAACCGGACGCAGGATAAGGACCGACCATGGTGTCATAACAAGAGACCATCTTCTTTGCGCAGACTGAGGTGACCAATCCAAACAATAAAATCTCTAATCAAAATAATAATATTACTATTATTATTACAACTTAATAATACTTTATTAATCGTATTAACAAGGACCAACATTTAAGCTTGACCAAAACAATAATAGCAAGAATCGAAAATTTGAAAGAATAATTATTATTATGTAGGTGTTCCCTCTAGTTGGTCATGCCCCAACAACATCAAGTCATCCTTCAAACCACCTATCGAATTCGTGAAAGAGATTTTTCCTTAACAGGGTAATCGAAAAGGAAAAGCCATCAAGGATCAACAGGAGCACAACAACTTAAATTCTTAGCAACATGGTCATCGAAGAAGAAAAATAAGGATGAGGGATGGGGCATTACATTCTCCTCCCTTAATAAAGCATCGTCCTCGATGCGACATACCAAGAAGAAAGAGAAATGGTAAGCAACAAGGAACAAATATGGGCGAAGGTACGCTCTAAGGTTAAGATTTTAGACACAAAATCATAGTCACAGGGTGGCCTTAGGAACATCAAGTAGAAATTTTAACTTTCAAGGTTCTGTGAAGATTATAATATTTACTTAGTTAGCATTTTATTTTACAGTATTTCTTATCTCAAGATTATAATATTCATGGTTTAGAATTTTTTCAGTTGTCTTAAGTTCGAGGGTGCCCAACCATAACTACCATAAAGATGTCACACAAAACTTAACACAACACACCGAAACCCACGAGACATATTGCTACCTACTTTCATGACTGTATCATATTACAAGGTCTTTTAATTCCTCCATGGAATGACAACAAGTAGTCCACATAGCAAAGAATTTCCAATAATTATGTCACAGACATCGATCTAGTACACAGATGTGACTAACAAACAGAATCAACATGTTGATACATATATAACGAGTATCACAAGACCCAAAGAAATCCATGACTGTACCAACATAGTGCCAAGACAATATCCAACAATCCATATCAACCAAGGGAAGAGTCAAGCCTCAAACATAGCAAGGTGTCAAAAAGACTCACACGGGTACACATAACTCACTATACCAATCTCCACACATCTCAAAATATCAAGAAATAACTCCATATATCTCCTAAAGTATCATAAAACAACTCAATATACCTCCTAAAGCATCACCAAATAACTCCATATACCTCCCAAACCAACACCAAATAACTCCATATACCTCCCAAGGAGAAATAATCATAGTGCCAAAACCAAGCTAGGTCACTCAACCATAGAGCCCCATCAAGAATATCAGGTCACTCAACCATAGAGTGCCATAAAGAATATCAAGTCACTCAACCATAGAGGACCATCTCCTTTCTCCTTTTTAATGAGGTCGGGTCACCCTGTGGCCCTGGGCACATAGAGCCCCATCACCCCCAACCCAAGTGACATAATAACTCGTGGTTCAACAACCCACTAGTTATCTGTAACTCCTTGGGGCGTACCTCCATACGAAGCAGGTCCATAGGTTCAACCACTTCATGGTTAATCCCATGACCCTATTCCAACACATTACGACATTAGAACTAGCATATCAATCCAATCAAATGCCAAGTGGCAAAATCAAAAGCCTTGGTCTAGGCTACAGAACTTTTAAATATGAAAAGAAAGTTTTAAAACTAAGAAAAACAAATGGCTAATTAGCCATGGTTAGTGCAAAATCCAAATGTTAATGCAAAAATCAAATAAATGCCCAAAATATAAGAACATGTCAATCAAGAAAATGACTGGTTCTAGCTAAAAAAGATAATGATCAATTTACGAATAAAATATGTATTGAGAAAATAGCACATTACAATCACTATATGGCCTCATACCACCACAAAAGGGGTACTCATCGAGTTGCTGGCACTCGGACATCGAGCCTCAGCTCATAGAAATATACATGTAACTAGAAATGAGCATATCAAATAAGGTAGGTGTCATCATCTCTTCCTGAATCATTCCTCCATACTCCCACAAGGATCAACATAGTCAAAATCACATAGGATTGTTCAATGAAAAATCTAATAAGAAAGAGTAGGGAACTCTAGTTGCATAAGTTGAGCCTAAGGTGGTGCGCACCCACAATATACTAAGAAAGCTTGAAGTATACTAAACAGATAGAAGTGGGTTTTCATTCTATATAAGACTCCACTCCCTCACTCGTACTCGGCTCAAGATTATGAAAACTTGGTCCATGCCTCCTCTCTCCACACATACTCTTGACAGTTTATCCCCTTAGGGTCATCTAGTGTAAGGTTCACAACATACACATAACTACATCACTAACACAATGGTGATTCACAAAAATTAACCATAGTGTCTTACGCATGGTATATATATACAGGGTATAATAGAATCATTACTTTCATGGGTTACGATATCACATTACCACATCCTGCACCCAAAGTGCAATCACTGTACATTAGGGATCATACTCACCATATGCCCCTAAATCAAGACATGAACCATCACATATTACATGAATTATATGTATGAGGAAAACAATGTCTAACCTTACCACATATAGTCAATTGTGATACAACATGACGATGCACACAACTCAACACAATACGGTGACAACATCACGATAAAATTCCATTCACTTTACATCAATTTTTTTATGTAATAAATCAATACACCTTTATATCACATAAAGCAAAAATGTTTTAACCTTCAACAATCCACAATAACATTTTGTTCACAAACAACAAGGCAGTACATCACACACGGATTCCTCATTAGATTCATGAAATAGAGAATGAATACTCCCATCATCAGCACATCAACACGACAACAAATACGTACTAAGTGACATGCACAACATGTGCGTTCACAATTTCACAATTACGACATATTTCACATCATGCATATATCACATTACTCTTCCAATATCCACCACCATCATGCGGAATCATCACAACTCCAATCCATTGCAGAGGTTCAAGAGCATGAACCTTCGCTCAGATATCATATGTAGCACCCACATTTTTTACACACAATTATAATAGTAAAATACCAGGATAATTTTTTTTACTTACATTGCTCACTACACACAACACAGCAAGGGCTCCAAGTACAGAAACTTGACTCGCATACGACAATCACATAAGTCATCGAATCACATAGACACAAGAAAACAACATAGGCATGTCGATGCCACACTTTTCCCAATGAATGAATACTAGCAATACCCCAACCACAAAAGAAGACTCGAGGATAGGAAAACCCACAACACATCTTTTCTTTAATTGTATTTTAGTTACGATTAACATTCTAAGAACATTATTGTGCAAGGATAACTTTCTCCCTTTTCCATCTATAGAAACTTTAAGTTCATTCCACATTTAATTTACAGTTCGACCATTTTAAGTTGACTTCTTATTCTTTACAAGATTTTCCATAACTTGCTTACTTATTTGGGCATAATTCGAATACATATAAAATACTTAATTGTCTTGTTCTTATGTTAAAAAAAATCTTCTTCTCGAACATAAATTCAGTTTCTACCTTTTTATTCTTACAACTCAAGTGGATGAGACTTGGTGTCCATATAGCGTTATTAGGTTTTAACAGAGATTTGGATGCGAGATAGCTTTTTACTGAAAACATACCTCGATCACAGGTTAGTTATTTCCCTACCATATTTATTCCAATTCAATGACTTGAGGAATTCCACTTTGATTTATATAAGTATTTTGCTTTCTCGAAGGTTGATCACACCAAGGCAATTCATATTCTTTGAAATAAAATAATATATTTAATTGAGATATAAGGTCTCCGTGCATGAAGTTGGTGGACAATTCCGTGGACATAAAAACCCTAAAATAAAGGAACCACAATCGCGGTTTACATACCGCGATCACGGTTTTAAAACCGTGATCGTGGTTACCTGAATTCTAGGTTTGGTAATTACTGAACTAAAACTAAAACCGTGAGCGCGGTTATAAACCACGATCGTGGAACTTTGAGACAAAATTTAGCAGTCCCGCGACTCCTTATTTTCCTCATTTTTCATTTCAAACCGTGATTTTTCCTAAATGTTTTTCACTTGTGCTTTAAATACCACCTCAAAATTGCTCATCGGACTTCTGGATAGTGATAGATTCAACCATGCTGCCAAGACGAGGAGGTAAGTCCCCGATTGTAATCATTTTTTTGCATTTTAGGTTTTTTTTTTGCATTTTCATGGGTTTTTTGAAATGTTTGTTTATGTATACAATTTTCTTGTTTTATCAGTTGGTCGGAAAGCTCAAAATCGTGCAAACCATCAAACATTCCTCAAAACCCACCGAACATTCCTCAAAACCCTCCTCCAAACATAGATCCACCTCCTGTGGCTCCTTCTGTCCCCACTGAGCTAGCAGGAACGCAAGATAATATCATTGGAAGAATCCGAGAAAATAAAATTGTCATTGAGAACCTAATTCAAACTATAAGACAAAACCATGCTACAAATCCATCCCGCATGACTTTAGCCAATACATTGCAAACATTGATTGGCGAAGTCGAGTCTGCAACCAACCAAATACATAGATGGAACACCTTTAGAAGTGACTGTAGGCGGTGGTATGCAGATAAACTATCCCATGCGGCTGTCAAAGACAATTTTTTTGGAAAAGACCTCATTTGTGCATTATTTACCGACCCTAGAACAAATGCCCCCTGCAGTTACTTGCAAACAGTTCCCAATCCATTGGTGCCATGATGACAGAATCAAAATTTTTTTGGGACCGATGGTGGATGGTTTTTGATTATCCACCATGCAACAACAATGAGGTTCCTCTTTATTTTTTGAAGAAATTATATTGCGAGTTCGTGCTCAATGAGGTCCCGAATTATTTTGACTTTTCTAACTTTTTTGGTCGAGGAGGTGGCTCTGCACAGAGCAGACCTAGTGCACGCGTAGGTCAACCTAGGATCCCCCATGCCCCAAAACCCCACTGCCTTCAGTTATCCCTCCTACAGTGAAGGAGGTTTTGGAGATTGATACATTGCATGCATTGAGGGAGCTCACTGACACTCTCACCCAGCATAGTGACCAGATTGCATCTGGTGATGTTGGTGGAGGCGCCAGTTCTAGTGCACCACACCACTGTGGATCATGTGGTGCCGTATGCACTGCAGGTGAGACATCATTTGCTGGTTCACAGGATTTCTTTTCTATAGATGAGATGCTGGGGAATGTTTTTGGAACTGGTGCCACTGATATTGGTCTTTCACAGGTAAATTTCAAATAAAATTTAATATATATATATATATATATATACAATAGTTTAATTCACATGTTTGAGATATATATATATATATATATATATATATATATATATATTTGATTGTACGTCATGTACATACATGTAAAAAACTAATTTTTTATTTTATTTTAAATAGCAAGAGCCGGTGAAGGAAACATCCGGCATCGACATGCTGGCTACTACGGCTGGGCGTGTTTCAAACGTAAGTTTCAAGTTGTACAAACTTACATTTTTAATTTCATTTGATTGCACTAGATTATTATTATAATGTTTCACGTGTATGTTGTACATGTATTAATATTTTTCTCTTTTATACATAGGAGCCTGGCGGGTCATCATCTGCTCAGGGAACTGAGGCTACTAGCATGCCTCACATGAGTTTTACGCAGGTTAGTAAATCTCTTTACACTTTGTTTCTAATTACTGGAAGTTCACATGGATTACATGCTTTGGACCTCTGTCATGTAGATTTTAATATTGATTTGTACATGTTTTTTGTATAGCTTATGACTGCTAGAGAGACTCCTCCATATATGCAGACTATGGAGGCTACTGTAGATACTGCCATAGCATCTACAGATCCACTAACTGAGGTACAATTTTTTAAATTTGTTAAATTTTGGAGGTTCATTATTTCTTATTAAACTTAAATCTACAATATCAAATTTTGTAGGTATATGTGAAATATTTAATTTGAAAATTAATTATTTGTATGTAGCTTACCCCTCGTGAGTCTATTGTTGTCCCTGCGACGTGTCAACAACAAATTGATAGGGATCATGACATTGCGGTAAGATTTCACATGCATTTTAACTAAATTGTACAAGTTTCTAAATTTTGAATGTATTTTAAAATTTTGGGTGTTAAAAACTTGTTGTTTATGAATGTGCAGGTTAGGTTGCAGGCATGCTTAGAGACACCTAGGACCACACGGATGAAATCCGTAGTGGCATCTCCCTCCACTACATCCCCAGGTCGTGGACGTGCTACTTCTAGTAGGGCGAAGAGAGGGAAGATGTTTCATGAGTAGATTTATAGTCCACCTGGATGTACATATGTGGTCATGAGTAGATTCATAGTCCATTGTATATATATAGCCTTTTGCGACTGCATGTGGTCCCATATGTACATTATGACACGTGCTTAGTTCGAGATGTACACATACATTATGAACTTATACATATATATTTTCAGAGACGTGCGTCTGGAGCACACTTTGTTTGATTCTTATATATATATATATATATATATATATATATATATATATATATATATATATATATATCCATGTGTGTTGGTTTTCATATTTATGACTTTTTCAGTTCTTCTTTAACAAGCAGTGTAACGTTGGGATGCATATTTCTTAACTTCTGCTTTATGGGTTTAGACATCTAATGGAAAACATTAATATTCATATTCTCATAATAATGCTATGAAAACATTTTTTTCTTTTGTTGAAAGTGAAGCTCCAAGATTTATCTATTATTTTTCTATATGTTCTTTGTCTTGTTTGTTTACTAATGACTCAAAGAGGATTTCACTATGAGACTTATGTTTGTTTTTCTTGCAAGGATTTTCAGAAGTAGTCTTGATTTTTCTTATACTCTTTTTATTCAAGTGTTCACACATCTGTACTTTTTATCCAAAGTATGCACAATCATCTAGGTTGATGGGAAAATATTTCTTATGATCCCCCTTCAAAATAGAATCCCTGATTCCCATGAATTCTGCAAATGTCTCATCATTATCAAAGAGACACTGAGAGATCTTATATTAAGAAGGCATGTTGAGGACTTAATTTATCATCTAGACCATTCTTTTGATATGTTTCCTCCAACAATGTTAAGGGATTGACCAATGATGGAAATTTATTATTACAAGGAGTGAGTACATTTGGAACCAAATGGACCCAAAAGTTTCTAAATGGCCTAGTTGTTTCACCAGTTTCAATATGCAGATCTGTTTAGATAGGACCCACAAACCACAAGCACTATTTTGATCTGACGATGAGTTACAATGAGCTCTATGTATAAGGGTAACTTTTTCTCTTGGTTATTGCGTGGGATTGGATTTTGATGAAAAGAGATATGATCGTTGGAGTCAAGGTGTGTACTAATTTCTTGAAGGTGTGTGAGATCTATGTTTGTCGACACCCCTTATCTCATAAGTGTTTTATATAATATTTTCTTATGAGCAATGGTGATTTTGAGGAGATATAGGATCAAAATTCTAACTGGTGTCTTTTCCAATTATTCTATTAAGTTGTATTGGACTTGTTGCGGAATAGGTAGGGGATAAATGGTATTACCAAACTAGAATGTCTTGTATCCACATCACAACTTTTCTCTAAGATCCTAATGGTATTTACTTGTTCATTAGATGAATGGACGCATCCTATAAGGGATTAAATTTGTTTATCATTTTTTGGATAGATGTAGGTAGTATTCCGATAGTCATTACAAGCTTGTCCATGATCTGAATTTTTGTTCTTTTTATCTCCATGGTTAGGATATGGTTATTTGAATATACCCATCTTCTCATTAGGACCATGTCTAAATTCATTACAAATTGTTGTAGCAACATATCTTTATCAAATGGGTAAGGAAATAGCTTTTTGTATAGATATTTTCTATTGTGTCCTACATTTCTTTCTTGTAAAGTGGTTAGCGTATTCTTCATTGAATGCAACTCTTGTTGAATCATTTTTTCCTTTGTGGGTGATATATTGGTCTATTCACTTTAGCAACTTTGAAATTTTCTTCATTAGATGGATAAATGTGAAATTCACCTAACTTTTATCTTGAGTCTATCCTTGCATGTATTCCTATTCAAGTAACCTAAGGTCACTAAATTTTGAGCGAGTTTTAGTATTTGTCTTTGAATGATCTCCTCTTCGAATAAGGGATCATCTTCATCATAAAATCTAGGAGGAGGTGAGTCTTTGTGACTATGTTCAATATTGAATCTACGTGAAGCCTTAAAGTAAGGTTTTCATGAATCACTTGTTGGTTTTGGTGGGTGATCCTCAACATTTTTTTTACGTTTTATTGAAGTGGAAGAATAACCTGTATTAAAATGGATGTCCATTTCTATGAGGGATGGTCATTTTGTATCTTCTACTTTGTGATTCATGGTCTTAATTGCCACTTCATACTCTAGTAATAGTCTACCTCCTAACTCAAGGACTCTTGCAAGTACTTCGTCTCTATTGTAGTAAAGGAGCTCATGAAAGAAAGATAGATCTAATTTGTTTTGGTCTTTGTATGAATTAGATTCTTCTCCACTATGAAAAACTAAAGGTTCTGTGTCTTTGAATTGTGAGAAGAGGGTTTCTAAATATTTTCAATTGAATGGGTATGTTGAATTAAAAGGATTTACCTTTAAGTTAGGTTCATCTCATTTAGACATCATTTTTGTGATTTTTGCATCACTCAGACTTCGTGGCACCTAGAGAGGCCTTGTCTAATCCAAAACCTCGGTGTAGGGACCCTCTACAATAGCCTCTCTCAATTTTTCCCTTCTCATTTCAGTGCTCTTGTTGTGCAAACGTGTGAAATAGTGCAGTTGGAGCTAGTGTAAGGTTGTGCTATATTTTGCAAACACATGAAATAGTGCAATTGGAGCTAGTGGTAGGGGTTGTCATGGCTATATTAAGAAATTTGCAAACGGTGGGTCGTGGCACCAAACTGATCTATGTTGGCACAGTTTTTTCCTTCTAGGTGGCTAGGTGAATGCTAGAGGAGGTTGTTTTTAGTGAAAGGGTCGTTGCTTCCGAAAGGGCTACTTCGCTACTTCGTTCGGGCGTAGTCCCTTAAGAGCCCTGAGACCAAAATATCGTTCAACTTCGACGGGTGACTACTCAGACTCCGTGGCACCTAGAGAGGCCTTGTCTAATCCAACACCTTGGTGTAGGGACCCTCTACAATAGCCTCTCTCTATTTTTTCCTTCTCATTTCGGTGCTCTCGTTGTCCTAATGTTTGCAAACGCATGAAATAGTGCAGTTGGAGCCAGTGTAAGGTTGTCAAACACTATAGTTTGCAAACGGTGGATCATGGCACCGAACCGACTGTGCCGGCATATCTGGGTGGCTAGGTGAATTCTAGAGGAGGTGGTGTTTTGGTGTGTGAAAGGGTCATTGCTTCCAGGCTACTTCGTTCGGGCGTAATCCCTTAAGAGCCCTAAGACCAAAATATCGTTCAACTTCAACGGGTGACTACTCGGACTCTGTGGAACCTAGAGAGGCCTCGTCTGATCCAACACCTCAGCGTAGGGACCCTCTACAATAGCATCTCTCTATTTTTTCCTTCTCATTTTGGTGATATCACTATCCTACTGTTTGTAAACGCGTGAAATAGTGCAGTTGGAGCCAGTGTAAGGTTGTCAAATGTTATAGTTTACAAATGGTGGGTCGTGGCAACAAACTGACTGTGCCGGAACATCCAAGTGGTCAGGTGAATGCTATAGGAGGAGGTGTTTCGGTGCGTGAAAGGGTCATTGCTTCTTGGCTAATTCGGGCGTAGTCCCTTAAGAGCCCTGAGACCAAAATATCGTTCAACTTCGACGGTGTGACTACCTCAGACTCTGTGGTAGAGACCCTCCAATAGATCATGCCTCGTTTGATTTGACACCTCAGCGTAGGGACCCTCTACAATAGCCTCTCTCTATTTTTTCCTTCTCATTTTGCAAAATTCTCACAACTACTGTTTGCAAAATTTAGTGCAGTTAGAGCCAGTGTAAGTTTGTCAAATTTTCAAAATTTACAACATTTTCAAAATTTACAACTTTTTCAAAATTTACAACATTTTCAAAATTTACAACTTTTTCAAACAATGAAAGCTTCTCTTAGCTTCGAGAATTTAAAATTCTCTACTAACAGTGCCAACCACGTGAAGGTGGAAGCTTTTCTGGCACCACTAACCTAAACATAAAAGTGTTAGTCAAAGAAATTTAAGTTTCAAATCAAAACCATATACTAGATCTATATATGTACAAAATACACAAATTTAAAATAAAATATATTCAAACTTAAATCTAGATCTTTAAACTAAAAAATTTATATATATATTGAAAATAAATTATATATACCAGACATGAGCATTGTAAATTCATTCCAATGAACCATCAGGATCGGATCTACTCTGAATAGCAGACAAGATTGCTTCATGATCTGACTCTCGAACCTTCCAAAGAATCTTGTTATTAGGCCTTCCTCGATATCTATACAGCTGAATATTTGTCGCTAGAACTAGATGTGAATATAAGAGTATTTTCCTGTGTGTCTCAAAGTCTTCAAACACCCAAACAGAGGAGTTTTTTAATGGATACTGTCGAAGCCAAGTTCCAGTAACTACCACTGACCCTGTAGGATACTCAATATCTTCACCATCTATAATAGGAGAAGTCAACTTCTTTCTTTCCTCGATGCAACGACATAAGAAATAGTTTGTTCCTTCTTCATTGTCTTCTGTCGCAATTACTACAAACACATGTCCTACAAAAAAATAACCAAGGTTGAACAACTCAAATTTAAATTACATATTAAAATTTCAATGGACATAACTCAATACAAAAATTAAATAAATAACCATAAATACCTTGTCGTACCAAAATCAAAATTTCATCAAAGTCCTTGGATGTTGTAACTTCATCTGCAGAAACAAGTCATAATGCTTGTGGAGGTTGATAACTAGGAAGCGGAGTTAGAGGCCTACAAATCCATCCTTCCACCCATTCTTGTGAATCACACTCAGCAGTGACAAATTCGATACAAGATGCACAAAAACATGTCAACTTTCTTGTCCATACGGCCCACGAAGTAGCGTCTGAGCTACAAAATGAGTGCATATCACTAGACCCAGTGAGTGTCATACAATCCTCGTAGTTAGCAATATGTTGTTCCTCTATCAACCAAAAATATTTGTGAACTGTGGAATTTTCTTGAGAACCTCGGGCCATGTTGTCAGTACACCATTCCACTATGCTCTTTGCATCTTTTAATTTAGCACCATCTTTGTACTTCAACTCTTCTCTTGCAAGAGCTCTTTTCACACATGCCCCTGCACCGTCATGCTCTCCTTTTCCATGTCCAGCCTCAGTGAAACTCCAAATATGTTGCACACCCATCTTGACGTGCATTCTGCTCATCCAATAAAACATTCGTGCATTCTTAAACTGAGACGTGTAATTATCTGACCATATATAATGTTGTTTGAAGTGGATGTCCCTATCAGACAAGTTTCCATAAAATAACTGGAAACACCCTTGCACAAATTCAGTAGAATGAGTATGATCATCACTGATATAAAAGTGGTACTCTCTTAAAAAAATTGATCATTCTCTGTACTGTCAGGAGAATGTAGAAATGCTATATGCACAAAAATGGTAACTTGTACTGAGTTGTAATATTGTGATTGAACCTCCATTTGTGGTTGCAATGTGTAATTCTCTGCAAAATCGACCACTGAAACAATAGTACCAATAGGAAATGTGTCTTTGCATAGCTTGAATTGTTCATCCAACCATCGAGCTCTATGTGTATGCCTCGCATACTCATAAACAATTTCATCCTTAAATTTTCTCATAAATTGAAAAATGGGCATTTGTTCTGTAACTAGCTCACACCGTTTCGACTCTTTTCCATCTTTCAACTGGTATGCAACTGATTTATATTTATCAAACTCAACTAAATTATGTCCTATTGTACCTTCAATTTTCTCATGGATGCAACTTTCCAATTTAGGTAATCCACCACATGTACTACAACTTCCATCTAAACAATCCTGACTATAAAAAAATTGTCCAACTTCTTTTTCACAAAATATAGTAGGAATGAAATCCCTGGAAGATATTGGTGGAACTTGAACACCACATTCAGATAACATAGTTTCAGAATGAAAATTAGAACGAATATGTAAAAATTTAGCATAATGCATCGCAAATTCAACATGTTGCCTACAACAACAAGTGGTGCGAGCATGGTTGATTTTCACATAGAATGGTTTCAACATTTCAAAAAAATGTTGACTAATTTTAATTTCTAGATTCTCTTGTTCAAACTTACGAAAAAATTGAGTTTGAGTCATATCTAAGAAATGCTTTGGATGTGGTTCACGATTAGTAGAACCAACTCTCTGTTTTATAACATCTCTTGTATTAGGTGAAACTCTAGTGTTATCATGCCAAAATTTAATAACAACTTCTCTTATAGCATCAGAATTATTTTTGTCCTTACGTGGTGCTCTAGCAGAAAATGCCCAAAAATCGGCATTATTGAGTGATTGAAGGATATTACGTCTTTCAATTGCTTTCATTAGAGTTTTTCGATTAACTTGCAACATTCGACTTGTTTGCGTAATCAAACGTTGTTTTTTTATTGATTCACTTACAACACTAGTAGCAAGTACACGACGCACAATATTACTATCCCTAGTGCATCTCTTGACACCAACAGTGTGATATGCATCATGAAGGTTTTCAACAATTGTAGAGGTTTGACCACGTATATTAGATGTTGTCAATCCTAAGGTGTTTAATGTAGGTCTCATTTTAATCAATTTCATCAAACTAACCAACAACTGACATCTTTGAGAATCATTTAAAATTTCAAAATGATTATCCCAAATTTCAGTGGCTTTTCTTCTGATTTGTCATTCAGAAAGTTTGTCAGACATTGGTTTCAAAATGTTTTCATCAATTTCAATAAAAAAAAATTAGGTTTCTTACGTAAAATCCTAGGAGGTGTTTTTGTCAAATTTTTCTTGTCTACAGTTTCAACATGAATTTCCTTATTCACATTTTCATTGTCTCCTTCAATTTCAACATTTGCTACATCATGAGTATTTAATTCTTCTTCAACATTGAAAGTAAAAAATTCTTCATCACGAGTATTTAATTCAACTTCAACATTGACAGTAGAAACATTACCTAGTTCTTCATTGCTTACAATAGTTGGGATTGAAGATGAACCTCTTCTAGATTCACGAAGTTTCCGCATTCACTCAGCATTTTGAATTTTGTTGGCCTCTAATTCGTTTGGTGTTTTTTTACTTAATGACTTCCTTTTTTGACTTTTTTTGTCTCCCATGATGTTTTGCTTCCAGTGATAAGAAAAACGTGCAGAAAAAGATAGAATTTCATAGTAATTCATACGGTAAGGTCAGAGAGTAAAAATCACATGGTAATTCAGACATTGGGATGTGTGTAAATATGATTTATAAAGAGCGCTTTATCGCGGTTTATAAAATCGGTTTATGTTAAAAAACCGCGATCGCGCTTTATAAACCACGATCGCGGATCTATCTGCCAAACCTAAGCCTCGGAAAATCTTTGTTTTTCCCCAACCAAAGCTATGGAAGGTCATTATGAAGTGTAAAAGGTCAAAAAACCTCAAATCTACTCTTCCAAAGACTTGAACCATGCTAAAAAACTAAAAACATTTCAAAAAATGGTGCCATCATGTAGGGGAGACTCTTAGCTTCATAGAAATATTGTTTTTAAAGTGAATAGAATAAGATAAATATCATTTTATAATTTTTTACTAACAATAGGTCTTTAAGACATTTTTTCCCGTGAATGTTCATGTCTACGTTTAAGACTGTAACTTTTGTTTCACTTATCAAAATATGATAAAACTTATACCATCCCAAGTGTGGACAAATTCTATACACGTTAAAAAAAAATATTTGATTTCGATATTTTTTGATATAGTTATGGCGGGCAAACGGAAAGCGCTCCGTTTTCTAAATATTTTCAGACCACTTTCACGGAAAAAATCATAAAAAAAAAATATTGCTAAAAAAAATACAAAATAAAATCCATCCCAAGATAGACAACTACATCTAACGTTTCACCAAAGGAAAAAAAAAATAACAAGATTTGGTCATCCAAAATGCGGGCAAACGGACTACAATCTTATAAGTTTTTTCAAAAAAAAAAAACTAAGTCATATAATTTTAAGTGTTTAATATAGCTAAACTTGTCTAATTTTTTAAAAAATTAGTATTTTAGAAACTAGATTCTAAATGCTATGATTCATATTTATATAATTTTTTCTAATTTAGAGTGCTGTGTATAGCTAATAATCCCTACAAGTTGAGATTTTGCTATTTTTTGCAATATGACATCCACGGATGACCCTATATTTGTCCATCAGCTTCCTGCACTTACCCAGTTCATTAACAAGAGTTTAAAACCTAGAACAACTAAGTCACAACCTCCATCTATGTCGTCTAGATCCAACAAGGATTTCATTCGATGAAGAATTTGAATTTTAAATCTATATTCGGATGACAAGGTAGTCCGCTAGGCTACAAAGGAGGAGTTAGCTCTACACACTCCAAGAAAATTTTGACTATGTCACTCTTATTTACCAAGTTTATGACAATGTCACCAAACATACTGACGAAGACGGTAAGCCCATTCTCGGGTTCTTGTTTACTCAAACTAGGATGTTCCATTGAGTGTAGAGTTTAAGTTCATTCTACGGTTTTCAATGTCTTCTACGGTAAGGAGTATCACATGTGAAAAATAATTTGTGCTCCGATATTGAACAGGGGTAGAGTGTATCGATAAAATCTCTTTATTACATTTACAAAGTATGAATGCACAAGATGACTCATTAATCATTTATTAAACACTAAATGTGCACTACACAATATTACTTCAAATTAATTTACTTTATATAAATATCAAACCCTTTTACCATGTGTACTATGAATCAAGATTAAACCTAAGATTAAATGCACATTTCCTAGATGTCCTTGAAACTAGCATCTCATACATAGCAACAAATTATCAAATATAACCTTCTGTAACATGAGACTACATTATACATTTATTCATTTAACAATGAACTATATAAATTACAATGATGATTAATAAATTACGCATCGCCTTTTCATCGTCATTCTTTCATCCTGCAAAACCACGTGAGCATGATATCAGTGAAAAATCGTTGGCATGGCATCCACCCTAATCTAACATAATTATCATTTTTTCAGTTTCCCATTTACATATGATAATAATTACAATTTGCAATCGAAATAAAAGGTTTATTGACATGTATTCATTACATTTCATTTTACTTCTTTTTGTAACCTAGGAGAGAGAAAGAGAAGGGAAGAGAGAGAAAACACCATTTGTCAAAAGTTCTATTTCACACAAGTTACACTATAGAGTTTTAAAAAGTTATTTGCATGTGTTAAAAGTTTCCAGGGTGGTTTGGCAACCCTACGAGAGTCCCGCAACTTTCTATTTTAACATTTTCTTACTAGCTACAAAACGTTCAAAATAGGCTCGGAGGCTAAGAAACCGATTCTAAAAGTTATCTTCCGATGAGAATGCACACCACGTTTAACTTTCTACGTGTCCCCAAATATACCAAGATTTCATAGCAACTAATGGAATTGGGAAAAACCAAACGGCTTGTGTTTGTCGGCTAGTTTTCCAGGGCCACTAGTCATAGTTGGCCCAGTGCAAATTAAACAAAAGTTAGCTCGAGGGCTCAGAAAACCACATCCAAAACTAACGTTTGATGGATGAGTACGCAACGAGACACTTCCTACTAGTTTCCCCATATAAGGATAATTCATCAGAGTCGACAGGACTGAGAACTAGAAAACCATTTTCAAACGGCGACAATTTTTCTAGAGCGACAAGTCAAAATTGGTCCAGTTTGACCTCGTCAAACTGCGACCGGGGGCCTACAAAATGTCGTCTTCAAAATATCCAGAAAAGTTTTTTTTCCTAAACTGAAAGTTCCATGCAATTGTCTAGTAAGAACACTAGAGGTTTGCGAAGATGGGGAATAATTTCTCTATCCAGGTTTCAAATGGCGGTTCAAAACGAAAGCCAACTTTCTAGTTTTAATAGCTTTCTACTGCTGTAAACCAGTGTAGCAGGGCTCCTATAAGAGCGTAAAAAATTTCACATATGTTTGTTCAGGGTCAATAAAGAGGTCAAGGTGACTCCTCACATAACAAGGTACACAAATGAAGCTTAACATCTCAGTTTTAGAGTTACGAAGGGTACTTAATAAGTCTCCGAAAAATGCAAAAATTAACTATTTATTAGGGAGATGATCAACATTATTACTGGGAAGTCAATTTCGTCTGGTTGATAAAATAATGTTGTAGCGATCCAGTTGGGTAGGAAGTTTTCTACATCACCTCAGAATGAGGGGGAAAGTTCATGTTTTAATGCAAACGGGTTAGTTTGACTTCATGAGTTTCGACACAACATTTCATTGTTTTTGCAACGAGTTGAAATAAACATTTAATGGTGTTAAAATCCTAATATTTTAAAATTCTATTAAGTTGTAAAAGAAAACTAAAACATGAGAATTATGAGAGGTAAGGGAAGATGAAATGTGCATGGGAATGAATTGGTGAGTGTTTACAGCAGGGTTGGTGATACATGGACGAGTTCCAATTACCGACAGTTTCCAAGGCCTTTTCAAAAATCCAGTTTGAGCATGATTTGCAACCAATTTACGAGCTCGTTGCAGCTCCATGACTATGCAACCAGAGTGCAAATACACTAACAGTTCAATCTCTTAAAAATTTTTGCCCATTATGGTTTTATTGTTTCCAAATTTTCTCAACAAATCTATTTGTGCATATCCTGCAACCATGACACTCCATCTGACTAAATTTTTGAAATAGTTTGACATACAATTCATATGCTTATTAAAAACTTGCACAAACTACAAGCACCGATCAACCAAAACCTCATAACCACCACAAGTTTAAATGGTAGAATGCCCAAATATCCACATTTGTACCAATTTCAAAAGAGCAATTGAACATACACATTTGAATATTTCCTTTGGTGTGCCACCTGCTACTAAAACCATAAGACCCCAAATGCTTAAATGGCATGCATAAAGGATTAAGTTCAAATTTGTTCTCATATAGCCAATGATAAGAAGGAGACCATGCAAATGTGAAGATCAAAAGTAGGTGAAAACAAATAAGGATTCCCCTTTTGACGTAGGTTGGAAGGATGTGGCAATGGCAGGAAACCATACGCCGTCAAGTGCAAAAGAAGTAAGCTTCTGAGATTATTATTATTTTTTTATTAAAAACCCATTTTGTGCATCACCTACAGTCATGACAGTCAGAGAAGCCATGTTTCCTTCAGGTATTTTCCAATAGAGACGTCCCTACCCTACGCATTTCCAGCTGCCACAACTGACGAAACCCCTCCTTCGGTTCTTCATTGGACAGCAATACTCTGATGCACTCTTATCCTTGGCTCACATAGAGAGGGAACATGACAAAAATCACCCTAGTTTTTCTTCTTCCGCCGCCCCCAAACTCGCCCATTCCCAAAAACATAAGACAAACCCTAACTGAATGTTTTTGAGCTTTTTTTTTCACCCTGCCTCCATTTTGTTTTATTTTATTTTATATTAAATTATATATGTATATTTTTATTGAATTAAGTGACATATAAGCTTATACGTTTCCCTACATTTACTTATTGGGCCTATGACATATATTTATTTATTTTTTAAATTCTTTTTACAATTATATTTAATAATCTTCCTTTGCGTACAACAAACAACACATTGACAAACAAGATTTTCCTTTCATCCCAGAGGCATTTGAAACCATTTTCAGGTACGCATACATATCCAAATCTTCTTATTAAAATAGGTATACATAAAAAAAAATACGAGAGGAGACTCGGTCGACCAAGGTAGAACTAGTGGTGGGAGTTTGAAACTGGACGCAAGACAAGGACCAACCACGACGTCACAACAAGAGAGTGTCTTCTTTACGCGGTCCGAGGTGACCAATCCAAACAATAAAATCGCTAATCAAAATAATAATATTACTATTATTTTTTTATTACTATTATTATTAGAACTTAATAATACTTTATTAATCGTATTAACAAGGACCAACATTTAAGCTTGACCAAAACAATAATAGCAAGAATTGACAATTCGAAAGAATAATTATTATTATGTAGGTGTTCCCTCTAGTTGGTCACACCCCAACAACATCAAGTCATCCTTCAAACCACCTATCGAATTTGTGAAAGAGATTTTTCCTTAACAAGGTAATCGAAAAGGCGAAGCCAACAAGGATCAGCAGGAGCACAACAACGTTAAACACTTAGCAACATGGTCATTGAAGAAGAAAAAGAAGGACGAGGGATGGGGCATTACACATTCATAGCTTTTTTTTTTTGTAATGCAGCCGGTGCTGAGCATTGTCCATTTTTTTGGTGTGCTAAGGCAATACCTACAATAACAAAACATGGATGTTAGATTTTGTACGGGATTGTACATTTGTTGTTATTGTACTTCAAATAATAATAACCGGTACAAGTTTATTTGGATGGAGTTTTTTATAAAAATCTAAAATGGGAAGGAGAAACAATTTGTAAAATTTATCCCTATGATTAAGTAGTAGATGCGGCTTTGCTGACTTTTTTCCATCGATGCTAACTAAACACTCATAAGATTTTCTTTCATTGCCTAATCTTTTAAGCTTTTAAATGCCTAGGGTTTCGGGCTAGCGGGTTAAGAACTATAGTGTGGATAAATTATTAGGATTTATGGATGTTTTAGATTCAAGAAAATTCTTCCCATAAAATTCCTTCCATTATAGTAGCTTTTTTTTTGTTGCAGTTATCTATAAGTCTATAGTTACCTTAAATAGGTTTTTGAGCAGTGAAAATGCAAACCTTGTAAGCCAATTTAAACATTCTATAACTCCAAACATTTATTTAAACAAAAAACACTTTAAATACATCACTACAACTTCATTTTATGAAACAAGAAATTAGAGACTAAAACCAAGCAGAAATTGAAATTTATTTCAAAGCACAATTCTATTTTTTTCCTTCCAACTGAAATAGAATAAATTATTGAAAGAAAACCTGTAATTATTTATGAGAGACCTACAACTCTAAAATTACATCAGACCCACAACTCTAAAGCACAACAGATGTTTTAATTATGGAATAAATAAATTTTCAAATAATGACAACGACAATACCATTCTTCATTAATATAAATGAAAATTTATATGTTATTAATTGCTATTTATTGAATGAAAATTTAATATATTATTGATTTATTTTAATAGTGATACCTTTTGTTCAATTTAATAATTTAATATTTGTTATACCTTTTGTAAATCAATTTTGAAGTAAATGTTACATGTATATAAAATGACCCACATTGTACATAAAATACTTGTCTTCATGTATATGGACATCATATTACAATCAAGTGTAGTGATTTTTAGTAGACGTATATGTACAAAATATTTACAGTTGTTCCTTTTTCATTCTGTGCCATCTAAAAAATCTACTACTAGCTCTGTGTGGTCTATGTCTTGTTCGGCAGGAGTCATACTATGTAATTTACATGAGAGTTGTTCCTTACCCTTGTAGGTAGATGGGGTCACAAAGAAAATGAACCTGTACGTATGAAACAACACCTGTTTAATAATGTTCCACAAGTCATCTATAGTCCTTGTTTGTTCTTTAAGAGCATTAGTAGGTACACCTAGTAGAGTTATTGCTACATCATCGAAAGTCGTTACCCATATGGTCCCAGTTCGGTCTTCTACCATCATGTGAAGTGCATATCTATAATCACATGTAGTTGTGGATGAGTTACATTTACTGTAGTGCCATGTTGAGTCTGGGCTTGTAATTATTTTTTTCCAGCATTGTTTATTATTAAAAACGCATGAACAAGCAGGGTAACAATAGTTTTTCATGTTGAGATGTATAATAGTTGCAACGGTAATGATTTGTTCATTAGCGTTGGGGCTGGTACAAGCATGAATATCAGCAATTTTCTTCTCCACAGGTGCTTGTGTACTGACTGGAGCTGCGCTATTAGATGCTTCTGTAGTGGGTAACCAAATTTGTATTGATTCTATCTCTGGTACTGCTGGTGTTACAAACAGCTGGGTAGAAGGAGCTGATGTTAGTGTTCTACCTCTAAAATCTGTAGTTTTAGCTTTTCTAACAACTAGTATTGGCATTTTCACTACAGATTGATCATGTTGTGGTTGTAAAATTTGGTTTACCTCATCACAAAGTACTCCCCATAGAGTAATCGTTATGTAATGTCTGGTGTGCTCCTTTATAGTATTTGTAGAACATTGTGTGCTACTGCCATCTTTTTGGGTGCTCTTTGAAATTTCAGACCAATAAGTTACTACGCCCATAACATCCACGGTGGTTCCAAGAGGCATTTGTTGGATTGCACTAATTGGTGTGAAGTGGAAAGCGGTTGTTGGTATGCATGTGGTAGGTTATGTACAAATCTCTAAAATAGAATCCATTCCTAACATGATTTCCCATGGGCTGTTGGAATCCCTATAGCCTACCTTAACATATTTGAGCGTCCCCTTTGAAATTATGTAAATTGTGCCTTCTTGTATTTGTGCATGGTAAAAAGCTAGAAATTTACCAAAACATGTAACATTTATGTCATCACCAAGAGTGTCAATTACATTGAAATTGAGAATTTGGCCTTCTCCTTTTGTGTTGTTGTAGTCATGTATTGTTCCTTTGCGAATGAATCTTCCTTCCAATATCCATGCCATATGATATGGATGCAGTTTGATAATAGTTGTTGGCACACCAAGTGCTTTTCCTAGAGTGGTATTTTCCATTTTGACAGGCCCTACCACTTTTACGTTGACACTGGCAAAAGTGTGTAAAAGATAAGTAACTTATACAACTGTGAAAAGTTCAATCAAAATACAACCAAATAAATGTAAACGTAATGAGAATAGAAAATATTTCATAAAAAAAGAACGTAGCATATCAATAATAACATTTGATACAGATTGTAAGGGTCATAGAAAATTCTATAATTTTGAAATGTATTCATAGATGTGTGTATATATATGTGGATACTAAGTGAAAGCAGAAGGTGGAAAGCTTTGCCAATCTGTCCCTTGCATATTTTTTTGTTTTTTTCTCAGAAAATTAAAATGATTAAAAATTCTTTCGGTCTACCTTTAAGACATTTTTTTGCAGTTTTCTCAGTTGTTTAATTTGTTTTTCATCATTATATATTAAATATTTTAATATTGTTATGACGATTGTTATATAATCTGTTGGGCCCCTGAAATATTGACTAAGTGTGAAGGCACGTGGGCATGCGCGGGACCCCAACTACAGAAGGTCGTGGAAGTAAAAAGCATACAGGAGAGGAAGAGTTAAGGAGGCATATGGTTTCACGTGGACTTCGTGAAAGGAGATTTGGGACTTAGCCAATTTAAGCAAAAAAAGGAAAAACACGTGAAAAGTGTGATCGGTTGCACGCAGATAAGATGCCAGCTCGAACAAAAAGTGGCATAGGAAAGAGCATGCCAACGAAGGAGTCTTCTAGAAGACCATCATGAGATGGAGTGGAGAGCTCAGGCCTGAGGAAACATGCTCGCTGAAGGACCACATTCAACACTTGGCGACGATGGATCTGAGGGCGTGGAAAGGTGAGTTGGCAGCGTGGGAAGGTGATAAATACAAGTTCCTGCAGCGGGAGAAGAGAGACATAGATAAGGAGGAGATAGCAGACACATAGGAATATAGACATGAGAGGAGAATATAGGAGGGATACACATAGAGAAAGATAACATGGGTGAAGCTCTGCAGGATTACTGCGAGTGGAACTTTGGTGTAGAAAGGAATGTACTAAGCTTAGCATTGTAATTTCTTTTTCTTTTTGGCTTAGTTTATACAAGTCTGGTGATGTGCATGACTGTGGTCTGTCCTCTATGGCTCTTTGTAATGAAAAAATGAATACAATGAGGTTACTTATTACAATTAGATATGAATATCAGTGGGTTTTATGTATATTTCATTCATAGAAGTTCTCTTTCCTTTCATGCTATGAATGAATGATTGTATCTTTCCTTCTGTTACAATATATGTTATGGAGTCTATTAAAACACTCAGTCTGAAGGAACTACAAGGATTTGGAGGCCATTCTGAGCCCCATGATTCTTGTATGTCTAAAATTATTTCCTGAATACTCTTATACTACTCATAGATGAATGCTTCCCACTAAAACTCACATAAAAGAGAGACTCGGCACCCGCACGTGCCTCAGGTGAGCACTCAGCTTCTACTGGGTGATAGGCCAATGCATGGGATTCCTTCCTTTTATAGTGGGAGTAAAATTGAATACATCTTGGTTCCATTGTCCGAGACCTCTTTTCGAAGTTGTAGTGGGATATAGCATGCATCATGATCTGTGTAAAGAGTAATGATGGATTGGTTAACATTGGAAAATGTTGAATCATGGTTCAAGAGCACGGAGGATGAATTTTCCCAGAGATTCAGCACTGGACCTGAGTTTGATACATGTAGATGGGTAGAGGAGAATCTCTACCATGATCTATATGAGACTTTTTTCTACTACTTCCCAGTAGAGTTATTTGGGTGGCTTTTAGCCTATGCATCTAGATCAAGTTGGCATTATGGATCATGGATATGGACCAAAGAAGACTACCAAAGGTTACAGGATGTAGATCTGACATGGACCCATGTGCTGTAGATCACTGGTGGGGAGGAGTACTAGCTAGCTACACTCTGGAATATGCCATTTCCATGTATTCTTTCCCAGAAATTACTGAGTTCGAGTTTCTACGAGAACCTAGAGGATCGTTTCTATGTGTTATTCCTCTAGCTATGAAGATATTGATGGTTACCATGAGTTTAGAAGTGCTCCCCATGGCCAGCTAAACCATTCTAAGTGCTGGGTAAGGAAGCTTGGGTGGAGGAAGATGGCAGATGATATGACAGAAAAGGAGAGGGAAGAAAGATGACTCAAGTATGGTGAAGTGCGTGAAAGGGAGATTACTAGATGATGTGAAGCTGCTAGTGTGATGGATCTATGGAGACAGACATTGCGGGAAGGAGTTGAGGTTCACGTAGAGGACGTGGAACCTGAGTAGTCTGTGCTACCCCATCTTGGCAAGCGTGTGAGGGAGACCCCTTCAGACTTCTAGTGAGAGTTCGTCACATGGAGAAAGGAGAGTCGTTGGCACATATCTGAACCCACCCAGTGACCGAGCCCTGGTGCTTGGTTTTTAACTGATCCAGGAAGAAGTATTGATCCAATTGAAACTAGTGGAAGAGACAGATCTGTGCCTAGGAGATATAATTTTTTCAGTTCCCTTCTTCTATGGCTACACATATTCTAGTATTTAAGAGGAGTTTTTGGACAAGGGGCAAGTGTACAAGCTTTTGGTCTCGCATCAGGGAGTGGTGCGGGACAAAGTAGCGGTAGTGGGGTGCCATCACAGACCGTCAACACACAGTTCAGTGGGACCATGGGGGAACTTGGCACAGCTCCTATAGGCCCTATTGGACCCAGTGGTTCTGGTGGATCTGGTGGCTCTGGAGGTATAGGACCCGGTGGACCTGGTGGATCAGGTGGTGGAGGAAACACCAGAGGGAACCAAGGCTCTGGTTCAGGACAAGGACCCCAGCCACCACCTCAAGTTTTCTTTGAAATGTCTCTGCATTTACTAGATTACAGGGGCATTGAGGATGTTGTGGAACATGTTCACAAGTGTGAACTGCTATGGCACGTGAAAGGTATCACAACCCCAGAACAAAAGGCTAGTCAATTTGTAACCACGTTGCAAAGGGCACGTGCATAGCTGGTATAGAAAGTATGATCCTCATCAAACAGTGGTGGATTACACTGCCTTAAAGAATGCATTCCTGGAAGAGTTCCACATTCCTGAGTTTGAGAAAAAAAACATTAGTGCTTTGAAGGAGATACAACAAGGAATGGCAGAGAGTGTGTGGGAGTATGATGTGTGCTTTAAAACTCTCTTGTCCAAGTTATCATATGATATACATCCTTCTCAGCATGCACAGTGGTTTTTTGGAGGATTGATCACCCCTTTTAGGAGGGCCTTGTCTCATAAAACTTTTACAGATCCACGCAAAGCATTGGAGGCTGCCTTGCATGCCGAAGCTGTTGGTAGTATTGATATTGGAGTTAGCCCATTCTTGGAGGCTCAGATTGCTGCTATGGCTAAGCAGTTGGAAAAGCTATCTGTGAACTCAGTCCATGAGACTCACAGTGGTTTTTGGTGCACAGATTGTGAGATAGAGGGGCACGTTAAGGATAATTTCCCCTGGAGGATGGTACGCGCTGTGACATTAGATTGTGAAATCTATCATGGGGACCATGATGCCAGTAGATGTCCCTTGCTTCATCACGCGATCAGGAAGAATGTATCCTGTTATTGCAATATTTACACCTCCACAACCCATGATACTAAGGAGACTGTAGGCTCATTGATCAGATACATGAGGCCATTGATCATGGGGTGCACCAAACCAGCATTACCAGTGGTTCTAAAAATGATGATCGCCATTATGAGGAGCGCGCAGATGGAGGCATGTGTGGAAGAAGCTTTTGAGGAGGATTCCATGGATGAGGTAACTATGGAGGAAGGAGTGAGTTCCCATGAGGAACATGTTTCAACTGTGGATCTACAGAACATTACAAACATGAGTGCCCAGACTTGTTGCAGTGCTCATGGTGTAGAAAGAAGCATAAGTATGAGGAGTGCCTGGAGTTATATGAGCATATGAATCAGTAGCACCAGAAGGAAAAAGGCACTGCGATGGTCAGCATCAAGAAGGAAGACATACAATGGATGCCTCAGGTAACACGGGATGAAGGTTTGGAGCCTGTCTTGGTAACAACAAGGGTAGAAGCCATGCATGCGTAAGGGAGATACCAAGATAGAAGAGCCTAGTTTCAAGGGAAGAGGTCGTTCATGGAAAGTACCCAGACCCCGCGCATCAGAAGGAGATATATCAGGACACCATGGATGTTATTCAAAGCTTGCAAGGGGAGATCCAAGTGTCTCAAGGAGCAATCCAGAAAGGAGGAACAAGGAAGGAGAGTCGAGGCATAAAAGGATGACCTGGATGAGGTCAAGGAGGTGTGTAAAATGCTAAGGTAGGAGAACATCATCCCTTTGCTAGGATCCTAGTTGAGAGAGAAGGTACCACGTGCCAGAGAAGAGCACGAGAGACAGGTCTTGCACATGCAAACCTTCCCCCTCACAGCCTCGACTATGACAAAGAGATTACATTGAATGTAGTTGTGGATGGATGGCTCCTCAGCAATATACTCATTGACACTGGCGCAGAGGTTAATGTTTTGACTTTGGATGCATGGCATCAGATGGGGAGACCTGCATTACAACCATCTTCAAATGTGTTGTATATGGCAAACAAGACTAAGGCAATGCCCATCGGTGTCTTGAAGGATGCAACTATTACTATCCAGGGAGCCAAGTTTACTGGGGACTTTGAAGTCTTGGCGCTCACCGAGGTGGAAAATTTCCCAACATTACTTGGGCACCCTTGGTGTTACAAGAACAATGCGGACCTCTGGTTCAACAAAGGGTACATTAGTTTTGAGAACAAAGAGGAGTGGGTCATTATACCCCTGGTTGATGGGAAGTCAGCGCCCTACATTGAACCATTGGGAGAAGAAGTTCTAGATAAGATTTATGTGTGCTCAATCAGAGATCCTGAGATGGTACACCCTATTAACAGGGTTATCCAATTTGAAGATGCTCAATCAGTGAGTGATACCACCAGTCTGGCATGTGACAATTGGGTGCATGGGACATATGAATTAATGGGATGGTAGTTGAGAGGATCAGTGACCAAGGTAACAAAGGTGCGCATGGTTCGGCACCTTGGAGGAAAAGAACTACCCAAGTACTCAGGAGGAGCCTTCCCTGAGATCTTTCTACAGGAGATAGAAGCTCAGTGGAGGAACGAGAAGGAACAAAGGGAGATGTTGAGTTACGTCTTGCTTGGCATAGCAGCTCGTTGGTGGGCCATGCATCAGGAGAGCCTTTTAGAGTGGCGAGGTAAGAATTTCTCTCTCTATCAGATTTTCTAGAAGTAATATACCCACCATCATCAAGGAGTACCATGGGAAGGAGCCCACCTCTTTCCATATCCAGGAGTGTGAATGGGTCTAGAGAGAAGGTGCGGAAGCCTTGCCACCATCCCTCTGGGTGCACAAGTTGTATTCTACATTGCAGGGTTGTGCGCATGCATGGTACATTCATTCAGAGACACGCCACCAGACAAGGAATTGGCAAGAGCTCATGGCTGATCTTATTCAAGCCTTTGAGTATCAGAGTACCAAGCCATCGGTTGATAAGGCCTTACAAGGTATCAAGCACCTTACCATGGGGGATAGTGCCAGAATGGAAGATAGGCTATTGGAATTACTAGGTGAACCAGGATTGGAGGCGCACTTCGAAGAGATTGAAGAAACAGAAGAGTTACAGCTTGAGTGCATGTGTTTGGAAAAGGAGAAGGGAAAGTTAGTATATGTGATTGATGGAGAGGAATCAGAGAGTTTAGATGTTAGCCATTCTATAGGGATGCACAAAGTAGTGGATAGTGCAGATGCTCATGTGCATGCTTACCATGAGCCGTTAAAGACACAAGAAAGTTAACATTGGTTCAGAAGAAGAACCTAAGGAAGCTATTATTGGAGATTATTGGATGGAGAAGGAAGTATCAAAGATCATTGATTTGTTGTGAATTTGAGGATTTATTCCCATGTGGGTACCATGAGCTAAAATTTGTCCACCATTCCTTGGGGGAGATGAGGATAAAACTAAAGGAAGGTGTGCCTAGTTAGAAAAAGGCCCTACTGGATGAATCCCAACTTACGCGTGAAGGTTAAGGAGGAGATAGACAAGATGATAGCTTCTGGGATCATTGAGGTAGTGGAAGAATCAGAATGGATAAGTCTGATGGTAATCAACATCAAGAAAGATGGGCAGATTAGGATCTGTGTGGATTATAGGGAATTGAATGCAAGTTTGTGTCATTGATCCATTTCCGACCCCCTTCACTGAAGAAATTTTGGAAGGAGTCGCTGGGCACGAAATCTATTCCTTTACGGATGGATTTTCAGGATACCACCAAGTCTGGATTGCAAAGGAGGACCAGGAGAAGACAACTTTCACCACCGAGTGGGGAAGTTTTGCATATACGGTCATGCCCTTTGGGTTGAAGAATGCACCTGCTGTCTTTTCATGCATAGTGGTGCAAGCATTCCAGGACTTCATTCATAAGTTTCTTCAGGTTTACTTGGATGATTGGACAGTATATGGTCTGGTTAAGGACCATTGTGACAACTTGAGATTAATGTTTGAAAGGTGTAGGTAGTTGAGGATATCCCTCAACATCAAGAAGTGTGTGTTTGCTACACCCTTTGGGACTTTATTGGGGCATATCATATGTAAGGAGGGCTTGCTGGTAGATCCCGCTAAAGTTGTAGTTATTGTGGGGTTAAGGGAGCCTACTAGCTAGAGTGCAGTGCATGGATTCCTTGGGCATATGGGATATTACAGAAAATTCATTAAGGGGTATGCCAAGATCGCCGCGCCTTTAGAGGAGCTGCTTAGACACAAAAGTACCTTCCATTGGGGAAAGGCGCAGCAGAGGGCATTTGACACCTTAAAAGATAGGCTTATTACCGTGCCTATTTTATGATTTCCCTCTTGGGACAAGCCCTTCCATGTCCATGTAGATGCCTCAGGAACCACCATTGGGGTAGTACTTGCACAACCAGGTGAGGGGATTGTTGATCATCCTCTCTGTTTCGTGAGCAGGAAGTTAACACCAGTAGAGTAGAATTATACCACAACCGAGTGCATGAGGCATTGTCAATGATCTATGCACTTTTCAAATTTTGACAGTATCTACTGGCAACACCCTTTGTATTCTACACCGACCACATGGCATTAAAGTATTTAGTGAACAAGCCCATTCTTCAAGGGTGCATATGTCGATGGGTGTTGTTGTTTCAAGAGTTTGAGTTCACCATTGTAGTGAAGCCCAAGAAAAAGTAATTGTGGACCTGATCATCTATCAAGAATTGATTCAGGAGAGGACGTGCAAAGTATTGAGGAAGCAATGCCAGATGCGCAACTATTTAGATTTGGCGTGTGCCCTCGGATCTGGAAGAGATTGCTGTATTTTTAAAAGAAGGTGTGGCACCAGATGGAATGAGGGCATTGGAAAAGAAGCAGTTGGCCATACGCGTCATGCCCTACATGTTGATTAGTGGAGACTTATACAAATTGGGATGTGATGAAGTTTTACACAGATGTGTGTTAGAACATGAGTGCCTGGCCATCATGGAGGAAGCACATGGAGGAAGTGTGGGTGGGCATTACGCAGGTGATGCCACCGTGTGCAAGATTTTAATGGTAGGTTTATGGTGGGAAACCTTGTACAGGGATTGTAGAGATTATTGTAAAGCATGTGACCACTGTCAGTGCATTGGCAAACCAGGAAGGAGAGATGAAATGCCTTTGCATCCTATTCCTAGCGCGGAGCCTTTTGAAAAGTGGGCGATAGACTTTGTAGGACCTATTACACCGGAAAGTGCGTAGGACTGGGTCACGTTATGTCATCACTTGCATGGATTATCTCACGAGGTGGGTGGAAGCAGCCCTGACTAAAGATTGCATGGCAGCAACAGTGGCAAGGTTCCTATGGGAGAACATTATCACAAGGTATGGATGCCCTTTGAGTTTGACCAGTGATAGGGGTACACATTTTCTAAATGAGACCGTGAGGATCCTACTATCTGAGTTCATGGTGGCTCATCATAAGACTATGCCCTATCACCCACAAGAAAATGGAACCGTGGAAGCATTCAACAAAATACTGAGTCATACCTTGACCAAAATCTGTGATGTTGGAAGACAGGATTGGGATGACAAGGTATCAACAGTTTTATGGGCTTACAGGACTACGTATAAAAGACTAAATAAAGCCACACCTTTTCAATTGGTGTTTGGCATGGAAGCTATTTTTTCGGTTGAATTTATGTTACCTTCTCTGTGAATAGTGTGTGCAGGAGGATTAGCCGATGAACAAGCGCTGGAAGAAAGAATTGATGAACTAATGAAACTAGATGAAAGATGATCACTTGCCCGTTGGAGCCAAATAGTGGAAAAGGAAAAGCAAAAGGCTTGGCATGATCACCATATTAGGAACAAGAAATTTGAGGTTGGGTAGATGGTGTTACTGTATGATTCTAAATTTCTGTGCCATCCTGGGAAGTTGAAAGTCCATTGGTTAGGTCCCTACACAATCTCGTACATCCTTGATTTCGGGCGTGTGCCAGTTACAAGCGCTGGATGGGATGAAGCTTCCTGGACACTTCAATGGTAGTAGGCTGAAGCCCTACTATAAATAAGTCTTCTTGGTGTTTGTAAATAAGGTAGTTTTTCCAGTTAGTTTAGAATTTTCCTTTATGCATTTTCCTTTCCTTGTGTTTCCCTTTCGCGTTGTTGTTTTGTTTTGCGCCTTGGGCACCGGTAACCTTATTGCTATTTTTGGAGAATTTATGAGTGTGCATAGAGGACCACACATCATTTAAGTGTGGGGTGGAGAAAAGTGAAGAAGCATGTGATTAAAAGTACCAAGGAAGTTGTGTTGAAGAGCCTTGTTGAGTAGCCCGGTTGAAAGAGAGATGAAGAGAAAAGATAGAATGGTTGGTGCCAGGGTAAAGCTACTTGTAGATCCCATGTACAAAGGAAAAAGAAGCACATTTAAAGCAACATGAGGTAGGTGAAAGCAAGAATCTGGATAGAAGAAGTGCCTTCGGACGCAGGTTGAGCACGTAAGAGTCTCCTGTCAGGTTGGTTTGGTTGCGTGCCAGAAGGTTGGAGGAGTTTTCATGCAGGAAGGGCAGCGTGAGTGAAGGCGCTGAAGATGGGATTTGTTTTAAAAATCCACATTAAATGAGAAAAGTATGGGGTAGGTAAAGTAGCATTTAATGACCAGAAAAAGGAAAAACTATAAATAGAAGGTCGGGGCACTCTCATTTTACTTTGCGAAAATGAAGAGTTGGAGATATAAGTGAAAGATATAAGCTAGGGATTTTTCAGATTCGATCAAGGAGAAGATCTGTGTGATTAAAAATGTAAGGAGCCAGTTTGAGATTGTGAACCAGAAGGAAGGAATTACACGGGTGTGGAATGAAGTGAAAAGATGTTGTCTTGTGAAGAATTTATCGAAGTTAGGGTTCAACAAACTAGGGCACGGGTTTAGGAGAATTGTATCATGGATCTGAGATTGAAGGTTGGGAGAAGGAAAGTAGAGTAACAAGGAGAGGATTGGAGTGACACAATTACCTCGACCATGGCACCGAAGAAAGGGAAGGGCAAAGCAAGGGCTAAACAACCAGAACCTGAGGTAGATACAAATGAAGAATGGTATGCAGAAATGTAGTACCCTGATGGAGTGATGATGGGGAAGGAATGGGAATCCCATTTGAGAAGCATACCAGTCAGTGATTATAATCACCACACCAGCACTATAGAAAAATAGATGGCATTAGAATTGGTACGCCCAACCAACAAGTGAACACCTGAAGGGTTACCTATCTACAATGATGACGTGAAGGTCAAGCTGGTGAAGGTAGGGTTGCTGCAACTTTATGAGTTTCCTTATTTTGGGAAGCCAGATCACTTGTACCAGTGGTTGATGTCTCAGGTACATGAGGACTACTTCCACTTTGTTGGGTGCAAGATGCGTGTAACTCCCCAGTTGATTGCACAGTTTACAGGCCTCATATGTGAGGGAGATAGCCTGGAAGATGACCTTGGTGACAAGGAGGCTATTCAGGAGACCGTCACAGAGTATGCCTGTAAGAAAGGGTCATGGTATTATGACATCTCAGACATCAAGGACCTAGTTATGAAGATGGCCGTGCACCTGGTAATGAAGCTGAATGGCCAAGAAAGGTGGACGCAAGTTAACAAGCCATGGCTACATGTCTGTAGGAAGATTACAGAGGGGACTATTTACAACTTGTCCACATACATTGCCGAGGAAATTGTAAAGTGCGTGAAGGAAGGGGACATGATCCTCTTTGGAAATGTCCTACTCACCATAGTGTTTACAGAAATTGGAGTGTGGATGCACCAGACAAGTTTGTGTGGGAGTACCCAGCTGAAGACCCTTCACCCACGAAGAGGTTTGAAAAGTATGCATGTGATACAATGATGGCTCCCCACAAGGCACGGCTTGAAAAATGGTATACATGCTTGAGAAATGCATTCGGGGTGGAGTGGAGGATCCCTGAACAACTCCCAACAGCCACACAAGGAGAAGCTGAGTTCACGGTATACCAGCACTACTGCTTGGGTAGGTTCAAACTTGTTGATGAATCATGGAGCCCTTGGTGCAAGCTCCCTTTCACGTTCACTGCCCAGTACTTCCAAGTGGGAGTGAACAGATTTAAAGAATTGAAAAAGCTAAGGCTGGAGCTAGGAAAGTTGGACCGGGAGCACAGGGATATGAGGAAGAAACTAAACTATCCCAGAGGTAAGCATGCATACATGGAGAAGTACGTGTCACACGAGATCCATATGACTAGGCCAATAACACTTCCTATCACTGGAGGATCCGCGACATGCGTATACATGTGCATAAGGCTGAAATTTGAAAATGGTGTGTACTTGGTGGATGAGATCTCCATACCTAAAGACCCCTTGGGAAAGAAGAAGCCAGTGTCTAAGAAGAGGGGCAAGAGGAGAGGAAGGAGCACCAAGTGTACCAACTGCTCAGACAGTGAGCATGCCTTCTATGAGTGCCAAGCCAAGCACCTATGTTCGGAGAAAGAAGTCTCTAGTAAAGGAGAAGATGCCAGAAGTAGAGGCACCCGAACAACCCACCACCATGGAGGAGTCACAAGAAGAAGAAGAGAAGGTAGAATCTCCTGACCAGAAGCAACCTCTCAGGAAGAAGCAGAAGGTAGATGAAGAAGCTGACTCGGAGGTGACCGACAGCTTGGAGAGATACCTGGGAGAAGGAGAGGATGAGAGTGAAGGAGGTGGCGATGAGGAGGAAGAGCCAGAGAAAGACAAGGAACCTTTGGAACCTTGCATATTTAGTGTCTATGACTCAGAGGAGGAGAGTGGAGAAGAAAAGCAAGAGTTTGTATTCGTGTGATGAAAAGGTGCACAAGGTGATGAAGGCACTGAAGATACAAAGGAAGATGAGAGGGATGCCAAGGGGCAGAGAGCCATGGGTTTTACCAAGGAGTAGATAACCGAAGTGGCAGAGTGAGAAGTGAAGAAGATGCTTGAGATCCTTGTAGACCAGGAGTTAGAGTGGAGCGCAGACATAGTGCTAAAGGAAGGGAAGGAGGAGAGCATTGAAAAAGGACATGACAGCCTAGGAGGCCCCGCTCTGACAGTTAGCTTCCCCAAAGGTGCGCTTGGGTAGAAGACCTCTGGATGTAGAACAGAGGTAGATAATGGGCTATGTGGATGATTCAAGGAAGGTGCTATGCACACGATTCCAGAGCACAATACCCACTGAGAGACTTATCGCCATGGGATCATTTGAAAAGGAGGGTGCGTACCCCAGGACCAAGAAGATGCTTTCTTGGGCATTTGAATCCCATGTCGATGAGCCAGACTTTGAAGTCTACCAAAAGGAACTTATCATGCTGCCAGAGTCTAAGGGAGACAACCCCTTAGTGAATGCCCAGGAGCTCTCAGATGAGCAAGTCTGTAATGCTCTAAACAAGGTCGCGGTGGAAACAGAGGTGAGACTATTCACGTGGAATGACAGCATAAGGGATTTAGAGGGAAAGCTGGCCAAGAAGGAGGAAGAGTTGGCTAAGGTGGCCAGAAGCTTAAAATAGGAGGAATTAATCAGTGCACAGCTAAAGCGTGAGCTCAAGGAGGAAAAGGCAAAGGTGCAGGAGGTCTACAAGAAAGTAGACTCAATAAAAAGTGCCATCATTTTGAAACACCCAGATCTAATGCCTATCCCTCAGAGGTATGCATCGATGCTGGAATGCCTAGAAGACTTAACGTGCATCCTCACCATGGAGAGGTGACCCTTGGCATTGGAATCTGTGGAGGAAGTGGCCACGTGCCTGAAGGAGGAGGACCGGTTAAAAGTGATAGCACTTGTTGCCGAGTACAGTCAAGTACTCATGGAGATCAAGGTCACTACCCAGTCTGTAGAAGCCACATATGACACATGCGTGGATCGAGATAAGGTGGCAAGCTCTTTGGTTGCCATGCTTGAAGCAGAGCTGAAGGAGTTCTAGGAAAAGAACAAGGGGAACAGGGTAGAAAGGGACAAGGTTCTGGCCGAGGTAGAAAAGAAATCAGAGGTGATTGAGGCTTTAAGAAGCTCAACTAAGGCCCAGCTGAAGGAACTGTACCCCCAGATTACAAGGAGAATGGACAAGCTCACAGACCTGGGTAAGGAAATGGAACAAATTGTGGACACCTTGGGCACCCAGGGAGCTGGTCTAAGCTTTGATGAAGTAAGCACCTTGGTGGGCGACCTCTGTCAGAAGGCACAGAACGAGGTCGATACATGGAGTAAGTTGGAGGCAGACTTATGGAAGGACTTCCCCAGCCTTTTGATTTAATGTCCCCCCCATTCTTCATTCTTTCCCCTATTCTTTCATTCCTTATTCATTTTTGTAATATTTGTCTACATCTTGGTTCCATTGAACCAACTTGCACCTTGGTCAAGTAAGATGTTTCTGAGGGTGGAGAACAGGCATAGTGTGGGGTGATGTTGGGCCCCTAAAATATTGACTAAGTATGAAGGTGCGTGGGTGCATGGGACCCCAGTTATAGAAGGGCGCACAAGGAAAAAGTGTGCAAGAGAAAAGGCTTAAGGAAGCAAATAGGTGCATGGTGTGTGAAAGGAGATTTGGGACTTAGCTGATTTAAGCAACAAAGGTAGAACATGTGAAAAGCGTGATCGGTTGTGCGTGGATAAGATGCCAGCCTGGCAACAGGTGGCCCAGGAAAGAGCATGCCAGTGAAGGAGTCTTCTAGAAGACCATCATGAGATGGAGTGGAGAGCTCAGGCCTGAGGAAACATGCTCACTGAAGGACCACATTCGACACTTGGCGATGGATCTGAGGGTGCGGCAAGGTGAGTTGGCAGTGTGGGAAGGTGATAAATACAAGTTCCTACAGTGGGAAAAGAGAGACAGAGATAAGGAGACGAGATAACATACACATGGGAATATAGACATGAGAGGAGAAGATAGGAGGGATACACACAGAGAGAGACCAAGATAACATGGGTGAAGCTCTGCAGGATTACTGCGAGTGGAACTTTGGTGTAGAAAGGAATGTACTAAGCTTAGCATTGTAATTTCTTTTTCTTTTTGGCTTAGTTATACAAGCCTAGTGATGTGCATGACTGCGGTCTGCCCTCTATGGCTCTTTGTAATGAAATGATGAATACAATGAGGTTACCTATTGCAATTAGATATGAATATCAGTGGGTTTTATGTATATTTCATTCATAGAAGTTCTCTTTCCTTTCATGCTATGAATGAATGATTGTATCTTTCCTTCTGTTACAATATATGTTATGGAGTATATTAAAACACTCAGTCTGAAGAAACTACAAGGATCTGGAGGCCGTTCTGAGCCCTATGATTCTTGTATGTCTAAAATTCTTTCCTGAATACTCTTATACTAATTATAGATGAATGCTTCCCACTAAAACTCACATAAAAGAGAGACTCGCACCACGCGTGCCTCGGGTGAGCGCTCAGCTTCTGCTGGGTGATAGGCCAGTGCGCATGGGATTCCTTCCTTTTATAGTGGGAGTAAAATTGACCTTCCGAATCAAGTTCCTCACATACGCATAATGCAACAATGGTCAACATGTACTAGGAGTTAATTGCACCTATTTGTGCTAATTGATACTTGGAACGGAAACCCAGCTATATCAATGGCTATGAATGTATTAGTTGGTTGTCATTTACAAACTCATGAATTACTAATACATTTTCCCAATACACCCATTCATAGTGTATGCACAATTAAATATATATAATGGGATTTATTGGTCCCCATTTATTTCAATCTATAGAATGTTGCACTACCTATTGCAATAATTAAATATGTATTAGGGATTGATCAACCTAGATTGATGTCCCTAGTTGAAACGTGGCTAATAAACCTATTATAATAGTTAGAAATTTTATTAGGAATCTGATTGGTAACAAATATGGTGCCAACTATATGCTTGTTAATACACATGATACAGATAATTTAGACATTGTTATAGGGTTCAATTTCCATGGAAACATGGTCAGTTGAGCCCTATTATACGATAATGTGACAGTTCAACATGTATCTAGAGGTTGATTGGGTCTGGGTTGTACCAATCAAGACCTTACAAACATTCCTACTATGATAATTTAAATGAAAGAGGTTAGGATCTCAATAAACCTCATCAATGTGTGCGCACAATGTTAGGATCTTCAACACACTTATCTATATGCAATTAAACGTGTATAAGGATTCAATTAGCGTAAATGGGGTCACATTAACCCCTAATGGGACATACAATAATTAATGTAGAAAGTATCAGGGCTTAGATTGGTACTAATGTTTGCAGCCAATTTATCCTTAACGTATCCAATTGCAGGCACATTAAAGATTGTATTTGGGATTGATTAGATTAAACAAGGCAATCAAGTGCTATTACACATAAAGTGATCTTACTCGTTCAACGTGTATCAGGGAGTATATTTTAACCAAAGTGAAATTCCTATGGAAAGGTTATAAGTATACCTTCTATGGATAATTTAATGTCCTATATACTATACTCTATGATTAAGTCCCAACTTGTGTGCCAATTGATCTCTAGTTACACACTATTACGATAATTAATTGTGTGATTATGGATCAATTGATGTGAACATGGCCAATTGAGATCTGATACATCATAAGATTTAATAATTGTAATGTATACATAGGGATTGATTGGCCTATGTATACTACTACCAATACAGAGACCTGTCACATCTTATGTGATAACTATAACTTATATTAGCTTAACCAATTGATTCTACATAGGGATAATTAATCCTTAATATAAATAATGGATCAATTCGACATGGTATTAGGATAGCTATTGTTACAAATGAGGCCAGTTAATCCCTAGATACAACATAATTAGATGATAATTTATCATGTACTATGACATCTATTGGCAAACCATTTGTGCCAATCAAGACCTAATCCACAGCTTATTGCAATAATTAAATTGGGTACAAGGATAAATTGATGTATTATTGCACCAAGTTGTATTTTCTCATAACACACATATCATGACATTTAAACGTGTGATCTAAGGCTAGAAAATTTTATTACTCTAAGGCCAATCGAACATGCTAATACACAAAATAAAAAAATGCTAATGTGTATTAGGGCTTTATTCTATTACATTTATACCCGAATCACACTAACACCACTAACATGTGCAATGCAAATAAAAATGGTATATTAGGGCTTTCCCAATGGGTTTGAAGTTGGGGACATTAAGGCCTAATACACATAATGTACGCAGTTCCCTGATAGGGTGTGTATTATGTAATCAATCACCACAAATAGTTGATCTTGAATCCCTAATACACATAATACATAAAATTTAACACTGTATTAGGGATAAATTGGACATGTTTTCACCTATCAAGACCAAACACACTTAAGATGAAAATCCAAATGTGTATTAGGAGATCAATTATTAACCATTTGGACCCAATTGAGCCCTAAGAAACCTACTACAATAATTAACTATGTATTATGGCTCAATTGACTTGTCTGATTGGGGCTGTTTCAGAAGTCTACCTAATGGTACATGAATGCACATTAAGTTGAGGCATTCGTGTCAAATAGGTCATTGAACTTTTCAACAGGTCTCACTTAGTGGAATATCCTACAAACATGAGCATTTAATACACACACTTCACAAAACTTGTCTATGCTGTCACATTAGGGCCCACTTAGTGTAAACAAGGAAAATGGAGCCCTATTATGAATCAATAATGCACTTTAATGTGTATTAGGGCTTTGACGGATATCCATACCATGTTGCGATAATCTAAGCCATAATAGCACTTAGGTAGTGATAATGCTAGACATATATTAGAGATGTAATGGTTCAAATAGGCTCCACATTTAACACTAATACACATAGGAAGACAATGTTTCTATGTAATTGGGGCTTGATTTCCTTAAACAAATCTATTTTGGGCCTTGAAAGTTCAAATTTAACACGTATTAGGCCTTGAATGACACTATACCACCATCAATGGCATAAGCACATCTATTGTGATAAACAAATGTAGTTTTATATCTTGGATTGACATCTACCTATTTTCACATTACATCGAATGCTTCTAACACGCCTAATTATAAGAGGCATTTTGTCAAACATGTCTTACGTGCCTCGATCCATGGTGCAAACATTGGACATACATTTCAAGCCCTAATACAATTGCAAATATATCTAATATAACATGTCCTCTACCCCCTATGCTTTGATTGGATGTCCATATCCTATGCCAATAAGCTACCTATTTTGGCACAAGCTGGGAGTATGTTCAACAAATGTAGACATGTATTATGCTTGATTGGAATTGTTTACTTGCATATGGTCAAATAGTGTAACATTGACCTACTATGCTACAAGATTAATGGTGTGCATAGGCCTGAATGATAGATTGGCTCAACTAGAGGATTTAACCAGTGTATTAGAGCCATAATCATGCACTTAATATACAAAAATTGTAACATGAAATTGTAGGCTTAACAAATCCTCTCCATGTTTGTGACTATCAAGGCGCTCCTAACTACACGTCCTAGGTAAGTAAATAAAAATGGGTATTAGGGAATGACTGGATGAATGATACCCTACAATCAAGTTGTACTACACAATAATTTTTTTTTTTAACATGCAGACATCTGCAGAGGTCATCCATTGCACTGCATAAAGACCTAATATCCTTGGCTGATTCAACAGAATAGACATCGAATAAAATAAGAGCAGAAGAGAAACTTGTTCTCAATTGTTGAGGCTAGTGCAGAGAAATATTGGATGAAAGAACAGTAGTAGAGCTTGAATGCAAAAAATAGCAAGTCAAACACAAAGAAAAAATACAAACAACGAAACAGAGCAGCATATAACACCTGAAAAGCCCATACACTACCTGACCAAGGCATGCCACGCATGAAACTGACAACAGGAAACAAAGGAAAGATGGGCCAGAAAGGTGGAAACCCGCCATGACAAGCACCAGAAGCTCATGACCGTCGTCGTTGGAGATGGATTGCACCATAGCCATGCCTTCGGCGTAATAATAATAACCCACATAAACACATTTTTTTGTGTAAATGAAATTCATATTGTAAATATATAATTAGGAAGGGACATGTTATACAAATTTTGTCATGAAAAAAAATTAACATTACAATTATTATATGGTTAAAATTATGAAAAAATGTAAACAATCATCAAATTTAAACTCTTGTTGAAAATTCCCAAATACTTCAGTCTATAATTACTATTCAAATAGAATAATTGTTAAGTGAACCATTTATACGTATAAGAGACATGTTTAAATAAATAAATTTGAAACTTCATCATTGATGTGTCATAAAACAATCACAAAAGAGTAAGTGCAACAAGTTGGTGGACAATTAAGTGGACATAAAAACCCAAAATTTAGGTACTACGCTCGTGTAATTATTTTTTATAGGTTTTGTAATTTCCAAACCTAAAACCGTGATCACGGTCCTCTGAGACAAAAAAAATAGACCCACAGCTCCTCATTTTCCCCCATTTTTCCTTTCCAACCATGATTTCTCTTATATCTTTGGCACTCGCATTTTCAATACCCCCTAAAAATTGCTCTTTGGACTTCTGGATTGTGATAGTTTTAACCATGCCACCAAGACAAAGAGGTAAGCCCTCGATTTTGATCATTTTTTTGCATTTTAGGTTATTTTTTGTGATTTTTATGGGTTTCTCAATTTTTTGTTTATGTATAGATTTTTTGTTTTGTCAGCTTCTTGACAAGCTTGAAATCCTACAAACCATTGAAATATTCCTCAAAACCCTCCAAAAAATCCTCAAAACCCTCCAAACATTCCTTAAAACCCTCCTCCAAATATAGATCCACCTCCTATGGCTCCTTTTGTCCCCACGGAACCAACAGGAACACAAGCTGATATCGTTGGAAGAATCCGACAAAATAAAATTGTCATTGAGAACCTTACTCAAACTATAAGACAAAATCATGCCACAAATCCATCCCGCATGACTTTAGCCAACACATTGCAAACATTAATTGGCGAAGTCGACTCTGTAACCAACCAAATAGATAGATGGAATACCTTTAGAGGTGATTGTAGGCGGTGGTATGTAGATAAATTATCCCATGCGGTCGTAAAAGACAGAAAAATGGAAAAGACCGCATTTGTGCATTATTTACCGACCCAAGAATCAATGCCCCCCCGTAGCTACTTGCAAAAGGTTCCCAATCCATTGGTGCCATGATGACTGAATCAAGAACAATTTTTAGGACCGATGGTGGATGGTTTTTGATTATCCACCATGTAACAACAATGAGGTTCCTCTCTATTTTTTGAAGAAATTATATTGCGAGTTCATGCTTAATGAGGTCTCAAATTATTTTGACTTTTCTGAGTTTTATGGGCGAGGAGGTGGCTCTGCAAAGAGTAGACCTCGTGCACATGTAGGTCAACCAAGGATCCCCCATGCCCCAAAACCCCCATTTCCTTTAGTTATCCCTCCTATAGTGAAGGAGGTTATGGAGATGGACAAACTACATGCATTGAGGGAGCTCACTGACACTCTGACCCAACATAGTGACCAGATTGCATCTAGTGATGTTGGTGGAGGCACCAGTTATAACACACCACACCACTATGGATCATGTGGTTCAATATGCACTATGGGTGAGACATCATTTGTTGGATCACATGATTTCTTTTCTCTAGATGAGATGATGGCGGATGTTTTTGGAACTAGTGTAAAGGATCTTGGTCTTTCACAAGTAAATGTCAAATAAATATTTAATATATACATATATATATATATATATACAATAATTTAATTCATGTTTGAGATTTTAATATATATGTAAATTTGATTGTACATCATGTACATACATGTAAAAACTAATTTTTTATTTCATTTTAAATAGCAAGAGCCGTTGAAGGAAACATCCGGCGTCAACATGCTAGCTACTGCAATTGGGCATGTTACAAACGTAAGTTTCAAGTTGTACTTAAATTTTAAATTTCATTTGATTGTGCACTTTTATTATTATAATGTTTGACATGTACATGTACATATTAATATATGTTTGTCTTTTTATACGCAGGATACTGGTGGGTCATCACGTTCTCTATGAAGTAAGGCTACTGGCATGCCTCACGTGACTTTTACGCAGGTTATATTCTCTTTACACTTTGATTCTAATTGTGAAAGTTCACGTGGATTATGTTTTGGGTCTGTTATGTGGTATTCATGTAGATTAATATTGACTTGTACATGTTTTTTATATAGCTTATGATTGCCAGAGAGACTCCTCCATATCTGCAAACTGCAGACGCTGCTGATTTCAAATTTGTTAAATTTTTAACATGAAATATTTAATTTGAAATTTAATTATTTGTATGTAGCTTACCCCTTGTGAGTCTACTGTTGTCCCTATGACTCGTCAACGATAAATTTATAGGGATCATGACATTGCACTAATATTTCACATGTATTTTAACTAAATTCTATGTTTCTAAATTTTGAATCTATTTTAAAAATATGGGTGTTAAAAACTTGTTGCTTATGAATGTGCAGGTTAGGTTGCAGGATTTATTAGAGATGCCTAGGACCACATGGATGAAATCCATAGTGGCATCTCACTCCACTACATCCATAGGTCATGGACATGCTACTTCTATCAGGGAAAAGAGAGGGAAGATGTTTCATTATTAGATTCATAGGACCTGGATGTACATAGATATATATATGGGTCATCTAGTCTTAGTTCATGATTCTTCATATAGTCCATTGTATATATAGCCTTATATGACAGCATGTGGTCCTATGTGTATAACACACTTATTTCGAGATGTACACATGTTATGAACTTATATTTTCAGAGATGTGCATCCAACACACTTAGTTCGAGATGTACACATGTTATGAACTTATACTTTCAGAGACATGCATCTAGCACACTTAGTTTGATACAATATACATATCCATGTGTTGGTTTTCATGACGATATTACTTCTATGTTTGATTCAATTTCATTTCACATGATATCCTTCTATGTATATTAGTTCTATATGTAAGTTTGATTTGAAATTAAAACACCATGTCTCGGAGCACTACATGGTACAATTGTTAAGAAAACCTATTCCATTAAGAAAAACCTATGATAACCATGCTAGGTGGACTACAAAAGGGAAATACATAATTAATTTTTTCACAATAATTACATAGGGTGTATGTGCAACTCTAATTATTTTCTCACCTCCTAACAATGTGCACATCTTTAAAAGAATGGTTGTGAGGGAATTTCTATAACTAACATTTTTTCTTTTGAAGATAACACTCATATGTTGCATATTAACTGATACAAACATTGTTAGAAATAAGCAAGGTACAATTCATCTTGAACTATATGAATATAATGTTACGATGGTGCAACATGGCATGGTACACTTGTTAAGAAATTAAGGGAAGCATTTATGTATTGTTTTAGAGATTATCCCATTAATAGGGCTTATCCCGTTGATCAATAGATAAACCTTAATATCTCTTTATAATTTTGTGCTATGCCAGTCAACTAAGAAGTTAAACAAGATTTTCTTATCATAAGTAGATTCACTTCCCTATTAATTCCTATACGTTTTTGTATTTAAGAACACACTTTAAAAACCCCATATTTTGTATAGCCTACAATCCTTCTAGTCCAAAATACACATTTTTGTGAGGGGGTTTGTCAAATAATTCACATCTTTACCATTCAAGGTATTTGAAAAAATTTCAAGGTTCTTCAATGAATTCTAAAATGATACATCACCTGGAATTTGTGAACATTCTTTACATATTTATTTAGGATGTTTGTACATATGTTACGACATATCAATATAGATAAGAACACATAAATATGTATGTAATGTATATTGTCAAATAATTCACATCATGGCGGGATCAAGGGAGGCCTGGATTGGTGTCAGACCACCCGATCTGGAGCCTTCCTAGCATTCTTTGAGCCTTCGTGGCATAAAGTTTTACAAACTACCTTTTCTAGGTAGTCCTAGGAAATGAACAGAGGTGAATAGTGAGAAGTCATGCCTCAAGACGTCGTGGCACCAAACTGATTGTGCCAACATGTCTGGGTGGCTAGGTGAATGCTATATCAGGTGTCGTTTCAGTACACGATAATGTCGTTGCTTCTAGGCTACTTCATTTGGGCATAGTCTGATCCTACACCTTAGCATAGGGACCCTTTGTAATAGCCTATCTCGGTTTTTTCCTTCTCTAATCGGTGATCTCGCTGCCCTATTGTTTGCAAACGCCAAAATAGTGCAGTTCTGAGACAGTGTAATGGCTGTCAAATGCTATATTTTGCAAATGGTGGGTCATGGCACCAAATCTAGTACAATGACATGTCTAGGTGGGAAGGTGAATGCTAGAGGAGGTGTCGTATTTTCTTCTGGGCTACTTCGTTCTGGCGTAGTCCCTTAAGAACCTTGAAACAAAAAAATCATTAAACTTCGACGGGTGACTACGTGCACTCTATGGAACCTAGAGATGTCTCATCTAATTCTTTACCTAGGCATAGGGACCCTCTACAATAGCCTGTCTCAGTTTTTTCCTTCTCCAATCGGTGCTCTCGCTTGCCCTATTGTTTGCAAATGCGTGAAATAGTGCAGTTTAAGACAATGTAAGGCTATCAAATGCTATATTTTTCAAACAATGGGTCATGGCACCAAACTGAATGTGCTACACATGTTTGAGAATGGTCTTGGTGAATGCTTAGTGGAGGCATTGTTTTGGTGCATGACTAATGTCGTTTCTTCTGGGCTACTTCGTTCAGGCATAGTTCCTTAAGAACCCCCCTCCACAGGTACCAAAAAATAATGTCAATTGCTTCGACGTGTGACTACGAAAAATCCATAGAACCTAGAGATGTCTCTTAGCTTCGAGAATCCTACAATTCTCTAGCCATAGGGACCCTCTATACCACGTGAACCTGTCTTAGTTTTTTCCTGGCTCCAATCGATACTCTCATTTAAAATTGTTTGTCAAACGCAAAAAATAGTGTAAGTTTGAGATCAAAACCATACTAGGTATGTACAAAACACACTATATTTTGTAAATGGTGGGTCATGGCACTTGAATTTAACTGTACCAAAACATTTAGGTGGCTAGGTGAACACTAGAGGAGGCATAATTATTTGTGCACAGGCATGAGAATCGTAAATGCATTCTAATGATACCATCAGTTTGGGTGTAGTACCCTTAAGAGTCATGAGACCAAAACATTGCTTCATGACTTTGACAGGTCAAACCTTACATGCAATCTATGGCACCTAGAGACATCCTCGTCTCATCCTACACCTTATGAATAGGGACCCTCTATAGATATCCTATCTCAATTTTTAGAGTATTTCCAATCGTGTCGTCTCACTGCCCTATTCTTTGCAAACACATGAAATAATGTAGTTTGAGACAGTTTAGGGCTGTCGAATGGATACCATTTTACAAATGGTGGATCCAGTGGCTACCAAACTGACTATGTAGGGTGCTCAACATTTGGGTTTCTAGGTGAACACTAGAGGATGCAAATTCATTTTTGTCCTTAATGACAATATCGTAAGAAATAGTCATGGCTACCTTCGTCATTGTCTTGTAGTCGCAATAACTACAGAGCACATGTGAGACCAAAACAATTGTTTCAACTCAAATTGACGAGTGTACATACGTGAAATTTCCATGGACATAACTCAATAAGGATGTCTCGTCTATAACCATAAATACCTTGTAGCACCAAAATAAAATTTCGTCAAATTCCTTGGATGTTACTAACTTCATCTACAAAAACAATTATAATGCTTGTGGAGGTTAATAGTGCTAGGAAGCATAGTTAGAGGCCTACAAATCCATCCAGTCCACATTCTTGTGAATCACACTCAGCAGTGACAAATTTGATACAAGATGCAGGTGAACAAAAATATGAAGCATTTCTTGTCCATGTGTGCCCATGAAGTAGCGTCTGAGCTACCAAAATCGAGTGCATATCATTGGAGCCTAGTGAGTGTCATACAATCCTCGTAGTTAGCAATTTGTTGTTCCTCTATCAACCAAAAATATTTTTGAACCTGTGAGAATTTTCTTGAGAACCTCGAGCCATGTTGTCAATACACCATTCCACTATGTTCTTTGCATCTTTCAATTTAGCACCATCTTTGTACTTCAACTCTTCTCTTGCAAGAGCTCTTTTCACACATAAATGTACTGTCATATTCTCCTTTTCCATGTCCAGCCTTAGTGAAACTCCAAATATGTTGCACACCCATCTTGAAATACATCCTGCTCATCCAATAAAACATTCATGTATTCTTAAACTAAGACGTGTAATTATCTGACCATATATAATCATTGTTTGAAGTGGATATCCCTATCAGATAAGTTTCCATAAAAGGCCTAGAAACACCCTTGCACAAATTCCTAGTAGAATCAAGTACGATCATCACTGATATAAAAATGATACTCTCTTAAAAAAATTGATCAAATTCTCTATACTATCATGAGAATCTATGAAATAGCTATATGCACAAAAATGACAACTTGTATATGAGTTGTAATATTGTGATTGAACCTCCATTTGTGGTTGCAATATGTAATTCTCTCAAAATCAACCACTGAAACAATAGTACCAATAGGAAATGTGTCTTTACATACCTTGAACATGTTCATACAACCATCACTATGCTCTGTGTGTATGCCTAGCATACTCATAGCAACATATTTCATACTTAAATTTTCTCATAAATTGAAAAAGAGGCATATGTTCTGTAACTAGCTAACACCGTTTATGCTCTCTTTTCCATCTTTCAGCCTCAGTATGAAACTCCAATTTATATTTATCAAACTCAAATAAATTATGTCATCCAATATTGCACCTTCAATTTTAAACTCATGGATGCAACTTTCCATAATTTAGGTAATGAAGTGCATGTACCACAACTTCATCTAAATAATCCTAACCATAAAAAAATTGTCCAACTTCTTTTTCACAAAATATCAGTAGGAATGAAATCCCTGGAAGATATTGGTGGAACTTGAACACCACATTCAGATAACATAGTTTCAGGAGAATGAAAATTAGAACGAATACGTAAAAATTTAGCATAATGCATCGCAAATTCAACATGTTGCCTACAATAACAAGTGGTGCGAGTGTGGTTGATTTTCACATAGAATGGTTTCAACATTTCAAAAAAATGTTGACTAATTTTAATTTCTAGATGTTCTTGTTCAAACTTACGAAAAAATTGAGTTTGAGTCATATCTAAGAAATGCTTTGGATGTGGTTCACGATTAGTAGAACCAACTCTCCATTTTACAACATCTCTTGTATTAGGTTAAACTCTAGTGTTATCATGCCAAAATTGAATAAAAACTTCTCTTATAGCATCAGAATTATCTTTGTCCTTACACGGTGCTCTAGCAGAAAATGCCAAAAATCGAGTGTTATTGAGTGATTGAAGGATATTACGTGTTTCAATTGCTTTCATTAGATTTTTTCGATTAACTTGCAACATTCGACTTGTTTGCGTAATCAAACGTTTATTTTTTATTGATTCACTTACAACACTAGTAGCAAGTACATGACACACAATATTACTATCCCTAGTGCGTCTCTTGACACCAACAGTGTGATATGCATCATGAAGGTTTTCAACAATTGTAGAGGTTTGACCACGTATATTAGATGTTGTCAATCCTAAGGTGTTTAATGTAGGTCTCATTTTAATCAATTTCATCAAACTAACCAACAACTGACATCTTTGGGAATCATTTAAAATTTCAAAATGATTATCCCAAATTTCAATGGCTTTTCTTCTGATTTGTCCTTTCAAAAAGTTTGTCAGACATTGGTTTCAAAATGTTTTCATCAATTTCAATAAAATAATTAGGTTTCTTACGAAAAATCCTGGGAGGTGTTTTTGTCAAATTTTGTTTTTCTATAGTTTCAACCTGAATTTTCTTATTCACATTTTCATTGTCTCCTTCAATTTCAACATTTGCTACATCACGAGTATTTAATTCTTCTTCAACATTGACAGTAAAAACATCTTCATCACGAGTATTTAATTCAACTTCAACATTGACAGTAGAAACATTACCTGGTTCCTCATTGCTTACAGCAGTAGGGGTTGAAGATGAACCTCTTCTTGATTCACGAAGATTCCGCATTCACTCAGCATTTTGAAATTTTTTGCCTCTAATTCGTTTGGTGTTTTTTACTTAATGATTTCCTTTTTTGACTTTGTTTCTTGTCTCCCATGATGTTTTGCTTCCGGTGATAAGAAAAACGTATGCAGAAAAAGATAGAATTTTACAGTAATTCGTACGGTAAAGTCAAATAGTAAAAATCACATGGTAATTAGAACATTGGGATGTGTGTAAATATGATTTAAGAACTACGATTGCACGCTTTAAAAATGCTTATGGTTTATAAAGTGCGATCATGGTTCTTGTTATAAAACTGCATGATCGTGGTTTATAAATTGCGATCACGGTTCTATTTGTATCATCAAATCTTACCCTAAGGCTTGGGAAATCTTTGTTTTTCCCCAACCAAAGCTATGGAAGGTCATTATGAAGTGTAAAAGGTCAAAAAACTTCAAATTTGACTCTTCCACAGACTTGAACCATGCTGAAAAACTGAAAACATTTTCACAAAAATGGTGTCATCGTGTAGGGGAGACTGTTAGCTTCATAGTAAATATTGATTTTAAAGTGAATAGAATAAGATAAATATCATTTTATAATTTTTACTAACAATAGGTCTTTAAGACATTTTTTCTCACGAATGTTCATGTCTACATTTAAGACTGCAACTTTTGTTTTGCTTATCAAAATGTGATAAAATTATACCATCCCAAGCGTGGAGAAATTCTATACACGTTATATATATATATATATATATATGATTTTGATATTTTTTGATATAGTTATGGTGGGCAAACGGAAAGTGCTCCATTTTCTAAATCTTTTCAGACCACTTTCACGGAAAAAATCATTAATTAAAAATATTGCTTGAAAAAATACAAAATAAAATCCATCCCAAGATAGCCAACTACATCTAACTTTTCACCAAATGAAAAAAAATAACAAGATTTGGTCATCCAAATCGTGGGCAAATGAACTACAATCTTATAGGTTTTTAAAAAAAAAACTAAGTCATATAATTTTAAGTGTTTAATATAGCTAAACTTGTCCGTTTTTTTAAAAAAAATAGTAGTTTAGAAACTAGATTCTGGATGCTACGATTCATATTTATATAATTTTTCTAAATTTAGAGTGTGTGTATAGCTAATAATCCCTACAAGTTGAGATTTCACTGTTTTTTGCAATATGACATGTCCATGGATGACCCTTATATTTGTCCATCAACTTCCTGCACTTACCCAATATAGGAGTTATTCCAATGTAACTCCCATGCAATCGGACTTGTAACATGCCCCCAAAATAGCCGAGAGGGGATGTGGTGAATAAGTCCAAAGTTAATAGAGATGAGCATTAGAGGAGGAAGAGGGGGTATGAAGAAGGAATGAAATATTGGAAAGAAGTGTCATTGGTGTAAAGTCCTAATAGGAGGAACCTAGTGACCTATGACTAAAAATGATCCCTTTCTTCCAACAATGAATGTAATATAGCACATGTCATTTGTATCAATCATGTGAAGTTAGAAAGGGGGGTTTAGCAGAGCTAGTTGTCGAGGAGACATACTTCAGAGATATCTTTGAAAGTAAGGTATGGTTGATGAATAGTTTGAAAGGAAACTTGCACAATGTTTGAATGTCGAAAAGTACATATGTTATACACTAAACCTCTATGATTATCGTTCCTCATGTCATCAATTCCATGCATAATTGCAATAATAGTTTCTATGAAGTGAATAAGGTAGCAATTAGGGTTTCCCATCATCATTAGTGGTTCTGATGAAACTTTATGCCAATGACCATCAACACAAAACCTTGTCCTCTCATTTTCTCTATTCATGTCTAAGAAAAAGTTACCGAGAACCGTATATTTGGAAATGCCTATTAGCATAATCAATGTTTAAAGAATTGGCACAAGAGGAAAATCATTTTTTGTGTGCACATCTTGTTCATGTTTCAATCCCAGAATACATACAAGGTCATAAAAAAGGAACATTTTAGTTTAAAGATCATAATTCAATTGATCAGTTACAAGATTATAATTTGGTTGGTCGGCATAAGGATTATAATCTAGTGATGAGCCAAAAAATCTGAAACCATGGAATCTATTAAATGCATGGATGTAAGTCGAGGACAATTGGAAGCTTCCAACCCATATGTCAACGCATGAGGATACGTGCAATCTACATTATCTAGTTGTTTGGAGAGTCAACAATATAATGTTTAACCATTACATGTAAAGTGAAATGTTGGGAAAATTGAGGGAAAATGTAAACTTGGGTGATCTTGTCAGTGGTGCGAGGAGATACCATATGCGAGAAAGTATGAATCACAATATGAATATGAAGTCCATGATGCTATATGATGTGAGATCGAAGGACCCTCAATGCAAAGACCAATGCATGTTGATCCTAAAACAAATTGTAAATTTAATACATATCAAAGTCAAAGGATCAAGTCAAGCTCAGTAAAAGTTCAATGTTTGATGTTAGCACTAAGACAAGAGAAACAAAAAGAACAACTTAAGTTATCCTACACAAAATAGTATTTGTTATCTATGCTCCACTTCATTGTCTCAAACTTTCTCGCATTATTCATAAGCCCATAATTTTCATGAAAAAGAGCCAAAATAATAAACAATTTGAAAAACTTCATTAGGTTCCACATGTGAAATCCAACCGTGCACCTTTGACGTATTGGAATTTGGCAGCATCTATACACCAACTGTATACTCAATAAAAATATTAGAAACAAATGTGCGTTTAGATATACTCCACGTATCTGTGGTGGCATGTGGCATCAATTGTTTCCCTTGTCTATTCCATCTTCATGCAGAGTGTGGTAATTATAAAGTTTCCTTTTTAACCATATTTAATCAATCCTTTTTGAAATATTATTTTTAAGGACAGGATAAGGAAAATTTTATGGGTGTGAAAGCTTTGGTGACAAAAGGAGTTGACAAACAGTCATCAAAAGAATTTTATCAGACACTTTGAAGGAGCATGGTGAAATTTCAAGTGAGAATTCTCTCCATTGATTGACCTGCAAGGACATCATTCCCTCTCTCATGGTGTTGTGGAGGGCATAGCAAATAGAGATTATCATGAATTAGAACATGTCAAGAAGTGTTTGGATGTCATGTCTTATGGTTGTTGTCGTGCTGCAATAATGTCCAACACTTGGAATATCTAAGGTTTTAAGATGTCTAGCCAATTTATTCTAGAAATTCACAAGTGATAACGTCATATGGATTAGAAACATAACAACAGTAGGTCGTGATGCAGTTGGCATTTGATCCGTGGCTCATTCATGGGCAATTCGTGCACATGAAGTAGCCATTTGCAAATATTTCAACATATTATTTTCCTATGTTCGTGCACATGGAGTAGATATAGAACAATGCTCAAACAACATATTCCCAATATCATGTGTTTTATATTATTCTTCTGTGAGGTGGCAAGCCTCTGAAGGGTGCGAGACGGTGGTAGCACCGGTGAAGCCACAAAGTTGGACTATGCACATAGAGCACAACATTCCGGAAGGTGATTCAATAGCTCGAATTACAAACCCTAGAACAATATTCACCCACACTCTCCTCCCAAAGAAAGAAAATTTGGGGTATTTCCTTGGATCAAGAGTTGGAAATCTCATTTGCCCTAAACCAATGATCCCCAACATAATCCCGGAAAAAGTATGTTCAAATAACTCAAACTATTAATGGTCACATTAATTTAAGTGGTGAATTAGAATATTGTAATATTGTTGGGAAATAACAAGGAGCTGCCGAAGTTAGCCGTAAGGTTGTGGTGGATGTGCTCAAATAGGGGTGCAAGCAATAATGCAGAGCTCGATTCCTAATAGGACCACCACAAAAAGTATCCCGATAGAAAAAGGTGTGGTTTAACCCTAGTTTCTAGAGCTACCAATGGAAAGATATCACCCCTTCTTTTTAATGACCAAAAAGATATTTTTTTCTTAATTAATTTAGGGCTAGATTTAGGAGAATGGGAGAATAATAAACAAGGAACAGTCATGTAAGAAAATCAAGAAAAAGAAAGGCTTACATTATGGTCCTAAGCACCCAACCCATCTTGGTGAGCTGGCATGCAAGAAGCTTCCAAACCTCCTGATCGGGTGAGTTGGTTATGGTGCTGTGCAAGTTGAAAGTGAACTAATGGTCAGAATTCAGTAATTCCCATGCGACAATGAGTAAAATTATGAGCACGACAGACACATTTGTAAATGCGAAGTTGGGGCAATCCCATGTGGTGAGTGTGGCCATTATACGACGGTGTTGTTAGAAATGTGTTGACCTACGACAAGTCATGTCACTGTGGCAGAGGTTGTGCGAAGACTCAACCTACTGAGATTAGCATGTCATGAGTCACGCCTTAGGTGCCGAGTTATAGGAAGTCAACCACATTAGAATTGACAAGAAAAGATGATAATGTTTCAAGTGCCGCAAATAACTGAGGTAATTTACAGGGAGATGCCGAATCGGGTAATGAGGCATAATGCTAATACCATAGATATGGTTACAAAATGGGTGAAATCACAAAATGACCTAGAGATCCAAGATGACATATGTCAGCTGGGAGAAATAATTTTGACGCCGAGATAATCACAATGTAGCTAGAGTTTAACACCATAGATGTCTAAGATGTCAGGGGAAGCTGACTCAAAAGTTGGCGAGTGGTAGAAAATGGCATAGGCACAAAGTTGGTGATATGGAATACGGATGGCATGAGCTTAGGTTGGGTGGACATAATAGAGCTCATAGATATTTGGTCGAGTTGAGGTTGATGCGTGATGAGGAACACAACAATGATTGCCATAATGCAGTGAGTTTGCAGGGAGCCATAAGTTGAGCATACACCAGGGTGAGAGCACATTGAGAAGAGTCCACATGGATGAGAGCGTTTTCACAGATGGAGTCATGATGAGGGTAGAGAGCAGGGGATCTATGATGAGAAATTAAGGCATTCAATAAAGTATGAACTTGTCTTTTTAAGGATGAAGCATTTGTTTGAATTGTTTGTTGAAGAAGTGGTGAGTTGAATAATGAGGCGAGCTATTTTACCCTATGACAAAGTTTCAAAGCTTGGCGAAGTGGAATCGGGCTCGATAGGGGAGAGCTAGAACATATTGGTGAGTTGGGGTTGAGTTGGTCCAAACAACCATACATCCTACTCAAAAAGTTCAACCTCAAACTTACACAAATAAATTGTTGAACTACACATATGTGATTGAAGTCTAGCAATAGAAACGCGACAATAACATGGTAAAATATAACCATAATCATAACAATATGTATAAGATGAAGAAGACTATGTAAATATGTACACAAGTTCAAACCATACAACACATATTCTCAATAAAACCATGGGGTGTGTTATAGTTTATGTCATATCTATCGAGGTGTGTTGTTGAAATCAATTACACATTTTCCCACGTCACTTTACCTTGGCTAAAGGGTCAAAAATTTACCTGTGGGGTTATTTTTCATCATGGGGGAGGTTGTAGGTGTGCGAATTTGATTGATTTGATATTTATCTTCTAATTCAGGCATGAGTACTTGGGTCTACCATGAAATCAACAAGACATATTTACATTAAAACTAGTCTATCACATAGCCTACACACATGAAGGTAAGGTAGGTCGGGGGCAAAGTGCGCTTTGCTGGGGAAGACCAAGATAATTTCATAGATTTCCGCACATGCATTAGAGCGGAGTCCATACCCATATCAAAGCTTATTCATATGTGAAAAATATTATTTGATTAAAGTCTTAGCTGTAACAGTATGTAGCAGATAATAAATGTAGAAAGGACAAAGCTTTGGGGTAAGCTTAGGTCCCGCTCAAATTTAAAGAAAAGATTGTACAATGGAGAATTTTGAAGCCTAAATCATGCTATAGCATGCTTTTCAGTTGCATGTGTGCAACCTAACAACAAAACACATGTTGATACCCAAAAGATCAACATTTATGCATATAATGTAATGTGTTAAAAGATCCGTACATGTGGCTTTGTGACAAGAGAAAAACTATTAACAATGCATATGAATCTTAATATATGGAAAAAATATGGAAAATAATCAAAAATTGCGAAAGTTTTTTTAGGTATGGAGATTAAAGAAAATTAGTGAGGGAAGTCAGTAAGAGAAATCTTGAGAAATTCAAAAGCGTACTTATAGAATGACCTTTGTTTATGAGTTTAAATGCATGTAAACTACTCTTTGAAATGTTTGGAAGATATTGCTTAAATTTCACTACAAGTTATGTCTCTCTAATTGGTGCTATTATTAATAAAAAGAGTGTTGTTTTCAAAGGAAATGAGATTATCATTGGTTGTTCTTCTTCTTTGTCATCACTGAAGGGGCTTTGATGAGCCATAGAACCCATGTGGGATTGAAGGGGACATGTTCACAAATAGTTTCAAAATAAATTCTTCATCTTTGACATTGAAAGAATTTTTATACTACTTTTCTGGGGCAGCTTTAAATGAAAAGGGTTTTTAATCAGCTTCATAATCTTAGTCAAAAGGATTGTATGACCCAGAATCTGAAGGATTTATTGTTTCCATGAATAAATATTTGAAGGAAAATAAATAATCAGTTGATAAAAATAAAATTGCTATAATAGAAATGGGTATTGGAGGAAATAATCGGCTCCACTAACCAAAGTGAGTACTCGAGAAAATCAAAGGTTTACTTAGACATGAAAACATATTGGATGAGGAGGTATTTAATGAGAGTGAATGTTGTTGCTAAAGCGTATATATAATGGTAATATGCGTAGCAAGAAACATGCTTAGATGGTGTGGTCTACACTTGTAAGATTAAATTTTAATAAATGGGGAAGGAAGTAGGAAATAAAGCATATTTTAGATAAAATTGAAATTAACATAAATATTTCAGACTCTTCCTGGAAGTATATGAAAACACTGCTAAGACCATATAGGAAAATGAGTTCTCCTTGGGACTACAACACTCGTTAAAAGAAAAAAAGTACATCAGCATCTATGACAGAGAAAATTAAAGCTCCATGGGTCAATCCAGTTATTTTTAGCATACATAGGAAGGAAAAATCATATGTTCAATCATTGAAGAGGAATAATTTCCAGCCAATACAATTTTTTTAAAAACTACATATCTTTTAATAAAATATTGCATCATGTAGTGAGTCCTAGGCTATAGTTCTTTCCATCTTGCACACCTCCCTATGTTAGAGTAGGTATTTACATTAGCTCATGTTCACCTAGGTACTTTATTTACCTTTATTGTATTTATCCTCACCCACTTATGTGTGTGAATATTTCTTTTATCTTATTTATATATTAGGAGATAGTGTCTAGTTGTTAGGTATAGTTCTTTCCTTGATCAATGGTATTGACTAGATCCTTGATGTCTAGTTCTCTCCTAAATCTATGGTCTTGACTAGTTCTTTGATGACTAGTTATTTCCTTGATTTATGGATTGATCTACGACCTTGACTGGTTCTTAGATTGTTATTCCTTTCATGTATAAGCAAGGCCCATTCTCATTGCATTTAATTGAGTTCCTGTTGTATATCTTTCCCTCTCCGAAGCCCGACACCAGGGCAAATCACGAGAACCACGCGGGCGGAGGAATCGGGAAGCCAGGGCGGAAGGGCATGGCAGAGAAACAACAAAGAGGAGCATGTCGCGAGGGGTAAAAAATCTGACGCACAAGGAAATCGGGTTTCCGGGGCGGGAAAACAAGTCGGGTTCGCATGGTCAAAAAGCATGTCGGGAGCTCTAAAGAACCCGACACAAGAAAATATGTTTTCGGGTCGCCAAAACCTGACGTAAAAGCAAATCGGGTTTTCGGGGCGGGAAGACATGGCGGAGGAGCATGGGGGGAAAACATGATGCGCCACCACCCAAACCCGATGCACATGCGAGTCATACCTCCGAACCCGAAAACAAGGGAAAACTTGGAAAATGCAGCGGAAGCGGAAGTCGGGAATACACGAACAACAAGCATATGACGGGACTTCTTTCAAACCCGATTCAAAAAATATAGTTCGCCATTTTTGGGTGGTTGGGGTTCTTACCTACCGCCATGATGAGGAGTTAAGTACAGTCTTGGAGGTGGTTGGGGCAGTTCGAATTCCTCTCTTCTCTCTCATCTTTTCTTCCTATATAATGTAAGGAGGGGCTGTTTTTTAAAGGTTGGACATTTTTGTTTTGCAACCCCCCTCCCTTCTCTCCTGCTTGCAAGAGAATTTGTGGAGCTGTCAAGCCTCCCATATGGATTGTAATGCTACCTTTTGCCTCCTGGCCACTGCAATGTATTGAATCGATCCTTTGAGCAATATATATATGTCTGTGATTAAATCTAAATCCTCTCATGTATTCATTGTTGTCATTTTGATCTCTCTTTGCATTTTGGCTGCCTGTGCATGGCCTGATATTGCATCTATATGGTCTGTGTTTATTTTTGCAAAGCTTATGTTCTTCATTCCTCGGTGCATCACCTCCTTAGCTTAGGTTTATTTTTATGCATTTCTCTCTCCCTGTCTCCTTGGTAGTTAGATTAGGTTTTTGGGGTAAATCTCTGCGCTTTATTGGTGCATCTGAACAGAGGAATAGGAGCCGGCCTTCATCCGGAGAGCTTTTTCGATTTTGCAAGGTCCCACACTTGGGAAAAGCTCCATGTTGTGCAATCGCACTGGAAGTCTCAAACGATCGCGTTGCGGAGTCCCAGGGGTGCTGTGATTCGTCACCAACAGTTCCATAATAATATATGATATTGTTGCTCATTTGTTTGCAAAGGTTTTTTATAAAGTTATTCTGGCAAATTTCTTTCATCTTATTGATCGTGGTGTTTGATTAGCATCTGTGTTCGTGGCTTGGTATGATCTGGTTATCGTTCCTTTTACCCTGCATGCCATGCTGTAAATATTAACTTCACGCTTTGTTGACAACTATTAGATGAGTAAAACTTGTGAGACAAAAACCCACATGAAAGCATAAAATAATGGGAATTTTTCTTTCTTTGCCTTAAACCCAAGGGAAAAAAAGAGTAAACATAAGCGTAATATTCCACATCCCACATACATTCCTTACAACTTTACCTCACTTAGAGGATTAACTTATCTATTTCTCGCTAAATTCATGTTAGCAAGAACAAAAGCACAAACATTTTAGAAATCAAAGGTGAAAATCACTTACAAGCTAAAAATTTAAAATAAGATAAAACAAACAAAGTATTTTTCACTGACAACTTACCAAGAGCAGGTAGGTTGTTGAAGCTTGAAGGTATGGTGAGATCCATGTATGTTATGTGTCTGCATGTTTAGCTGATACACATAACTTTTTACGAATCACATCAAAATCTATTTTTTGGGGGAGAAAACTTGCACTGTAATAATTCTTGGTGACGAGTCTTGACTGGGATTCACCCAATCCCAAGAATATTTTTGTGGTAGGAAAGGATCACCTATCCACTCCTCCAGATTTAGCTGCTAGCAAGTACATTCGATATCAAAAATTAAATTAATTAATTAATAACAACTACTTAAGTATTGTAGGAGATTAAAATATTGTTTTTTATTCTCAAAAAGCATTTTAAATCTAAACTTCAAAGCAATACGGACCATCTTGATTGTGTGTTCCACTAATAAGCAGGTTGCTAAATCAACATATTTCTCCTACATTTAGAATAAGCCCCATTGCCGAATGACTGGTAGGATTCAAAGAAAAGTTTATATCCCTTCCCTTTGTAATTTCATATGTTCTGTACAAAATTTGTGTCTAAATATTTGGCTAATTGTATAGTGTTCTCCTTCACGCTAACTATAGATAAGTTAAACTCTGCAAAAATAAGCGTAACAATTACACAAGTTGTCAATTACCTGCTGCAGCATTTAATTTGTTTGTTAGAAATATTTATGTTCCCTTAGACTTTTGCCATCCATCCATCAAATCCATGTCTTGTTTATTGTCTTTTTCAATTTAATTTTTTTGAACAAAACTATAGGAAGCAAAGAAAAAAAAATTCTTTAATAAAGAGACACAGAATATTCCCACAATATTTCATATAAACTTTACAAAACACAAAAAAAAATGACAAATGACATATTGTTACTGATTTGTGAGAAAACAATTAATAGCTATGATGAAGCCCTTTCAACATAAAAATTAAAAAAAGGAAAAATGATAGGAGCGACATGCATGCAACAATGAATAAACCAGAAGTGGGGAATAAGAAAACGCAGAAACATGAAGACTTTATAAAGAAGAAAATGGAAACTTCACAAAGAAAAAGAATAAATTCTGAAGAAGAATACCTTTAGCGAAGTGGAAAATACTTTCATCCTGTTCACGCTTAGCCCTGGAATTTCAGCCAGTTCACGCTTAGGCCTGGAATACCGTGATGCGAGCGAACACTTGTTATGCAGACTAAATAGATAAAAAATCCAAAATGGTTATAAATTCCATAATTTATATACAATTTATTACAAATTCTAACACCATTCACCAATTTCTCATCGGAGAGCTAGCGGAGCCCAAACAAGACAAGCCAGAGAATTCAATGGAGGCCAAGCCAGTAGAGAATTCTCTGAGACGGCAGAATGAGGAGAACATGGAAAAAACAGTACTTTTATCCCTTTCACTCTCAGGTCTGGAAATTCAAGCTATCATGCCAGCCGACCCAAGAGAAGACAAGGAAGAGAATTTAATGGAGGACAACTACAAGCCAGTGGAGAATACTCTGAGACGGCAAAATGAGGAGAACATGGAGGAAAAAGTACATATACAAAGAGTATCCTATGTATACAGCCCACCTATGATCACTCAGAAGATGGTGAAGAACAATAAAACCAAAACCACTTCATCCAAACGTCCTGATCTCTTTCCTTTCGTATATAGTCCACCTATCACCACTCTGAAACGTCCTCGCCTCGTTTCTTATACGGCCCACCTATGATCATTGTGAACATGATGACAAATTACAATAAAAAAATCATAACCACTTTATCCAGACGTCCTATCCCTCCTTTTATGAACATGGGAATAGTATCGGACTCTTCACCTCCCTCCACACCTGCCCCTATGGAAGTCCCAGCTACACACAGTAGCAAGAGTTTGAGTGCTAGGGATTTTTCCTTCGTGTGGGAAAGATCTTATCAAATGTAAGTGTATTTATTGTTAGTTTTCTATTGAATAATGGAATAAATTCACTAAATATAGATATGTTTTTTTTGAAGGTTTATAAAAAAAGACTGCTGAGGTTGTCCAAGGAACTAATCACGCTGCAGCTCAGATTTGGGGTCGTAGTTTTAATTTACAAACGGCAGTTGAAGAAAAGAGTCATGTACTGGAGCAATCGCTCTCCCCAACTAAGAAGGAGATTGATAATCCTGAGTAGATAGCTAGGGTCTAGGGAAGGATTTATTTACTGGATGGGAAGCTGCTACAGTTAGTTTATATGTATAGTTAGTTTTGGGGGAAGGTATTAGGGACCAACAGGATTAAAAAAAATCCCAATTCTCTACACAATATTCTTTGTTCTGGTAGTGTTCTAGCATTTTCATGGATTTCTATGATACAATCGTTACCATGGAATGTAAATTAAATTTATTTTTCTTACTTGCACATTCATGGAATTTAATTTATTTTTCTTGGTGTCAATGTGCAATATGTAATTTAATAGATGGTTCAAATACATCCTCAAATAATTATGAACAGGTTTGGATGTATGTGTAGAAAATTGTATCCATAATTACGCCAGAGGCGTGGCTACTATGGACTTGATCTTGTACAACTACGGTCTCCTGCTTGAGCTGCCTGGCATACGGTCTCCTGCTTGAGGTATTTGTCATCCTTCATTGCCAGTTGTCCTCCCCTCCACGTTTGGGCACCTGTCCTTAGTTGCATGCGTTGCAGTTGCAGTTGCAGGGTACATGGTGAAGTGCCTTCCGTGACCAGGAACCTAGGAAATTAAATATGCATGCTTGTGCTAGGGAGGGCCTGCTTTGGAATCCTGCTTCCCAGATATCTGATGAGATGCTGATTGGAAACCTAAAGTTGCTTGTTCCTCATGAGATTGGCTTTGAAATGGATTCTGCAGCTTCTGCTCCATATGTGCAGAAGTAAGGGTATAGAACCTGTTGAAGATACTAAAGAACGTTCGAATGGACAATTGGAAGTAGTGGTTTTTTGGTTTTCAATTTTATAGCCTCGGGTTCTTTTGATAACAGTTGGTTTGAGAGCTGTGGGTTGTTTAATCATTTCAATGTTTTTTCTTAGTGGTCAATGATGACCTGTTTTGCAAGGAACACAACTCGTTATACCCAAAACCAGTCTGGAATGGAAAATGACTATTGCTGATGGGCTAGGCTATTTCCTTACCACTCTTTAACCTTTTGGAAACTGCAACAGTGATGGCTTCATTTCACCACCTATGGTGTTGGTGGAGTGTGTTCATTGCAATGGAAGGCAAGGCCATCATGCAGAGGCTATTCAACTCTTTTGCGCAAATAAGTTTACGGAAAAGACATCCATGATTACATAACCACGATTGATCTGGCCTCCAATGCATTCGTGGGGAGTGGTCTTGTCAAGATGTATGCAAAACGTGGTAGAATAGAGGATGTTGCCAAGTGTTTGACAAAATGCCATAAAGACTACAATGACAATTTGGTTTCTTTCTGGGGAGATTTCCTATGTATGGTAATCTGGTTGGTCTAATTTTATCTTATTCACCGTATCATGTACTTCTGATGGACAGCCTTAACAGATTATAACCAAAAGATATCTGGAAATTGAATGGGCAGTTTGCTCTTTGTGCCTCTTTCGTCTTAATTTCTAGCTTTGGCTTATGAATCTTTAGATTTCATGAGCAAATATTATGTTTTATGTATTATCACATTTAAAATTCAGAACATATGTCCACAAATGGAAAATAGTTTGTAATTTGTTTCTTGCATTGTCATTTCGGCATGCTTCATCTTTCTCATTTCTGGTAACATAGTTGGGACTACACTTTATGTTAGATTTGACTATAGCAGATACTATTCAGACAAATTCATCTTACATTGCATCTGGCTCACATAATGAGAACTCTGTGCTGAATGAGTATTAGGATGTATTATAATCAAAGTTGAAAGAATGCCCACGTTATACAAGTAATTTTTCCGTAGTAGATCAAATTATGATGCAGGGGCATCCTTATGAAAATATGCTCAAATTTTGGTTTTCTTAGGTCTAGGACCTCAATTGGTCCAATAAGATTCTATGTCATTCTTCTTTGCTCTAGCCCCTCAAAACATTCTAAGCAGATTAGATTTCATGAGCAAATATTATGTTTTATGTATTATCACATCTAAAATTCAGAACATATGTCCACAAATGGAAAATAGTCTGTAATTTGTTTCTTGCATTGTCGTTTCATCATGCTTCATCTTTCTCATTTCTGGTATCAAAATAAAAATTGCCAAAACCTGGTCAATACATCAATTGAAACCAGAATGTTTCCGAAAGTGTCCATCCTAGCTTATACATTTACAAATCCTACAAGTTTCTACCCTTTATTTATAGGTTTCTTTTGCTTTCATTAATGACATAATGAAGGAAAATACATATCATAATTAACGTGTGGATGTGTGGTAGTGGAATGTACAATAATTATCCACGCAAAACAGATGTGCCCTGTGGCACAAAATTAAGCTCCTTCAGCCCTGTGATTACAGGGGAAAAAAGGTTATATTAATGAAATGATTTGGGTATAAAGAGACTAAAACTATTTATTATTATGTTGTTTTCCAAGATGGGACCAAGGCCATGCTGATAGCTCTGAGATTTTGTACACTGTGGAGTGTGAGAGTAGTAGGCAGGTGTAGTAAATGCTGTTGGAAGGATTTTGTACTAAAATCCAGAAAGATGGATATGAATCTTATCCCATATGAATACATTGTTTGTAGGCAATGCATAGCAAGAACTGGACGCCAAGTTTGGACTTCCATCTGATACTCCCAAAAGAAGTATGTTGGTAGTGTCTGAATTCATTGGCTGTTCACCCTCTTTAAGTGGGGCTATTCGTGTAAATCCATGGAATATTGAGGCTTGAGTAATAGGCGAGCAATTCTTCTTAATTATGATGGTACAATGATGCCTCAAACATCAATTAACAAGACTCCAAGCCCAGAAGTTTTGACACTCTTAAATACTCTTTGCAATGATCCTAAGAATGTGGTCTATATTGTAAGTAGTCGGGGATGAAAACCTTTGAATGAATGGTTCTCACCATGCATAAAGCTTGGTATTCCTGCAGAGCATGGGTATTTCTTTAGGTAAGACAACTGCAAATTCATGCCTTTCTTGAATATTCAAAGTATAGCATGATGGTTTTACTTTGCCTCTTAAGAGCTTTCTGCAAGCAATTCAAATTGAGCTTATTTAGCACATTCAATCTCTATTTTGTTAATTTCTGTTTCAATTCAATTATACCTGTTTTAGAGAAGGTGGCAGATGGAGGAAGATTGGGAAACTTGTGTGCCGGTCATGGATTTTGGTTGGACAGCAGTCGTGAACCCCATTTTCAAATTATACACAGAAAGTACAGATGGTTCCTTTGTCGAGGAGAAACAAAGTGCAGTTGTCTGGCACTTCCAGGATGTAGATCCAGATTTTGGTTCGTGGCAAGCAAAGGAGTTGCTAGATCATCTTGAGAGCGTTCTTGCAAATGAACCGGTTGTTGTTAAGAGTGGCCAGAAAATTGTGGAAGTAAAGCCACAGGTATTGTACCATAATCCTATTAGCCCATTCATTACAAAACTCACTTTTATTGGTATGAATATGTTGTATGTAAATTAAGATTTGCATGTAAATATCATGTATAGGTTGTTTGCCAAGTTGTTTGACTTCAAAATTTGTAGGGTGTGAGCAAAGGTGTTGTAGTTGAAAATATTTTAACGACAATGGCTAGGCAGGCGAGTCCTCCTGATTTTGTTTTGTGTATTGGTGATGATCGTTCAGATGAAGACATGTTTGAGATTATTGACAGTGCAATGACATCTTTGCCTAAAACTTCAAAGAGGGAGGTCTTTGCTTGCACTGTTGGCCAAAAACCAAGCAAGGATAAATATTACTTGGATTATACAATTGATGTACTTAACATGATACGGGGTTTAGCAACAGCAAGTGATTCGTTGAATGTGAGTTCACCGAGAATAACGACTTCTGGAGTTGTTTCAGAAGTCTAATGTTTATGCATTCTTTCATGCGGTTCATGTACAAAACAAGTGTATATATCTAATAAATTTTTCCTTGTCATAATGCATAATTTTTGGATCATCAACCTACTGGCTTACTGCCGTATATTTGCAGATGTGCTTTCATTTTTGTGGGCTTGATAGTGGCCTATTGCACTTTAGTGCTTGGATTCAATGTTCTGTACTTCTGTGCTTGCTTGAAAATGATTATGCATAATGTTTGATCTTATTCAATTTGTGTTTCAGTGGAGTTTGTCACCATTAGGACTAAGAAGGAATATCCATTCCTATTGCTTGGAAATGTCAAGTGTGTGATATGCAAGACATTTTACCTTTTTTCAAATAGTTGATTGTTTCTTTAGTCCTGAGATCTGTTTCATGTAGTGCTGACATTTAATAAGTCTTCCAGTTTACCTCACTTCTAAGTTGTTTCAGTTGTCAAATTTCCATTTATTAAATGTGGTTGTTAATTTTGTATTAATAATAAAGATGACAAGTCAATGCTACACGTTAATGTAAGTGGGGATGAAGACATCAAGTTTGACATCATGCAAGGATGTTTATCATGCCCACTTATATCTAAAAGTGACAAGCTGTAGAAATGAATCAGATAAAAAACAATACACTGTATTATGTGATTGAAAATTCTCCTACTAATAACTATTAATAGTTAGAAGTTACACAAATGCAAGGTGAGAAATAATATCCTATGCCCTTTTATGCGATGCTGGCATATTTTGTGAATTTTTACTACTGTGTAGTTTGAGTGTATCTGATACTATGTAATCCCAAATGCAGGTAAGGGTTTGACATATTTCTGAAATCCCAGCACCACCATACATGTAAGCTTCCCACTATGGATGTCATATAAACACATAATTACAGCAACTTGGGATGGCCAAATTGAGTAGACGATGATGATAATCATATTGTTTCTGTTTCTCAGGATTATCCTTCCGCTACTGGCTACTGCGACATGTACAGGTAGAACCATTTTTAGGTTAAGCGTTTTACACTGATTATGTGAATGGTATGTCTTTTCGGGTATCAACGCTTTTACTTCTCTTTTATTTTGATATTTTTTAATCCCTTTATCAAGCCATTATGAATGATTATGGTGATCATCTTTCATGTTTACATCTAATTTTTTCCAGCAACACATAAGTATATATGTCGAGTTTTATTTTTGGGCGTTGGGTTGTTCCTGGTGGAGAGCACAATATTCTGAAGCTATGCTCAATAGTATCTTGATATTTACAAGGCCAAGGCTTGAAATTTCTTTTACAAATGCAAGTATTTTTAAGCTTAAAATTTTCAAACTATTTTTAAAACAATAATGCTTATTGGATGGTACTTACCTGCTATATATAGTATAGCATTGACAAATTGACCACCATGGGTTTAAAATAACCTTATTCCTTTTGTTTTGATTGATTCTTGTGTGATAGGGTGTTTATATTGCAATTAGTGGAAGTAACAACGTGAAATCTTACTAGCATGTAATAAGGAAAAGGGGATTTTTTTAAAAACAACACAGAAAATAAAAAATGCAATTTCCCTGTTTAGCGTGAGTCAAATCCTCCAAGCCAAATCACCCGACATTTTTTTAGTTTGCACAACCATAACCTTTATACAACAAGAATACACCCTGCACCTCAGTATGTTGTACTTTGTGCCTTCGTCCTTGTTATCCTTCTTGCCCCTTATCGTGTTCCAATAGCAATTATAATAGCAACACAAATGCTCTTCTAGGCAAAGCTCAAGCTTCAGTCCCTTGTTTCCCTACTTTCTGAGTGTTTATGCTTTAGGAAAATCCATTGGTTGTTTCTCATGGGACCAAATTGTGCATGAAACAAATTATTCCTTGTCACAGAGTTAAGCCATGTATTCTCCTTCTAAATCAGTTTCTAATGCTTACAACCGCACTGAGACATGACTTTGGTTTATGGAATTTAGTCTGCGGAAAGACTAGGACAATCAAGATAGGATTTTTTGCAGACATTAGAACTGTATTATCCAGTTTAAGCTGAAGATTGAATTATGTTAAGCCAGCCCCTATACGATGTAGGATGACTTACGTATATTCACCACATGCCTTCAATCTTATCTGAACTGCATTGTATATGCAGTTTCCTGAACCAATTGGAAGGGATGAGATAGACTTAAATAGTATTCATCCCATGACTTCAATATTATATTGAGTTGAGAGAGCTTATCCTTTTGAACCACCCAAACTTCATTTGTCTGATTGAAGTTGAACTGCTCCTTCAGTAAATTTATCCCATGCCTTCTTTGATGATTCTGTTTGAAGCTTTACTTTTCACTATTAATTCTAGAAAAACAACCATTTAATACTAAACTTCGTACTCTTCAGTGCCTCTACATGAAACTTGTACATTAAAAAAATTATATCTAACACTTGCAACTTTCCCCCCACCACTTACCTTATGCAATCAAATTGCAATAGCACGGTTTCTTTAGATGGAGCGCCGGTCGGGGTTCCTCCCGTCAAGCGGCGGGGCGGTGGCGGTGAATTCATGTATTCGGGTGTGTTTTTCTGATCTTCTATTCCAATTGATTGCAAGGATTTCCTTTTAATGCTTATATGTTTGTGACAATCTAGGGTTTTTTTAGGGATGAATTATCAATCCAATGGGCTAAATTGTTACTATATTTTCTGGAAATTGTGGATCTGCCTCTTTTTCTTAGTTCAAGATATTTTGTCTTGGTGGAATTTTTCAAGGTACAACATGATGATGTTATATCTTTTGGGATGGAGCTAATGATGTTATTCATTTTGAGATGAAGCCCATGATATTATTTCTTTTGATATTGAACTGATGATACTATCGCTTTTGAGCTGAGGCTAATTATATTATTGATTTCTGCTATTGTAGGATATAATTATTTTATGTATTGTTTTTTTCCTTCTTTGGATGCAAACGGAGGGTAATGGGTTATTCCTTTTGTGTTAATATCTCTGTACACGATTACAGGAAGACCGGGTGGAACATCATGCAATGGGTGGCATGATGATGTTGTTTCACTCGTAGTATGGGGTAGAAGTGGACTTTAATAAGACTAATAGTCTCCTTCTAATTTTACTAATTGAATTGAGAACAATTATTGAGATGATAATTTCGTATGTTTCATTTTCATAATGATCTATTAATATTGAATCATCAAAAGAGCAATGGACTGGAAAAGCACCGTCTAGATTTTCATTGTGTATTTTTACTGGGCATTTTTTCGGCTTGCAGTTATTAAATTATCAATCTAAGTAAAGTGTTTTTTCAAAGTTCATTATTGACCTTATCAGGAGAAAAACATTCGTTTCTATGACCAGATACTTTGGGGTGCAGTAGTCCTATATGTTCCCCCATATCCAATACAGATCCATGTACATATGTGGCAGCAACAACTATCCAATATGCCACCGTTTGCAGGCCATGTGCAGACATATCTTGGATATGACAGTGCAGTCAGCATCCAGACAAGACACAACTTGTCAAACTTTATCCAGGTCACATCTAGAAAGGTTTGGATATACCTTCATCTACTCAATGCAAAAAAATGGTCAAGAAATATCAATTCCAATAAACTACAATTATATGCCGAGAATTTCTATTTTGGGTTGGGTACTTTCTGCAGTCATTCACAATGGACTGCAGGGAGTGGCATGAAAATTCAATAACTCCCATAGTTCTTCTATGTCTGAAGTTAAAGGAAATCCAAACATGTCCCAATCCATAAATTTTCAGCCAATTATTTTTATTTGAAAACCTAAATATGTCAAGTAGCAGCTTTCAAAATTAAACAGAGGATATTATTGTTTAAAATGTGCCTGGAGACCAATAAAGCTACTTGAAGAATTCCTCTTCATGTTGAGAAAACTGGTTTGTAAATTGTCCAAGTGTTCATGAGCACCACATCAATCATTTCAAAGACATTAAATTTCATGAGAAATTTCATTAACAATTTTAGAGGTGATCTGCACCTCAGATTAAAATGGGGATGGAACTAGGAGAGCATGATCATAAGCATCCTTGTCTAAAGTTATGTTTTAAAATAGCTTTGTCTCCTAATTCGGCACAAAATTTTGATATAAATATAGTATGTACGAATGTGTGTATGTACGTGTCCATGCCACATTGTATGGTAAGGACCCCGAAAAACTGGCATATAAGTACCTGCAGCTATTTTTGTGACCATATCTAAAACCTGGAACTTTGGTTTTTTAAAATATTACATTAAAAAAACATAAAAAACTTTTTTCCCTCCAAAACCCCTATTTTTTGCTACTATGCCACTGTTGGTACTATTTTGACCACAAGGAACAAGGGAAATCAACTACAGTTACTCTTCCCTCTCTAAATATCACTTTTGCTACTCATTTCCCATTGGTATTCTCCACAAGAAGGACCTGGATTAAACAAATTCCAAGCAATTATTTCCCTTTGAACTTCTTAGAGTTTCCAATGAAACTTCAGCGCACCTGTCGTTTACGTTGGTTTATCTGGTAAATCCTAGAACTGAGTGCTGAAATCTGTACATTACCCACTGAAGTTCTTTGCATTTCCACCGGATTGCATATATTAACATCTCTGCAATTTGTTTTATCTACAAATATGTAGAATCTTAATAAGAAGAAACAAAGCTTACTTATGTAGCTGCCTGGTTCAGTGTTTGAAATCTGTTTAATTGTGTTGTCTGCTTCTTTGGTAGAAATAAAGCATTGGTTTTCTTGGGAACAAAGCCTTGATTTGGAGTTTTAAAACCATGTCAGGAAGTTTATAATACATTGCATTGACAATGAACTCTTGATATGTTCTTACATTTAATTCACAATAAACAATATATAAAGTGACTAATAGATGTTGCGTAGGGCTTGTTAATGTACATTTTAGAAATCACAATGTGCTTTTGTTCTAACAATTACTTGATATTAATGAAAACTAATTCAAATGGAAAAAACAAAATTTAGTGGGCATCCTATTTTGACCAAATTTCATTTGGATGTTTTGATATAATATGCCAGAGCAAGCAAAGTTTGTAACAACAGGTGAACAATTTTGTCGAGCTATGGAACCTATGGATCTCATTAAAAGAGTGAGGAAATCATAGCCACTATTCTTGAATTTGTCATGTAGGATACGTTCAACAGGGTGTATAGTATTGCTACTATTTCTAACTGGATACTGCAGATTATTCAAACGATTAAAGTTTTATAATTGTTTATGATTTTTGTTATAAATTTGTACATAGTTGAAAACATGGAAAATGTGGTAGATTTAAAGGTCTCAATTTTAGTTTTCAGATTAAAGAGCTTCAGCTGGAGTCAGAATCCACATCACAGAACCAAGTGCAAAAGAAAGTATTAAGGAAAAACAATGCTGCTGAGATTTCAAAGCGGCTTAATGACTTGCGAGCATCTACTGACCAAAATAGTCAAAAGGGTAAATTAGTTGGGTTATATTTGCAAGTATCAATTTCAACAATCTTTTTTGGCATTTTTGAGATTTTCTACTAGCATTTTTCTGAATCAGAATAAATTTCTAGAGCACAAATCTGACATGATATTTGGATTTGTTTAATTGGATTGGTATGTTTCTTTCATATGCACCTCGTAAGTTCTTTACTAACATTTTATTTTGTCAAAGTCATGTTGGTGCATTTATCTCCCAAATTCGGGGTTGGGTGTGTCGGCTTGAGCATTCTTATTGAGTTGTTCCTCCTTTATCTTCCTCGTAGTGCCTCATGTTTGCCCCCATATTTGATTTCATTATGCCTACTATTTCTTACATTATTCCCCTCTTATTTATTTGTTCCCACTTTTAAGATCCCCATTGATCCTGTTTATATACTGCTTCTAGCCAACATCACCATCCATGTCCAATGAAGTTCAATAGTGTGTTTGTCACATGTGCCATACCTGACTTCTCTGTTTAAGAATGATAGAATAAATCCTTGTATACCATAGTAAGGGACTTCTAAGACTTGGTGTACTTCTCAAGATGTGAAACTCCTATTTATGAATCTCCAAGGCCTTGTACTTGCATCTTATCTTCCTTTGGTGAAGCTCGCCATACTCTAAAACTGTTATAGTCCCCCATGGGAATATGCTTATTTGCAAGAACAATGCAAAGCAGGTAACTAATTGTTGCTTTGGAAATGGAAAAATAATTGCATATATATGAGTTTTAAATCCTAATTTGGTAGTCGGGAATATGCTTATTTGCAACAACAAAGCAAAACATGTTACGAATTGCTGCTTTGGAGATGACCAAGAATAAGGGCATCTATACGGGTTATGAATCATTTGGTGTATTTGGAGTTATGACTTAGGATTTGAAATGCATATATGTGCCCTTATTCTTAGTCATTTCCAAAGCAACAATTTGTCACTTGCTTGTCTCTATTCTCACAAATAAGCGTATTCCCCCACACAACTTTACAGATTTTAGGGTAAAGGGAGCTTCACCAAAGGAAGACAAGTTGCAGGTTGGATGGATAGATCTATATCTATGGAACTATCAATATTGTTCGAGAACCGATCCTATTTCAATCATGTCAATTAGTAATATTGAGCCATTAAGATAGTTGTAGATAGAATCATTTCCAAAACAATAACTCATCACTTGCTCTACTGCTGGAAAATAAACAGATTCTCCTAGGGGACTTTAAGGCTTTAAATGTGAAACACCAAGTCTTATGATTCCCCTACTAATTGTCTAATAGGGTTTCCCCCAGTCTTATTGACTCTATCTACAACCAGACCCATTTAAAAAACACAACCTACACCAGAAGAAAACTCCCAAACAAATCCACATCGGTGTAACCTTGCTCCTCCTGGAGTGACCACTAGTTTCAGCAGCTTCCACCTGCTTGTGACCAGTTTCGACCTACCTGTCATGGTGGCACACGAGCTTGAGGTGCTTGTCATGGTGGGTTTCCACCTGCCCGCTCCATCCTCTTTTTGTCTCTTGTTGTCGATTGCATGTGTGGCATTCCTTGGTCAAGCTTCGTGTCATCCAGGTGCCACTGTGCAGGTTTCTATGGTTTTGTTTGTGCGAGCGTTTAGAAAACTTGCAGAGGCAACAAACCATATAGACTTGCACAATTTTTTTGACTATTGTTAGTACCTGCCGTGTAGGATACTAATGTTTTCGCATGTTGCTATTAATTTGTTTTGGTGTGCAGTTCAATATACATATGCTAATGTTTTTGGTAAATATTTGCTTAAACTATTGGTAGCGGTAGGTAAATGTTCGAATTCCCTCGTCGATGATTGGTTGATTCCTGTTCCCTCATTGCCCGATTTCCCTCCACCGTCTGCCGCAGATATGACTGGGGGGTTTAATAAAGTTTTCTTTGCCTCTTTTATTTTGACATGTAGCGAAGGTATTTTCTGTGACTCTTTTCCTACTGGTCGTTGCAGCGGTGGCTGCTATTGTGCTCTGAGATTCACACCTGGCCTCCTGCATGCAGCAACCTGTATACATGGCAGTGTCGAAGAGAAGCAGGTTTTTTTTTTACTGTATCAGACGTTTGTTGCGGGAGCTTGCAGATCTGGAGATATCATTTTTATTTTGTTTTGAATCTGTCCACAAAGGAACCTACGACTGTGGAAGAAGTGAGTATGCTGAGGCACGCTTCCCTTCTTGTTTTCTTTTCATTTTCTATTTTCATGGTTGTGTTCAATTGCTGGTAGGTTTTTTCTCCGTTGTATGGATCTCTGACCCCCATCGATTATTGAGTGCCCCCAGCCCTGCAACTTCTGGGTCTTCTATGTTTTGATCCCTTAACCAGATTTAATTGCATACAAAGACAAATCCCCTAATTTTGTATGAAAGCTATTTGCTCAAAGAATGCCAAAGAGACTGAGCAGACAAGATGTTTTTTAACCCAAAGTACCTGATTTCAGGTCTTCAATATCTAAGATTCTCGAGTCAATTTGTTTTAAAATTGTCGCTTCTATCTTCTTTTTCTGTTTCAGTCAGAGAATGCTTGAAATTTCCAATAACCGCTTGTGAGAAGTAGTTTAAACACCAGCGCTATGTATATACTCTTAGATGTGCAAATACAAATGATACTCTATGTACATATGAACAAATGTGGAACCGTAGACAAGACACGCGAACTGTTCGACATAATGCGTGAAAAAAATGTGGTTTCGTGGACAGTCATGATTACAGAATATGCCCAAAATGGATTTGTTGAAAATATGTTATTATTACTTAGAAACATTCATGCAATTGCAATTGGCAGATGTAAAGCCAAATTCCATAACCTTTGTCAGCATCCTCCCTGCCTGTGCCAAAATGGGAGCTTTGGAACAGGGTATGGACATCCATAAAAGCATAATGGATAGAGGAATTTTGACTGATGTAGTTGCAACTGCCTGGTAGACATGTATGCACAATGTGGAAGCATAAGCGAGGCACATGAACAAGAATCAAAATATGTATGAGACTTACTTTAGGCGTGCAAGATGAAAGATTGCAAGGAAACAGTGACAGCAACTGAAGTTAAATTATTAGCACATGATGAATCAAAGGCAGCCTCATCTACTTGGCAATAAGAAGTCTAGATGTCAGTATGTAGTTAGGATCATATCCAGATTTATGGCAGGACCAAAGACGGTGCATTGGTTGGTACAAAATATTTTCTTTGAGGCGTTCTATCAAACAGTTCATGGGCTTTTTATGCATATCCTGCAATCATGGAACTCCTTGAGATCACATCTCTTCGAGGCATTCTATCAAACAGTTCACGTGCATTTTCAACAAATTCATATTGTGCATATTCTGCAAACATGGTATTCCATGAGCCCACATTTCTTTGAGGCATTTTATCAAACAGTTCACGTGCCTTGTCTATGCTTCCACATTTTGCATACATGTCTACCAGGCAGTTGCAACTACATCAGTCAAAATTCCTCTATCCATTATGCTTTGATGGATGTCCATATCCTGTTCCAAAGCTCCCATTTTGGCACAGGCAAGGAGGATGCTGACAAAGGTTGTGGAATTTGGCTTTACATCTGCCAATTGCAATTGCATGAATGTTTCTAAGTAATTATAACACATTTTCAATAAATTCATATTGTGCATATCCTGCAAACATGGTATTCCATGAGCCCACATTCCTTTGAGGCATTTTGAGCATACATGCATACCTATATCCTTACCCTCCACTGTCTCCTGGCTGATAATTTTTTAATTTAATATTTTTTCCTCTTATTAAATTAAAAAAATATCATTTATCTGATAATGACAATTAATAGTTATCTTCAAATAAACTTAAACACACATATAAAATTCCACAAAAATTAACAATCTAAGCCTATCATGACAAAAAAGGGGAAAAAAATAATAGAAAAGCTTTATAAGAAACTTCCATGCTATTTATGTTCAGTATAAGTTTATAACCTCCTCTTCTCCTTTAAAAACACAAGTTGGCAATATCAGTAGTATAAAAGAATTCAAAGTTCTTCAATTCATAATGATCAGAGAATCCTTAGATACAAAGAGCGAAATAACAATGTTCAATAATTCCATAATTCAAATGTGCCCACAGTGTAGAATTTATACCCTCTGTTGTCTTCTTTGTTGAGTATTTCTAGCAAATTGTTAGAATAAAACAAACAAACCAGGGCCATTTGCGGTATCCTATTTTTCATCAGGTTGAAAACCTGTTTGTTGCATATGGTGAAATACCATGACTACCTTGTAAGGATAACCATGTCTTCTGTATACTGTAATAATTGTATTCCATGAGATACTATCTTCTTCTTTTACTTGCTCAAACTCTTTACTGGCATCTATCAAAACTTTGTACTTGACATACATTTAAATCTGTTTTTTACGAAAAGTTGTGTCTAGAAAATGCCATTTAAAAGCCATTCTAACTTCAATTTGCATAATTTCAATCTTAGAAGCCTTGTAAAATGGATCACAAAAGCTTTGCTATAAGCCCAATCTGACTGTTTTGTTTTGGAACAAACCCTCAGTGTGACAGTTTCTGTATACATAAATACAAGTTTTTGTCATTGTTGTGGTGTTGTTTTCCGCCTCTCACGATCAAGCTTACCGATGTGATGGATGAGAACAATACCAAATATTGACCTACTTGTATTGCGAGGAAGTAGTGACATTTTTAAATTTTGTTGTACTCTTGACAGCATAATGAAGACTGTAGTATGGATATTTTGTCTGTTCCTGCATTTCAGAGATAGCTTGTTGTTCTCTGCATACTTGTAGCATTTTTTCTATAATGCATGAAGGTCTGCAATAATTGAAGATATATACATCTTCAGAGGAGTTGTGTGTAATAAGCAGAATGTGCATTTACAGCCATCAAAGCATAATGCTTTGTTAGATGTAGTTGCAAGTACCATAGTAGACATCTATACAAAATGTGGAAGCATATCTGATGCACATGAACTGTTTGAAACAATACTTGAAAAACATGTGGTATCAGAGACTGCCTAATGGTTTGTTACACGTAGTTGCAAATGCTATAGTAGGCATCTATACAAAATGTGAAAGCATATCTAATGCACATGGACGTTAGGCATTTGATCAAACAGTTCACATGCCTTGTCTATGCTTCCACATTTTGCATACAGTAAGAGCAATGTGCAAGTTACTGAATATAAACAACAGAAATCAAATCCATTGTTCCACAGGCGAAATTTCAGAGATATTGAATGCTAATTAGCCAAAGTAGAAAATCAAACAGATTCTAAAAGAACATTTCCATAGCAAACAAGAAACCCTATTTCATGCAAGAAGCCACATGTCTTGAGGATCCGACAACAGGGCGAGCTGGACAAAAAACAGCTGCAGCAGATGGCAAATTCTAAAAGGAGAATAAAACTTTAATGAAATTGGACATATCTGTGCAGAAGGAAGAAACGACCTCAGAAATGGAGGATTAATACTACATCAATCACCGGCGACCCAAACAAAACATTTGATGATGTTTATCAAAAATCACAACAAATATATGAACAAATATTAACGCCAACTGAAAATATTGAAGTAACTAAACATGCTATCAGGGACTGCCTAATGGTTTGTTACATGTAGTTGCAAATGCTGTGGTAGACACCTATACAAAAAGTGGAAGCATACCTGATGCACATGGACGTCGAGCATTTTATCAAACAGTTCACATGCCTTGTCTATGCTTCCACATTTTGCATACATGTCTACCAGGCTGGGTAATTTTTTTGGAATGCTTTGGCTTTCTCTAAGGTCATACTCCATGTATTACATAGACTATAGTTTTCCTGGGAATTTTGACTGATGAAGATAGGAGATTAAGGATATTCCCTTTCCATTCATACTCTGCTGTGCCACATGGCTGCCAACTTTCCCCTGCTAATATGTGCAAGGTTCAAAATCATTGTCTTCTATACCTATTTTATAGGAATTTTGACTGATGAAGATAGGAGATTAAGGATATTCCCTTTCCATTCATACATTTTGCCACATGGCTGCCAACTTTTCCCCGCTAATATGTGCAAGGTTCAAAATCATTGTCTTCTATACCTATTTTATATGTCTGGTATCAACAAGCGCTGTTTAACTACAAGCTACTGTCTAATAATATAGAACAAATGTCATTCTCTATCATCCACTAAACTGTCATTCATGTTTTGTTTAATTTCTTATCTCCCATGTTTATGCAAAAGACACTGAAATTATCTCTTTCTTGAACTAGTTTTTGAATCTATTTTGATCTTATTAGTAGGCGCACCAGACCGTTTAATTCTTTTGCATTCTGTTGTGACATTGTCTAGATTGGGAAAATGGACCAGACTCTTCCCCTACTCATACCATAAATCAAAGGAGCCGCACAATCTGGTTTGATATGCTTATTTGTGCATATCACTTAAGCTGTTTATGGAATAACTATTTTAACTCTTTGCATTTATTGCAAGGAGCAATAGTGGATGACATTAGAAAAAGCTTCCCTCCAGATCTAAGAAATGCTTCATGTATGTCAGAGATGGCAGGAGAGATTTCTGTCCTTCATTGAAGTTGGGCACTGACGATCATGTCCTTCCAAGACAAGGGTTGGTCTAGATAAATGTTTGAACTTCTACATAGACAAACCTTCCATTTCTGTTGCTCTGAACAATACATGTTTGTTTTCAGGTACCCACTGTGTAACCTTCTTCGGGACAGCTCCAATCTTGTTAAAGCTCCTGTGCATGATTGGAGCAATGCTAAAGATGTGGAAGATTGCCTTGGCAGGCTGCTTAAGCCTTCAGGAAGCAAGAGTTTCCTGTCTTTGAATAAGTGTAAAGACATACAATTTGTTTGATTCAGAGTGTCAAATAGCTCCATGGTTAGAAATTTCAATAATCTTGCAGAATCCTTGAAATGCAAAATTTCATTAAGAAAATCCACATGTTATAGTGAAACGACAAACTTTTTTATTCTTCATTCACATAAATCCAAGATAATACTATGCCACTATTACTTTAAAATGCTCACATTGTCACTTTCATTCCATTTTTTGGGTTCAGATTAGAAAAGGAAAATAAAAAATATCGGCCTTTTCCTTGAAGGCAGTACAATTTGTTTTAAACTTCGAATGCCTTCACCTTCTAATGATGGTATCGGAAAATTAACGCATTTGACACAGCCGGTGTTAGGTATAATTTGGTTATTTACCAAATGCTTGCCAATGCAACAAAACCTATCTTTTAACATCATTCATATTAGCTTACCCATAGTGGACGAAGTTTATAGAGTTTGTTCTTCTTCGTTATATTCTCTGTTTTGTTCGGAGCTTTTTTATAAACAAATTGTAATACGAGAATAAACAAGATATCTGATGCAGGGGAAAAAGACTTCTACATCTGCTGAGAAGTTGGCGTCTGCATCTGGTGTGGCCGCTACTTTCTGAGAAGGCGTGTCAAATAATGTCAAAATAATTGCCACCCAGGTGCGTATTCAAAATATGAGATTCATCTAATTCTCTGTTGGATCAAAAGAAAAGGCTGGCTTTCATTTGCAAATCTTATTTTTTTGAATTCGGCATGAATTAAAACTGTCACTCGACATGAATTTAAGTCTTTTTTAAAGCATTATGTTCAAGATTTACAAATCGTTCTAATGTACTTCTCCAACATGGGCAGGCTATAATTTGAACCCGAACCATCACAATTTGTTGCAGGTATGATTGCTTATGTTGTTTACATAGGTCCTATGCAAGATCACATCTTGTTTTCTTTGGTCTGTTCCAAGGCCTCTCCATTATTAGATCATATCTTAATTTTGGATTGCAAATATAATGCCTCCTGGTCCTATAAGAACTATCTTGGCATATTTTTAAATATAGTATTGAAGTATATGAATAAGGATATGGTAATGTTACATTTAAATATAATCAGGAGGGGGTGAATACAACAATCAGATCCCCCTCTAAGAACCTGAGTTTCCTTCAAATAATTCCAAGTCAAAATCTTCTTGCCTATCAATCTACACACTTAATGTGCTACCTGAGATATATACTCGCATGGTGGCTAATTCACTTCTCCAACATGGTCACAAACACAGGCTAGAATTTGCAACTTATAGGTCATTTACATTAACCTAAGGATACCATCACAATTTGTTTGCAAGGTATGATTGCTTATGTTGATTTACATTGTCCTATGCAACTTATCACATCTATGTTTTCTTTGGTCTGTCTCCTACAGGCATTTCCATTATTAGATATATGCTTACTTTGTGGTGCATTGTTCAAATAGATACAGATTGCTTTCTGAGGTCATATAAGAAATACTGACCTTGGCGTCTTTTTAAATATGGCAATGAAGTATATGAATAAGGATATGGCTATGTTACATTGTTTCAAATATAATCAGGAGGGGGTGGATGCAGGTGGATATCAGATCCCCCTGCTAAGAACCTGAGTTTCCTTCAAATCCCAATGCCAATCTAAAAGCTCTGCATCTTGCCTAGTTCAATCTATCACACTTAATTCTAAGTCCAGGCAGCCTCCACCATACTGCCGCAGATATGGTGGTTTAATTCACTCTTTCTTTGCCTACTTTTATTTTGACATGTAGGCGAAGGTATTTTCTATGACTCATATGATACAAGGATTGCTGCATCTTGATCTCACAAACACTATATGGAATAGAATAGTATACTTTTGTTTGCAAGATAATGGTACAGGGTAAAACAGGATTTATACAGTTTCTGCAACTTATAGGTCATTTACATTATATCCATCTCCTATAGGACATATGATATGTGATAACTATCACTGCTTACTTTGTGTAAGTTTGACATTGTTCAATGGAATCATAGAGGTACAGATCCTGCATTTACTTGAGTGATTTATAGGCATTCTTCTTGAACAGAACTGAAATACTGACCTGGGCTGGAAATTTTCCAGTTGGCAATAGGAGATTGTGCAAAGCTGTCACTTCTGGGTGAATCTGCATTGTTATCAAAAATAGATACAGGAGAAGCTTTATGATGCAGGTGGATATCATCGTGGAACTGCTGACCCATAACGTAGCACAACTCCAAAGCTGGCAGAGTACTAGAAAGCTCTGGCATTTCATCATAGTTCAAACCAAATCCTAAGTCCAGGCAGCCTTTTAGTTCATCCAAGTCCACGTTTGTCAAGCTTTTAGCTCTAGAAGAGTCAGGCCTGGGAGAATTAATCCTAGCCTCTTCACCACATGAATCTTGAGCTGTTTTAGAGGAATAAGAATCACTGTAGTTGTTATTATCAGAAAAACCACCCAATTCCTCTGATAAAACTTGATCTCTCTTTCTCTCCCACGCCTTCTCAAGCCTGTCTTCTCTAGCCCTGAAGAGGCTTCTTTTGGCTTTGGTCCTCGATGCTACATGATATGTCTTTTCCACACTGATGTCTCCATAGTGCATATCTATTGGCTGACTAGGAGAAAGTGGAGCTTACAAACTGCAGGTTGCAAGACATCATGTGTGCGATAATAACTAAGTGTTGCTTAGTGACTGAGTTCTGATCCTCGCCAACTACCTCAAATGAAAATAAAATATCTTTTCAGTACAGCAGATTGTTGTCTCCAACATTATGTGTCCCGAGTTTTGTAAAGTGATGAAATAGTAAACTGATTTGTAAGTTTCAGCTATAAATACATCAAATGAATTTTACTAAAAGTCGTTACCTTGCTAAACTACTGTTCATTAGCAGATCTTTGAAAAGCTAATCTCTAAAATGTACCTGGGAGAGATTGTGAGAAGAATATTGCTTAGAATAGCCGAAGAAGCTGCTTTATTTGGACAGTGTATACCATCCAAACTTGCAATTCCTTTTCAATTAAGGTATTCTATGCTACTCTTTATTTTGTAACAGCATCTAACTCTATGGATGGTTGTTCATTTATAAGTGTTCATATTTTATACGAATAATCTTCAAAGTACTCTACAGTCTAGTTTTTCATATTCATTAAAAAAGGCAAAAAATAACTTTATTCATCAACAAAATCTCTCACATGCAGAAATCTCCAATCTTAGTTTCATGTACGACTACAAGAAAACATATGATTACTATTTTTAGGTGCGTATCTATATTATGTTGCCTCAATGCATTTGATTCCATATTACAGTTTCTGATGTGTTACTGTCAGCCCTTAATTTCCTGCAGCCCTCATTTCTTATGCAATTGCAGAATAATAGAGATGTTAGATGCTATTCTTACACAGAGATTAACCCTATAACATAAGATAGAGTAGTTGTAAATTTATCTCCAATCTTTTCAAACAGGCCCTTGTACTCCATCTAATATAAACAGTTATTGTGGATGCTACCAGAGGTGGCCGACATTGCAGCAGACATTGCTCAAGGTTAATTGTTTTTAGAAATAGTCTTAGTCTGTTTAAGCTTTACCCAAGGAATATATGCATATATGTTCGACGCCTTCTAACATTAGTTATTGTCTATATGTATGGCAGTCATTGCATCTGCTTTTGCACTGAACATGTTGTTCCATATACCTCTATGGGGTGGGGTTCTTCTAACAGGCCTCAGCACACTCTTGCTTCTTGGACTGCACCGATATAGCGTACTCATTTTTGACCTATTAATTACATTAATTACCTGCTAATTACATTCGTGTATTCGGATTTTCTTGTTATTGAAATCTAAAAATGGTAGACTTTATCTATGAATTCTAGATCTGAAAACTGGAAATGGTTGTGGCGCTTCTAGTGTTTGTAATGTTTGCCCACTTTTTGGGAAAGATGGGAATGTTTGTTCTTCAGCTAAGCAAGAAATGGAGCAACTGGTCTTGCCATATCACTTCTTCGGGCACTTATTATGCTGTAAGTTCTAACTACATTTGAACAACTTTGCATGTTTTCCTTGCACCAAGTTTTGTGTAAAGAAGGAAACACTTTGTCTTACTTCAAAAAAATACTCCAATAACTACATGTTTCTTTGTGACAAATACAACATGTCTCCCTTATATTGTGCAGCATGTTCTAGGACAATGGGCTATCTGGTTGGCAAAATGTCCCATCAAAATACCCTCCGGCGTACAAAGGCAGTCGTAGCATATGGGATTCAAACATGAAGCTCTCAGACTCTTTTGCCAAATACACTCTGCAGGTCTGAAGTGAAACCATCTCAAAAGCTAAATTAAATAAGATGTATCTATATATAACAGCCCCATTACACTGTTTATTAACTACCAAACGCTCCATGATGCAGTCAGACTCTTTGGCAGAATTTGCACTAATTTGAATTGCCATTTGCTTTAATTTGAATTGCCATTTGCTTTGATCCCCCTCTTAAAGTTTACAAGCAGCAAATCTTACGTTTTCAAGGTGCATTCATCTTTGCCTCATCTATGCTTTATGTAAAGAAATTTAGAGACATCAGTTCTTATTTTTAATTTAATATGCAATGGACATGCAGTTACTTCAACCACCTGAGGAAGTGATCTATCGTGGGCTGTTTCGAACCATGCATTTCCATACATTCACATTAGAAACAGACTGTGATGACAGTAACTCTAAAAGTTCATCCGTCCTAGTCTTACATTTTGAAAAGCAAAAATGAATCTGCTTACTGTACTGGCTTATCACGTTAGTAGTCTTTTTATACCAGCTGAAAGTGCAAAGTGCATAAATGTTCCCTTTCAAACAAGATGATTGTTTCCTTCTCAAGCTCAATGCTATACTGCATCATGATAATTGCCACTTGTAAATATTCTTTTATCAATGCTCTACTTTATGTAAGTATCTGATTACATGACAAATTTCTCTCAAGTTTTGCTACTAAAAACTACTCAAACTTGTCGGGCTATTTTCTTCTTTTCTGCATCAAACAGATTTCAGAATTTATGCTTTTCAAACTATGATTTCTAAATTATACATGTCAATTAACTCTTTAACAACCAAGACGATAGATTCAATATAACTTCTAATTCATTGCCTCCCCGCATTCGCAATACGCCTTCACGGCAGGTACTCCTGCTGCAACGCAGCCCTAGACAATGACAATGCCAACATCAGATGATATTACGGTAGAAGGCTTTTGTATGAGTTCTTGCGGGTTTCGTGTGAATATTTTACCCTTCTCTGCGAATGGAAAGAAGCTTCTTCTATAGAAATGGTTGCCTCACCAAACAGATCTGATTTACTCAAAGATCCGTTTTACGGGAAAGATGATGAGAGGCCTCAAAGAAAATGGGTTCCATTATTACCTCATACCGTCTGGTTTCTCATGCTACGAAAAACAATCGGTTTGAGACGCAGGTGATAAGTGCCAAGTAAAACATAATTTTACAAAATCAGTCCAAAATCCAATTGAACCAAATAAGGTATGCTATATTTTGTAACCAAATTTGCAGCTGCTTATTTACTGTTTGTTATTCAGGGTGATATCGTTGTCTTTGCTCATCATGCCTATACAAACTGCAACATCTGAATTTCATGCTGAACAATGAGCACAATTTAGGGAATTTGGAGTGGGAACTAGCGCTTATTTCCTACGGATCTTCAAGTATAAATTTAGAACATGTTACAACCATCATCCTTATTTTCCCCCCATGTTGATCTCCTTTTGCACGTGCCTTCCAAGCCTATATTTCTGTGCACCAAGAATGGGATTGTGGTGAAATGAGATTGTTGAGCAGAGGATTACGTAGATTGCATGTTGCACATTGCAGACATACCTGAAGATGTCAATTTTTTATTGAAATTCTTTGAATCCCTAATCAGACAAGGACATAACCCAAGTCCTCGTTTCTTAAAGAAATTGTGTCATGATTTGATTAGAAGCTCTATCGTTATCTGTTTATGTTTTCAAAAGCATACAATTATGTCTATGAAGTTTTGGGTTTCACTGATGAATATTACTTCCTTGTGCAGCTTGTCTTGAGCACTGGAAGTGGGGTAAATGGTTTTACATTTGACCCTTCCCTTGGAGAATTCATTTTGACTCATCCAGACATAAAGGTGTGCAATATCCCTCACAGAATTACTAGGAGATTGTTTTCATTTGCTTTGTCTAGAATCTAGATTATGGGTAAGTAGTCCAAATGCTCTATACTAAGATAGATTGATGAATACTTTTTAGAACTCCAGGTCCCAAAGAAAGGAAAAATATATTCAGTGAACAAAGGAAATGCAAAGAACAGAGATGAGCCCACCACGAAGTAAGTGGTTAAATGTCCTGTGGAATGTCAATTCATTTGTACAAATTCACATACAACTTTTTTAGTAGTTGCCAAAATATGCAAGTACAAATTCACTGCCCAATCTGACACAATCTCCATTTACTTAGATTTCCAACACAAAGCTATAAAATTTCATCTTCAACAAACAAAACTGGACACTGATTTGTAGAAAAGAACAAGCCAGGTCTTAGTGTGACCTTCTCACCTATTCCATAACTTTCTAATAGTTTTTATTTCAAGTTTCAGATGACCTGAATTGCGTTTATAAAGGGTTTGATTATAATTGTTTGCATAAAAATCAACCAATAATATAAGTGTGCCCAATCATGTATTTGTCAAAATCAAGCTTTACTTCTTTCTGGATCACTTGAGCTTTGCAGGCGCAGCTCTCAATTGCTGAAATTCTAGAAGACTGGTTGAGAGAGAGGATTAAAATAAGAGGGAGGGGAGGATCAGGTGACCCAAAGATCAGGAATCATACCACCAAACCATTTCCCCTTTCACCAATGGAAGGTGGTGATATGATAATCTAGTAGGGAAGAGATACAAATTAAAACCTATACTCCTCACTGTTGACAATCTTTAGTTATGAAACACATTACTACCTTTTATAAGCCATAAAGGTCGGTATAAACATTTTCTGTGGACTCATATATGGAAAGTAGGGCCACCCTCTAGCTGCCAAACTTGTCACTTTGTTAGCTCTGTGTTTAATGCGGGGGAAGTGAGGGCTTGCTTTGTCCCTTTAGGTTTATACTTAGATCTGGCAATGAATTTTAATTTTTTTGAATAGATATAAGATTTAGTTCAAAAATACGAATAACATCAAACTTTTTGCATCCCATCATGTGAGATGAATTAGATGCAGGCATGGCCAAGCCAAGCATAGATGTTGGCATCTGATTTGCCTGACCCGAACTTGTGGCACTAGCTGCTTGATTGCCTAGGAGAGTACTGTTGTTGGCTACAGGGGACAACTGATTAGAAATTCCTCCAATATCATTCAAAATTACCTGATGTCGTAGAAGATTCGGTGATGATATATTTTGGACCTGTACACCTTCAAGTTGTTCGCTTTGAAATTGTGCACCAGATCGTTGCTGCAGCTGCACTGCACTTGCTGGCATCTGCTGTTGATGGTTATGTAACGAATGTTGTTGTTGCTGCTGCCCTGCACTTGTCATCTGCTGTTGATGGTAACGTAATGCATGTTGCTGCTGCTGTCCTGTGGTTGTTGGCATCTGCTGTTGATGGTGCTGTAAGGGATGTTGCTTATGTTGCTGATGTATCATCTGCACCATTAAAGCATTGTTGTTTGTATTCAATACTCCATTGTTGTTTATGCCACTCATTTGACCCACACCTCCAAGTCCCATAGAAGCTGCTGGAACTTGTGCCTACCTTATAGGAATCCCTGAAGATGAATCATCCATAGACATACCTACATTTCCAAATGAAGAAATATGCTGGTTCGACTGACCAAGCTGTGTAGGCATACCCTGCAGTAAGTTCCTCTGACTATTTATAAATGGTTGCCCAAACCTTCCTCTGTCGGTTTGATTGCAATTTAGGCCTTGCATTTCTGGCTGTAAAAGGAACCCCGGACCAACTGCAGACATTCCACCATTGTTTGCATTTACTCTACCTGAAAACCCACCCTGGATTGCTGCCAGAGTTTGACGTGATATTTGACTTGAAGCTGCAAGAGCTTGAAGATCAGACCTTTCTAGAGAGGGAACTGAACCAAAAATTGGCTTCCATAGTTCCCCCAAAAGATGCATTCAATCCATTGGGCTGTTGTCCCACTCCAATCAGCCTTCTTAGGCAAAGCCTATATTTCTGCCAGCAGATACACATTGCTGAAAGAAGTAAGGAACGGGACCATGAAAGTAAAAGCATGAAAATGATTATAGAATAGACCCTCAGTTTTTTATTTATGAGTAAAATACCATGAATACATCTTTGTGATCCCCCCAAAAACGTTGACGCATAATACACTATAAAGGAGCAAGGCCACAAATAAAAACATGGAAATGGAGTGTTTTCCTTTCTATGCATAATATTATGAATTTCTATTTATAATTAATGTCAACGCGACATTCAAGTCCAAGACACCAGAGAAGGGCTAAGTGTAAAGGAATACTATATCACAGCAAGTGATGAGAGATTAATCCAATAGAAGAAGACAAATAAGGAGATCAATCTCCTAAAAAGTAAATTAAAGAGTTGACGAACTTAAAAATAAAACATCATACAGAATCAAATACCTTTGGAATGCGAGCTTCTATATCAAACCTTCTCAAAGCATAAAAGCACCCTACTTCAGCATTCATGACACAAAATAGTAAATCAATGTGGTAAGCAGAAAACCAAAGAGTAAGTACATTTCAAGACAACATTGTAGAGAAAAACAGGCACTTACCAACTTTCAGCTAATATAAGTCAAATCTTGCCGGTGCAAATACTGTTCTCATCTCGCCCAAGAGCCCTTTGCCACCTGGAATTAACATCCAAATCCCTTTGGCGTCATTCTCAAGGGCCCAGACTATAGTATCTTTTTATGGTCATAAATATTGATGTCGGTATTAAGGAAGTTGTACAAGCTTTGGGATACTTGCTCAAAACGAATTCTATGTCATATTATCCTGAAAACTTTTGCTCAAACACATTTCCCCCTTTTTAGCCTCTCATTTTTTTAAGTGAACATGGCTACTATAGTTAAAAGAATATTCTTTGAGGTGCCAACTGTGAAAAGGTTCAATTGACACGCAGTGTATGCTTTTCTGTGGTCGGCTGACACATGAGATATACCATACTAGCCTAATTCTCACGTAAACCACCTGATGTAGCATTCCATCCAATATGCCTCACATTGCATTATGTTTGGTGCACTTTCAACTTGTGTAATTCAATTAATTTTAGTTGACTACATTCTATTCTGATACTGTAGTTCACCTAGCCTCTAGGTATGAAGCACAGTGTGCACTACCAATCTCTTGCATATTGTTACTTCTACAGCATAGCATCTTCGGCAGTCTCATTCAGAACATCCTCATATATGGATGCCAGTAGAGCTCTTCTTCCTTTGTAAAACAAGAAAAGACAATAATTTGAAACATCAAACTTGAGAACGAACAATTAGTAGAGCAACATAATATCTTATCTTAGAGGGAAACACATAAATCAACCAAAACAATTAGTGATTTCAACTAATAACCTGAGATACAAGTTACAACTGAGACCAAGGCAAACTGATCCAGGTGTATGCTTCAACAAATAAAAGGTTGAGTAAACAGTGAACTCCACAGCCACAAGATCAACCCAATCAATATATGATAGGAAATTAAGAGTAACGGAACAACTTCCTATGCTAATCTTGAGGAGAGATATTATGCAAAACTTTCAATATAGTAAAGCAGTTACAGAAATATTAGCAACATATTCATAACAGAAACACAAACACCAGATATACGTGGGGAAAATCCTTTCGGATAAAAAACCCCACACTCCAAAAGCTCACTCAATGTATTTCAAATCTAATAACAAGATTACATACACTTGCAGAGCAAGTCTCTTACAGGAGTATCACCAGAAACAATTATAGGAGGATTAAAACTCACTACTCCAATTGCTTCTCCAAGCCTTCAATTTATAGACCTCCGGTTATACAAGAAACCACCTATGGTTTACAAAACCATGTGCCAAACCTCTCATGAGGTGGATAACATTAAAGAGCAAGATTTTGGTCTAAAAATAGGCTCCCACGTCCACAATATTCTCCCCTATTTTTGACCCTCATAGATGTCATAAAAACTGTCATAATATCTCTAAAAATAGCCCTTCCATGATATACTATCATATGGGAATCTTTTGACAATTCCTATTTCTATTTTTAGAGCCTAAACAATGTGAAACGGTTGTAGGAAAATATTAAATGAATAACCAAACAAGGTTGAGACACCTCATTACCAACAATATACTATAAAAGGTAGAATCCACAATCATAAGAGTGCAATGGAAAAACTTCAGGCATTTAAATATACAACAGTAGTCACAAAGCTATTGAATAAGAGGATTCTTTATGTGGGATTTAATTGTCCTTCAACATGATTGTGGATTTAAAAAGACTAATCCTGCTTTCATATTTCTTAGACATTATGAAATCTACAATAATACAAATACAAAATTCCTTGCGTCATTTACATTCAGAAAGGGGACGGTGTGGCCCATACAAACAGCAGAATCCCCTAACCAGTCATACATTTAAAGCAATCTGTAGGAATGTATAAACAAGCAGAACAGAGGATCAAAGGTGCTGGATGTTCCAGCAATATATTTCTTCTGATGTGTCTGAAACAGAAAAGATGAGGCAATTTTCCTATCAAGCTTACATCCCCCACAATAAATTGGTCAAACAATATAAGCTACAGGTATCTCAAGAGAGTAGAATAAAATCTAAATGGGCTATTTATGAAAACAAACTTAAAAGCATGTGAGAATTAAGTCAGAAATCTCACACAGCCAGTGGTGGGTTTTGTTTGTTGTCATCCCCACAAATTACATGGGTGGAAAACACGAGGACAGGATAAGTTGCTTTACAGCGAACATGCAATAACCAGAAACACCATATCGCATGTGGCATGTGCAAGATCACAAAAAAAAAGAGTCTGATAACATATGATGCATGTTTAATTCATTTGAAATTGTGTTCTCTTTACAATCACAGAGCCCTCCCAGACTTATATCTGGTTAAGCTTTTAGTTATTGTGAACATTGTTTAGCCATATAACACTACATATTTCCTTGGGTAGGATGGGAGCAGTACTATTTTTTTGAAAAACTATACATTAGTTCATATTAGTTCAGTATTGACGAGAATGAAATTTATAGAATAGCGGACAGTTATAAATTTTAACAGAACTGTTCCCAATATGCCCTCAGTGCTACCACAATAGACATTTTTGTACGGGAGGACAAGTAAACTTATGATCACTTTTTAAATTGCCTGCCAGCATCTGCGAACAGAAGATATGCTAAATAACTGTCATACTTGACATTCTGATTGATGAAATAAATATTTACTAAACAATATTACCGAAGAGTCGTTATCAAAGAATAATTATTAGTTAAACACTATATATTAAACACAAGGTTTGTGCCCAATATAAGCAATCCATTCCTTGTACTTGTGTATGTTGCCGAAATGCAACAAAAGGCGGTGTCTGTTTGTTTTATAGATGGATCTTAAACATATTATACACATCAAAAAACTTAAAAAAACAGCTAGACTGGCTTAAGCTTATAGGTTCCAGCTCTGCAAGTTGATGTGATTGGATTCTCTCACCTTAAGGCATATAATATTGGTTTGCATAAACTTGAGACACTCGCTGCCAATGCAAAATTATTTCCATAATAATAAATATGTGAATTAATGTCTGGGTTCAGAAATCATATACACAACTCGTGATTACAATAGATCTGACATAAATTAGAATTGTTTAGTTCAGTATTGACTAGAATGAAATTTATAGAATTTATGCGGACGTTAATAAATTTTTAACAGAACTGTTTTCCCAACTATGCCCTCAGTGCTACCACATTAGACATTTTTGTACGAGGACAAGTAACTTATGATCACTTTTTTAAATTGCCTGCAGCATATGTCGAACAGAAGGATATGCTAAATAACTGTCATACTTGACATTCTGATTGATGAAATAAATATTACTAACAATATTACTGAAGCGTCGTTATCAAAGAAATTATTAGTTAACACTATAATATAAACCACAAGGTTTGTGCCAATAAGCAATCCATTCCTTGTACTTGTGTATCTTTGCCGAATGCAACAAAAGGCGGTGTTTGTTTATAGATGGATCTTAAACAGTATTTAATACACATCCAAACAACTTAAAAAAAACCAGCTAGACTGGCTTAAGCTTATAGGTTTCCAGCTCTGCAAGTTGACAAACTGTAATCAACTCTTATATATTATAAATTTTAATGGAAAACCAAAGCTCAACTCCTTCAAACTTCCATTAAAATGTATATCAAAATAGACAAACTTTTTCAGTTTACCAGAACATATCATCTTAGTTATAAGTCCTTTTGTCTTGGGGAATTTTATCTCAAAAATGAAACTCGACACCCTTCCCTTTGCAACCTGTTAGAAGAAATGGCCAACTAACACATCCAGCGTCCCTGATCCTCCTCTCGGATTACACCATCATGATCCTTTTTGGATTGACACAAGTCTTCTTGTCTCAAATACCAAACTTTCATAATGTTTGGGGCCTTTCAGTAGTTGCAACCATAATGTCATTTGCCTATGCATCAATTGGAGCGGGTCTTGGAATTTCTAAAGTAGTTGGTATTCTTGTTCTCTTTCAGTATTATGAAAAAAGTTAACTCAAAGATTACATGTAAGTACTTTTACATGCAAGTACTAACTTATATGAGTCTTAATGAGATTCATTCTTTTGGAAATTGTAGAAAATGGAAAGTTTTATTGAAGTATTGGTGGAATCAGCACAAGTACTACATTATCCACATCACAGAAAATTTGGCAGGTTCTCCAAGCTATTGGTGACATTGCGTTTGCATATCCGTACTCTGTGCTTGTCATAGAAATTGAGGTATGTATAAAAGTGGCGTATTGATCTTTATGCTAAAACCTTATTATAGGACACAATGTTGTAATCTAATATTGTGGAATAATCATTTTATTTTACAGGACACTTTGAAAACAAAACCTCCAGAGAACAAAACTATGAAGAAAGCATCCCTGCTTGTTGTAACAGTGACAACTTTCTTCTACATGCTCTGCAGTTTCTTTGGGTATGCAGCCTTTGGGGAGAATACACCTGGAAACCTCTTATTAGGGTTTGGTTTCTATGAGCCTTATTGGCTGGTTGACTTTGCTAATGCATGTATTTTGGTTCACCTGGTGGGAGCATACCAAGTAATACTTCCACAACACTAGCAATTTCAAAAAGCTATAGTTGTCAAAGTTGGGAACCACCAAATATGAAAACTACAGTGGTTAACTTGTAAAGCTCATATAGATGTACATCTGGTTATTTGGAAAATGCAGAAATGTGAATGCATATCTAATATTGCAGAGGCATAATAAATAATTTCCATGATATCCACCTTTTCTCCCCCTTACACTTTAGTCTGCTTATACCAAAATATAACCTTTGTCAAAAGGATTGTAGTCTAACTGGTGATGATGATCATTTGTCACACCATCTATCAATTAATTTCTAACTGTTGTTTGTCCACGAGAGTTGCTTTTACTTAGCCAGCAATCTTAACAACATGTACAATATTAGGGCTGGATATTTTACATTTTTCGTATTGATTAAATTGATTGGTGTTGTTGCCTTTTCTATATTGTTATACTCATATGACTGATATGCTAAACATCTTTCATGTTCCCATCTTTTTTTTGCAAGCAATGTTGCTGTTTTTGTAACTTTACAATTCATTGTATAAGCATCCTACATGTTCCGTTATAAGTTTGGAATTTAGGAGAACGCAACAACGTGTCTTTTTTTAACTTACCTTCATCACATTGTTCACACGCTCACTGGTCATAGATCCAATCGCATATCTGTAAACTTCCTTCTATTTGGAATTTTTCCCACTCGGGTGCTTAATCCAACCAAATTCAGGCCTTTTCTATATCATCAGAATGATATGACTGATATGCTGGTCAACTTTCACATTCCCATATTTTTTTTGCAAGCAACTGTTGCTGTTTTTTTGTAACTGTTGTTGTATGTCTTTTGTTTAATTACCTTGGTCATAAATCCAATCGCATATTTGTAAACTTCCATCCATTTGGAGTTTCTTTCACTCGTTGAGTTAATTCAATGAAATTCACTCCTAAGGTCTAAAATGATTCGAGTTCCGAAGAATATAAATTTCTTCTAACAAACCTTCATAGTCTGTTGTTTTAAAAAAAATCGTTTTTTCTTATAATCTCCTCATCTTCCTTTCAGAAATACCAAGTTCTTATATTTTTTGGGATATGAACTTCTATTCGAAGCTCATATGTAACTATGCACTAATAATTGCTTTAGCCTGTACACAAAATCTTGAACCACTTTGTTGAGCATAATGTTGCTTGGCCTTTTACTTTTTCCCCCAAATTTCTATCGCTCACCCACTTGTTTCCACGATAAGCTGGTTTATTTCTTTGATCACAACCTATGCAAATCCAATGATTTTTTGCAAAAAAAACTTGGGTACAATACATCTTGGATATCTCCGTACATATATATACACACTCATTTTATTCATTTAAACAGTCTAAAAGAAATACCAAAATTAAACGACCTGCTTCTGTCTTGTTTATTCCAGAACTTTCCTCTTTCAAATTTCTATCACTCAACCAATTGTTTCCACTCTAACCCGCCTTATTGCTTTTACCACAAACAATACTTCCAGGAAATTATCTAATTTCTAAACATATATATACATGTACTCGGGATGTTCTTCTCGTCTCTCGGGAAACCTATGAGAAAACTTTGTCCGTCCGCCATACGCAGGTTGTGCTTTTATGCAACTGCTTCTTCGTGCTGGCTTTAGCAAACCCTTGGCTTCCTATGCATTACTGTTTTCCTTGCCTTGCACCTGCTTGCCCACAGAATCCATTGGTCTCTCCATTCGACTGCAATTTTATTATCCAACTTTGTGCCTGGACATCAACATTATTTCTGTGCGTACGAAGGCCACATCTGGGCCCGTATTTATTTAAGTTTTTTACATTTTCTATATGGGACAGGAATTTGGCTTCAGTATCAATACTAAATATAAGGATTGAATTAGGATTGGTGACATTTATGTTATCATTAGATTAGTTTAGTGATTATCTATGTAGTTTTAGTGATTTATAATAGTAAAACGCATTTAATATGTCTTCTACCTCATAGTGCCTCACACAATATTCTATAATAAGATTTTAAAAAACAAATATCCACACTTTAATTTCAATTCAAGACAACTCAATGCATCCAAACTCTAATTGGATTATTGGATTTAGTGTTTCCAGCTATCATGTTTTATTTTATTGAATCGTCCAAGGTAAATTTCACATATAAAATGAAATTTCAAGACTATTTACGAATTTATATTTCCTACTGAATCGTCATTTTTATGCGTGAATGAATGTCATCTGGTTCAAAGGCTATTACATGTGTTCTACTAGATAAATATGGAGCATTTAGGAATTTATATTTCCCACTAGATCTGTCTGTTTGTCTTTCATCTGCATGTGGAAGATAAAATCTATTGTAATTTACTCAAACCCAAAACAAAATATTGTACATTCTATCTTTGTTTTTAAATAAAATTAACACAGTTTGCATTGTTTCAGATTCATAATGCAACTTCAACAAAAAACAATATCTTGCATGCCTCATATTAAACATATTTATCTACTTGCATAGTTTTCAATTTGTATTTATTACATATATTGTCTACCCATCTCTTTGCAGATGCTTCAAAGCATGATGACCACAATTAACGACATAACTGATCGTATTGGAACAGATTGTATCCGTATACAACAACTGCTATCTGAATGCATACAAGAACAACATATGGAAGATACATCTGTAGTCAATGATGCAATATTCACAATGTTACGTACACAGCGAAAACTAGAACAAACACAAGCAACCCTCCAACAGGAAGCCATTGCCATCGAAGACACCATCCACATCCTTAAAGAAAAGTTATACATAGCATACTATAAGCTCAACCCCCCCATGATGAACAACCACCAATGTAAGACCTTGCCTATGATCCACATGTACCAACCACAAGCTATAAAACTCATGTACCAACCTTTCTTTTACTATTTCAAATATGTTTCAACCATACCATATGTATAACGATAACTGATACAAATAAAAAGTACCTATTTTTTTGCGAACCTAGCATACTATGTATATACTTAACTTCTAATTTTCAAAACAGATCAAATGTTTACCGTTTGCTAGGAACCAATCTCCAACTACCAACTTATATTGATCCCCACCGACTATAAACTACACAAACTTCTCTTTAATTTAGCAGTATAAAACTAAATTTACAACTTGCTTAGTTGAGAAAGATTACATAAAACCCAAACAAACAACACACACAAAGAACAATAACTAAAGGCCGAAACTAATCAATGAAAAAAAATTGCTAAAAAAACGGTGTAATCTTGCTCCCCTTGGAGCAACCACTAGTTAAATTTGGTATGGATCATATCTGCACAAGGCTTGTGTAGGGAGGCATATTAGTATCCTCAATAAACAGTACTTGATAGAGTTATGGGCGAGTTGGATTATTAGCTCGGTGAGCTCCATTGGACGAGTTAAGCGCAACCAACTTACCAATTTAATTGGCCAACTCATGTCACATCCCATGTAACACCAACTGAGCTCTCCACCCATACATTGTTAGGGGATGCTACGTAGCTCGCGAGAGTACAGAGCGGTCCAAGCACGTATATTATGCGGTCTGTTGACAGACCAAAATGGAGAGGGGAAGTGCTTTATTGTTGTTCAATGTGGAGGATCCCACTTAAAATTAAGCACTAAAACCTATGCTAAATTTTGAGTTTTTGTGAAACATTTCCCTCCTTGCGCCTTTAGCGTGCTTCACAATTTGCATGCATCTCTTGCTCCCATGTTATGATAAGCAAGCTAAGCCTATCTTTCACGTAAGTTTGCATAACATTGTGACGTGGCTGTTGACATGACATTGTTGAATGGTTTAACAGAGTTAAAATGGTTAATGGTAAAACTGTCATTTCAATTTGTACCTGTTGATTGGCGTGATTGTCTAGTGGTTCATGTCAATTCATTATGTAGGGACAAAGCTTCTCAGTTGTGACATTTATTACAGTTACAGATCCGTATCAAGGACTATGGTATTAACACCAAGGGCTACCCATCACCGAAAATGCACCTATGCATGGTGAATGGAGAGCTCCCGCATGACCCATCCCCTATGACCCATCCACCATCGCCGTCCACTGGAAAGGTGATGTTATCGCTGTCCTCGGGAAGCCATCTCCCACGTGGCTCCAAGCAGTGTGATGTGGAGGGTCTCCCAATTTTAAATTATTAGAACACATTCCCCCGCCCATATGCGTCCAAAATTTGAATTATTGGAAAACGTGAACACCGCTTCCTCCTCCTAATGCGTCCACCTAGTAATTACAACACCATCGCTGTTATTATGGTCCATCGCTCTGCATCATTGTGGTAGTCACACAAACTGTGTTTTTCATCCCCCATCACACACCATTTTGTTGGAACAGAGTTTGTATGCCATACCGTGCAAAGCTAGTTTGTATGCTATTGTAGCCGACAGTTTCCATTCCCTTTCTTGTCTCTAAGACGGTAGCAGAAAGTCGTCGCTAAGGTGCTCGATTCTGGAGAAAGGAAGAAGAGCCGGATAAAGGAGTAGCAAACGGTAGCCAACACAAGTACTGATATGGCTCTGTCTTGTCTGGTTTGCATTCACTTTTCTAGCCCTTAGAGGGTGAGAACAATTAGAGGGTTATAATTCCTTCCATGTATGGGGATAGTGAGCCTTCTGAGTTATTTTGCTAGCCCTGTTCAGTAAAGTAGAAAGTGTTGTTTTAAACCTGTGGAAAAATGCATAAATGACTGTATTTTTTTTGTTAATTTGATAGATAATATTATTGGGTTTCCAGGTTATTTGTTTTAAATGAGAAATCGTTTTTGAAAGGGGGTTTCTATGTATGATTCATTTTGGGTATCCATTGTTGCTCTTAATGCTAAATTTCATTTCATGTTGAGACCTTAAGTGGGGTGTGACTGTGAAACACACTGTCAGACCTCAATTCGCCCATACGGCCTATCAGACCTATCACCTCCTTGAATAATAAAACAAGACCTTTATTTGAGATCCAAAGGTAATACCCACGCTGAAACCCAAGCAACATTGTAGATTTAGAAGTAATTAGATACTTGCAGCAAGGGCGTTATAGAGGAGGATAAAGAATGGTAAGGTGGGGATAGAAAACATTCAAGAGCAGGTCTGGAAGATGACAAGCTTGAGGATGCAATGACAATGATCCCATCCTCCTATTTTTCAATATTCCTTCCACACTCTTATTTCTTTATTACCACTATCTCTCCATAGAAATTTTTTGTCATTGTAATCTATCTACTCATTTGTGTATCCTGAGGTCATTCATCCTGAATATGTTTGTAGTCTATAAGTGCCACTCTTTGTGTGCTTTTTCTTGTGCCTTTCTAGAGGAGATATGTGTATTGCATAGAAGGAAGAGATTTGATTATGTTGAGTTGCAATTGTAGAGAAGTCTTTTACGTTCTTGCATCGATATTTCATTTCCTTTCTTCTTGTTACTTGTGAAATTCCCATAGTAATTTATAATGACCTTCTCAAGGTTTGGATCACCAATTTTTTAGTGCTACTGAAACTCTTTCCATTAATGTGCAATTCTCAGTAACTTGTTTGGATTATTTCTTTCTTTTAAAGTATAATTTGGTCAAGGGTAAAGCTAGAGAGAGATCTCAGAGAACTGGGCTATTGTGTATATCAAATGTAAATCAAATGTAGTCCTCAATGATCCTTGTACCATGCCCTATGTATTATTCAATGCAAACTCACGCCTATCCAGTTTTCTCACTTAAGAAGTTGTGAATTTCAATCTTCTTTTATAACCCATTTTCACCTATAATTTGAACTTCTAGGTCACGAGTTCACTCTCAGTTGTTATCAAAATTTATGTAGTTCTTTCTCTTACTAACTTTCATCTAGAAGTTTTGGGAAATATCTTGACTTGATTCTAGAAAAATAGTTTCTTACAGACACCTAAATAAGGAAAGTGAATCATATGTCAAAATTCTTGAGAAGATTGCGGTCTTTAGGGACATAAATTATTGTTGGGGGTGTGTTGGGGTGCAAGATTTATATGATGCTTCGAATGGGCATGTTGAAAAGGCTTATGAAACATCTCACCAAATGCAGTTGACAGAAGACAAAGTGAACTGTTTGATAAAATGCCTCGACAAGATGTGGTCACAGGGATTGTAATCATTGCTGAATATACCCAAAATGGTGTTTATTTTTATGGAACTTTGGTGATTTATTTTAAAGAAGTATCAATTGGAAGGTTTAAATCTAGACTCGTTAACCTTTTCCAACATCCTCCTAGCTTGAACCAAACTTGGATATTTCGAATAGGGTATGGATATCAATGAAAACATAAAGGATAGAGGAATATTGTCAGATGTTGTAGTTTCAATGGTCCTAGTAGAAATATAATTAAAATGTGGAACCTTACACAAAGCAGGTCAACCTTACACTGATAGGTCCTCGAAAGAAAGATGCAGAGTTCTGCAACCTCGTGGATTCACACAATCCTGTAGCATTTATCATTTTTTTAAAAAACTTTGCAAAGATAAAAATGCCCACACAAATAAATTTGAAAAATAAGAAGAATTTTATATGGATAATACAATACCTATAATAATGTCAATAGTGCACTTATTGGTATCATTACTTGTCTATTATTGGTATCATTCCCTATCAACAATTTTCTATATGGAGGAAATAATTTTGAAAATACACTGTGTTTTTCAACAATGAAATTTTAAACTAATTTCTTACTATAATTACTATAATTGAAAAACTATTAAATTTCATGACATCCCATATTATACCTTTATAAACCATCAGTTATAGTTACTTTAAAACTTTAACATTGAAGAATTGAGTTCTATGTTAATGTCCACAAGTTTTCCTCCTCCCTTAAAACGTATACAATGTAACTCCATGCAGAGTTTTCCTATTTTAATATTTTTGAATAAAGGAAAGAAAAAAACACATGGCTTTGAGATTCGAAAAGTATTATGTTAATTATTGTTTGATAAGATTATGAAACTTATGGATTGCAATATTTAAGGTGTTGATAGAATCTTTTAAGTTACGCAATAAACTCTTTTGTTCAAGCGTACTCCTTATCAAGGTGTTGATCAAAATTAGTTGTGTGTTGTTGAATCACAATTTAATTATTAGTTTGTGCAAAAACTATATTGGTGTTGTTGATTATAATTTTAAAAATCCGCACAAACCTCTGGAAATATAATTTTAAAAATCCTAAGTATGACTAAATAAATATGTGATATTCTGGGATATGTACAAATGGGAATGTGTGCAACATGAACTATTTCAACCTTTAGAGTTGTGAGGAGTGCAATTGGAACTCTGTGGAGAAGTTTGAAGAAATTTAACTTTTAGAGTTATGTAGGGGCGTAAATAAAATTGAATTTGTGTGCCTTAAAACAGTAGACACCCAAACCCCACATGTAAATAATTTATAATATCATATCTACATAAGCAAATTACATTTGGTAGATTTATAAACTTTAGTAAGTGATTGGGAAAGTTGGCCTTTTTCCTAGCTTGTCAGATTTCAATCTTTAGTAAGTCCAAGTCCTTTTTCCTAGCTTAATAGGGTGTCTAAGTCCAATTTCTAATCATTCATATTTTATTCAAATAGTAGGAATGCATTTGTTAGGTTTTTTAACTCCACAACATTTTCTATATAATGTTTCTTGTTATGATCAATTATTTCATTTCAATATTTATATTCCAACTTTTATACCCTAAACCCCAAACGCTAAACCCCAAACCCTAAACCTTAAGCCCCTAAACCTTGAACCTCAAATTTTAGAAAATAATTATAGTTTTAAAAAATAATTAGTATATTCGAAACTGTAAGAAAAGGAAGCGATTTGATGTCATATCTATTACCTAATGCTTTGTAAATAGGAACAAATGTATGTGCTTGATATACACAAGGACAAATATAACATGAAACTTTTTCATAAGCACAAATATATTGAACAATTGTTTGGAAGCATGTTTTCAAAACGAATGACATGTTCAAATATTTTGTTTAGTATATAGGCACTAAATAATAGTGTGAACTAGTTTATTATTATGGTATTATTGTATTCAACCCATTTGTTAATAAATGATAGAGGATTCGATAATTTCTACAATTTGTGTTTATTAATCATTGATATGAGACTAGTTAACTATGTTGATATTATGTTGGTATTGTTTAAATATGCATGTGATCTTCAAGCTGTTAGTTGTGATTTCATTGCTCTTAGCTGTTGTAAATTAAATACATTAGGAAAAGTTTAATTTCTTGGATGCATTATAGTTGTAAATATCTGTGAATGTGGAACTCATTTGTATATATATATTTGTTATTAGTTGTTAAATATTGGTAATTGTAATGTTGTGAATGTTTAATGGAAATTGAATCTATAAAAATTATGTAATATCATACTCTGACTCTCAATTTGGCATATGGGGGCAAGTGCCTCTGCAAATACAGCAATCGGTGCGTGCTGAAGGGGCTTGCCCCTTAGGATGCCACATCGATACACCCAACTATCGTTGTGTGATGAAGGGGCTTGCTCCTTAGGATTCTGCATTGATAGATGGGCGGTAGACTGTGCTAAGAAGAGGTTTTTAAAGTCGCCCGCCGACCTTCCACTTAGAAATACACCATCCTGTAATATCACAACCGTCCCTTTTGCAATGGACGGTTGTGATATTATGGGAGGGTGCATCTTGTGTGAAGGATAGCCGTTGGCATTTATCGATACTTCAATTTTTCATGGTTATTGTGATTACTTTATCATATTGGATGACATGTATTTGATTTGACATGTACCGTACTAACATTAATTGTATATTTTTTTTTGTACCAGTTACTCTTTTGTAATTGTTGGTGGACATGATGTTGTAACTCATTTGTATGTGTGTGTGTGTGTGTGTGTGTGTGTGTGTGTGTGTGTGTGTGTGTGTGTGTTATTAGTTGTTAAATATTGGTAATTGTAATGTTGTGAATGTTTAATGAAAGTTGAAGCTATAAAAATTATGTGATATCATACTCTGACTCTCAATTTTACATGGTTATTGTGATTATTTTATCATATTGGATGACATATATTTGATTTGACATGTACCATACTAACATTAATTGCATATTTTTGTTTGTATGTGTGTTGTTGTATTCAGTTTGTATTTTGCATGGGGAAAATGAATACACGAAGTGTAGTTCCTACGAATCCCGTAGGGATAACATTAACAACTCCCAAATTCCAAAGGGAGGAATTTTTTAGGAGGTCCACATTTGTGGTGTTTTATAGACCATCATCAACAGTCAAAGCTGCCGAAGCCAGAAATTGCAACGATGGTTAAGGCCCTACTCAATTTGCTGGAAACTTCTGTCATTTATTTATCTAAGTTCCATAGTATAGGGCCACATTCGCGAGGATATGGTCTAGCGTATGACATGATGGAGGATGCCCAGAAGTACGAGCCTCCACAAAAGCTGAGAAAGATGGGAGTTCCGGTTATAAAACCGGCGATAGATCCAAAAAATCGTGCAAATAAGATTGCACATGGAAGCAACTACAAGTTTGCTGCTAAGAACAAAAAAAAATAGTTACGGTTTTTTAGGTTTTGTTCTAAAAAATTTATGATGTGTTTGAGAAAAACCTATATAAATATTTAATTTTTGTCGAATGTCGATTCACCAACATAAACATATTTTGTTTTGTTGTTCGAATATATTCTTCATTAAATATGTTTTCCTTAGTTTTAATACGTGTTTCTATGGGTTATAGTTTTTAAAATTACCAATGTTTAGATATTTGTATAGCAAGTTTAGATTAATAAAATTCATTTTTGTTAAAATTATATTTTGGTAGGAAATGTGTAATGGTAACGATTTTCTAATGCACTAACTATGGGATTATCATCATTTGTCCGAATTTAGGATTGTATTGGTGCAATTATCATTTCCCATCATTTATTTATGTGTAAAGAGTGTTGTTTTATGAGTTTAACTCGTATACAGATGCACCTGTAGCCAACTTAATATACATAATATAGAAAACCAATATTGTTTGAAAAGGAGTTAATTCTAGAGAACTCGAGTGCTCATTGAAGCATGTAATTTAAATACTAGATATACATTACAATGGTTATTTAGTGAATAAACTATAACAATTATTAGAATGTCGTTCGTAATACTATAGGCTATAACAATTATTGGAATGTCGTTCGCAATACTGTAATTAATCAAATGTTTATAGATACTGATATTGCAAGTAGACTGAACTCTGTCTATTCATAATATACTAATCAATTTATTAAGTGATTTATTCAAATTTAATATTTACCCATTACATTTATAAACTCCTAATTATCGGAAAACATATCTTAAAAAAAATGTAACTTGTGTTTGTATTAATTAAATGTTAGCAATATAAAGTTATCTATTCAAAAAATGAGTGGAATGGACCCAAACTCGTGATTACGATTATAATATATTCCAAAATTTATTTGCACTTTAGTCTAACATACGAAATACGAAGTTTTAGTATTGTAAGGAAGTTTTAGTTTTAGTAGTCAAAGTACTAACTCCGTTGACTCTCTAATAAGAAATCATTATTAATGAACAGTCTCAGGAGCATATGTTATAGTGCCTTGTCATATGTTAAATTACAGATGTTTGTATTGAAAAAGTCAAATTAGAAGTGTTCATTCTATTTTTTAAATGTTTGCTTACGATATATTGTTGTCCATTGTAAAGGTGAACATGGTTGAAATTTAGAGATTGTAAATTCATGGAGTGTCGAATACCTCCGAAAATCTAGCATGTTCATCATTCATATTATATGGCCATCACGGAAGCAAGATAGTAGAAAGAGGTACAATTGTCGGAAATGCCAGTACGACTATCCACCAGGCTGAGTATAGGGCATTGATATTGGGTCTTGAGGAAGCGATATGCCACGATGTTTGAAACATTTGTGTGTTTTCTCATGATATGCTTGTTGTGAAACAAATGACTGGTGTATACCAATGTAACAATGTAAATCTTTCAATTCTTCAAGTTCAAGTGCTAGAGATTATATCTCGCATTGCGAAATGTTCATACGTGCATGTAAAAGTTAACAGAGGTAGGTTGGATGTTATGTCAAGTGTCTAGGGGACACTATAAACCAAGAAGTGGTAGCTTTGCTAGCACTTTCCATGGAAGACATTTTCATATGATATATGTGTATTTCCTTTTTGTGTAATGGTAGACATACATTATTTATTAGATTGTGAATAACTAATATTATGTGAATTGTCTCTAGCATATATATTATATATTTTGTGGATAATATGATGTTACATCATATAGTGTTGGTTGATAAACTGGGCATTTTTTATACATCATGCTTTATCCTATAATATCTTTTAACACACTTGCAATTCACATTTCATGTTTAGTTCGGAAACATCTAGAGTCAATTATCCAGTTTTGAAAAAAAGAATGTGTGCGGCTAATTTCGTCACAAATCGTTTATTGTGCACGACTTTCTCAATATGAATGCAAAATACAAATAAATAAGTTTGTGCACCATTTGTTTCAGTTTAACTTTTTTTTACAATGCGTCACTTCAACGATGGTTATGACAACAAACATGAACAAAACATGTGGAAGCTCGGCGACATGGGCCAATCCATGTTCACAATCCATTCTTATGTTTTCGGGGAAGACATAAATAATGAGACGGTAATATATAACTTTGTGAACATTAATTGTTTGTCCTAGTAACAATTATGTCATTTGTTGAGATAACAATTATGAAATTGATGTCTTTTCATACAGGTTTCTTCACATTTCATGATGATAATATATGAATATGTGAACATTACTTTATTTGTAAAATACTTAATATTTTATGTCGGGCTAATAGTTATGCACTTAGACTCCGTAGATACAAGTACCTTCACATAACATGGTGCGTACACGTTTTGCAAGCGTCATAAAGGAAGCAAAGGGAGATGATCCTCCAATAGTTGATGACGATACGACAGCTGGTCCTTTGGAGCCCATTTGCTTAGATATTCGTGAGCCACCCATAGAATATAAAACTAAATATGTTAATGGTCATATTCGTTATGTCTGTCAGCATGGATTGTGTGCTGATAGTGGGGATGTTAGGTTTTCTAAGTTGCATAGACTAAATAGACATCACCAAGTAAAACACAATCTTCCCTCCGTTGAACCTCGTAAGCATGGCCGTAAGCATACGGGGAAATGAACACCTATCTCTCAAGATAGAAGCAGGGCATATGTGCAAAAGAGGGAGGCGGATGTGAACTACGTCCTAAGGCAACGATTCTACTTGCAGTGGAGGAGGGTTATTGACCGTGTTTGCAGAAAAGAATGCAAATATCGATTTGAGGAGTTGAGTGGAGAAAGAAAGAGGGAGGTGGATGATGCAATGTGTGCCTATGATTCAACAGAGATGAGAAAGGTGAGAGAGGAGCATTGGTTGAGAGTGAGAGGAAATAAAAACTCAAATATCATAACAGAGGTAAATTTAAGATTGGTATAGAAATTTAAATATGATGCTAGGTTGGAAATCAAAAACTTGATATTCTGTCATGCACAGGAAGCTAGAGAAGAGGGTGGAACAAGTAGCAAAAATGTTGATGCCCCTACGAATGATAATGTAAGAAATTATTGGTCTTTCATAAGTAAAGATACAATGTAGTTTTTGTGTATTTTTATACATACTAACTATATGCGTGCATAGGATTATGACATTCCCTTGTGCCAACTCTTACACCGACAGAGACTGGCGATTCGTAGTGTGAAATAGAGAGAGGTAAAAAAACACTTAACTAGCTCTTGAAAAATGTATGTTGCCTTATGTTGTTGATACTTTGATTGTCATGATGGCTCGATTGTTATAGGTGGACGTTTGCGATAAGATGCCCCCTTCTCAATCAACCTGTGGTCTCGATCTTATTGGAGAGATAGCTTCAGTTGAGGTAAGAAAGGCCGAGATGAAAAATATCAGTGTTGAAACTTCTTTTCCAGTCGAGGAGAGAGAGGGTTATGACAAGAGGCACAGGGAGAGGGACACAAACACCATTGTTGGTAGTACGAGCTAGGGTGGAACTGGACTGGTAAGTTATTGAATGTTCTCATTTGTTTTTTTGTATTCTTTTTTGGTGAAATTAAGAAAAAGTTATTAATGCAATTGAGATTGTCATTATTATAGGTTTTTCCTTGTGGGACCAAAGTCAGGTTAATGTCAGATAATATGGTTGTCGCGAGAGGAGTGGTTTGTGATAGTACCCTGCACACGAAGTGTCATGGCATCACACTCCCCAAATTTACTGTCAAAGTGATTATTTTCGAGGCCATTGTTCCCACTGCTCCATTGCCCTACCCTAATACATTTGCAAACACTTTGGCACAATGTGTCAAAGGGTTTGCTATTTGGGATCTTAGTGATATCAGAATTGACACTCCTAAAGAGGTGAGTACTTAGACATTTTGGATGAATGATATAATTTAATTATGTGTTTAACTGAGAGATTCATCTACATTCAATTATTTACTACATGGTTGGCTCTCAGAATGATGCGATACACACTAAGACAACGTGCCATACTCGAATAAAGACATCGGATGAGCCACCCATTCTTGGCATCACGCCAAATTCAGTTCATAGAAATGAGAAGAAACGTATTAGATTTTATGATGGGCTATTGTCTGTTGCTAACACTAGGAAACGAAGGAGATGAAAACACCGTGTAGAACATTGATTGTGAGGAGTCGGATTAGTATATATGTGTATATGACGATGATATTACTTTAATGTGTTTGAGGTTTATGACTTAGTACTGCATTATTGATATATTGAATATGGTTTGTGGTTATGGGTTACATAGAGTTATCCATTTACGATATGTTTATAATGCATTAGATTGTTTTTATGATTGTTATGTGACATTCCATTACTGTATAAATGATGATGTTGTCACTATGTATATGGTTGATGTATTAATGTGACTATGGATTGTGGATTACATTTTTTGGTATGTGTTTACATAGTTGAGTTCTTATTCCTTGTATGCCTGCTTGGGTTTGACGTGTTCAGTAATTATCGTTACATAGTTACGTTCTACATCCATGTATGCGTACTTGGGTTTGATGTGGTTATGAAACTTTCATATATATTTCAATATTTTGTTACGTATAAGTTAAGTGCATTATTTCTTTTCTAATTATGTTTGAATGGTAACAAATAATAATCGATTGTTATAATATAGGTTTATTTAGATGGCAAGACTAAAGAAGACTGGAAAGCGCAAGGCTGTGCCAGTGCAAGAACCAATTGACCATGAATCATTCGATAGTGACACTTATCCATACAAAAAGAAAGCAAATAACTCTACAAACAAAGATGTCGATGCTACACAAGAAGACGTGCCTTCCCCATCAGATTGTATGGAGTTAGAAATGAAACTTGTAACAAAGAAGACAAAGATATATCAAAACCAGTGTGAAAGCTTTGCACTAGAAAATTTATATTTTACGAAAAAAACAAGGAAATATTGGATGAAATACGAGATATTGCCTCAAGGCAGATGGAGTTGGAGGTCGAGGTTCAAGAGTTAGAACTGGAAATTAAGAATTGGGAGACAATGCGTGAAGTGGAAAAAAAAAAGTGATTGTAAATCATGTAGCCAACTTTAATAACATTCTTAAAACACATGAAGATCATAAAGAAGTATGTAAGAATATGTACATGCAGGCTAAGGTGGCATTTGATGAAAAAACAACACGCACTGGTGGCTTAGAAAATAATAACAAATGAATATTCCAGTCATAGAACTTTTATATTTCGCTTACATATTTGTCAAGTTTTACTTATATATTAGACATATATGTATAGATATTGATTATGTGGTATGCAACAAATTAGTTATATTTGATGAATCTTGCCTTTGTAGCATAATAGATGATATGGATAGACGTACGTGATTTTACACTAATATGGTTGTTTTTCGTTTGATGTTATGATGTGCACATTAATTAGTATTTAGATCATGTATTTCAATTGTTATATCTGGTATGCGATGTGATGAATGAGGAAGAGTAATACACCGTGTGATTAGAAGAAAATTGTATATATGTGAGATGAGGTTGTTACTTTATTTTGTTCGATGTTTACGATTTAATATTTCATTCTTGTTAAATTGAATTTGGTTTGGGGGTCTGTTTATAGCACATTAGATGGTTTTTATTCTTGTTGTGACATTTCATTTATTGCATATATAATGATGTTGTGATTGTGTATATGGTTAATGTATTAATGTGACTATGAATGAGGATTACAGTAAATGGTATATGGTTACTTTGTTGGGTTCTACTTCCGTGTACGATATATGGTTACAATTACGTTTGAATGTTAACAAATAATAATTGGTTTTTTAAATACAGGTTTAATTAGATGATGAGAAAAAATAAGGTTGGAAAGCGCAAGGCCTCACTAGTGCCGGAACCAAAAGACTATGCGAAATTCAATAGTCCCAGTACTAATGTTTTAGGAAAGACTGAAGAGAGCACCTCAAACGAAAATTTTGAAGTTGGACACGAAGATGAGTCATCCCCGTCAGTTCGCATGGAAGTAGAATTGAAACTTGCAAAGAGCAAGGCAAATTTTTATAAAACTGAGAGTGAAAGACTTAGACTGCAATATGTAAAATTTTCAAAGATAAATAAGGAATTATTGGACCAATTACTAGTTGCTTCCTCGAAGAAGATGGAGTTGGAGCTTGAGGTTCTAGAGTTGGAATTAGAAATTAAGAATTGGGAGACAACAACAACGTATTACATGGATCAACAACGTACATTGATAAAGATCCTATACGCACACTAAAATATGACATTGTATTTTTTTATATTAAACTGAGTATCTTCTATAAGACTAATGTGTTGGATTGTCGTTATTAGGGATGACAACAAAATACGTTGTTGTAATCAAAGGAGGAGTGAATAAATTGGAAATTATTCAAAAATAATTGAATGAAATCATTTGAATAAAGTCATAAAACTATGTGTTATAAAACAAGCATTGAAAATGCATGTTTTTGATGTAACAATGTAGTACGTGGAACAATAAACTACTTTGATATATATCATGTATGCTCATAAAATTTTGACATTGCAGTTTGAAACAATATAATGAATATTGTTTATAATAATAATGCATTGAGTCATCATTATTAGGGGTAACAACGTAATCTATTGTTGAATTGTTGTAGTAAAAGTATAGGGCAATGTATTAGAAATTATTCCAAAATAATGAAATGAAATCAATTTGATTATATTCCTCACACTATGCATAGCAAAATGAATATCCAAAATACAAGTTTCATAGGTAACAGCGTATTAGGTATAGAAAGCATGCTACTTTGACACAATGCATATACTCACACCTTTAATTGACACTATAGTTTAATAAAGTATATAGAGGATAGTTTGTAATTAAAGTGCATTGTATAAGCATTCTCAAGGTTAACAACATTATACGTTGTTGATATGTAGTAACAATATCAAAAATTAAATATAACACTACAAACTTAAAATTAAACACAGTTTCATAAAGAGATTACAAGGCAGTGACAAATCTGGTGAGGGATAGGATTATCCTAAAATTACATCACCACTTCCTACTGAGATTTCATAAAAAATGATATGATACTATACAGACATCTGAACATAAATAAATGGCATTGAAAGATCTTGTGAGAACTTCAATCTGGACATTTCTCTAATCTTCATCGTAATAAGTCCTGTTACTCTTAAATTCACCATTTTAGCTCATTGGGAGCTAATTTATGCTCTTCTATAAAAAAAAATTTAATCATTGTCCCCTCGTTCTTGTCCTTCAGTTATTATAATGAAACCTTTGAAATAACCAGCTACAATCTTCGAACCATGGGAAAGTTTAATATTCAAATATTTTTACAAACCGTAGAATTATTATCCCCATCTCCACATCATTTACCATCTGCAAAAATAATTCAACAAACCATGTCATGTTCTAAATAAGAAAGTCATCCGTGAAATGTGAAGTGTCTTACCGAGAATCAGTCATATTCAATGGCAATGTTTGCCGAATCCAAAGAGCCAATCACTTGCTCCATCGTCGTTGAACAATATCTTGGAGGCAAATGTAATGGTACTTTATAAAACCCAACTTCCTCTTCTTGCTTTTTTAATATGATAATATCCAGTAATCCTTCAAGAAAACAAGGGAAAATGAAGCTATGAACGGGATATAAGGAAAATGGAATTGATATGGGGGGAAATTTAAAATTTGAATCAGGAATTTATTATCTGATAGGTAATGATTTGACTCATTTGATGGCCCACATAACCACAACAATTAATGATTTGACAAGACAGTCACACCAATGCATAGTCACACCAATGAATAGTCACATAAACGAAGATGTAGAAATTGAAATGACAATTCTAACAACTCTAACAATTCTCTTTTGTTCAAAAAATAATCTTATATTAGATTGGTTAGTAAAATTGGGCTTTATAAACATATAAACCTCAATATACCATGATCCTTATATATGGGGTCATAATATACTATGATACTTATGACGATAAAATCACACCACAATAGAAATGAAAATGCATATTACAGTTGCTTCCATGAATGTAAAAAACATCATCTATCATCTTACTCACTCGTGTAGCACATAAACGTTGACATATTTATCTAGACTAAAGTGGAAATTATAAGATTTCACTCTTCATGTTCTTTCCATATTTGTTGCCTAAACAAAAACATTATTATATAAACTAACATTATCTCAAGGAGTTAACTAATTCTTAAATAACATGCTACAAATAAGATGGAGTGATAATGTTTATGTCCAACTTTATATCTTTTTTTCTAAACAAAAGAATCCCAAAGTGACTAACGAGATGTACACGTTCTAAGACAATCTCTTTCTATGGACTTGGGGTCCATGATCTCTATAGCATAACAACCTTAAAGATGTTTCCTAACCTATGTTACCAAGGACGAGAAACAAGAAACATGATGGAAACAATAACATGACAGAAAGCAAGGATTGGTGGAGGTTACAAAAGAAATGGCTTTTAATACAAACATATATATACAATAAACTATGTTCTCACCCAAAATATAGGTGTTTGTCTCTTTTTTGTCAAAACTTTGACCAATTTCTATTGCATGCTATGTTCTTTTCTCAAGATGTGTAATTATTTAATATTTATTAAACTATTATATCTATAAAATAAAAGGTTGATTGTCGAGAAATCCAATGGACAATAATTCACCATTCAAATAAAAAAATATTTCTATATTGATTGATTGACTTGGTCTCCAATAACATATAAACATCATTATTTCATGATAATTATGCTAATAAAAATAACTTCATAATTGAAGTGGCCCTATCAATAACATAATAGTTGAATGATTAATTTTTATGACTCTAAAAATCCCCTTGCTCATCCTCACCCCTAATTCTTCAACTAAATAACAAATATTTATGATATTAAGCAAGTTCCTTAATTAAAAATATTAGATTAAAAATTATAAATACAAATAAAATGAAATAAAACTACCTCCTTCTAAAAATAAAAAAATCAAATAAAATACAATAAAAGTGTTTAAAACCTAATAAATGAAAAACAATCAAATAAAATACAATAAAAGTGTTTAAAACCTAATAAATGAAAAACAGCAAATGTATTTTCATTAAAAAAAAATATTATAAAGGTTTTACTTAAAAACAGTAATCGAAATGTACGTGCATCAAATAATAATATTGTGTATTCCTCAAAATATTGTTTACTGAGAGAGACACGGATTCTTTTGGACTATCTACAACAAAAGTCAAGACCATCAAGTGAAATATTTATACAATAGATGGTAACATGTGAAGGTACACAAACTGCTCGACAAAATGCTTGATCCAAATATTATTGGATATGCAACAAATGGGTTTGTTGAAGCATTCGAGCTATTTTTCCAAATGCAACCAACATTTGTCTAACATGAATAGTTCACCTTCTGTAGCATACTCGTAATCTCTATCCAAATAAGATCTTTGAAACATTTTGAGAATGTGCTTCTCACCATTCTACTTGCAGAGAATGACTCATTTGAGGAAATAGGTAATAACCTAGTAAAATGATAATCCTGAACTAATATTTTTCACTTGATGGACTTGACTTTTGTTGTAGATAGTGCCAATGCAAATGGAAACAGAGTTTCCCTTCTGTTTAAATATTTCACTTGATAATCTTGAATGTTGTTGTGATAGATAGTGCGAATGTAAATGGAAACAGATTTTCCCTTCTGTTTAAAGAGTACAAAATATATGCTGGATGTAGAATTTCAGTTGACTGCCTCTTTTTTTCTCGAACATAAATTCATCTTGACTGGAAGAGAGGAAGTTACGATCTGTATCCAATCTTGATCACAACCTGAAGTAATATGTATAATTTTGGTCTTAGTTATAACACAATACATTGTAGTTACTAGTATTCATTACAATATAATTAGGTGTGCTTGAATGAATGGCTGCTTTTGGCCTCTGGATTTAGTGTATCCCATGTCTTCTGAATTAAACATATTATATCTTTTATGAAGTCTTTTGAAACATCCCTTCATAATCACTTCTTTGAAAATTTGGAGGAAGCAATGATTTTGTTGGGAACCTATTTTGTAATGTATTGTCAAAAGGATTAATGGAACAACTACCACTAACTCACGACTCATTAATTTAAGGGAATATTTTGAATCTTGTTCAGTGATTTAACACATTGAAGAATTTCTACAACATTTGTTTGTGCTCCTCTTTGGTAGAAACATTTGTCAATCCAGTACAAGGCTTTGATGGTTGTTAGTCAATCATTAATGTATTTAGTTCAGTTATGGTGTAAAAGTTTGATGTGATGACCCTGAATCAAGACAATTTCACGAGTCAAATTGTTTTATCTTAATAGAAGTGAAAGACTATAAATTATCTTCGCAATAGAACTAGGATTATTCGTACCAACCAATATTTTTCTAGGTATCTGCTTTTATATTTAGTAGTCAAACCATCATCAAATATTTTCTTAACTTGTTTCTTCTTATTCTAGGATGGTAATTATAGGTTAATTTAGGTCCATTCTATGGTTCTTAAATTCAAGGTGTAAAGACCATATTTTTTCAGATTTATTAGTCAAAACCTAAACAAATTGTTCTATAAGATTTTTCTCTCTTTTCTAGGTTGGTAATTAAAGGTTAACTTAGGTCTTACAAGTAACAAACCATAAGTAGATCATTGTTTAATGGTTTTTGTTCAAGGTGTGCAACTATAGTTTTTTGTTTGATTTCTTTAAAGGTAAATAATGATAGCCAAAACTATAGATAGTCACCGACAGTTTCATTTCATTTTCTCGAAGATATTAAGGTGCCAATGAGTATCATTATAAATCTCTATTGGAGTTGCAATTTTATATTGAGGATGCATTTTACTTTCATCTCTATTTGAACCAAGCACTTTAATTTCATTTGTGCATCTTAAATATATACAACAACATATTAGGTGATGAATATAAAACAATTTTTAGTTTCTTCGACATAAAAAAAGTGGCGGAAGTCTAATGTTATGTTATGAATTTGTTAGATTACATTTTTTCTCAGTATGATTAATGAACAATATACCCTTTTCCTTTTAAACACATTTTTGTCAATGTGCTATTTTCAGTCTATATATAATAGATAATCTATTAAATTTGCATATATATGGTGTGGAGTCTTTTGAGAGTGTTATTTTATTTGGAGGGAATCTTGGTAAGAAATGACTAAACTTTTTCTTAACTATGGTTTTATGTGATTTGTTGGTGTTATTTGCTATATGAATTAATGAGGTTAATTTTTAATATGTATTATATAATTTATCTAATAAACATGAACGAATATGTTTTTAAAATTTCCTTATTGCTTTAGTGCTCGTAGAGAAAATTTAATATTGATTTATCTTTGCAATGCTACATGTAAGTGTGAAAAGCCATGCTTAATGATTCTATTTCCATAAAGAGCGATTTGCACTCTTACCATGATATGAAGAATACATTTACTTCTTGTCTTGGTTTCACATTTCTGCTGAATTTGACATATTATAAAGATATGTTTGTTGTGAGTGATGCTGATATTTTTGAATAGAAAAAGAAATGGCCACCATTTCTCTTGATTCACATAAGGAGGATGTTTATATCCATCTAAGAGTGAATATTGCACTCTATGAGTGATACTAATAATGATTTTTACTCTTGTTTTGTGCATTTAGATTTAACGATTATATGTCATAAAAATTTCAATTTCAAAGGGTATTTGTATGCAACATGTATATGAAATATAAGTTTTCTTATGAAGTGATGAACTATAAGATATTGTTTGAACATCAATGTAGATTTTTTTTTGCTTCTATTTTTTGCTTGTATTATATACTCTCGTGTGTTGCACACTAGTTGTTTGCAGACATAATACATGACTACATACATGTTAGATCCTAAAAGGTTGTTTCTTAAATCTATCTCAATCTGCAACGTTCAAGTAAAAAATACCTTGTTACCACTACTTTGTACGATTCCATTTCTTTCAATTCATATTAAGATTGCATGTGTGGCATATGCGAAAATTATCATAAAGATTACTTCCATTGTTTGTGGTGGTGGTTTTCATGGCATTACCAATACTCCTTTGTTATGCATACATTTTTGTCATGTCTGCCTATCGACGTTTCCATTGCACACTTTCGGTGTAATTGCTAGTTTTAAACCTTATTATATTGCCGAAGGATTATACTCTAGAAATTTACATAGGATTCACTTTGAAATTTAATTTGGCCAATGCAAAAATTTGAAATGACATTTGATTTTATTATTTGTAAAGTTATATATGAAATATTTTTGGAATATTCATCAACCTTTTATTGAAGAATATTTCAATCGAATCAAAATCCTTGACTTTAAATATTTTGACTAACACTTCAAAGTTGAAAATATTAATTTTATCTCTTATTCTAATATTTAAAAAAATAAACAATTCAAAATAAATATTTGAGTGTTGTCTGAAACTTCACCATGACAATTAATTTGGTTGAGCATTTTAAATTTAACCAATGAAAAAATTTGAAATGACATGTGACTTTATCATTTGTAAAGTTATATATAAAATATTTTTGGAATACTCATTTATTGAAGAATACTCTAATCAAATAAAAATCCTCAACTTTAAATATTTTGATTGAGACTTCAATATTAAAAAGATTAATTTTATCTTTTATTCTAATATTTAAAAATAAATAAAAATTCAAAAGAAACATTTGAGTTTTGCCATGTGTAACAACTTTTAATTCTAAATATAGCATTGGATTAAGCATGGGTAGTGATAGAGTCCAAACAGAGCCATCGACTTATCTCCATATGTTACTCTATGGAGGTTGTTGTGAAGAGGCGGGTTCTCCAATTACATCAAGAAGCTTAAAGGCAACGACCCTCAACTGGCTATCGAATTTGGAAATTATTAGGATGGGGGATGTCTAAAAATTATGGGTATGGAGATTTTAGTCACTGAAGATTCTATAGTCGATGCCACATGTTTATCTATGGAAGGTCTCAAACTTTTAAAGATAAAACATGGTGTAGGTATGAAATCTCCACTTTCTTTGGCCCTGATGAGAGAATCCTCATGTTTGATGATGGTAATACAAGAAGTTACCTCACTGAGAGATGGAAAAATTCTTTTCTTCTGGTCGTGAAGTACCATACCTTAGAAGAAAAATTTAGAAAGAATTTTTCCTACCATTTGTCTATCCTCAACTACATGCATAGGAATCAATCCATTAGTCTTCCTTTATTTCTTTTTAGATCCCTTACTTCTTCTATCAGTGACTACCAAAATGAGAAAGTGGAAACTCCTTTAAATAATGGGTTGATTTTTCTTATGTATCAGAAAGGTAAACCTCTACCCCCACCCTAGCCACCTAATCACATGGAGGTGGACTTAGACAATGAAACCCTTGCTGGTCATATGAACTGCATGAAAAAAGGAGGGAAACAAGACAATCTGGGGTATAGCTATCATGGATTTATTAAAATCCCTTGTTCAATTATTTGGATGCATCTCTAGATGTAACTCCTAACATGTAGTGTCATTATGAGCATTGATATTAGAATGCTTGCAAAAATTATTAGGATCTTTACAAGTATTCAAAGTAATGGCAGCTTATTTACCTTTCCCTTTCCACTTAACTTTGCCACTTGTTTGTCCATGTTCCCTATTTACCTGATTTGTGAACTATTTTCCTTTAGCTATACTTCTCCTTTCTTCCTTTCATCATTTATGTAGTATGTCTGCACACATGCCTCATTGAGATCTTTTCACTTTATGGATATGAAGTTTCTTCGAAGGTGAGTGTGAAGTCCTCCTAAATACTTGTTCTAAATGTCCTCATCCTCAAAGTCCATATCAAGCAAAAAGGCTTGCCTCTAAAACTCCGTAGTATAGTCCTGAACACTTTTACCATTTCCTTCTCTAAAATATTGCCATTTAATCATCTGGTCGATCTTATGGCCAATAGGATAGAATTTAGTTCTAAGTAGTTCCATAAATCCCTCCCAAGTTACTGACAATAGGAAATTTCTTCTTTTCAAAAGTGGCTAGATGGGTTTCCCACCAGAGCATGACCTTTCATTTTAAGACATACAAAGGTAATCCTTTGTGCCACTGTGAGATTATGCACACTAAAGTAAAATTCTAGTTGCTTTAGGCATTTATCTAATAATTATGCATCTAATTGTCCTTCAAAGCTCCTAATTTAAACTTTAATTTCAACCTTAAAGGGAGCATGATTAGATTATACCTTTCCAACCAGAGCGTCTTCATCTTCGTGGCTCTTTCCTATGCCAAATTTCTCAGCCAACGCTTGAACCACTGAGTCCATGGAATTTTGTTTCATAGAAGCCTTCTTTTACAGATCTAAGATCTATTTTTGGTGTCTATACATTCTATTCATCATGGTCTCTAGCATCTTAATTCTACGGGCCAAGTTTTTTTCCTCCATTTGTCCCCACATTCTCTGTTTCCACTTTTTCGTAAAAATGTATGGATCGCAAGGTAAAGATTCTTCTCCTTTAGTCCTTTTCTTTGTCATATAAATCACAAGAACGAATACCACAATCTTGGATACTTGTTAGCTCTAATACAAAAATGGTCTATAAACTTTGTCTTTGAAATTTCATATATCACTATTTAATGTTGTTGTTCTACTTTCAATTAGAAAATGACATTTATAAGCTAGTGACTGAATTATCTTTGCTTAAAACCAAATATTATAGAGAGAGAGAGAGAGAGAGAGATGAATTTAAGAACAAAACACCAAGATTTTTTATCCTAGAAACTCCCAGTATGAGGGAAAACCAGTTAGGAAGGGAAATTACTCTTTTCTTCCCACTTATGTACTAGTCAATTCAAAATATCAAGATACCAAATTTTACAATAAGTTTAAAAGGAAATTGACAATGTCTCACACTTCCTCCTAAGTACTTGTTTGCTCTGTTCTCATCCCATTACTTCTACAAATTCAATTCCAGCACTAAGAATACTCTTGCACTTACTCCCATGAATAAAATTGTCTTCGATGAATCCAATTATCTTACTCCTCCATGTATGTATAGCCCTTCTCATATCCTCCCATGCATTGGAGAATGAGAAAGGTCATGAAAGGGAAGAGACACAGTCTGGAAAGTGGAAACTTCAAATTCGAGACTGTTCGCGCTCCATTTTATTTTTCTGTCAAAATTGATAGGACCGCCACCCTGTGTAAACTGGTGGTTACAAGACTTTCACCCTAGTAGGGGATGGTTATAGGACCACTTCCCTAACATGGGGTGTGTTTTCATGAAAATGTGTAATAAGGAAATTGTCAATTTCCAAACATGACAACTATACCCCTGTGCCAATTTTTTAATGTTTTACCCTTCTGAGGCACCCCATGTCTACCTAGTTAGTTATAATAAACTCCCAATTTATGTTAACACAACCCCCTATTTGATTTTAGGAGTTCTTGAAAAATGCTATCTCTGGGCAGTGTTGGGAAGGGCTATCACTAGCTTTCCTAGGACTGGAGCAACCCCATGGAGCAAAAAATAAAAGCCAAACTAGAAATGAAAGTGAGTAAAATTCCTTAGGACATTATGGAATTGATTCAGGAAGATTAAAAAAGGACTAAGAGAATTTGGGGTAGTTTCACCCAAAATTAGGGTTCACAGGCCTAGGGCACTATACAAGCCAAAATAGTAGTTGAAATTTCGAAGGTGATTCTGGGAGCTCCAAATGGATTTATGAGAAAACAAAACATCGTTAGAAAGGGAATTCCAATCCCATACAAGATGGTGAAATTATTTTTTCACAACACTTTTGCGCAATGGATCTACAAGCAATTTATTATTATGCATAGGTGGAGTACTAGATAAAAAATCCAATTTTTTAGGAATCAAATGGAGGAATAAGGACTTGATAACCCCACCATTGGATTCATGAGGATATTTCCAGCCAATATCATATAACATTTAATCAAACAAGTCCATAAGGAGCTCAAGCTATCATCGTTTCAAGTTGCCCTCTTGGAGTGAGTTTGGGAGTTGGTCAAATTTTGGAAGGACATTGTGTCATCTCTAAGGAGTCTCACACAATTTTATGTCCCTCACATCCCTCAAGGTCAGGGGACATAAATACTGGGAAAATATTCCTAGCCCCCATAATCCCTTTGGACCCTCATGCAACCTCTAAGATCGCAAGTTCAGCCCTCAGGTGCTTACAGGAGCTCAAAGCCTTCACTATTGGATCTTTGCCACATGTCATCGCCTTGTGCATCATGAAATTGATGTCCTTCATTTACCTTTGAGGTAAGTGACATTAGACATGAAAAAATGTGCCCATCCCCTAAGGAGACTCCTGGTCACCCATGTGACCTCTTAAAAAGTGAATTTCCAGCCCCTACGTGTTTATCAAGCCTTAATTCTCAATCGTAAGATCGTTGCCCTACGTTTCATCACCTAGTGTGCCATGAAAAACTGATGTACCTTTTAGTTTAGGCACATAAATGTTTTGAAAATGTGCCTAGCCCCTCCATGATCCCTCAAGGTCCCTCATGTGACCAGCTTCCCATCCCCTCAAAGCTTTAAAGCTATTTTTTTGCTTTAATCCCCTGCCGTCGGATCTCCTAACATATATGTGTCAAACTGAGGCGTGCTATGAAAATTGATGCCCCTAACATATATTTTAGGTGACGTAAGTTAGGGACATAAAAATTTTCCTCTCTCCATGCCTTTTAAATTTTTCAAATTTTAAATTCCCTCCTGCTTCTAACATCTAACATCAAGAATTCTCATGCACAGCTTCCTCTATAAACTCCTCTGCAAATCCCTACAACCATTCTACCATTGTCAAAGCTCAAACCATCTCCCACCAAAGAAATAAAATACTCTTTCCCATGGTGATATAAAGGTCTCAGAATAATATTTCATCGAGATAAGGAGAAAAAACAAAGACTAGAGAAGAAGAATAGTGAAAATCCCCATTGCCGCAAAATCAAATTTTGAAAAAAATCTTACAAACAGATGCACGGATTGATGAAACATTTTTTTTTTGTTCATTCCTCATATTAAAAAGAATCAGAAACATATGTTCCATACCCTCCTCTTGCAGCATAAAAAATTCACAGTGAAGAAATCCTCTTTCCCGGCCCAATGGAGAAAAAGTTGGATTTCCTGTCAAACCGACAGTCGGATCGAAAGAAGATTTCACTAGAAGAATAAGAAGTAAAAAAATCATATTAAAAACATGATTTCCATCACAAATAGAGGAGAAAACCACACCTAAAATATTTAAGTTCCATTAATGGTTGTCATGTCTAGAAGTGTTGCTAGGTCAGAAATGTAAAAGTTTAAAATCTCCCTAAACTATTAAACAGGTAGGTCTAAGATTTCATAGGGGCGATATTGGGAAAAAAACACAATATCAAAAGACTTCGTTTCACACCAATCTAACCTCTAGAAGCCCACTTCTTAAAAATAATAGGTCTTTTGTATAAGGGTACTGCTATCTTGGGAAAGTCGTCAACAGAAAAACCTGTGAGGGGGGACGCTGAACACAGAAGACGCACTGCAGCTGAGAATTCATCAAAATGGGAATTTTTGTCCAATTATGACACACTTACTAAAAAATAGTAAGTGGTCTCGCGAGCACCTACCAAAAATAGATAAATATTTCCAAAAGTGGGAGGAGCACATAAGGAAGGATATTCTCAATAACCACAACCAGTTAAGGATCAAAGGGGCCGATTTTTCACACTGCTAAAAATAGTTTCTTTTTCAGCACTTACTAATAATAACAAGTCATCCTAAAATGGCGAATTTCATGGAGGGAGCATTCTGGGAGTTGAAAATTCATGCTACCATCAAAAGTTGGAGACCAGTGAGGGAAAATATCAACACTTGCCAAAAATAGTTTCCCTTTCCAAATACAATAAGTGTCGAGAAACAATGAAATTCATATTCACGAAGGGGAGGACCAACGAATTCTCTATCTTTATGGATCTCAACAGTGTCCTTCAAAACTCGTTTCATGATTCAATCAGTATGTACAAGTTGGAATTCAAAATCAAACTTCTTCATACTATTCATCATGATCATGTCCAAATCAACTACACAATGTGGCACTGTTGCAAGGGATCAAGGCAGTGTTTATTCCAAAGCTTCAATATTTCTAGAAGGGATATCCATGTTTGATGCTCCCAGTCACCAATAGAATCATTTGACAACACTTATCTCATGGCGTTCATGAATCATCTAAAGGAAGCCCCTTGTGGTATAATACGTACAAGGATTCCAGTTTCACTACATTGGAGAATTACATGGTTCAGGTTATAGGTATATTGCATAAAGGGTGGAATTTACGGTCATCGGTGAAACAAGCCCATTCAACCTGACATGATCAATTCTAAGCTCCTATATCTTAAGATTTGATGTTCATGGTCATCAGAGAAGTCATTTGACAAGATTTTTTAAACACTCATTCCAAAGCTTTTGTAAGCCAATTTGAAGAAGTTCTCTGGAGGTGGCAGATTCAGAGATTAAAATTCTCACTCCATTTGAGTTTTCAATCAACAAGGATCTACAAAATTCATCAGGGGTGACATCCTTTCTTTTTCTCCTCCTCCTTCTTCCCCCCAAACATTTTCTCTCATCCATGTTCTAATTTTGCATTGGGGTTTGCACTTTTTAATATGTCTTAAAGTGACTTTAGAGACATGATGTAAAATTTAAGTTACCTTATTTTTATAAAAGGGGATTAATATTTAAATAGGAATATGAATAGTCTAAAGTCAAAATGAGGAATATGAAAGAACATCAGGAAGATGAGGAGTTAGGTCTAGCACTATAAATTGTATTGAGCTCTTCATTCCAAAGGCCCATTTTAATTATGAAATTCTTCTATATGGTTGTATTCTTGTAAGTTCATGAGAGATATTTTTCTCACTTGTGAGTGAAATGAGTTAGCCACTTTTCCCCTATTCTCAATGTCTTCCATTCTCATACTATGCATAACTTATGCTTGAGCATAAATATAAGAAGAAGGAGTTTCGAACCTTTTTTGACTATGGGGTTTACTGATACTTTGTATCCATTAAATTCTAATTGGTCTTGTTGCTATTTGCAATATTTTTTCTTCCTAATTTTATTACATGTGATGAAGTTTTTAACTAGTGTGTGTAAGAATCTAATTTTATACCTACAACATTAGCTCCCATACCTCATATCCTCACTCCCTTTCTGATGATAAATCTCTAGATTTGCATAAATAAATTAAGCAATAATTAATTAAAATCAACACATGAAATGAAAACTACAGAAGATAGAAATCAAATGTAAATAGAATGGAGCAATTTCTATTGAATATGAGAGGGAATTTTATACAATTGCTTGCTCCTAAAATCATGGAGTCAAGTCTTATCATTTTATCCCCATATCTCTCCTTTATTCCCTAGTCTTACACTCAATCCCAAGATATTCTCACACATTTCTATCTCTATGAGTTGTGCATGACAACTAATTGTGCACACTCATATATTATTTTATAAATATTAAAAACTATTACTACCAAATAACCCAAACCACTCATAAGTGTTCACACTGTGAAAAATATTTTAGTAACAGTCACCCCCTTAGTGTGAACATGGGGAAAACTATCTCCTATTCCTACTCATGATCTACAAAGAAATGAAGGTTTTCATTGAGTACCAACAACTCAAACAATATGAGGTTTTCAAAGAGAACCTCTAACTTAGAAAAATGATTTTCTAGTGGAACCAACCACTACATAGCAGCGTACATTATTTTACTCACATAATTGTTTCTAACTTAGAGGGATTACAAAACAGAAACTATGCTCATGTAGGAGATTTAAACAGGAATGTTACTTTTGTTCATTATTACAACATAAAGTAAACACACCACAAAAAAAAAGGTCACCAATACCATGAAGCAATCTCTTTGTTGGTGACTAACAAGAGATGTCAATTTGCCTCCATCCTCCATCGTGATGTTGCTAACTCAACCGAATTTGTCTTTGAGGATCATTTTACAATTATATTGGGTGTCAATTCAACCAATAATGCACCCTTACAATAGTAACCAACTTTATATTCAACCAAAATAATAAAGCATATCAGAGTTTTATTGCTGGAAATCACTCACTAATTTTTTACAAAATAATTAGAAATGTCAGAATTTTTTCTGCAATTTATCTTTAAATATGAAATGGGTTTTTTTAATATTTTGAAAAAAAATTCCCATAATACAAATAAACAAACCCAAAAAATTGCAAAAAAATTTGAATCTGGGTTTTTGCGAAAAACACAAATTACCATTCATTTTGTTTTAAGATCAGAATCCAGAAAATGGCTATGGAAGCTTTAAAACTCTCAGATCTGCATCCTTGAGGCCACAGTTTTGTCCTAAAATCACTCTCATAAATCTTCCTAACTTTCTATGATACCAGATGATGATAAATCTCTAGATTTGCATAAATAAATTAAGGAATACTTAATTAAAATCAACACATGAAATGAAAACTACAGAAGGTAAAAACCAAATGTAAATAGAATGGAGCAATTTCTATTGAATATGAGAGGGAATTTTTATACAATTGTTTGCTCCTAAAATCATGGAGTCAAGTCTTATCATTTTATCCCCATATATCTCCTTTATTCCCTAGTCTTACTCTCAATCCCAAGATATTCTCACACATTTCTATCTCTATGAGTTGTACATGACAACTAATTGTGCACACTCATATATTATTTTATAAATATTAAAAACTATTACCACCAAATAACCCAAACCACTCCTAATTTTTCACACTATGAACAATATTTCGGTAACACTTTCCCACTCTCCTAATGTTGGGCTTCAGATTTGCACTTTGAATGAAACCACAATCAAAGGACATCCAGTCCTTCCTCTTTAATGGGATAGGTTCCCTTATTGAAAGCAAGCAACAAACCTATATATAAATGTACAACTTTCAAAGCATGGAGTCCTAATACTTTGAAACATTTTAGGCCCAAAGATCATCAATACGAAAGTATAGAAGAATAAAGGAGACGAGGAAGGAAGAACACAACAATACTTTCAGGTAATATAGATGACAGAGTACAACCTTACACGTATTGAACCATGGAGTTGTAGAATAGAATCATTTACTTTTATAACCAATATAATTCCACAGACACAAAGTTCTAGAAATCATATAAACAAGAACACAAAGTTTCCTAAATTATAAAAGATGGATAATTCTTAAGTTTCAGACAAAGAAAGAAGAAAAGATGAGGAAGAAAAGGGGAAAATTTCTGTATTGATTACTTCGAATCTATGATGTTTACAGAGTCTCAGGATCCAATGATTTACAATGATCCAAACGCGGATTTTATAGATCAAGCCCCGAGAGAAGAAGAAGAAGGGGAGGGAAAACAAATTGGAAATTCAAACGTTAAACATCAATGCTCCTGCAAATTCACACATAATCTGCCAGACCTGGTTCCCCATGCTTGTTTGGCGCGTTAGAGAAGATAGCCGACCAAAATCCATAACCATACCGGTAGTGGAAGCAGTCAGATCCCACACTAATGGAGTGGAAAACATTTTTTAGACTTTCACCCATCAGAACCTGCTAAACATAATATTTTATGTTTTCATGGTGAAATGACCATATGTGTCACGCCAAGATCATTCAAAACCATTTATAACTTTGAATTCAAGGCACTAGATCGGCCTTTGTAACTTTAAATACGGACCATTCACGTGTAAGAATGTGATTGAAGTGGGCGTTGGGGATTCTTATTTTTCCACGCGGGTGCGCGGGTCCGCTTTTTCCATCTGAAATTTTCCTCCAAAAGAACAAATTGCTGAAAATAACTCCCCAGCCCCGCCGGCCCGCCTTTTGGGAAATGCGAAGAAAATTCCCATCTGGTGATGACTAGACTTTAAAAAATGAGGGGAATTTTGGGGGTGACAACAACTGGCTCTTTCTGGGATGACTTGGTTTGGAACAAAAGGGACAAGGCAAGATCAAGAACCATAGAAAAACTTAGGGAAAGTAGACTAGTGCCTTATCCATTGGGCAAATAGAGTTAAAGGAAAAACCAATACAGAAGACAACACACATGCAATGGGAAAAGGAAACAAAAAGGAAAGAAAAAAACACAACACATAGCACACAGTGAGGGAAGAGGAAAGTAAACAAGCCAAAACAAGGAAAGAAAAAGAAAGAAGAGGATATTTATGGGGGAAAGAAGGAGGACTGCATGAAACTTACACAACTCTAGAGACAAGATGAGAAAAATAAGTACCTTTGTGGAATAACATGGTGAAAGTATGAGGCACCCGTGAATTGAAAATGAGTAGTTAGGCGTACCAGAATATTGTGGGAACACTATGTGGCTTGAAAAGAAAAATGGAGAAAATAAGACCATCCAGACAGTGATACTCCATACTAAAAATATTTGGTTCCTGTGAGTAACTGAATGTCTTCCTGAGGCTCCTCTTCTATGGATGGATAGTGCCATACAAAAACTTGTATGAATCTCGATTTCCTCCATACTGATTTTTACACACCACTGAACTCTGACAACTAGATCCATGAGAAAATCTAATCCCAATAGTGTCAACTTCTTGTTTTGATGGAATGATGCTAGCATATGAATGTAGATGACAATTATCACCATGGCACATCTCACGAGAAATGTAAAATTCCATTGAATTTTCCTTGTAACCATCTTCAAGAGAAATTTTAAAAAATTTATTGGATGGTTTACCATCAGGTGTAATTTTCACCATGTCTCTGAAAAACATACCTAATGTTTTGAAAAAATCAACACTTGATTCTAAAAGATCATGACTATTAGGTACAAGCTGCATGGCCGATTTGTCTTCATGATAAGTAGGGAATTGAAATGTTGTAAGATTAAGTAAAGATTGATCAACAACATCATCCTCTTCCCTTTGTTTGCACCCTGAAGGGTGAGTTGAGACAGGACTGTCATAGTTGTGAAGAAAATATTCCAGGCATGGCTCTCCATTTTCTAATTGTTCTAAAGGACTGCAAAAAGGCTCGTGTGTGCTAAACTCATCCACAAATATAACTAGTGATCTCATTTATTTCTTCTCCTTTAGGTACATGCACTTGTTCATCTTTGAGAGAACTTGAAACAACAAGGGGATGGTCTACAATGATCTTCATCTCAGTGCATTGAAATCCTTCAATCATAGGAGAGAGAGGAATATTTTCCACTTTGTTATGATGAACATCCACTTCCACCAGCGTAGGATCGTCATTTATTTTAAAACCAAAACATTTAACCTTGGTACATAACATATCTTCTATAGACTCTATTTCAGGTTGAAAGAAAGCCTCAATTTGTTTTTCTTCTTCACTATTTGAAGGAATATTAAATTGACATGCATCAGGTGAAGCAATAAGAAGACATTCATTGGTGGAGTTGAGATAATGCTGAGGAATGAATACCTGATCATGAGCAGCTTCTAGAACTTTAATGTTCTCCTCTTTGTTACAGGGTGTCTCAAATTCCTTGATTGAGTGTTCTTCAACTTGTTTGAAAAGTTGATGCAATGTTTATGAAAAAAATCTTGGATTTACACCTCTGTAGAAGTTTTACAGAAATTGAGCTTGTTATGGGCTGAGTGGAGCTTAAAAAAATTTAATAGGGAGATCTCCATCATCATCCTCCTCGCTGTCACTATCACTCATTGGTGATGTGAGCCAACAAGTGTTCCTCATTTTACCTTCATTCTTGGGAAGGTTCCTTTTCAAATTACCAGACATGATTAAATCATCTTCAACCCTGATAGCCAAATGTTGATCAACATCTAGAGTCGCAAGATTAGCTCTCCTTAGTGCGTAGATTACTTCAAGTAACTGAGCATTGAGGAAGAAGCACTTTTGGATTTGATCCAATGGATGAGTGTCCTATGGGATTTTATGAATGATCTTGTTGAATTTGGCCACAAATTCTCTCATAAGCTCAAATGGTTCTTTCTTGATATGAGAGATTTGAGCTAACAGAGCATGCACATCTTTAGCCAGTTTGAAATTCCGTTCAAAATGAGTCATCAGGGTGGCCCAATCAATAATTGACCTAGTAGGGAGATGATAGAACCAATAAACAACATTATCCTGTAGTGTCTCTACAAAGATTATGACAGAAACATCCTCGTACTCAATCCCAAGAATCCCACATGCAATGTTGAAGGCTGCAATGTGTTCATCTGGGTGTACCTTCCCATCACCTCAGAATTTAGAAAAACCTTTTCTACTACTCCTGGGTAGCTCATGCAATGGTTGAGGAAGAGCAAGAAGGTCCAATCAGTTTTCCCTAAGGAAAAGGGGCCACCATATTTGGAAGAAAAGGTTGAAGGGGAAATAAACCACCAGCAAGTACCAAAGCACCTAGATTAGGACTAACTTGATTCTGAGGAATTTTATTCCCAGAATTTCTATCTCTGGTAGGAGGAGCGCTTGCAGACTGGGTCCTTCAATTTCTTCTTGATGAAGGGAGAGAGAAGCCTTGTTGGTCCAGGAGTTGGAAATGAGGATTAACAATTCCAAGAGCCTTTTTACTTTGTGTATAACGTAGAGTTGCTAGATCAAAGAAATGATCAAATAGTTGTTATTTTATAAGGGATAAGGAAATATTCCCCAGCAGAGTCACCAAAAATTGTTGGGCTTCAGAGTTGCACTTTGAATGAAACCACAATCAAAGGAGAAGTCCTTCCTCTTTAATGGGGAGAGGTTCGCTTATTGAAAGAAAGAAACAAACTTATATACAAATTTATAACTTTCAAAGTGTGGAGTCCTGATACTTTGAAACGTTTTAGGCCCAAAGATCATCAATACGAAAGGATAGAAGAATAAAGGAGACAAGGAAGGAAGAACACAACAATAATTTCAGGTAATATAGATGACAGAGTGCAACCTTACACGTATTGAACCAGGGAGTTGCAAAATAGAATCATTTACTTTCATAACCAATACAATTCCACAGACAAAGTTCCAGAAATCATATAAACAAGAACACAAAGTTTCCTATTATAAAAGATGGATAGTTCTTAAGTTTCAGAAAAAGACAGAAGAAAAGCCGAGGAAGAAAAGGGGAAAAATTATGTATTGATTACTTTGAATCTATGACATTTAAAGAGTCTCAGGATCCAAGGATTTACAATGATCCAAGCTCAAATTTTATAGATCATGCCTCAAGAGAAGAAGAAGGGGAGGGAAAACAGATTGGAAAGTCAAACGTTAAACATTAGTGATCCTCTAAATTCACACATAATTTTCCAGATCTGGTTCCCCTTGCTTGTTTTATGTGTTAGAGAAGATGGCCGACCAAAACCCATAACCATACCGGTAGTGGAAGCAATCATCTCCCACACTAATGGAGTAGAAGACATGTTTTAGACTTTCACCCATCAAAACCTGCTAAACATAATATTTTATGTTTCCATGGTGAAATGACCAGGCGTCACACCAAGACTGTTAAAAACCATTTATAACTTTGAATTCTAGCCACTAGATCGGCCTTTGCAACTTTAAATACAAACCACCTATGTGTAGGAATGTGATTGAAGTGGGCGTTGGGGATTTTTATTTCTCCACGCGAGCACGCAGGTCTACTTTTTCCATTTGAACTTTTCCTCCAAAAGAACAAATTGTCGAAAAATAAATCCCCAGCCCCGCCGGCCCACCTTTTGGGAAATGGGAAGAAAATTCCCATTTGGTGACGACTAGACTTTAAAAAATCAGGGGAATTTTGGGGGTGACAACAACTAGAAAATTATTCCCTTATAGATAGCTGTAAGATTTTTCCGTAGGGTCACTGGAGTGCCCCTGTTGGATCCCCAACAAAAAGGAAACCCAAAGAAAACTCACTTTTTAATCACGCATGCACATATGACAACTGCACTAGTGAAGTAGAGGGACTTATAATCCCAGAGCATGGAAAGAAGTCCATCAATTTGTCCCTGAAAACATTTCTCACCAACAAGGCAGTTACAAGACCACCACTCTACACAAGGTGGTGGTTTTATAAAAATATAGCATGTTCCTTGTTTTCTTCATTTTCTTCTTCTGGTACTAGATGATCTGATGAAATGGTAGTGTTTTGGATCCCTATGGATAAAAAATCCTCATTCAGATAGATTTAGCATGTATATTTATAAATAATTAGAGTTTCAAGTTTTTGGTGAAATAAGGGAACCTCCCCATAAAGAGGAGGTGTTGTTGTCCCCTGAACTATTGATTGTCTCTAACGACTAAATTTCCACCCAAAAAAACTGAAAAAATATATATTTGAGGACTGATTCCTTATCGCATTTGTAGCTAGTGGTATAGATCACTAGCACTGTGATCACAAATAGTATGGGATTATAACTTCTTCCAATTGGGAATCGATCTTGGATTTAGTCATTTTGGTGCTAATGATTTTCCACCACTACATATATGCATCCTCATTGTTAGTGGCTGGCAAGAGGTCACTTATTTCCCTTTGATCTCTTATGCCTCCATTCTCCAATGTATTGGTTTAATTATTAAGTAGAAACAATCCTTAAGCTCAATTGTATGACATTGAAATATCCCTGTCTCAATTTAAGTAGTCTCTTGAAATGTCATTTTCAAATGATAATGCATCTGAATAAAATTGGAATTGTTATTCTTAACTTAATATGACACACTTATAATTGAATGATCACTATTAAAAATACATTGACTTATTTTTTAATGTCACACTTTTGAGTAAGTATCATATAATTTTAGTGAAAAATTACAAATAAATTAATAAGACCTAATTCAAGATAATGGTTCCATGTGATCATTTGAGTATAGAATCATTAAATTAAAAAAATCATGATCTAACACCATTGAAAAATAATTCATATCTATAATGAGGTGCTAATATATGTAACACTTATAAAATCAAACAAAAACTTATTTTGAACATCACTCACGAATAACAATACCAATTTTTCATATTACACATAAGTGAGAGGAGCAACATTTGTGTTGATGAATAAAATGTTATTTTCTTATAGTACAGATGACCATAACCATCCACATGGAGTTTGTTTTGGCATAGAATTTGTTTTGTCATGACCCGAAAATTCCCAACCCAAAACCCATGTAATTTTTTTTTGTTGTTACAATGCTAAGTGGACCATTTCTTGATTTACGCATGTCATCCTTACACAGGGGCCATGTTAATATTCTCTGCATCGTTCCAATTAATCTGATGGCTCAAGGTAATAAAATAATTATAATTTATAATTACGTATTTTTGCATCTATTTTGTTATATATTATAATGATATTAATATAATATATAATTTATTAATCTATATGTATCTATATAGATTAAAAACATTATAATAATATTATATTACATATAACATGATATTATAAACAATTTAAATATTATAATAAATTATAACATTATAAATTATATTGTACCATATAATATATAGCATAATATATCCTACATTAATCATATAATATTATATAACCTATTTCATGACTTATAGAACTATATCTTTTATATTATAATTTGTATTAATCTAAACCCTAAAATAACTACCTACGCCCATATATATATATATATATATATATATATATATATATATATATATATATATATATATATATATATATATATATGTCATAATATCGTTTGGGATAGGTTTATTTTTTTGGTCTATTATTTTTTTTGTTTTGTTTCAGGTTTGTTACAGGGGGTGATGCATAAAGTAGAGGAGAGAAAGTGCTTGGTGAATGCGTATGGTGTGAGGCAAGGGTGTGGGGAGGTAAGGAAATGACTATGTAGAGGAAGGGGTCATGGTCATGTGGAGAGGAGGTGGCATAGGGTAGTGGGGATTTGTGGCGGCTGGATGATAGGAGCAGTGGCGGTTATAGGTCACAATAGTGGGTAAGGGAGTAGGGCGCAGGGGCGGCTGCAGGGGAAAGGCCCCGATTCACAACCTATATTGTTTTTTAATTTATATATATATATATATATATATATATATATATATATATATATATATACAAGAAAAATGAAAGTTGTTTAATAGAATATTATGTAAGTTTTATTTGATCATCAACATAAGAAGGTTAATTTTACACATTATAGTACCAAAATACAAATAGATTACATAATGCAATTAAATATCATTTGAGCATAACACACACACACACACACACACAATAATCAAATTTTAAAAACCATGAACTACTATACATTAAAAACAACATTTAATCAAAATAAAAGATTAACAATCTGCAAGTTTATTTACATTCATTAAACTAATTTTATTTCTTTTTCCTAATATGGAAAATGAATACAATTTTTTTTTACAAGTTTACTATAATATAAAACAACAAGAAAATGAAGTTCTAAAGTGGTGCATCATAGATATGATCACCCTTTCATGTATTTATGCATGAAAGGATAGCCATGCCCATGTGTATCCCACCTAGTATGAGTCTACTTCACCATGAAAGTGCACACATACTATTTGGGATGCACTAGCTACACAAATTTATCCAATTACTAATTTAGCAACACTATAATCATTCCACACTTTATTTTTTCAAATTCCATTACCAAATACACAAATTTTCCAAAAATCAACTTATAATAAAAACTCATTATGTTGCTGAATAAAATGGATATGCATTGCTAAAATTCACTAGTTTCTAATTCATAAAATGTGTAACAAGGTTTCAAATATAACCTTCCATTTAGAAATTTAAAACAAGACTTCTCAAATTTGAAAACTAGTTGTTTACATAAAATTTTCCTCACTAAAACATCTCCTTTCAAGATTACAAAAGTTAGAACAAGTCTCCACCAAAAACAAGGATAATGATGTCCACATCAAGGAGATTTTAAGTAGATGTGCAAACATACAAAGGGGAGTCAAAAATGCTCACCACCCAACCATTTTCGATGGGGAAGGGAACACTTCCCAATTGGCTCACAAGCCCCAACACATGAACCATACAAGCACCAAAACCCCTTGAATAACATAAAAATGACCTTGCTCTAATAGATCCCAAAATCAGAATAAAAAAAGCATGCAACAAACACACAAAAACAAAATGAATTCATTCAAGTCAAATGGGAGAAGGAGGGTTGAAAGTTGGTCTCCTTTCATCTCCACATAGGAAATATAATTAGACCTTGAAACCTCCACAAAACCATCGCTCTTTATTCATCCACTACAACTTATACCTCCAATAACCACCCCTTTTCACTCCATGAAAGGCCTAATTACATCTACCCCATCTCCCTCTAAACAAAAGCAACATAATACAAACAAAAGAAACATAATACAACCATATTCATAAGTAAGATTCCTAATTTCCGTTTCCCTCCACCAAACCAACCTTTCAATCTCCTCTCCAACACCCATCCTATGGTCTTCTACCATTCCCAATCAAAAACAAAAATAAAACAAGAAAAATAGCCAAAAGATGACTAAAACAAAAAGATAAAATAAGCATATCAAACCAAAACACCATTTCATTTCACAAAAATACAAGATAATAAAATTACAATACAATTAACAAAGAAGTTTAAAGACCCTACCTTGGAGCCATTGCTAAATTCTTCACTTTTTCCTTCTCTAATTTCCCAAACTTCTCCAAGCTCTTTCCTCCAAGCCCAAATATCTCTCAATAATGAAATAGTGTGTGTAACCAACCCTTTTTCTCATGCACACTTCTATATTTATATATTTTACAAAAGCGATGGTGAGTTGGATCCACATGGATTTCCAACTAGATGTCCTCCCTCAACCTCAACCAAGGAGCACACACCAATATCCAAGGTAATAAATTTTATAAAAATATTAGTCAAGCATCCATTACCCCACCTAACCCATGAGTACACAACAATATCCAAGGTAATAAGTTTTCCAAAAAGATTAGCCAAGAAAGAAAACTCAATTTCCATCCATCACTCCACCTAAACCAAAGAGTTCACATTAATATTTAAGGAAATAAATTCTCCAACAAATGTAGTTAAGCAAGAAAACTCAGGTGAAATAAAGATCAAGAAAAGGGGACAATAAGATGTCAAAATCAAGATAATAAATTCAAAAACACATTGCCTCATGATGGGTTTAGGTCATGGGCTAATTATAAATGATGGGGGCAAGGTTAAGTGGTCCTTTGGTTATCTAATTTTTTTTCCAAAGTCCAAATCTGACCCCTTAGTGTTTTGTTGAGTTTAGAGACCAATAAATATGATTTCCATCTACCAAAATGTACTAAACTAGCACCAAAACAAGACATGTGAAAAGAGAGGAGTTAAATAAATTAGAATATAAAAAATTAAGGGTTAATTTCAAAATGGGGTTGACAACATAAGAAAAGTGAAATAATTCAAATAACCCAAAAAAATCAAAAGGTCTATCAAATTTCCTAACCCCAAAAAATGTTTCTCAAGGTGGTCATGGATTTAGTCCCATACATCCTTGGTGTGTTGGTCCCTTGGTCCCCATGTGTATTTTAATTTTATTTAGTCCAACTATTTTGTCACTACACACTCCACACATACATTACATCCATAAAAAAAATATTGCAAAACCATGCATTCACACATTTAATTACATTATAAACTCAATGTATCAATTCTATAACAAACCATCATAGAAACTAACATCCATATCCATAATTAAGAACAAGTTCAATAGTATAAAAACTCACTATCCAATGTTTTCACAAAATATACAAATGTTAGAAGTATCATCATCATCATATGAACACACCCACAACTAATTATAATGACAGAAATACCAATTTCCCTGCATCAAAAAATTTAGCACGATCAACACACACACACCATTCAAAATGATCATGTCATAGAGTGTCGAATCAATAATATCCAAATGTCAAAGTACTATGTATCATAATCCCTATCAGAATATCTTAGGAGATAGATAAAATGTCCAATGAAACTAATCTAGAGAAATGAAAAGGGTCTAAGGGAAGTGGGCATTACATGTTTGTACCTGGTATGGAGTTAGACCATTTTTTAAGCCTACTCTCAACTCTTTAGATATATTTTTAACATCTCTATCTATATACTAATACAATCAATGGATATTTTATTGTGGAGAGAAAATCCACACGGTTGGACTAGGATTGGAATAGTCTTAGTGGTGTGATTGGTTCTAAACTTCCTTACAGGAAATGAAAGTCGATTTTCATGTGCACAATTTCTAATTTCCAAAGATCAATAATATTACATAATGTTATGATGTACAAACAAAGGAACTCCTCCAATGTAATGCAAACAAATGTATCACATCCATGGAATGAGATAATAATAAATAAATGAGCTACTAGGTGTGTTTAGGATAGACCCAAACTCAAAATGAAGTAACAGGCTTGAAAAGTGAAGGCTTCCCCTGATAGAGTTTGTGTGCCCAAAATAGTTGTGACACAATCAAATCTAATTCATTCAATTATTCAATAACTAATTGTATACATATATAAAGAAAAATTAGCTCCTATAATCAAGGAGTTTTCTACAACTACTCACCCCACAAATATCTCTCCAACTCCTATTACAAAATTTGTGCAAATAACTGTCTAAATATGAGTATAAAGTAATTACATTTAATTTCCATAATGATCTCACTACAATAATATCTTATAAAATATAATTAACTACTAACTAATAGCTCATGATAACTAATGTCTAATAGTGGTTAATGGAAGAAGCACACAAAAGTTGGTGTTTGTAAAGATGGGTCTAAAATTTAGGATTTGAGTATAAAACAAATATATACCCTCATAGATTCACTTTGTTGGTAGAAGGAAATACTAGCATTATGTGAGAGTTATATGAAGTGTTCCCTGATTCAAATACTATGTTCTATGTGATATCCCATTGATGGATGCATGTCATTTGGGGGGATTAGTGCAATTTGAATGTGTTATGTTGTATGAAGGGAAAACCAGTATATTGAGAGTGTGGAAGGATAGATAGTTTAATATTTTAAATATGGTAAGGGAACAATAAAGAGTGGCACACCCAAGTCATTTTCTCATGTGTAAAGGTGAGTAGATGATGTGGGATGACAATGGATCATGCCCAACGTAAAAAAAATAGTGTTACAAAAATAAGATTCAATAGATCATGCACAAAAGTGTAAGGGAGGATAACACTAATATAAGGACAAAATGTGGGAAGCAACGGATATCTTAATTGTTGATGGTGTACAAATGTTTTGCATAAGATGGGAAGATATGGAGAAGAAAAGATACACCCCATGAAAATAGATAAGATTAACTTAAAGAGGAAAAGGAAAAGGGTGAAAAAGAGAAATAATCTTATGATTGGAGGTATTTTAGCCGCATACCCAACTATCTCTCTATTTGGAATATGGGTATTGAAATATGGAGATTACCCATTAGACAATATGATTTCCAATACCTTATTAAGAGGTTGATATGGTGGTTCTAAAACTCAACCCACGTGTGTGATAAAATATCGCACACATTTTATTACATGGGGGCACGATGAAGGAGAATTTTTGTTCACTTAAAATCTTGTATCAACTATAAATCCTTTATATTAGGAAAATAATCTAAGTTTTATGTTGTGCAAGTTTCCAATTATCCATAATATTTTATTTCTTTGACTTGTGTATGTCTTGTTTGTGTAAAGTTTTTTGTGTAGTCTTATATAGCCTACATGCATGAAAATGCTAATTTTTTATTTGTAAATATTTGTTTGTGGAATTGAGATATTGATTTATAAAAGTCTTTAGGTTTATTTAGAATCAGGGCATTTCTTCAAAAGTTAGTTTAATCCTATACAATATGGTGTATCTTATAAACAATATGGCGTATTTTAGAGGTAGAAGAACATTTAAGAGGTATCATGACACAACTACATTATAAATATACACATCTTGGGATGATGTAAATCTTATGATCCTTGGTATAGGATCAAAGACATTGTAGAAACAAATGGAATATAACATACAACCCCAAAACCTTAAAATGTGTAATAAAGTTCTTGAAACGTGTTTAGAGGATCATGTTAGAAAGGGGGATCATATGGTCACCACATTCACTTGAAAAATAAGGAGGCAAGTGGGGCATCCATGTAGAAGATACTCAAAGCATGGAGTGTTTGAATTCTTGTGTAATAATGTGCACAGTCTCAAGGAAGTGAACATGGTTGTATCTTTTATGATCCAATTCAAGTTTACAAATTAAATCTGACAATGAATCACCTAAAATTCAAATATTGTAATTATAGATCCGACTTGTGTTTGAATTGAGTAATCTTATGTTTCCGGTCTTTCAGGCCTTATTTTTTATTAATATTTGTGACACATTTAGTATGTTTATAGGTAGGATGTAAGGGGATAATATAGTAAATGGTTAATTGTGTCTATATATAAACATGTCTTCAAAATTCATAAAGGATTCAAAAATCATTTATTGATTATATAGGTTATGTGATCATAATTAAAATTTTAGGGAGTACTACAATCGGAGATATGTGCACAAGTCTGGGAAGAAATTGTGGAATTGAGTCTCTTGGTAAAAACATTGAACAATGTTTGATTGTTTGTAAGTCCATGGTCATTGTGATTTTTTTTTGTAAGAATCCAAATTTGGAAAAGTGTGTGAGGTTATATGTGTTATCTCCTATTGAATAAAATATATTGTTGTTATAATTTTTTGTTAGTACTTTATTAAGGCTACATGTTGTAAGGTCTCCTTTCATTGGGACCCCTAAATGTGATTGCATAAGAAGGATAAAAATTATAACATACATAGGATGCCCCTAGTTTGCGCATGCATCCCATGTAGAAAGGTCAATATCGGTGTGTGGGAAAGGAAAGCCATAAAAAATTAATGAAGCACAATCATACATAACTTCTATTTATTGCATCTCAAGTTAATATATTAAGAAAACCATGTGTGTTTAAAATAATGAATATATAAATCACCATGTAATAAAATAAGAAAAAATGTATGTTAAATAATAATAAAGAAAACACTACATAACTCCTCCTTTTGTATGTTTTAATATTTTAGAAAAACACACAATAATTAATCAAACAAAATTTCAAGAGTCATGGGCTATAAAATGAATTAATTAGGAAAACTCAAAAAATGTGAGTATATAACATCATCACTAAATGTTCCAAATAGGATAAAAAATCAAAAGGGTAAAGACGAATGAAACATAATAATAAAATCAATACCTAGAGGATATTATAATGATAAAGTAAGAAAAAATCAATATGAAATCTAAAATCAAGGAGTGGAAGATTAAATTAGTTATCTCAAGATATGGTGTTAAAAAAAAATAAACAAGTAAGAAATTATGTATATAATAATTTGTAGAATTGATATAACATAAAGAATAATGTAGGAATACTAACACATGATACCATCAATGTGATGATCACATGAGGGAATAAGATTAATCGATTAAAAGTTCGAACTGTGTGAGAAAAGAAGGATCATGTGTATCATTATCAAAAATCACAAAATTTATCACAAGCCACGAAATAAACTGAATCATATGATTTATGGATATGATCATCTCTATCCTTTAAAACGTGAGTAGTATTAGGAAGTATATGTACTATGACTTACGGTTTCTAATATATGATTAGAGATAATCTATGTGCTCCTTTACGAATAGGCATAAAAGTTTGTTGTAAGAGTATATCAAGATTTGAAAGAATAGATGTTATAAGTTGGACCCAGACCATTTTTTATTGCAGTATAAGCTAATGTTCTATACTCTTAACCAAATTTACAAGAAAATTGACTTGAGATTGATATTGCATATAAATATATTTTTTTATTAAACTCTTGTAATTAATATGAATTCTTATAGATTTGATAAATTATTTATGTTTTATTGGATGTAATTTATTAAATTTTTGTGATTGTTTTCTTGAAATTTATTTTTTAAGAAAGTATGAGATACATTATGATATATATTCCTTATACTGACATTATAATTG